>VOQZ01000087.1:0-600000 GCA_008079305.1 Phytophthora palmivora | reverse complement strand
GCCACGTCTCATACGGTCCAATCTGTTGTGGTGAGCCGGCGTTTGTTGATTTTCCACGTTGTCGTGCAAGAGTATTCCTCTCGCGAGGGTAGCCTTATCTTCTGCTGCTTCACCATCGTCGTCCACTTGCATGGCGTCAAAGAACGTAGAAGTACCGCTGTGTGGTGCGTGCTGGTGCCTGGTTCGAGTTGTAAGCGGTCTGCCATCAGGTGAATTGTGCCCCGTATTTATTGGCGAGCTAAATGAAGGGCCGAAACAATCTTTCAAGTGGCTCGGCATTGGTTTTTCACCGTCCACGTAGAAAACATGATTGACCACGTACTGAATGGAGACACGGGTTAGATTTCCGGTTCTTGAGTCAACCCAGCTCCACACTCTTTCGAATCCCGGAGAGACTTCTGGGAGGAGTCCTTGTAATAGGCTTGCAAGCGGTAGTGATTCACACGGTTCTTCGCGAGGGGCTAGCAACCTATCCATAATTGCGTCAGGGACGTGCTCAAGTTGCTCCCTAGGCCATTCCTCCTCAGAGATTCGGTGGCAACCCATTACCATTGCCACGACCGGATACACCGTAGTTTAGATACTGTCAGCGCTTGCTTCTATCGGGCCCGTGAGAGTGGTGATGGTCAGAGAAGCGTTGGAATGTCCGGTTACTTGGCCGTAAACAATGAGACCATCGCTTTTCACGCAGACAGCTTGTCTAAGCCACGTTCCAAGTCGGGAGCCGTCAGCCTCCCTGTCACAGACTTTCCGTGAGAGCGCCTTGGCTCGGGAAAGTTTGACAGTTTTGTCAATATTATCATCGTCCACCTCCAAAATGGCAGATGCCGAGGTTTCTCTTGAGCTTTTAGTCTTGGCATAGGCAGGGAACTTGATGATGCCGTTGACGTCTTCAGGAAAGACGAGGAGAAGGGTGCCGCGAGGAAGTGTTTGAGCGGGCATCTTGTGTTGAACAGATCCGTTGAAAAGGAGTGAAAATATCACTTGCTGAGCACCGAAGTAAATCAAAACTGACTGCTAAACTACGTTCTAGTTGCACCTCTCGTGGGAGAGGCAATCACCTCTACCGCAAATCGTTGCTTTCTTATCCCGGAAAAACAGCCTTCCTTCGGAACCATCAGGAAACCAAACAATCTTGGAGGTGCGTCAGATGAAATGAGTACTCATGGAAGTACCAGCATATGGACAGTGTGGGTGGATCGCATTTTATGCAACTCTGACTAATTCTGGAGAAGAACTGTTTCCGTTGTTAAAGGTGCAACTTGCTCAAGCGTTCCAATATAAAGTGAAGATCTTGACTCTGATGATTGATCGACTCCAGGAGGCAGTTGATTTGTCGGGCTTTACATATCCGCTCAACAAAATGCCAGATGCATCAATTCTTGATGTGGATAGTACTTTAACATGGTTCTCCAGCGCTACAGCGACTATATCATAGGTATTTCGGATAGTTGTGGTTCGTTTTACCCACTGGTGTATTACTGTGCTTCACACTTAGCGCTGAAGACATACATGGTGGCTAGCGTACTGAAACGAGTAATGAGAAAGGCCTTTGCGGTCTCCTGTGCCCCTCCTTATGTCATGAATGATATAGACAAAGTACAATATAGAGCGGTTGCGGACAACTTGCCAGCGACGTCAATCCTAATGTGCTGGTTCCATGTGTGTCACTACTCAGAAAAAAGGTGAAGAAACTCTCAAAAACAAGCAAAGTATTCTATCATTATTCAATGATCTTAGATGGGTATGGAAATCAGTATCTGCATCATGTTAAAGGTTTCGTGTAACTAACAAGAAAATCATTCGCCAGTTTGATAATCCAAGATTATCTAAGTGGCAGGCATATTAGAGGGCATCAGGGTATGATACCACCAATAATTCTGTGGAATAATGTCATCAGTGAAGCTGGTGAACAGTCGATGGAGAGCAACTCTTGTTGAGATAATTAAACTTCAGATCAGTCACACGTTGAGTATTTAGTAGAGAAGAGAAGTATCACCTGCATCACGAAGGTACCAGCACAAATCAAGGCACGCTGCAACGTTAACAAAACTCATGGAGAACTGATCGCTATTGCCCTTCTCCCTGTTAGAGACATATATCATAAATTGGCGCAAGTGAAACGTATATTTTGCCGCACGTGATTTTGGCTTGAAATGACCAAACCAATTTACCTTGGACACAATATCACAATGTTAGATTAAAGGGACGGGGCATGGAGATCCCGTGAAGCAGATGAACTCACCAAGACATTCAATCGGACGTATTGGGTTCGAAGACCTACCAATATATGTGTATGACCAATAAAACATAAAAATGTAGGCGTAGTACAACCATATTTCGAACATATCGGACCGCTGTAATGAGCTTGGATAAACTCCGGTACGGAAACACTTTGGGTGTGAAAGCTACCGCTATTCGTATTTTCAAAAACCCTTTCGCGGAAAATGAGGTTCTAGGCTTTCTCACTAAGCACCAGATCTCCTAGGCGGGTATTCAACAGGGAAATTGTATTCCACAATGAATGACAGCCACCTCGCCATTCGTTGTGACAAACGCGCCAAGTTGGCGTTGGTCCCTGTGGTATTGCAAACTGTAAAAACATGGTCGCCTTCCCACTGTACCCCTCCAACGCCTACTTCGACGATTAGGCCGATGGAATAGGATTGAAGGACAAATCTGAAGATCGCTCAATCCGTTTATAGTGATGTAGTTGCTCTTTAGACTCTAACAAGTTGAACCACCTCCCTGGAGACGTGTCACGAGCAGACAATACGCTCTTCTTGATTTCTTGACCGCTCACGCTTCTTCCCTCTCCCCTTGAACCGTTCCCTCACACCAAAGGATAGATGACATGTGGCGCCGACGCGTAAAGAACGTAAACTGGGGGTAATGCTTGCAGACCGCACCGACTAGATAAAAGTTCGCACTCGCCGACCTTTGGCGAGACCTCGGTCGCAAAGTCGGAATTTCCAGGAACACTTAGTACACGCTCTTAGACTTACCTCCGAAACTAGTGCTGTCACTCCAGTCGCTTAGTTCCAGTCGACCCATAATCTGGTCCAAGGGACAACTTACCTTGAAGAGCCACATCACCGCTTGAATCGGACTTTGAATATTCCACTTTGTTATTTGCTGTTAGCTGCATTAGACACTTGGTCCTTCCTGAGCATCCCATATTAATATGTGCCTCCCCGCAAGGTTAGCGGTACCTGAGGGTCTCGTAGTCCATTCCGGTAGAACGGGGTAAACCCCGTTGATGCGTGTATCTCATTATTGAGTGCAAACCCAATCATAGGAAGCTGGTCCGACCAGGACTGAGATGTCTCAGCACAGATACTGCGAAGCGTATCTTAGAGCACGCGAGAGACGCGTTCCGTTTGATCATCCGTCTGTGGATGGTCCGCAGTTGGCTTTGTCAACTTGGTTCCTTGAAGCTGGAACATGGTGTCCCAGAACCCCTCCCTGTGAAGCGCGGGTCTTGGTCAGATACTATAGTCTCTGGCGGGCCATGACAGTGAAGTACGCTATCTAGGAACAGCTTTGCAGCTTGTTTCCCCGTGACTTTGTCACCTACCGGAGCAAGATGCACCATCTTTCTCAAACAGCAGACAAACACCAATATGCCGCTGTTGTCCTAGCATCGGCCGGTAGGTCGCAGACGAAGTTGAGACTCATCAACTTCCAGCAATCCGCTGGCACAGGTAGGCTCTGCAGTGGAGCCGAGGCGTGGCCCGAAGGATTCACCCTCTAACATGTTTCACATCTCTTGACATGAAGTGCCACTCACTTATGCATGCGGGGCCACTAACATGTCTGAGAGACCGCTTGGTAAGTCTTCTTCCGGCCAAGGTGACCACTCTTCAGGAGAAGTTTCCGGCTTCAAGAGCACCATCTTCGCGATCTCTCCAGCCTTCAACTCGACCAGGAAGTCCTTCATGGACAATTCCTCGAGGTTCAGCGACGCTAACATCACAAGCGGTGCATCTAGATGGAGGACACCTGCCACCACTTGACGTCTGGTCACGCCGTCGAAGATTGAATACTGATCTCCGACCGGCCGTGATGGTGGGGTCTCAGACACCGAGTGTGGTGCTTGGCTATCCACGCGGTAGGTTTTAATGGTGCCTCCACCTCTTCTTGACCTTGCGTCGAAATACGCTACCAACACGGTAAGCTGCTTACGGACCAATGTTACCTGCTTCGTCAGTGCCATCCGGTACTGCCACAGTTGAAGCCCATACCGCGCGACGACTCTCAGCGTTGGGACTTGCCGTCATAGCAATCTCACAAGCTTGGCAATGTGCCTTGGTCTCACGACCGGTTGGGAGAATCATCGCAACACCTTCGTTGGACTCAGGGACTCCCAATATTTCTTCGGACTCGTAAGCGTCTTGTCGTCCTTCGCTGGCGCCCCAGTCCCAAACAGAGGTTCGAATATGAAGAACATGACTCACCAATGCTCTGTCGGAGACCGAAGACCGGCTAGCACCAATGGTTTTGCCGCGCCAATCGATCCAGGGCTCTTGCTGTCGAGCCACGGATTGCCCAGGATCAAGTTGTACTTGTCCATGTTTAGGACAAGTAACGACCCCGTGCTGTCAAAGTCCTCAAACTTTACAACCAGGTCCATTCGGACCCCGGGTACGTTAACCCACCGTACCATCGGCCAGTCTCACCGAGACCTGGCCCCTGCCTTCGCTTTCACGCAAAGCGTCGGCGTACTTGTCACCATTCCGCGCGATCGTCTAGTGTCGAGCAAACTTTGCTCGACGCCCCAGAGTCAATCAGGACTCTGAAGGGATCTCCGTATCCCCGTACACTTGCGTGTACCACGAGCAGTCCACCGCTGCTCTTCCTCGTCTCGAGAGCAACCAGGCTCTCAGGGGCTAAGCCTCCATGGCGTGCGCCGTCCGCACTCCTACCACGGGGACTTAGCTCTTCCCCAGTAGGGCGCCCCGCCCCTACTGGTGACCCCAGTTCCACTGGCTCTTGGGTCGCGGCTTCTGCCACGGGCCCCTCGAGCCCCTAGGTTTGGAAGGGAACTTCCTTTGCCCTCCCGCAGGGCAGGCACGTTGCATGTGCCCGAGCTTCCCACATCCGTAACAACGGATGGAGCTCTGTACGGCCGTACCCAGTTCCATGGGTACCGGCCCTGTGCTAGCTCCAGCTGCTGGAGCTCCTTGCACTGCGCCTGACGACGCATTGTGGCCTTGCCACACTGACGTAGGAGTACGAGCCTGTCGGTGGCTGTACTCCTCTTGGAGGGCGATCTGGATCGCCTCCTCCATGGTGTTCGCATGCACGCGGAGCAACTGTGTGCGGGATGGGCCTACCTTCAGGCCATCCATGAACACTGTCACCTTGATGTGTTCAGGTAGGGGGTTCCCCACCAGAGATGCAGCGAGCACTCGCATCTCTTGGATGTATTCGTGCAGCTCACGCTTCCCTTGTTTACAGGCAAGGAAGCGCGAGCGCTGGCGATACTCATAGTTCGCCGGAAGGAAGGCGGCCCTAAGCTGTTGACACAGCTGAGCCCAGGTTGTGAAACAACCCGGCGTTGTCGCCTCGCGCGTGTACGCCCAGGTCTTCGCCCGACCTCCTAGGTTGGATAGGGCGAAAGCGACCCGAAGTCGCCCGGTCGAGATTAGAGCCGCATCCATGGCGAGCACTACTTCTCGGACCCAGAAGTGGAGATTCTCTCCCTCTTTTCCCTCATAAGGGTTAACCTTAAGCCTCAACGGCTTAGGTTGGGCTGGCTTCATCTCAGCCACGGGGGTCTGCAGCCCCTGTACGTGGGCGATAAGCCCTCTCTCGTACGTGTCGGACGCCTCGATGCGTTCGACCTGCTCGGCCGGCGTAACAGCCGCCAAGCTTCGGAGGGCATCTCCTCCAAATATGCCCACCATCTTCCGGACCGACTCAAACTTAGCATCGGTCAAATGAGGGAACTCCCCTCTATCCATCCTGGCATACCTTGTAGGAGCCACAGAGGATTCAGGTAGCCAATCTACCCGCGTAGGCGTGGATTGACTACAAGTGCTACCAAGTTTTGACGGGATCACACGAGCACCTTGCTTGGGGAAGCGTGTTATTAAGAGTATACAAACTCTAAGTGAACGGTAGTTCACTAATCCCTGGTCTGAGGGGACTTAATAGCCAGTTTAGAGTAGATTTTAGACTGATGTATTTATAGTTAATTAGGTTCATTTGGCCTGTAATACAAATTACTAATTTTCTATAATTTATCTTTAATATGCATATAGAAGGTAGGTCAAATACTATTGATTGGCCCTCAGCCACCAGACCTATGTGGAAGTAGTGTGGGTCACACCACCCACGAGTGAGTATCAAAAACGAATACTCACAGAAGTATATCAACTTCTAGAGGCGGTACCCCTTCATGTAACCCCGTTACCGTATTTGAGATCTCATAATACGTACCCCAGGTTTTTGAAGTTGTGTTGTTGCAAAATGGACAAGAGCTGTACAGGTACCGACGACTCTATGTACACTAGTTTGACACACATATCATTATGGTATTTTATATTATACGTATCCACTAGAGTGTTATCTAACCACTACTTTCTAGCCTATTGGACGCTAACGTGTCAATATCTCTGCTTGATACTCTCCTTTCTTCCGGCGAAGAAAGGCGAGTAGCTAAGTCTGAGACGCTGCGAACTTGTTCTCACGAAGTCCAGCACTTTCGTAGCACTGCTTAGCGTGAATTCGAACCATTGTTCCCGTAACCGGCACACCTTCCTTTCTCAGGGAATTTATCCAAATAACTAGCTGTTTTTCAAACGCTGGTGATAGTGTCGCCGACATTCCACTCGAGCGGTCCTTACAAAGAGATCCACATCCAGTTTCACATTTATCAATAATAAGATCTCTCTGTCTTAACCAATTATAAACCTGTCGCTTCTTTTGTTTAAGTTGGTCTGACGAGAGGGTTGGATAAAAGTGCTCAACACATGCTTTCATTTTGTCCCTTGTCACGATGGCATCATAGAATTCAATCACGTCAAGCTTGTGACGATATGACACAGCGACACGCTTGTACTGCTTCGGTGGCTTCCCTGTTCCTGTCGTTCGTGTCCTTCCCTTCCGCTGGCCTGGGGTGCGACTTGTCGAGATCGGAGTTCTCACCATTGCAATCGTTTAGTAACGAACAGCCGACTTTTGCTCAATCCGTCGTATTTCTACACTACGTCTTATGAGATCTCAACTGATGAGCTGTCGCATTAGAGCAATATGATTGGCTAATCGATGGTGCGAATTATGAGATCTCTCTGTATTATGAGATCTCAAATACGGTACATCCTCCCCCACTTAGGTTAGGAACACCCCAACCAATGAGGAGTTAGGAAGAGAGCGCTACTCTATTTCCTGTCCTTGTCGATGTCCATCGACGAGCCACCGTTGTGGCTTTAAGACTCAATGAAAACATCGCTACAACGAAAATGGACGGAAGGTTGCTGGCACGTGAGTTCAGGCGAGGTATCAGGAGCTTGTAGTCATGAAGAGCAAGTATTATTTGGAAGTACATGCCAACCTCCTCCACTTTGCTTTTCAAAGTGGAGGAGGTTGGCACGTACTTCCAAATGATACTGAAAATTCAAATTGAGCTACTTATTCGCATTGAAAAGTACGAGGGAAGCAATAACGCTTTCGTTTCTGAGCTGAGTCACGCTGGGTTGCGTCAAGATGGCAATCTATCATTTGAAATGCTGCTAGATAAGGCGGTCAACAAGCTAAAGGGATAGCAAACATGGGTATCCGTATTAGAACGCTAATACAGCTTAATACAGCTTCAGTTACCTATTTGAGTTGGTTAAGTAGTTGCTCGTGAATTTCCTTTGTCTTTTCCACAGTAGAACGAGCCAAACGTCGCTTGCGTGAGTTGCACAGGATCATCCACAGCGTCCGTAGTCTCATGACCTTAACATCGTATTTGGCCACGTTACTATATTGCCACCGCAGATTTGTCATGACGTAGTTGTAGGCTTGACTCACCACGAGAACTCCACACCTCTTAACGTCAGGTTGCTGTGGAGCATTGACCCACTCTATAGGAGGATCCATGTGCGGTTTGATGTTGGGTGAAGATTTGACACCATCTCCCCACAAAACCACGCAGACCTTCTATCACGAGCTAGCCTGTCATGTTTGGGATTCCGTTTGACTCCATCTCCATGTCCTCTCGATATTCCTCGTCAATGAGTGGTTCATACATAAAGATGTGCATTCCCAATTCGTGGACAGCTTCATTGTAGTGTAGTTTTGTGATTATAATACCCCAGTGGTTGTTTTCAAGTTCACTGGACGCAAAATAATCTTGGTTGCTGTAATTGTTGTCTTTGGTGTGCTTGGCCATTCAACAACCGATGTCAACGATGATAGCACGTAGCATTGCTTTTCTACGCTATGAGGTCACATGGGTATTGGTGTACGGCAATGCGAGTTAAACCCGCAGTATGTTTTGTCTGCCGTAGCTGCTTCGTTGCCGACCGTGATCTCCCCCGACTCTTTGGCTTGGGAACGCTAACAATATCAACTTGGCGCATCGGTAGTGAAGAACCAGTAGATACTTGCGCACCATTATGGACATTGCTTTCGTCACTCTTGAAAAAATCCCTGGTTACTGGCACTGGATTGAAATGGGGGCTACATGAAGATGCCTTCTCTGCGCCTACGTACACTTGGCCGTGAGTAATTAATCTTGGCGGCAGTCTAGGAACCTCTGTTGGTTGGGTTAGCGGAATTCCATCGTCATCACTGTCGTCATCCGTGAAACAATGGACACGTGATGTTTCCAACGCTTGCATTATGCTTACAGTTCCTATTGCATCTGCAGGATCCAAAATTGAATACATTTCTGATTCAGACACATCGACGTCCTCTTTGGTAGCGTCTTCCGTATTCTTGCGCTGCAATCCTATATCTTCAGTTTCTTTCCAAGCGTTCAATTCTTGATAGAAATATGCACTCGATAGTTCACAAAGTTGCTGGAGTAGAGGCTCCAACACTGCCTTTACGTATGAGTACATTTCTGCAGAAGAAAGCACAACTTGGTTTGCTTTTTCATACCGACGCAGACGAACAAATGCGACCTGGTTTCGTGACTCGGCCAAGGAATTCTATGTTACGTCAAATTTCTGTGCTCCTTCGTAATTTCCATTCAGCGACTTTGAATATCCCTTCGGCAACTTTAGCTTGGACATGCTCACAATAGGCTGTAGAGCAATATCGTCAGCAGCAATATCATCCTTGACGTTTAGAGCTACAAATGTACTCCATCGCTCGCGAATAGACATAGCAGGAAGCATTTTGAACCCGTACCATTTACCTGCTACATGCATTAGATGACAGCACGGTAAGCGATTGCTTGTGAAAAACAAACACGTGTATGTCCAATCCACAACATGACAAGTGAATGTATTGTTCGAGCAGTAGACTTCCAAATCAAAACACTAGAACTCAGCTCACAATTAATTTTCTTCATCCGATTCACAAAATTTTCCCATTTTCTCTTCTTTTTCCAAAAATGTGCAGACAATCTGCTGGCCACTGCCCTCAAGAACGTAGGGACAGATATTGTCAGCCGTGACGTAGAGTGTTGCTGACTAATTTCTGAGACAATCTGGTGCGTAATAGTCCTCTGATGTTGAAGCAAATCTGAAACTGTCTTAGCAATCCTTGTCTTCAGCCCTAGCAGCATTTTTACTTGATTCCAGTTGGACTCAATCCTGTTCGTCGTAGTATTTCTACCAGTAAAATGTTTTCCGCGAGAAAATTGGACCACATTCCACGACATAAATTCCAATTCTTCTTGAAATACGCAAAGAAAGCTTGTTTCTGGCTTGTTTTGCAATATAGCTTCAAAGCATCGTAACCGGCGTTGTAAACATTCTCGGTACGGCTATTAAATATCAAAAATGAGTTGATATGGCATAAATAAAATGCGAAGATTTTCTTACCAATAAAGAAATTTTGTCATCAAATTGAGAAGTTCTTCACTCTGAACAACCTTGATACAGGCCGCTTCATGACATTTTTCCAATATGAAATAGCATGGAACTGACAAAGCAAATTTTATCTTCGGAAGACACTCCTGCTGCGCTTGCCATTTAACAAATCATTGTCGATCACCACACTGTTCACGTTAGTCCACATTGGATTCTTTTCCATGAAGTATTTCAGAATAGTTTTGATCGTGACCGCATACTCGTTCAGACAGATGAAATCCACAACGGGAAATCCTCCACCGGTCGCTGTAGTGACGACGAAACCCCCTACGTAACAGCAAGAAAGTACATTTGAGTAAAGAATTCAGGTTGCTATAGACAGTATGGTTGAAATAGTGTATGGAGTTGCTATAAATAAAGTCGTCCTAAGTAAATTTGCCAAACCAATATGATGCGTGGCTGAATGTACGCACCTAAGTGATATCCAAGGTTGTTTGTGCCATGACTGAAGTCCATTGCTAAAGTTTATCCCCTCTGCTCAAGCATGATCTTCTGTACCTTTGTCTACATGACGATGCTGCATGTCAGATCCATCTGGTCTTGGATAAAAAGCACGTCACTTCCTTCAAGCTGTTAAAGAGAATGCAACATGTCCTTCAATCGACCTTCACCAGAGTCTTGTCCCATGATGCTTCATATCGGATTTCTCGTTTGTTGGGGCGTCACCTTGCAACCTATATTCAAACCTACAATAACAAAAGATACCGATTAGCCTTCAATAAAACTACAAATCCACTACACTCACCAATGCGATCATTCAAGAAATTGGTGATGTGCGAGGAGGAGACGCGTGCATCCGCCAAAGTCTTCACGTCCTCGCGGTCTTGACCACCCAATGGCAGAGTCTTTGTTGTCATGTAAGTCGAAGCTTCCGTGTTTGACGTTGGCTGGGAATTGGTATAGTTCCATATGAAAAAGAAACAGTTAGTTCTGAAGTCAATATCAAAGATAGTCAGCCTTACCCGGTTCCGTATCACTATTTCATACTGGTCCCCTCAAACTCGACTAACAATTGCCGTAAGTCGTCCTTGACACTTACAAAACCGCGACTTCCGGTTACCATGCTCTTTTGATCTCGATCGCTGCGTGACTCCATGTGTACACCTGTAGACCTTGTGTGTATATTTAAATTGCGTGGGAACTTGAAGTTGGTGAGTGCAGCATGAAACAAGAATTCAAAGTCAGTCTAATATCTAAGAAAAAGGTAACATTGCAATCATACGTGTTGTATAACTCAGTCGTCTCAGAACTTCGTACTCGAAATGTTAAATTGTTCTTCTGCTTGTAGACGTCAAAATTCTGCTCGAAATCGTATCAACTTGCAAACGTTCCCGTCGGTGCAAATGCAGGAACAATATTCTTGATGTCGTCATCTCCATTCCTCATCGACTCCACGTCAGCAAGAAGCTTACTGCATCTTTTTATCGGCGTATATTCCGTCCCGCCCGAATGATGGATTTGTAATCATCGCACTGATTTTCTTCCATCTGGGTAGGATCCTTCATCAACTTTCGCTTCTTCAGCACTGACGCTGGCATGGCTCTCGTAACGTAAGGAGAGTACGGACTTAATATTGCTTTCTTCAAGGATTTAGCACCTGCAATGGTAAATTTTAAAATGTTAGTCGTAACTCAACTTATGAATACAAACGCAAGTTTAGATCATAATGCAGCATATATACAACGCCTAAAACCGAATTTATCCTGTGTTTGTCGTCTTCGTACCTTTCATCGCTTCCGGCTTGACCATTTCGTCCTCCCTGCGCACTAAATATGTATGTTAGACAAAAGGTTCCATTCATAAAATGAAACCGCAAATCCTTACCGGCTTTGGTTCCGATATTTGGGGCGGATTCGGAAGACGAAACGCCCTCATCCCAATTCTAGTCCTCTTCGTGGTCAGAAAAGTCATCATCGCTGCTTTCATCATCGTATGCAATGCCAAGAGTAGCATACAGGTCTTTTAGCTCATCTTGGTTTCGCAGGTCTGGTGTTGCACATGCATAACTATCAATCAGACTGCCACACGATCTCGAGATTATTCAGATGTACGTACCAGTCTTGGTAGAATCACCCGCACGAACCATAGTCCCCCGGCCTCAGTGCCGTGTAAGCCGGTAGTTGGTCCTGTTGTCGCTACGCGTTCACTAAGATCCCTCCTCTCCCGAGAAATTTCTGAAATGAAAGGCTCACAATATTCGTACTTCAACAAAACGTATTTAAACAGGATGCTATAGTACAATTTCGTACATAAAGGGGACTCAGAAATTTAAGAATTTAAATTACGCGGAGTAATTTTGGAAATCTGAGTTAAGCAACCATACCGTAAAATCTCCGACCTCTCCGACCCCTCCGACCGGTGCGTAAACACTGCGAAGCGAAGGGGTGTCACATATATCTATCACTTGCCCCTAAACCAAAAACCCTTAGCGGCTCGCTGCGCTCGCTGACGACAGAACCCTAAGCCCACTGCGGCTCGCAAGACGAGCCTCCGCTTGTCTTAAAGGCAATGATTGGTCCTGGGGTTTGCATCCGCACGCTTCGCGCACGGTCTGCAAACCCCAGGCATACTCACTGCGTTCGCTTGGGATGACATCTATCCTCGGACCTCCGACCAATAGGCAAACGAGGCGACTAATATATATAGGGGATAGTATGCATATCACATTGTCGGAGGGATAGGGTAACGAGATATGCAACGTCGGAGGAAGACTAGAAATCTGTATGTGACGCCCTTAAGTACGGTCGGAGATTTGACGATATTCATCCATACAATCAAAAAAGCGACCATACATGTCGCAGTTTATGGTTGCGGTAACCACTCCGGTGTTATTAACAGGTGGTTCCTGAAATCACATTTTATATTTACTACACGTATATGTCTAATTTTTGGTCCATTTATGTCGCAGTTATACTCGACGTTGGTTCCTCTACGGAGAAAAATAGTACGCACAAAACGTATTTAGTTGCTATTCTAGGGTATTTCCTCGATTTACAAGATAATCATGCGGCAATTCACCTGAACTAGAAACCATGTGTTCCACATTCTGAATCACAAAGCTATTTTGTACTCTGTATCGTTTCTTTCACCTTTGATACGCGCAAAAATTTGTGATTTCAGGAACTGTTGCGGTATGCTCTTTATCATACTATATTATGTACCACCCTCTTTAAGTAGATAGCTATGGATTCCACTATAGTGATAGTATTTACTAGTACAGACATGGCAGAACTAACAGTTCTGCCAGTAGGGGGTGCACACGCCAGGAACTCTAACTGCTAAAGCTACCACTTCGTCTTTTGACATTTTCTCAACACGTAAGCTTCCCCCTCACCTCTTCACAGGTTATGAGCCCAAGCCAAGCCTCCAACGACGACTTCCCCCGACTTATCGGCGCCGTGAACTTCGACGTGTGAAAGACTCGCGTGTGCGGAACCCTCGATGGCAAACACCTCCTCGGTTACGTGAAGAAGGCCAACTACGGCGGTGTTTCCGAGGATGAGAGCGATGACAGCAGAAACGACATGTCTGATGTCGACGTCGACTCTAAGTCAGCCAAGCCTGCCGACGTCGACTCCGACACTGTCGACTATGAAGAAAGTGACGATGAACTCAAGCCACCATCCGGTTCCGATAAGGACTCTGGAGACGAATCTGACACTTCTATCAAGCGGAAGGACCCGCCCGAGATTCGGTCGTTCAACCGCCACCAAGTGAACCAAAAGCCCAAGCTCGTGCCCAAGCTGAAACTTCAGTCCTTGAACCAGCGCGACCGTCGCCGCGAGGAAGCAAAGACCAAGGCATTTTTGATGAAGACCATGGACAACACTCACGTTCGGCTGGTCAAGAATCTGAACACGTCCTACGAGATCTTTACGTTCATCTGCGAGAAGTACGAGGGAGCAGCCTTCCATGGCGACCCCTACTTCATCCAGAACTACTTGATGGAGATCAAGTATGAGGAGGGCTCTGACCTCACTGCATTCTGTCTCAAGCTCGAGAACGCGATGAAAGCCGCGTCTGAGGCCACCGAATCGGTGATGACGGAGGGACAGAAGTCTATCTACCTGTTCCACTTCATGCCCAAGTCGTGGAAAACGATCTCCGGATCTGGAAGAGTCGATGGAAGTATATCCCGTTCGATGACCTGAAGCAGAGCGTTGAAGGCAAGGTCCATGACATTCAAGCGCGGGAGCGCTACATGCTGTCTAAAGGCACCCCCGAGTTGACCGTTACCAAGCATGAACGTGCGCACATGGCTGATGGACCTCCAGCACCTCGGACCGAGTACGACAACAATGTCTGCTCGTACTGCAACCGCCCTCGCCACAACTTCCGCTTTTGCCGAGGCCTTCGAAAGGACCTTTGAGATGGTCGTATGAAAGCTGGAACTGTGCTGCCCGCGAACTTTGCGTTCAAAGGGAACTCCAAGCTCGACCACCCATATCGCAACACGAAGAACCGAAACCGTGGTCGTAACGGCGGAAACAACAACGACAAGAAGGGCAAGCATAACAGTGATGGTGGCCGCAATGGAAGAAACGACAATCGCGACAAGTCTCGCGGATACGACCAATGCAAGAAACTTGGTTGCGCCTCTGATGTTGATGACACCGACTCGAGCGACAATCACCGCAAGGTATACCGTCAAGAGCGCCATGAGATCGGCCTGATCGCGGTCGCTACTACCATCAACCCACCATTAAGCCTAACGGCTCAGGCGAATGTTGAAATGGGCACCATGTGGACCATTGACTCTGGATGTACGCGCCACGTAACGCCCGAAGCCCAGTGGTTCTCTGATATCTCTGCTAGTGGTGGATCCATCTGTGTCGGCGGAAAGAACCAGATGCCAATTGAAGGTGTCGGACGCGTTGGGCTGGACGTTATTGACTCTAAAGGCAACCCGAAGACGCAAACCCTTCATGGAGTGCTCTACGCTCCGAAGTTGAAGTTCAGCCTCTTATCGGTTCCGGCTCGAGTGAAGCACGTATTTCTCTTCAATTTCGATCGCAAGCAGTGTGCAATGCAGACCGATCAGCCCTTTAACATTTAGACACCATTGGCATGCGACACGGATCTGGATCAGTTCCAGGCCAAACCTGCAGTACACGCATTGGCACACATTGCCACGTCGGGTAAGCAACGTTCTTTTCTGCTTTACACAAGCGTCTTGGGCATCCTAACGTTTGCATCTTGCATGATCTATCTAGGAGCCAAGCCATTCGTGGACTCGATGACACGCGTTTGTAAACCCGAAGGAGCCGTTCTTCTGTACGGCATGCACGTTAGCGAAGTTACACCGCTCACCATTCTATTTCAATAGAGTATTTGAATGAGCCACAGCATAATTAGAAAAGGCTCATACAGACATTTGTGGTCCTTTGCCTGTGCCGAGCCTTACTGGTTGCCGTTACTTTGTGATCTTTATTGATGAGTACTCGAGATTCATGTTCGCTTTCCCGATGAAAAACCGGAGTCAGCTCTATGAATGCTATGAAGACTTTAGAAAAAAATGCCTGAATATCTTTCGAAACGACATCAGCATGCTTGAATGACGTCCGTGTTCTATCGAGGAAAATGATATCCCGGTTCTCCAGGCAGATAATTCCAAAAGAATACAAGAAACTTGGACGGATAATCTTCAGGAAGTACGGTACGCACCGACAATTTACAAACACATACACACCGTAACCGAACGGAGTGGCTGAACGTCGCATGAGAACTGTAATGGAACGATTACGAGCCCTACTGCTTGACGGCAAACTTTCCAAGCAACTGTGGGCAGAGTGTGTCTGCCATGTAATGACACTGATCAACATGAATCCTAGCTCAAAAGACCGACGTGCGTACCCGTACGAGCTCTGGTACAACCGCATGCCATCCATGCAGTACATGAAGGTATTCGTATGCAGCGCACACGTCCATATTACAGAGCAATACCGCGACAAACTTGATACTCGAGCACGGCTGTGCATGTACTTAGGCATAACCGATCACAAAAAAGGCTATCGCTTGATGGACCTCAATTCTCATGCCATTATCTACAGCCGAGATGTCGTATTTAAAGAAGATGAATATCCTTCCCTGGCTAACCTGACGGATACACCAGAACAGCCCGCGATCGAGGCAGATCAGCGGAACCAAGCGACCCTGTACCTGCAACGACATTACCAATAACTACGCGCCGGTTACCTCCCCTTAGGGAGGCGCTTGATAGGACACTCGTTCCGGACGGAGACGACATCTGAATCTCTATCGCCCTCTGCTCCTAAGCGACACCGTCTCAATGACAATGCAATGGAAGTAATCCTCAACTCGGAGGAAGACATGCACGAACAGGAGCAGCGCCAACAATTACTATGCACATTACTAGCAATTCGGTATGTGTCAGAGCCCACTACGTACCGCGTGGCCTTGGCATCCTCTTATGCTAGACAGTGGCGCAAAGAAGCAAAATTGGAATACAACTCACTAATGGTTAACAAGACCTGAGAGTTGGTTCCCCGTCCAAAAGGACGGAAGATTCTTAGAAGCCGATGGGTCTTCATTGTGAAGTATACCGGCACAGGCAAAATTCGACCGCTTCAAGGCGCGCCTGGTAGTCAAAGGTTTCCTAGAGGAATATGGTATTGACTACAACGAAATCGTTTTCCCCTGTTATCAGGATGGAAGTACTCAGACCGCTTCTGACTATTGCGGCCCTCCTTGATCTTGAAATCCATCAAATGGATGTCAAGACAGCCTTCCTGAATGGGTTTCTAGAGAAAGAGATCTACATGGCTCAACCGGAAGGTTTCACAACCCCGTGTCAAGAGGATCTGGTCTGTAAACTCATAAAAAGTCTATACGGGTTGAAGCAAGCTCCCCGTGTCTGGTACCAAACGTTGTCCGATTTCCTGGCGAAACTAGGTTCCTCCAAGCTCATAAAGGACAGTTACGTATTCATCCGCATGTTTGACGGAGTCACTTGCTACATTGCAGTGTACGTTGATGAAATCTTGATCTTTGCACCAACAGGAGATCTCGTCAGTGAGCTAAAATCCGCCCTGAAAAAGCGGTTTTCCATGACAGATTTAGAGGAGGTGAAGTACTTACTCGGCTGATCCATTCAACGTGATCGTAAGAACCGAACGATATTTCTCCACCAACACAAGTACGCTACGAAGGTCACTGACCGTTTCAGCGACTATATTCCGTACCCAATTGCAACACCAGTAGATCGGAACATCAAACTCTCCGTAAGCAGCCAACCTGCCACTGAAGCAGAGAAAGATGAGATGCAATTATATCCGTATCGGGAAGCCGTTGGAAGTATCATGTACCTCATGGTAGGTATTAGGCCTGACATGGCGTTCTCCATGCGTGAAGTTAGTCAATTTCTAGCTAATCCAGGAATGGAGCACTGGAATGCAGTTGTCAGAGGACTGAAGTACCTTGCTGGTACGAAGGACTACGGCATATGCCTGGGTGGTTCACAAGAAGTCACACCAGAAAACCTAGCTGACCGCCTGATAGCCTACAGTGACTCTGACTATACCAACTACCTGACACGAGACGTTCGGTTGGAGGACATGTGACTATGCTTTCTAACAGTCCTATCTCATGGCTCTCGCGCAAACACCACACGATTGTCTTGTCAACGCCAGAGGCAGAATATATCGCCCTGTGTCATTGTATGCAAGAGATGATTGTCCTCAAACCACTATTAAAAGAGTTAGGCTTTGTTACAACGCAATCCAACCTGATTCATGAGGACAACCAAAGCTGCATTAAAATCTGCTATAACCCCGAACTACACGGGAGGACGAAGCACATCCATGTCCGTTATTGTTTTGTGCAAGAAAAAGTCGAGCGACACGAGTTCTCCGTCGCGTACTGCAATACCAAATATATGGTTGCTGATATCTTTACTAAAGCGCTAGACAAGCATCAGTTCAGAGAACTAAGGGCTAAGCTCGGGATGAAATCCCTTGACACTCAATAAGCCATTCCGTATAATGTACGAGTATAACACTTCTACATGAAGCGTGCCTAACGTTTGACTGCGTTCCTTGTTTTTTCGACTGGGTTTTATTGTTGTTCGCAAAAGGTGAGTTGAGGTTTCCCTGGTCTCGAACCGAATTACAAAGGCACATGCAGTTATTGAAACCATGCACAAAGATATTAATTGCTGGGAAAAGTTCTGTATTGATATGGCAAACCCGCGGAAATCCCTACCAATTCCTTCACCTACTCCTTCTCGAAGATGATAAACAGACGAACAAACGAAATGAAGTTAATCCAGTCTTCCCCTGATGGCACTGGCTCACCTTTTTCCAAATCGAATACAAGTCGATTGGGACCTTGAACAGAGAGCACAAACGCGTGACCGACAAATTCGTGGTTATAGGCAGCCACGAGATACAAGCCATCCTCCAAGACGATCTCTTCCAATACGCGAGCTTCACGTCGACCCGGAATACTGAAATTCACCTTGACCATGGCCTTGTAGAGAAAGTCTCGACCAGCATCTCCCAGACGCTTCAGGAACACACAAATCACCTTCCACGAAGTCCCTTTGTAAGATCCAGCCCACGCTCAGCCAACTCGTCAGCAACAAATTCATCAATATCTTTCTGTGACACAATGTCGGGACACCCTACTTGCTCCGCAGCACGCTTGAACGCATTGAACAGGCACAAACCTGATACGTCAGCACCAATCGTGTACCAAATTCGTCGTCCCTGCAAAAGACGTCAAACCTACCAGTCTCCGCGTTTTTCCACCGGTCCACGAGATCTAACTCCTTCGTGAACCCGTCTTCCAAAAGCACTCGTCTAGGCTCCCATGTCCGTTGGTAGTATCGCCCACCCACGCTCTTCTTGCGACACCACAGAACTCGGTACATGAAGCCAGATCGACAGGGTTTTCGCTGGATAATCCGAGCAACATTCCACGTTTGCTTGGTGGATACGTAGTCAGACTTGACCGTGAGCCGCTGCCGACCATAGTTCTGGTCATATATGTACCAGCAGTTTAGCTCAGACAACACAGCAGTGCCTTGGTCTGTAGCTTCAGCCTCTTGGTCGGTTGCAGGAGTCTCATGACTGGCAGTTATAGATTGTACTATGGCACTAGGTGTGCAAGTGGTGGCGGGATCATGGGTTACACAATGTTTTGTGACAACACTAGTAACATTGGTGGCACAAGAATTGTCACTATATTCCATCGCGTTTGTGACATTACTCATAACTGGCTCCGCTGCGCTGTCTCGATCAGCCCATGGATCGCCCATCCTCGCGACGCATGGGTCCGCCGGCTACGCCTCTTGAGTCTTCCACAGCGACACTAAGGAGCGCAGCTGTTGCGTCGATCTCTGCGGCTCCTGCCGCCCGAGCTGCCCGCGCTTTCCTACTTGCCTTCTTGGACCCTCTCCTTGGCTGCAGTGGAAGGAGGCATCCTTTTCCCGGAGAGGGGCCGCTTGCCTCCTCCATTGCCCTTGACGGTCTTGCAGCTTCTGAGCATGGTGTACGAAGGTGTCTCCCTTCCCCTGAACAGCAAGCTGTAGGGGCGAAGTTCGATCAGCGAACCTCCGTTTCCTCACTCCAAAACTTTTGTGACCAGTCACCTGTATAGTCTTGATACACCTCTGTATTGTGATATTTCACAGAATATGCAAAGATGCAGGGAGGCTGTTGCGGTATGCTCTTTGTCATATAATATTATGTATCACCCTCTTTAAGTAGATAACTATGGATTCCACTATAGTGATAGTATTTTCTAGTACAGACATGGCAGAACCAACAGTTCTGCCAGTAGGGGGTGCACATGCCAGGAACTCTAACTGCTAAAGCTACCACTGTGAGAGTGTGAGAGTGTGGTATTGCCTCTTGTGAGAGTGTGAGAGTGTGGTATTGCCTCTTCACTGGGAGTTGAGTCAGCGACTCCTTCCAGTGGAGTTCCAAGTGTATTCCAGTAGGTGCCAGCGGCACCAGCGTCAAGGCCGACACCGATGCCAGAACCCGGCCAACTACAACTGATCCTGCCGGATGATGGGATGCGCACCGTCGCTGCTCGACGTAAGGGCACGCGGCTTCCCGGATCTCCAGTCTGCCGCGTACCCATAGAGTTGGTGTGCCGGTTGTGTTGAAGACTGTATGCAAGAGGTGATTGCTGGCTGAGAGCAGCCGAGATGGTGCAGCGCGCCAAGGATGCAGAGTTTGTATGTTAGGCTTAGATTGAGTATGATGTGAATGACATCTTAGCGGAACGGATGTTCTGGTGGCAGGCAGCTCACTCACTCGCCTTTCACTTCGGGTTTTGCAGCTCAGCGAGCACTGCAAAAGGCGAGAGAGACCGAGAGAGCAGCCTGCACCAGAACACGCTGGTCCTGTCGTGGTACTTTGCCCGGCACTTACGTGTTGACCTTATTTTCCTTCTGTTCCTACTATCCTACGTGTTAATAGACCAACAATGGTAACTACACGACGTAGTGATCAAGAGAGGAGTGCAATGACGCGTCCTGCGTCATCACAGGTTATGAGCCCAAATAGGGCACCACGCATGACCAATGCTGAAGCTGGTGTGGACGAGATAACTGGTGGAAACGGAGAAGAAGTTTTGACCAATGTGGACCAAGCAACTCAGCGATTGGCTGAAAGTGTTGAGTTCGCAAGAACGTTCGCGGAAAGTGGTCAAGTGACTACTCGAGATGATGCTGTGCTGTCGAATGATGAGGCTGAGCATCTGATCCGCTCATTGGCTGGAATCCCAGGTGGCAGACCACTAATACGTGTGCTACTTGAAGGATTGGGACGTCACTCCCAATCAGTAGCAGCTGCAACGACAGTTCGAGATTCGCTGCAGCCACCACCGAGTGATCCTGGAAGTGACGGAGGCTCACACGACGAGCCCAGACAAGTAGACAGGCAGTTTGCAGACTACCTATCTGACGGAAGCTACGACGACCGAGAGCTGGTCGAGTATACGAAGGCGCTAAGGAATTCTGCGCCCATACAACTACCAAAACTCTACACGAAGGCGGACTACAAGGCCTGGAAGAGTGAAGTGCCGCTGCACTTCGAGCCACGTACGCTTGGTGACATCACGTACGGTGTAGAACGCTACAACGTGGACCTCGGTCTACGCAGACCGAAGTACGTGGAGTGGTACTTGGCTAGGAAGAACAAGGCCTTCTCGGCACTTGCGTTGTCATTGTCAGTGGACTTGCGGTCCACGTTCAAGATTGACGAGCTGCGCGATAACATGGAGGCAGCTTCTATTCTGTGGGCGTTCATCACCAAGCATTTTGAGGCTGGTGATGGCATCAATCCGGACTATCTCCTACGAGACCTCATGATGAGGATGTTGCAGCCGAAGGAGAAGGTTGATGCATATGCAGAAGACATTGAGATGAAGGTAACAAAGTTACGCCAAGCTAAAGGTGAATTTGAGGAGTGGCAACAAGTTAGCCTACTACTGTCAAACTCGGTGCTTGTCTTCCCGGATGTGACGCGGGAATATGCAAATTGGCTCAACGACCATGACAGAAAGACGTTGAAATTGGCTGCGGTGCTGCAGCGATTGCGTGCTGCTGAGCACCAGCGCCAGCAGTTGGAGTCACAAGCACAACCGGCAGTACGCACCACCGCACAAGTTGCACTTGTGACGACGGACCACAACAGGGGCCGCAAGCGCAACAAGCAGCAGCGTAAGCGTGGGAAGAGTGCTAATGACAAGAAGGCACGCATGAACTGTGGTAACTGTGGTGGTGATGGCCATTGGTGGCGTGAGTGCACGCAGACCACTGGCAAGCCATTGAAGCCTGAGCTAGAAAGACGGCTAAAGGAGAAGACGCAGGGCAGGCCATCGCCCACGTCTCTAGTTAACTCTGTCCGAGTTGTGCAAGTGGCACAAAATGATGTGGAATCTCGAGGTCTATTTACGGGACACTCTTTGACGACTCCATCAAACTTGACAGAGACTGTGGATCTTACTGGACAGACGTTGACAACAGCGTTGTCACCAGTCTACTCGGCGACTACTCCTGCGAGTGATGAAGAGGGCAAGGCGCAAGAGCCGCAACTTGCAGTACGAGAATCTTCAGTCGCACCGACGCAGATGTCGGCAGAGACACAAGTGCAGCAAGCGCTGCAGAAGTTAGTGGAGACGGCTGTGCAGAGCCAGTGGGAGGGCGTCCAAGTGAGTGGACCGCCACCTACTTGGGAGAAGATCTTGTTTCACTTAGGCCAAGGACTGAAGAGTGTGTCGACAGGTGTACCTGTACTTGAGCCAGGGTGCAACAAAGGTGGACAACGAGGGGGTCCATCTGCACTAGGGGATAGTTATCAAGGTCACCAAGTTGATGCTTCTGTACGTCAATGGCATGGTGATGTTGGAGGACGTGGTAATACTTACCAATATGTGGAAAGAAGAGGACGTGAACGAGGACGCAGCAGCTCGCAGCCACGCGGTCGTACACGTACTGTGCCATTGCGAGGGCATAGCCGATCACCACTACGATGGCGTAGCAGATCGCCTCTACGAAGACGAATTGGACGTAGTAGATCTCCGCCGTGTAGACGCAGTCCACCTCCACCTCGTAGATTTGGACGTTGGAATTCGCCAACTCGAGGATCGATGAATTACAGAGGACCTTCGCCACCGCGTTGGCGTGAAGGACCGCCAAGTCATTACGGACCGTCGCCGCCGCGACAGCAGCAGTGGCACGGTGAGCCACAGAACGGCCGTGGATTGCAGCCACGCCGTAATGACTTGAACTGGAGACAGCAGCAATCTCGCTACGATGGGTACCAAGGACCACGTGAGGGTCCATACGGACATGGGTACTTGCCGTATCGCTTTGATGAGCGACAGGACAGAGGATCTTGGCAGGTGAATGCAGTTGGACACAACAATGCAGGTATGCAATCAAGTCAAACAAATGTGGTTGAGTGGATCCTGGATTCAGGGTCTCAAGCCAATGTTTGTGGTGATCTCGCTTTGTTCACCACTATACGTGAGGACACTACGAGTCGCCTGGACTTTGCGAACGGAACAACTGAACATGCGTGTATTCGTGGTTCTGTGCTATTACGTGTTGTTAACCAGGCAACTGGAATGGTGGAGGATCGCCTGCTGGACGACGTGGTGTACACTCCGAACGCTAAGGTGAACATCATTAGTCTCGGGTACTTGCAGATGACTGGTCGCTACCGGTTGTCGTGCTCACCCGACCAGCGAACTGCCTGGTTGTCCAAGCTGGACACAGTTTTGAAGTTTGAAATGCATGAGAACATCTATCGGCTCCGCACTGAGAGGGTGCCTGGCGTAATGGTGATGACTGCGCTTAAGGAAGACATGGATAGCAAGAAGCAAATGGAGTTGCTTCACCAGCGCTTTGATCATGTTGCGATGGAGACCGTGAAGCGCTTGGCGCATAAGTTTGATGTTGGAGTTAAACTAAATGCAAAAGGGCTGACCTCCTACGAGTGTGTTGCTTGCGCTGAAGCCAAAGCTAGACGGATGACTCATGCTAGAATTCCTACAAGGAAGTCCAGACCACTTGAGGTCTTGATGATGGATGTATGCTCTATTAAGCCTGCTACTGTTGGAGGTGCAGGCATGTTCCTCTTTGTGGTGGATGAAGCCACACGCTATAAGTGGGCGTTCCTAATGGAAAACAAAGGGGAAGCTACATTCCATATCAAAGTGTTGATCAATCGACTGCGTACGAAGCTGCCTGAGTACAAAGTTGTTCGGTTGTGGAGTGACCAAGGTGGTGAGTTCCTGAGCAAAGAGCTAGAGGACTACTGCAACGAGTTTGGGATTGAAGCTAAGACTACCAACTCGTACTCACCACAGGAGAACGGTATTGTTGAACGTGCGAATGGCATAGTGTTGCCGCGCATCCGTGCCATGCTGGGAGCTACACGCCTACCAAGTATACTGTGGGGTGAGGCACTGCTACACGTGGTTGAAACGTTGAATAGTCTTCCAACCAAGCCGATGGGCCTGACGTCGCCGCGTCAACGTCTGTTTCGAGACGAGCCCATGCTTGATGACCTTCGCGTCTGGGGCTGTATTGCACACGTGCGTGTGCCCCCAGAGTCGAGACAGCGAAAGGAAAAGTTGGAACCAAGGGCACGGATATCACTTCTGCTGGGCTACAGCCTGATAACACCAGGCTACAAGTTCCTCGACTTGAAGACAGCTCAGGTAGTGACTGCCCAGAGGGGCAACGTGCGGTTCCATGAAGACTTCACAGCAGACGGCACTTACGTACAGCATCTCCTGGAAAATGCGTTTCTAGATGGAGATCATCAACTACCTGACATAGTACCGGTTGCTCGAATCAAGACGAGCATGGACTCGTACTTGACCATGCGGGACGATGCAAGTTCCGCAAGTAAGGGACAAATCATTGAAGAAGTGTCGAATGTAGACGAACCTCCAGTGATTGAGTCAGGCTCCAGTGGGAGCCTACAAGAGTCTGAGCTACTCACAACAGCTGAGAGTACTAAGAACAGCCAAGGCGTTGCTGCGCCTGATGAAGAACTTGCCATGTCGATACCTGCGGTATCCAAGGCAGTGAAGAAGCGACGGAAGCGCCGTACGCGAAAGAAAGCTGTTGAAAAAAAGGAGATGAGTGGTTTTGTGGTGCAGACTCCACCTGTGGAGCCCTGCCTCAAGCGACCGAGGCGGGCACAGAAGCCCAACGTTCGGTTGTCGGACTACGTGGTGGGTAACGTGATGACTACCATGGACGTGAAGATTCCGACGACGTACAAGCAGGCTCGAGCGAGCGAGCAGTGGCCTCAGTGGCGAGCAGCCATGCTGGCGGAGCTAGCGTCACTGAAGGGCCATAAAACATGGAAACTAGTACCTCGAAAAGTGGCCAAGAACCTGAAGGTCATTACTTGTAGATGGGTCTTTGCTGTCAAGCGTGACGAGCGTGGACACATCAAGAGGTTCAAGGCAAGACTAGTGATCCATGGCTTCAAGCAACAACTCGGGATCAACTACTCTGAAACCTACGCACCTGTTATTAGGTTTGAAACCATTCGTGCTGCAATCTACTATGCGGTGCAGAGAGGTTGGGAGGTGCTTCAATATGATGTGAAGACTGCTTTTCTTTATGGAGACTTGGAGGAGCTGATTTACATGGAGCAACCGTGTGGTGAAGCGGATAAGAAGTTTTCCGACTTTAATCTTGTCCCGTCAATCAAGATCAAGAGCAATCCCTCCTTATGGTGATCCTCGATATAGTGACACTCACTATAATGACCAAGTGAATGCGTGTGCTATTATCCCTGCCCAAGACGATTGTACCCACGCGATATCGATCCTGACAGGTAAATATCGATCTTAGCTTTATTATGGGTTTTAAGAAGCCAGTGCGATATGGATAGCCACAGATGGGAAGCATAGGATAATAACCATTAATTCAGAGTTGTTTTTACCTTCTACTACACAAGTCTTCCTTCTTCTTCGCTATTCCGGGTAGGGATATACAAGATTGGCCCTCCCGACGTCACGCAGGATCAAGATCGACACTAAGTGGAACCCCTACGCCCAGATTGCTTGGCTGGACGTTCGTCAACCCTCAAATCTCAAGAACCCGCTATAGGAAGCGGCAAGCACGTATTGGAAGCTATTGGATAAAGGTCACACACCGACCACAAGACCCCCCGAGCTAAGATCGACACTGGTCAGAGCAAGATCGACCAAGTACAACCAAGATCGAAGCTCGGTAACTACACGGCGCAGCGAGTAGAAGTATCCCTGCTGCTGCCACCTCTCCCGCTGTCCTGTCAGACAGCAAGATCGACAACAAGCGCGTCTAATAGAGATCACCCGAGGAGCGATCTAGTCCCACCGACGGGTACACAAGGTGAGATCAAGTAACTTCACGGAAGATCGGAGTACCCCCTCCGTTAGTCGGCAGTTCGGGCGCAGTGTGCAAGAGGACTCCTGCGATCTTGCGATTTCGCAGAACCACTTCGCCACAATGGTGCGCGTGCCCGGATCTTTGGGTGACTCGGGATTTCACCGTGAGTCCCATGAAGAAGCGCATGCTGATCTTAGATCAGGGAAACCAGCGTCGTTGGAGATCGGATCACCAACGACACCGCTGAATCAAGATCGATCCGCGGATCGGCAGAGCTTTGGGAGGAGCTCTACCGACGGAACAGAGGAAGGTCCGACTACGGACCTAGAAGAGAAGCCTCTACCTCCTCCCCAGGTCCCTTCGGGGACCCCAGCAGATTCCGACTTGCGTCGCGATCTGCAGGACGAAAGTCCACCGGCGAAAGCCATCCAAACGCTCGTCTCCAAGCCGAGCACAAAAAAGAAGTCAACAAGATCGAAGCCTCTACGGAAGAAGTTGAAAGCACCAGGATCGGATGTTGATGACCAAGACGATCTTAAAACAGTGTGGACTGATGAGTCCCTCGAGATCGCATACCACAAGAAGGAACTTCACACCTTCTTGATCAAGAACCCCGTTATGCAGATCATCAAGCCGAAGATCATTAGTGATCTAAAAGGCCCAGTGCAGAAACCAACTGCAAGATCGAGCAAGCTAGAAGCTGCGAAGGCGCTACTACAACTGATCAAGGAAGGTGGGATCATCGCAGGATCGTTCGACGCTAATGAGCTATTCGATACGAGGCTCAGTACGATCAACACGGCTTTAATGTCGATCTTCGATCTATTGAAGCCCTTGGTAGGTGAAAAGAATGTAACCTCCAAGGCCGCGACTAGATCAACCGACGACACGCTAAGATCGTTGCCAGCACTCACATTGGAAGATCAGACAGGAACATCATCACATTACGAGTCGGCGACTGAAGAAGTAGACACTGACAGTGCAGATGATCCACCTCGGATGACGCTAGGCCCTTCAGGAGCTGCCATGCTACGGCAGCGTGGAGATCATGAGACCAAGCGAGTGACGAATGGCATCGCGCCAAACATGACACAAGAATCGAATGCGAAGTTGGAATCGTACTTCCAAGCGGCTATGAGCCGATTCTTGAAGGAACAACAAGGCCCTATCAACCCCGCGATCTTAGCACCAGCAGAAGACCGAGATGTGGATATGGAGTCTGTGGGGTCGCTAGATCGACATCCAAGTCCTCATGAATACGACCCAGACGATCTCGATCTTGATCCTCCTAGACGTGCGACTGTAGCATCAGCATCAGCCACGACCACCGGAAGATCGACAAGTGTTCCACGCATACGAGTATCTGCCATGTCTGAACTCAAGGAGTTCGCGGGGAGAGAAGGGGACGAAGATCGAGCCAGGGCCTGGCTCAGCAAGGTAAAGTCTGTCTTTATGCGAGATCAAGCCCCTGACGAAGAAAAGTGTCTGGTGTTCGGCGATCTCCTCGCAGGATCGGCGCGAAACTGGTATCGACAGCTTAGTCGCACAACACGCAGTACCTGGAAGGATCTACTCAGTAGCTTCCAAGTTCAATATTGTGGACGAGGAGTGTCAGTCGCGAGGCAATATTACCATGCGCGCAAGAGATCGGACGAATCTCCGCTGGAATATTTGTACCGGCTCAATGTGGCAGGACTCAGGGCCCGCCTCCAGATCAAGGATGGACCTTCGGAAGTTCGACGTGAACACGTGGAGCACTTCATTGAAACTCTCGATGACCGCGATCTTGCAGATCACCTGGCTCTATTACGAATTCCAGACGCTGACACCCTGGAAGAAGCACTTCGATCTCGGCAGCGAGCGAAAGCACGACAGAGCAAGGCTGTTTATGGATCAATCAAGCCTCGTCAGAAGAACAACGGTGCAGCAGCCCCGTCTGCATCAACCCGGGCCGTCAGAGCCATCAAGGCGACCTCAGACAGCAGCGAGTCTGAAGAGGACTCTAGTGGATCGGATGGCGAAGCAGGATTACGTCGTGTCTACCTCGCAGCATCTGGAAACAACGAAGGGCAGCAAGATCAAGGTCAAAGGAACCAAGATCACAGTCGCTCGGAGACCGGAAACAATCGTGCGCAACAAGATCGACATGATATAGGTTCGCCACCTAAGCGGTGCTCGCACTGTGGGTCGCGTAAACATAGCGATCTTGGGTGCTGGGGACGCCTGACGTGTGAGAAGTGCGGTCGTAAGGGACATCCTTCAGATCGCTGCCTATTCACATGCAAGGCATGTGGTGACATCCACGAGGCGGGAAAATGCACCATGGAGGAATTTTACAACTTGATCCGACAATGGTACAATCCTACCAAGCACGCCGGGATGTTGCCAGAGACGGCAGAGAAGATGTTAAACTAGGACGCTCGCCGGTTTGGAAACCGGTACGAGACGAGCGTTCTAGCTATTGCATTTATGCATATGTCGAGAAACAATCGGAAGCAACAGTTAATCAACTGATCGATCCGATCGACAATACATGTGATCTTCTGGAGAAATCCACCGCTACAGTGTCAAGTCTACGCCAGATCGATGAATATGCAAGATCGAGTGTGATGATGGCTCTTGAGATTTCTCCTGGGGAATCGCGGGGTTACTGGAAGTATCATGTTCCAAACAAGAAGTTCAAGCAATCTAAGGCTATGGGGAAGATCAACAACAAAAAAGCAACTTTGCTATTTGACAGTGGTGCTGAGGTGTCCATATTGGATGCCACCTTTGCTCGTAAGGTCGGGTGCCACATTGATGAGAATCAAACGTTGGAATGCGAAGGTGTTGGACGATCTCCATATAAGATCGAGGGACGTACTCGTCTCAAGATCACGCTGGCAGGATCGCTAGTGTACTTCTTTGATGCATGGGTAGGTCCGCCCACCGGAGGTCAAGATCTGATACTAGGAATGGATTTCATGGTGCCAGCGGGTATCCGCCTCGATCTCGCTGATGGGACAATATGTCTACCCGATGAAGTCCGCCTTCAGATGGCTGGTAGGCGTCCTCTTTACGGTGACAAGGTAGAACATGTGTGCTGGAAGGATCACTACTGGATCGATGTCGGGCAGACGGCCGAGATCAGGCTACGCGGTCAAACGTCCAACCAGTATAAGCTATGGGTCACCAGGGGAGATCGATGGGTGCCAACAATCACGGTCGGACCAGGAAGGACGCGTTATCTACAGGTGACCAACATAAGCGATCGTGCACTGACTCTCCACGAAGGATCGAGAGTCGCGATGTGGTTAAGTGGAGATCGTATTCCCCGAATTCCGGGATATGTATCCGTGGGATCAAGGAGGTACGCCGAATGGCAAAATCTCGCATATCAGGCAACTACGGATGAGATCAGTGAAGCGGGTACCAACGAACAGATCACCGAGCCAATGGTGGAGCGTCCCGAGTACGTAACACCAACTGCGATCTTACCACGGCCGGTAAAAGCCATTCAGAATGTCAAGATCGCAGGGAACGGGGACGCAAGCCCACCGTCAATCGAATGTACGTCTGACCAAGTCAAGATCGACCCTGCTAACGGTAATAATCTTTGCACCAAGGCCGCGGTAGACATAGGCGATCCTATGATGGATGACGAAGTTTGTATCAAGGAAGGGGGGAGTTTATTCGCAGAAGATGTGGAAGATCAAATGGCTGTGCTACCAGAAGTGACCGCGACCACGGAAGAAGTCAAGATCGAAGATCTTCAAATAGGTGATGCCAATACCAACACCCAGGAGGAGATCGAACGTCTTGTGCAGATTATCTGGAAGCGGAAGCACCTTCTTATCGGAAAGGGCAATGCCTTACCACCAGCAGCGAAAGGAGTGGTATGCGACATAGATGTGGGGAATGCAAAGCCAGTCGCTCAACGTTGTCGCAAGGTGGCGATACAATTCCGCGAAAAGTTATATCAACTAATCAAGGGGCTACTATCTGCTCGAATGATCCGACACTCGACCTCTCCTTGGGCTTCACCCATAGTTGTGATTATCAAGAAGAATGGGATCGACATCCGGCTATGTATCGACTACCGCCTGGTTAATAGTCTGACAAGGCTCATGGTATATCCTATGCCGCTGATCAATGATTTGCTGGATGATCTCGACAAGGTTCTCTGGTATTGCTCCTTGGATATGGCCAGCGGTTTCTGGGTAGTGCCCATGACGGACCGAGCCCGATCGATCTCGGCATTTATTACTCCATTTGGATTGTTTGAGTGGAATCGAATGCCGTTCGGACTTAAAAACGCTCCCCAGATCTACCAGAGACTCCTAGACAATGCACTATATGGATTCGTGAAAGTGACCCAAGATCAAGATCGATCCGGCCGAAAGGACGTATTCGAGGCAGGAGAACCTGATCTAGAGAAAAGTGAGTCAGTGTTGGGACGTCGATCTTACATCGACGACATACTGGTAACCGGAAGATCGTGGGACGCGTTATGCGAAAAGGTGGAAAAGTTGTTAGACGCCTGCGACGAGTGGAACTTGTCCATCAGTGTCGCCAAAAGCTTCTGGGGTCAACGAAAGGTGGACTATTTAGGACATCGTGTATCAGCTGAAGGTTTGGAGACACATCCAAAGGATTTGTCAGCTTTACAAGAATTACCGTTCCCCACCAACCTAAGATCGATGCAATCATTCTTGGGGAGTCTCAACTACTACAGCCGATTTATTGAAGATTTCGCGATCTACGCATCAGTTCTGTACGAGCTACGTGAAGCGGATTTCTACGAGATCGCTCGGAAGATAAAATCGACTGGGGACGACGAGGGTGTCGTGGCAGAAGAGGATGGTAGTTGGATCGAAGCCAAGGCAGCGTTCGCTACACTAAAGAACAAGATCGTGAATGCTCCGATCTTACAACACTTTGATATGGATCGACAACCGGTGGTGGTAGTATACGCCAGCAAGTGGGCGATCTCAGCTGCCTTGATGCAAGAACACGACGGGGTGTACAAGCCAGTAACTTTCACTAGTCGCACGCTCAAGCCGAATGAGATCAACTACGGTATGGTCGACAAGGAAGTGTTGGCTCTACTCAGGATACTAGACATCTGCTATACTCAACTTGTGACAAGATCGATTAAAGTATTGACGCGCCACTCCACATTGGCATGGCTACTTCACTCATCTGGATTGCAAGGACGGTTAGGACGATGGGCTGCACTTCTATCAAGCTGGACCCTTGAGATCGTCAAATGTACCAGAGGAGAGGACGAGATCTTAGGCGTGATCGCGGCAAGTATTACGCCCCGCAAAGAGGTGGACTCGATCTTGATTTCGATCGCTCCCAGGAAACAACCGCGACAAGTGATCTCGATGCCACCTCCAACAGTGGAGCCAGACGAGAGATTACTAGTTGTTAGTTTTGATGGATCAGCACGTGTGAAACGAAGTGGAGGAGCATACAGTGGAATAGTGTGGAGCCTACCAGAATGGACAGTGATCTCAGCAGCTTCAAAGTATCAGCTCGATCTTACGGTAAACGAGGCTGAGTACCATGGTCTGCTTCTGTGCCTCGATCTCCTGTCAGATATGGACAGGGGACGCCTGATTATCTGTGGAGATTCTAATCTTGTGATCAGACAAATGAAGGGTGAGATCGAATGCAAGGCCCCGGGGTTAACGTTGTTACGACAGCGGGCACTCGAACGTCTCCGATCTTGGCCCACCCATGATTCTTACATATGAAGCGTGATTGGAATCAAAGTGCAGACAGTTTGGCGAGTGCCGCATTACGTCGCGAAAGTGGAGTTGTGATTGTCAAAGAAGAGGAGCGCCAAGATCTTATGACTCTCAATAGATTGGATGAGTTGCTAAGAGCTAAGGAAGATGCAACCCCAGTCAAGATCGCTGCAGTCACAAGATCGCGTAAGAAATGCCGTCCTCAAGTGTTACGAGAAGAGATCGTACAAAAGATGAGGATGGAACGTATTAACCGAGCTCAAGACGAGGAGAAATGGATCGTCGATCTTAAAGCGTACCTGCGAGGGGACGTACAAGATCTTACTTCGGCTGAAGCAAAAAGCTGTTCTAAGATCGCAGATCGCTATGAGACGGATGAGTCAGGATTATTGTTTTATTTTCCACCGACCAAGCAGTCCGACGAAGATCGCGATCTTGTTGCCAAGCTTGTGGTGCCTGAAACATTACAACGCGATCTTATGCATCACTATCATTCGAGTCTGGAAGGTGGCCACCAAGGTATCGGGCGGACATACCACAAGATCAGAGCTCATTTCCACTGGCGCGGATTATATCAGAGTGTGCAACGCTACGTGGGTCAGTGCATAGATTGCGAGACAGGAAAAGGACGACCTACGATCCACGGGGAATCGCCCGGCAACTTACAAGCTACGTACCCATTCCAGATTATCGGTATGGATCACATACCGTCACTACCAAGATCACACAAAGGAAACACTGAGCTATTGATCTGGATCGATCTATTCACTGGATATGTGATCGCGAAAGCCAGCGCATCAAGAACAGCCCAGACTGTCGCCGAGAACTATGAGGAATGTGTTTTCCGCCGGTTCGGTGCAAGCGAGGCTATCCGACATGACCGAGAACCCGGTTTTATGTCTGACTTCTTCAGATCGTTCAACAAAATCGTGGGACAGAGACAGCGAGCAACAATGGCATACCGCCCGCAAGCAAACGGTACAACCGAACGGATGGTGGGAACATTGACACGTGCAGTAAAAATGTATGTGGAGGATGTCGACCAGCGAGATTGGGATGAATATGCTGAGCGCCTCACCTTCGCACTCAATACTGCCCAAGATCGCGTCCGAGGAGATACTCCATTTTATCTGTTACATGGCTGGGACCCTCGATCTACGCTAGGCAATGGTACCATTAGGATCGACGAGAAGGCGAGATCGTGAACCCCGCCGATGGCGATACCGGATACAGAAGCAATATCAACAAGCACGTGAACAAGTGAATGAGAGATTACGTGTTGCGATCCAAGAAAGGTCAGATCGACACAATGAAACGGTCCGACCACATGAGATCGAAGTTGGAACTCAAGTGTGGCTGTATCTAGATCGAGTCAAGGAAGGATATGCACGTAAGCTGGCACATATGTGGCACGGCCCCTTCCGTGTGTTGGAACTGGTGGGAGAACATGCAGTACGTCTTGAGATCGCCGGTACCGAATACCGACTTTTCCCGGTGGTACATGTCTCTAAGATCAAGCCTGTACGACAATTCCCAGACCGTCCCAAGACGCGGTTGACAATACAAGATCAAGATCGATTCGACTTTGATGAAGCCTTGTTGCCTGAGGACAGCTGGATACGAGATCTAGACAATGACGAATACGAAGTCGAAAAGATCGTAGACATGCGATCTGGGAAGCGTACGCGATATGGACGTACATTACGTGAATTCTTGGTGCATTGGAAAGGGTATGACGAACCGACATGGGTAGATGAAGTCGATCTTAATTGTGGAGCTCTACTGTATGACTTTTTGCGAGATCGAACGAATCGAAATCGATTCGAGGTCATGCAATCACATGAGGAGCCATAAGGAGGCGAGATCGTGAAGTGAGCTGGTCACATCACGAAGGAACAGGTGGAGGATCTATCGGACGGCGGTAGATCAGGTGGACGGTGGTGTATACGATGTGTGTGAACCGACTAGTAGTCATGCGACACTAGATCGAAGACGTTGATATTTCAAGATCGACGTACAACAAAAAGGATATCACAACGAAGGATATGGAATGTTTTGCAAGAGCATGGAGGATATTCGCCAAAAAAGATCCCAGGTTATACTATTTCAACGTTAGATACCGTCGCAGAGGATGTCGCATTAACACCACGTCTCAGTGGTGTGGAATATTTGATGCTGGATGATCAGTGAGAGTTCGGCGTTATTATTTTAGCCATCAAGATTCTGCTAGATTGACGGCCGACAGTGCATCCGCTAATGTAACGGCGGTCACGTTGTGGTACCAGATCTTAAAGTGACGAGGCTTCAGAAAGTGAATGTGCGCTCTTGCAAAAGTTTCTAGATCAATCTGGGACGATCCAACCTCTGAGCAGGGATGAGCTAAGTCGCCGTGAGACATTGAGACAAGACAAAAATGAGAAGGGGTATAATGTCGCGATCTTGCAGAAGTTTCTAGATCGATCTGGGACGATCCAACCTCTGAACAGGGACGAGCTAAGTCGCCGTGAGACATTGAGACAAGACAAAAATGAGAAGGGGTATAATGTCGCGATCTGGAAATTCCATACCAAGTACTACAGCATGAAGATCTTGTGCGACTTTTATCCAGACGCTCAGAGGAGGAGGTTATTTCGCCACCGATTGATCTCGTTCAATCCGACCAGGCTTGGAATTGATCTCGTTCCTCCTGAAGTCAGATGATACGGCGATTCTGTACATTGACTTGACGTTGAAGACCACAAGCCTGGACTCTGAACCTGCAGCTGCTGTTGGGCCACCGACAACGGGTGCCCTCGATCTTGAACTGGGCAATTGAGATTGATGATCTCGTCCTAGTGGACTGTGCTACGGGAGGCTGACTGAAATTGGTCATAATCTCCACGCGGTGTGAAAGCAGCGGGTGCTCGAGTTTATGGACTAATTCATCGTGTCGATCTTGGCGAAATTGGGCAAAAGGGATGACGTACGACTATCTGACGAACTCGAAAGCGACGGCAATGATCTTGCAGAAGAAAAAATATCTGGGACAGGGAAGATCGACGTTGGGTGAAATGATTGACGTATGACTATCTGACGAATTTGAAAGCGACGGCAATGATCTTGCAGGGAAAAAATAGATCTGGGACAGGGAAGATCGACGACCGTACCAATCTCCCGAAATGGCGAGTAATCTATATTTGGCATACCTGGTCGATCTTGATCTTAGAAATGGAAGATCGACGACCGTACCAATCTCAGGCGCCGGTGACGTCGAAGGAGGAAACAAGTCTTGATCTTACATCTGCAAAGGATTATTGGAAGGTGTGGCTCGAGTCGAAGTTGGCATTGAACCTGGACTACGATGCAGCGAGCGAAAACCGTTGTGCGGCAGTCGCTCGTGCAGGGGACGGTTGTGGTGAAGCGGATAAGAAGTTTTCCGACTTTAATCTTGTCCCGTCAATCAAGATCAAGAGCAATCCCTCCTTATGGTGATCCTCGATATAGTGACACTCACTATAATGACCAAGTGAATGCGTGTGCTATTATCCCTGCCCAAGACGATTGTACCCACGCGATATCGATCCTGACAGGTAAATATCGATCTTAGCTTTATTATGGGTTTTAAGAAGCCAGTGCGATATGGATAGCCACAGATGGGAAGCATAGGATAATAACCATTAATTCAGAGTTGTTTTTACCTTCTACTACACAAGTCTTCCTTCTTCTTCGCTATTCCGGGTAGGGATATACAAGATTGGCCCTCCCGACGTCACGCAGGATCAAGATCGACACTAAGTGGAACCCCTACGCCCAGATTGCTTGGCTGGACGTTCGTCAACCCTCAAATCTCAAGAACCCGCTATAGGAAGCGGCAAGCACGTATTGGAAGCTATTGGATAAAGGTCACACACCGACCACAAGACCCCCCGAGCTAAGATCGACACTGGTCAGAGCAAGATCGACCAAGTACAACCAAGATCGAAGCTCGGTAACTACACGGCGCAGCGAGTAGAAGTATCCCCGCTGCTGCCACCTCTCCCGCTGTCCTGTCAGACAGCAAGATCGACAACAAGCGCGTCTAATAGAGATCACCCGAGGAGCGATCTAGTCCCACCGACGGGTACACAAGGTGAGATCAAGTAACTTCACGGAAGATCGGAGTACCCCCTCCGTTAGTCGGCAGTTCGGGCGCAGTGTGCAAGAGGACTCCTGCGATCTTGCGATTTCGCAGAACCACTTCGCCACAACCGCCTGGGTTTCAAGTTGATGGATCGAGTGTCATCTGTCAGTTGCTGAAGAGCTTGTACGGGCTGAAGCAGGCCCCGAACATCTGGAACAAGACATTGCACGCCAAACTGCTGGCGTTAGGACTGGAACGGACTGAGTCCGACTACGGATTGTACATGCTAAAGGAAAGAGGTGAGGTTAAGTTGCTGCTGACCGTCTACGTGGATGACCTGTTGCTGATGGGTCCACGAGACCTGTGCGCCAAGGTTGCCGCCTCCTTGCAGGAGACGTTTGAGTTGACGACTATGGGCACAGTCAAGTTTCTTTTAGGCGTGGAAATCATGATCGATTGGCCGCGCCGACAGATCGTTTACTGCCAGCGGCAGTACGTGTTGGAAGTTCTAAAGCGTTTTCATATGGAAAACTGCAATGGGTGTGTTACCCCAGAAGCAATGACAGAGTCGAAGGCAGTGGTACCAGTGACCAAAGAGTACCTGCCGTTTCGAGAGCTCGTAGGAGCCCTCCAGTATTTGGTTGGAGCGTCGAGGCCGGACATTGCTCATGTCACGAGGCATTTGGGCAAGTACTTGGTATGCTATGATCACACACATTACGCACAGGCAAAGAGGGTACTGCGCTACCTGACAGCAACATGTAACTTTGGCCTGGTGATGAACGTGGATTCGCGTAGCGACGTATGTGTTGCTGCCTACTCTGATGCGGATTATGCGAATGATCCCATAGACCGACGCAGCGTTAGTGGCTACGTGACTACACTTGACGGTAATGTGGTATCATACGCGTCTCGAAAGCAAGAGATCAACGCGATGAGTACGTGTGAAGCGGAGTACATTGCCATGTCTGAGGCAACCAAGGACCTACTATGGCTTTCGGGTCTTTGTAAAGAACTAGAGTGGAGGCACAGCGTGCCACTACTACTTGGCGACAATCAGGGTGCAATTACCTTGACTGCGAAGCCAGGCAAACATTCCAAGTCGAAGCACATTGACAACAAGTGGCACATGGTGCGTCGCAACGTAGAGTTGAAACTACTGACTACCCAGCACATTGGCACAGAGGACATGGTAGCAGACATTATGACGAAAGCTCTTGGAGCAGTGAAGTTTACGCGCTTTCGAAAGGCAATGAAAGTGTTGCCTATTGTGAGCGAGAATGGTGAGGCATCAGCCTCACAAACTACGGACGAGGCATGCGCCTCACAGATTACGGACAAGGCAACGGCCTTGGGACCTACGAATGAGGCATGAGCCTCAACTACTACGGCTGAATGCCGTGACTAGATGACAATAACGATGAACTGTGAACGGTGATGGCGTGCGTCCCTGTGGACCGAGCTAGCTGCGCTAGGCTTGTGTGGCTGCGCCACAGCACGGGACATCACTAAGCCGACTCCAACAGCGGAGATCGAGAGGGTGAAGCAGACGTGTGGAGTGCTATGACTGTGAGTGATACAACTTGTTGGAATTACGTGACTACGCGGCTACGTGGATTGCGGTGACGGTGTCGTGTGTGGTGTGAGAGCTACTGTATGGGAGTAATCACATGCGGAGGTGATCTCGTCGCCTCGGCCCTTGGCATCGTGATCAAGTGGGAGTGGGAGAGTGTGAGAGTGTGGTATTGCCTCTTGTGAGAGTGTGAGAGTGTGGTATTGCCTCTTCACTGGGAGTTGAGTCAGCGACTCCTTCCAGTGGAGTTCCAAGTGTATTCCAGTAGGTGCCAGCGGCACCAGCGTCAAGGCCGACACCGATGCCAGAACCCGGCCAACTACAACTGATCCTACCGGATGATGGGATGCGCACCGTCGCTGCTCGACGTAAGGGCACGCGACTTCCCGGATCTCCAGTCTGCCGCGTACCCATAGAGTTGGTGTGCCGGTTGTGTTGAAGACTGTATGCAAGAGGTGATTGCTGGCTGAGAGCAGTCGAGATGGTGCAGCGCGCCAAGGATGCAGAGTTTGTATGTTAGGCTTAGATTGAGTATGATGTGAATGACATCTTAGCGGAACGGATGTTCTGGTGGCAGGCAGCTCACTCACTCGCCTTTCACTTCGGGTTTTGCAGCTCAGCGAGCACTGCAAAAGGCGAGAGAGACCGAGAGAGCAGCCTGCACCTGAACACGCTGGTCCTGTCGTGGTACTTTGCCCGGCACTTACGTGTTGACCTTATTTTCCTTCTGTTCCTACTATCCTACGTGTTAATAGACCAACAATGGTAACTACACGACGTAGTGATCAAGAGAGGAGTGCAATGACGCGTCCTGCGTCATCACAACCACTTCGTCGTTTGACATTTTCTCAACACGTAAGCTTCCCCCTCACCTCTTCACAGGAACCACCCAATAGTGTCGATTTGTGGAGCATCAAACACACAGTCGACTTGTTTGTGATTGGTTGAAAATAATCCATTGGTGTCGACTCGAAGCCTATTGTCCTATTGAAGATTTTCAACTTGGAATTTGATGAAGATGCAGCTCTCCTAGCCGTAGTCGGTGCATGTGTGGCAACTACATTAGTTACACTATCGACTTGTGCCAAATGAGAAGTAGAAATCCTTACACTACCCAGAAGGATATCGGTGTAATGCTAGCAACTATCGGCTTACGACAAATGGTTCCAAGACAATCTTCACGTCACACAAGCCAGTTTTCGTCTAATACTTTGTAATCTACAACGCCCTTTCCGAGTTGACTCTCAAAGTGCCTCGGGTTGTCCAGAAGCTGACAAGGAAAATAGTGGAATTGGTGGTATTTCTATCAGCCTTGGTGCTTCGTCAGGACCAGTGGCATCAGTTGGTTAACCCAATGGAGGGAGGCATCGACTACGTTTTCTCAATTATTGTGTATAACACACGAAAACTTCTAACACGAAACACGAACCAGAAACCAGCATGCTAGAGTTAGGATTAATAGAAGTACAAACCAGTGATGGCCAAAAATACATTGCTGGGTATTGTAAACAAATTAAGAACATGCAATATCTACTGCAACTACTCTCCGGCTCTGCAGTAAGTATTGCAGTATCTGGTGGTTTTGCAATACTATTGCAATACTATCCCTCGACATGAGCCTTGCTGCAGCTGCTGCACCCCTTCATCGCCTGGGAAACCATGTCGGCGGTCCAAAGGAATCGGTTGTGCTTGAGAAATAGAATTTTCTCGAAGTTCACAGGCGTCAGGCGCTTCCTAGTGAATCGAAGAACGTGTTTCGCGCTGCTGAATAGGCGTTCGGCTGAAGCAGACGTCCCTGCAATGAATCGCAGATCAACATACTCTTCAGCTTGCTCCAGACGCTGCCGCTTTCGCTCGTGGAGCCTCTCGGCATAGTTGCGCCGGTTTCCTTGTGTAACGGCTGGCTGATGACAAAGCGTTTCACCAGCGCTCGTTCTTCCAATGTTAAACCACGTCGTCGGCGAGAGAGACGTTGTAGTAGAAACGGACATCGCCATGAATGCGGTCGATCGAAAATGGGCTGGAGTAGAGGGCCATGGCGTTTGCTGGGTAGAAGACAAAAACCAAAATGAGACCTGCTCTGGCCACAGCTAACGCGTTCGCGCCCAAATTTGGAGGCCGAGCTCTCGTGGCCACCCGATGACCTCGTAGTAAAGCACTCGACGCGCAATCAGTGCGACATTTGAATATCATCTTAAAAAGGGATCTAGAGATCGCTGGAAAATAAGTACTGCAGTATCCGGCGGCGCTGCAATACGTATTGCAATACCTCAGAGCGCTTGCAATACAGTATTTCTACTGGTATTGCAAAATGCCAATACCCCCAATACATTTTTGGCCATCTCTGGTACAAACACTAACACTAGACACCATTGGCACAACCAGGCCCTAAGCAAGGTGCTCGGGTGACGTGATGTTCTCCAATATACTCACGATTTTCTCAAGATCTCCGAAAAAATTATTGCGTGACAAGGTTTTGGATGAACTTATTTGAGCGCATTCATCACAAGTACTAAGGATGTATTATTCAATACAACCTCTAACATTTTGGAATGTTCTTGATGTGTAGATTCGTTCTCGTCCGCGGCCGACAAACAGTACAAGTACAATTTCTCTCGAAGCGGCTGGATAATCCAAATGTGTGGCTTGCAGACGGTATTGACGACAGTTGCAGTGCTCGCATTGCAAACTTCACTACTTGTTTCGCGCCGATTGCCTCTGTTGACCATGCATCGTGTTTGACACCCAGCATTCTTATCTGTCAAAGGTCCGACACGCGTGGTACGTTGTCCTCTTCATGCAAAAGCGTGTCGTTGTTGCAGCGATGGACTCGTCGTGCGCTTGTAATGCCTTGCCTCGTCTACCAAAGCTGCCATGCACCATTTTGCTTTGGATGTTTTGGATGTGAGGATCTCCTGAGGTGGTGTGTGTTGAAGTGTTCATGATGGGGCCGGCATATCACAATAGCAACTGCATTGCCCTACTCTATGGTGGTGCGACACATAGCGTTCAGAGCTCGGTGACAGCGATGTCCGGTGGCGATGCCGTCTTGATGTGAAAGTTCGACTGCAAAAGGGCCATCTATCGCCACATAACTCACAAAAAGGCGAGTGCCAAATGAACTGCATGCTGTCGGCTTGATCTGGAACATACTGGACAGCTGCGTGCTGGCCGGCATGATAGATGGGTAGTGAATAATGCCTGGAATTGAGTTTATTGAGAGCCCGACAAATTCGAATAGTGCGTAGCGCTATTACTCGCTGCAACATCTTTCGTTATGATATCATAGATCAGAACAAAAGACGTCGAATTTGTGTTCCAGTGGCATTGAATCGTCCTTTCCTCATCGAAACTCGATCGCAAGGCCATCCCGACCTCTCTGGCCTGTCCAGTGTCGAGGTGTCGAGGATACTTTTTGCCATCAAAAGTTTGAGGAGGTACAACGGTGGTACGCTCTATTTTTCACAATTCTAACTTTTATCTCTTTTGATTGGCTATTAATTCGTTCTAAATCACTCCTAACGTCTTTCCATTGGATAATACACAAATGTCCCTGTAAAACGATCCGACCTTGACGACCACCGATGGCTCATCTGCCGATCTGAACTCTAAGGAGTCAGTAACAAGAGTTCGAAAAGGCAACAAGTATCCGCTAACATGGTCATGCCAGAGAGCAACTACAGCAGCCAGTTCCCAACTCGTCATTACCGAAAAGAGTCCGTCGATCAAACAAGTCCAAATTGCAATAGCAACTACTCTATCAAACATTATAGTGAACCATGGCGGACTCTTCTCAATCCACCGACGATGTCGGTACCAACACACAGATGCGCAATTTACTGCTGAAGCGCAATCCACACCTCCGTGTCAATGATACGTCTTCTCCGGGTTTCGGAGGCCTTGGAACGCGTCAATTCCTGCAAAAACAACTCATGACTCCAGGCTCTGCAACTTCCGCTTCGTCCTTCGAAGAAGCAGCTTCATACGACGGATTTTCAGATGCTGGGACCCCATCGGAGACTTTGGTCGCCAAATCCGATAGTCTCAATGTCAAGACTAGTACATCCAAGCAACCGACCAAGAAACTATCGTCTCCGAGCCGTGAATCGCTCGCGAGACGACTGTTAACTGAAGAGAGCAACAACACAGTTGATACGATAGAAGGCGAGCCTCCCAGTGGCTTGCTCAGTAACATTGTGGTCAAGTCCATTCCGTCCATTAGCATTGGAGACTCGACGACGATGGCTCCGTTGTCACCTCGAAACACAAAAGTCACTCGACGCATTGTGGCGTCACCACGTAAAACTATGCGTCGGGTTGTCATTCGTAGAACGGATGCAGATGGAAAAGTGCATGAAGAAGTGCAGTACGTAGATGCAGACGGACAAACGGTCCAAGGTGGCAACTTCTTTAATACTGAAGGACAAGAAACATCAGTCACTCGTGTTTCGACACCAGCGAAACCTGTGCGACGTGTGGTTGTCCGGAAAACAGGTGAAGATGGACAAGTTCACGAACTAGTGCAGTTTCTAGATGCTGATGGAAATGTGGTCGAGACACAGAACGTCAATTCTACACCAAGTCGGTCGACAGTCACTCGAATTGTGACTCCGAGTAAATTGACACGTCGCATTTTGCGTCGTACTGGAGTTGATGGACAAGTGTATGAAGAAGTGCAGTACCTTGATGTCGATGGAAACGTCGTAAAAACTGAAGGAGATATTGCCAGTAGTAATAGTGTGTCTAGTTCATCTGGTACCGTCGTCACACGAACTGTTACTCCGGGCAAAACTATTCGACGTGTAATTGTCCGTAGAACGGGAGCTGATGGCCAAATCCACGAAGAAGTGCAGTTCGTGGATGCCAATGGCAATGTGGTCCAGAACGACGGGAATTTGGTGATCAAGATGAGCAACTTTAGTGGAGGTGGTGATCTCGTGAAGAGTGGAGGCTTTACTGACGACGATAGCACAAATGAAGAAGCTTCGGACGCTGGCCGAACGAAGGTCACGCATCGAGTTGTTCGACGTATGGTTCAGAAGGACGGTACGAGTGTACCTGTTGAGCAGTATGTTGATTCGGATGACAACGTAATTGAACAAGGTGATGCTCTTGTGAGCAATAGAAGCTTTACTGGTAGTATTGACACTTCTGGCACATCAAATCGACGAGTTACCCGTCGTGTGGTGGCTTCGCCAGTGCGACGCACCGTTGTGCACAAGGCTGGCTCCAGTTCTGAAGCTGAATCGGAGGAAGACGTTCAATATGTGGAATCTGATGGAGACGACCTTGCTCACAGTGGCAGCTTAACACGAATATTCAACACTCAGACAGGATCTGGTCGTCGAGTCATTACTCGTCGTGTAGTGACTCCACAGCGTGTGGTTCGACGTATGGTTGTTCATAAAGGAACTGCGGGCTCCGGTGCTGAGGACGATATTGACGCAGAATTCTTCAGTAGCGATGAATCGGTGGGTGGTTCGAGCCGTGGCGGCTACACCGTCTCGGACCGTATTATGATTCCGGGTAGTGAAACTCGCCGAGTGGTGTCTCGTTCGGTGGTTTCTTCAAACCAGCGAGAGGAAGCTGAGAATGGTGGTATTGCCGCGGTGTCTACCATGGTCAATGAGAACACGTCTATGGATAATGAAGTTAAAACGACTGCACCAGTGGAAGTCGCAGTCACTAGCACCGATGACGAGGACAAGCGTAGTATTGAAGTGTCTGATGCTGCCGGGCTGGAAGAATCGAATCCTAGACCTGAAGGTCACTCATCGCACAGTGATGTAGTCATTCCTGCTGTTATTGCTGGAGTGGCCGATGCTACTACCATGAAGGCGGTAATTGATCACACAGAGGTTGTCGCTCCTGGTTCGAACGAGCCCTCCATCAATACGAAGACAGGTACTGATAAGAGCCCCAAAACACCACATCACATCCGGCGCAACAGTGGTGGTGGATTCTGGGGCTTCTTTAGCAAGTCTGAAGAAGAACCAAAGGAGGACAACATCAAGAATGTCGATATCTCTGTCGTACCGACACCTTCATCCCCCGTGGAAGAGTCTGTCAAAACTGTGGTGGAGGTAAGTGAAGTTGCCCTTGACCGTGCTCCTGAAGTCGCTGAATCGCCCCGTCAAGACGTTGTGCTGTCTGCTGAGGCTGATTCTGCGACCGTCTCGGAAACATTGGTATCACCAGGTTCTATGGCCAAAACTTCATTTGGCGTTATCCCTGCCCCGGACGCCGAGGGCGAAGAAAAGTCTCCCATTCTATCAGTTGCTGAACCAGTTGATGTACCTGAACCCCACGAGATCGTGACTACTACCCAAATTGTGGAGGAAGAGTCCGAATCATCTTCCAATGTGCCTCACCGGAAAACTGGACGCAGCATTTGGAAGTTCTGGGCTGGTGACAAGCCAAAGTCTCCACTCAATGAAGATGAGGAGCCGAAGGACGAGGAAAAATCTGCAGTTAATTCGGTTGCAGACTCCGATGTAGTCACAGGTGCGACGAACGAAGAGCACGCACCAGCTCATGACGTTCACCAGCACTGGCAGCAACAAAATAAAGAGCATCCGACCCAGCCTGTCGCTGAAGGTGCTACATACGGCCACGAGTCCAAGACACGGTCACCTGTTGCACGCGGTCAAGGTGCTGTTGTTGAGTCTCCACGAGATAATACTGCCTCTGCTAGAATGACAGAGATTACTCAGACAACGGTGGAAGTAGAGGAGTTCGATGCGGGTAACATTTACCACGGCGCTGAGGAAGCAGGTGCTGATCATTCTGTGGTGACGGAGTCTCATCAGTTTGTTAAGAGTGAAAGTGTCGAGCACGAAGAACCGAAAGATGTCAAACCTGCACGCACTGGTGGCTTCTGGGGATTTTTAGGCAAGAAGGAGTCTCCACCAGTGACGACAACTGGCAGCTCTAACGCCAAGAGAGTTAGCTGGACCATTGAGGGTGATACAGGCAAGTCCCGTGACTCCATCAAGGATGAAGAGGATGTCACTGTTGCAGCTTCAGTTCCCCAAGTTGAATCCGTTCGTAGAAGCATCCCGTCCGACGGCACTCAGTCAGATGTCGCTGGACCTGAGGCATCGAGTGGAAAACTTGTTCGTGATAGTGAACGACGCACGACAGAGCTAATCGATGGCGTTGAACCTGACATCGAACTGGACGAGCACTATGTCGAAGTTGCTAGTCCTCGTCATGGTGGTCATGCTTTGTCTGACGAAGAACAATGGTCTGTCAAGCCATGTTCGCTTTCGTGGAGCAAGCTTCGTCTGGACCGCAGCAACTGGAAGAATGCTCCTGACGGAACACAGTCTGGAAACAACGAGGTTGTTCTTGACGATGTGAGCGGATCTGTGAAAGCTGGTGAGTTTTTGGTCATTACCGGTCCGTCCAAGGATGAAAGCCTTGCGTTGCTCTCTTGCCTTGCGGGATACGAGGATGCCATGGAGGGCAACGTGACTGTGAATGGCCGTGAATGGAATGAGAAGATGAACCGCTACATTGCGTATATCATGCGCGAAGATTTGTTTTACGAGACTTTGACTGTGCACGAACACCTCGTGATCCAGGCTCAGCTTCGAATGAGACGCACACACTCGGACGAAATGTGTTTGGAGCGTGTGGAGAGTGTTATCGAGGACATGGGGCTCCATGATTGCCGTGATAAATTGATCGGAGGTGGCATTTCGCTTCCTGGTATCACTCGTGGTGAGCGCAAGCTACTGGCCCTTGCCACTGCGCTGTTGACCAACCCGTCTATCCTTCTTGTGGAAGAACCCACGGATGGACTAGACACGTTTAGTGCGGAGAAGATCGTTGCAAAACTACGTTGGCTTGCGTTTGAGAAGGGGTTGACTGTAGCGGTGACGCTGCACCACCCTTCCTCGCACTTTTACGGACTCTTTGACGTGTTGTACCTGGTTGCAGATAGTTCGTGCGTTTACGACGGCAAGGCTGCTGACTGTGTTGCGTACTTCTCCACCATCGGCTTCCAGTGTCCAGAGTACATGAGCCCAATGGACTATTTCATGCTTCAGATGGTTGTCGGAGACCGTGACTCTGACGACGAGGGAGTGGCTCGAGTCGAGACATTGAAGCGTGAATGGACCGAGCGTAATGCTGCAGTATATGCTGAGAACGCAGCTCGAGCTGCAGCCGCAAGCCAAGACGCTGTCGTGGACGACTACGAGCAGAAGAACCGATACTACCACATGGGCTGTTGCGGTCAGTTGTGGCTCTTGTGGGCTCGTCATATTCGTCGCCTTTCTCGCTATGGTTTCGTGTTCTGGTGGTATCTACTTGCTGCATTGTTCATCGGTGTGGTGTTTGGTCTCGTTTACCTGCAACTCGACCTCGACGACCAGCATGGGATCCAGAATTTCTCTGGTTCCTTCTTTTACATTGTTGTGGTTCAAATGCTTTTCACTGCATACCGCACGTTTGTCTTCATGCCGAGAGAAACAGCCACAGCGCTTCGTGAACGACAAGAGTATCGTGGTGGTTGGTACCACTTGCTGTGTTGGTATTTTACCAAGATCATTGCAGAGCTACCAGCACTCATCGTTCTGTCGATTGCGCTGTTTGTGCCGGTCTTTTTGTTGGTTGGTATCGGCCACGGCTTCAAGGTTTACGTTTACATGCAGATTGTGATGGTACTTGCTGGTTGGGCTGCTATCGCTTGGGCATTCTTGACATTGGCGATTTTACGTCATGTTACGCTTGCTTTGATCGTGTATGCCATGCTGCTGGTGCTGTTTGTAGCCTTTGGAGGTCTTGTCATCAACGCGACAGACATTCCTGACTGGCTCGTGTGGCTGCACTACATTTCGCCGGTCAAGTACGCCTACGAGGCTATGATGAAGATTTTCTGGAAGCGTGTAGACTCCATTGACTGTGACTGGACATTGGAAGGCTGCGTGGCGCTCACCGGCGATGGCGTGTTGAAGTACTATAGCATGGAGAATCGTTCCGCTCTGGGCGATTCACTGATTTCGCTCGCCATTTGCGTTGCTGTGTTCGTCGTGGCCTTCTGGTTCCTGTTAGTGTTGGCCAACAAGCGCATCAGTGGACTGCAGTGGCGCTACGACTGGGCTTTCAAGGATCCGCTTGGTCACCTACAACAACGTGTGATGAATGCTACAGTGAACGAGAAACCTGGCACTATAATGAGCACCACACAGCGCATTCTTGAACGAAAAAGTCACCACAGTTCATCCGCTGCGGTGGAAGGCGACAACCACTACATCTGTGTCGAAACTCCGCGTGTTGGAAGTCACGGAATGTGCGATGCACCAAGTATGACTTTGGGCTGGAGTAGCTTGTGGCTCAAGGCACAAACGGACAATGACAATCACCAGTACTTGCTCAGCGATGCTAGTGGGTCGACCAAGTGTGGTGAATTGATGCTGATCACAGGACCTTCTGGTGAATCGAATGTAACGCTGTTGGAGAGTCTTGGTGGACTTCAGAAGAGTTTGAAGGGCAAGATTTCTCTGAACGGGGATGTCACTGCAGCACCAAAGTTGTCAAAGTGTTCTGCGTACGTTGCTCGTGACGATCTGTTCTACGAAACGTTGACGGTGGAGGAACACCTGCGATTCCAAGCGCAGCTGATTGTTGGCAATTCGAGTACTGGTTGTGGTCTGTGCTGCGGAAGCGCTAGTGACCTCGAAACGGAGCGCGTGGAAATGGTTCTTGACGAATTGGAGTTGGCTTCGAAGCGCCACATGCTTATCCGCTACTTGTCAGCAGCCGACACGAAGCTGCTTGCTATCGCGACGGCATTGCTCACGAACCCGTCCATTCTGTTGACGGAGGAACCCACATGTGGTATGGACTTCTACTCGTCTCAACGCGTAGTGTTGAAGCTTCGCCAGCTTGCTCGTGGAGGACGTACCGTTCTCGTGACAATGGCACACCCGTCCTCACACTTGTACGCTCTCTTCGACTCGCTGTATCTGTTAGCAGGTGGAGCTGCGGTGTACCATGGAAAGGTGAGGGAGGCCGTGTCTTACTTTGCTTCACTTGGATACCAATGTCCGCAGTACATGAGTCCTGTTGACTACTTCATTCGCCAAGTGTCTGTGCGAGGCAAGGATAATGACGATGGCCAAGCAACATTGTTCAAAGAAGCCTGGTCCACCCGCTACTCGGAATTGTATTTGACCGACAACATGGAGGAGCAAGAAGAACAGGGACGTGTCGGTGTTAGTCGTCGTCGCGTTGGCTGCTGCGGTCAATTCTCACTTCTCTTTTGTCGTCACATCCTCCGTCTCGCGCGATACCGTGCTGTCTTTGGATGGCACGCTTTCGGGATGATCGTTCTCGGTGTGATCTTCGGTTTGATTTTCCTGCAACTGGATCTGGATGACCAACAAGACATTCAAAACTGGGCTGGTGCTTTCTTCTACATCATCGTGCTGCAGATGCTGGTCATCGCATACCGGACGTTCGTGTTCCTACCACGCGAGATGGCCATTGCCGAGCGTGAGCACAGATTTGGAGGGTACTACATGGCGTGTTGGTACCTCACCAAGGTGTTCGCCGAGCTGCCAGCGATGCTTGTCCTCTCGATTCTGCTGTTTGTCCCAGCGTACCTGCTCATTGGCATTGGCCACGGATTCAAGTTGTATTTCTATATGCAGATTGTGGTGTGGCTATCAGGTTGGAGTGCTGCTGGTATGGCGAGCCTGGTGCTTGGTTTCTTCCGTCGTGTGCGAGTGGCGGTTATTGTGTACATGTTATTGCTGATCTTGTTCGTCATTTTCGGCGGTTTGCTGATTAACGTGGACGACGTACCGGATTACCTCATCTGGCTGCACTACATTTCACCGGTGAAGTACGGCTACGAGGCGATGATGAAGCTCTTCTGGGGCCGCATTGGCTTCCTCGCTTGTGGTGGAGGTGACGGAAGTGGAAGTGGAAGCGCAATGTTTGCGACTGTGGGTGATGCTACCGTGGGCGATGACTACTCGTTCAGCATGTCAGGGTCCGGGTCGTATGAAGACGATGACGGTTGCATAGCCCACTCAGGCGATGAAGTCTTGGCACATTACAGCATGGAGGAATCGCGCACCGCTCGCAGTGACACGATCATTCTGTTGGAGCTCGCAGTGCTGTACTTCTTCATTGGTTACGCCTTCTTGTCGTTGCGCTGGCGGTGGTACAAAACTCGTCAACAGCGATATTCTGCAATTACCAGCCAAACGATTAACTAAATCAGTGTAGATAAGCTATTGAGAAATAATACTAAAGATTTTGACAGCAACATTTTGGTCGATGCCATGTCTAATGCATACACTCAAGAACGCACCTTTGTTCTTAATGTGGCTAACTGGTAGAGGCAGATCATGTACCAGCAGTACGTAATGCTCACTGTAAGCCATCCATTTGCAATCATGTAGCAACTTATGCGTGCATGCGAGCTCTTCCTCCAGACTGCTCATTGATGCTAACTATCACGTATACGTACCATTTTTGCATCAAACTCCATCACCATTATTCTCGAGATTCTCTACTTAGAGTGGGGAGTATCGACATCACACGTATGGATTTTAACACCACGAAAAAGGAATGTAGCACCAGTGGTGCTACATTCCTTTTTCCACCAGAGATTTGGCGTCACCACTTACCGTAGAATTGGACAATACCACCAGACAGTATTTTACAGGTCAATGTCACATCAAAATACTCACGTGTACTGCAACATGATAGTACTATGTGGTAAAATATGTGACGGGGTCACACAAGCACCTTGCGTGCTATCAAGAGTATACAAACGCTAAGTGAACGGCAGTTCACTAGTCCCTGGTCTGAGGGGACTTAATAGACAGTTTAGAGTAAGTTTTAGACTGATTTATTTATAGTTAATTAGGTTCATTTGGCATGTAATACAAACTCCTAATTAACTATACTTTATCCTAATTATGCATATAAAAGGTAGATCAAATACTATTGGTTGGCCCTCAGCCACCAGACCTACGTGGCAGTAGTGTGGTCCACATTAGCAGTGTGGTCCACACCACCCACAACAAATTATCTAAACGAATACTCACAGAAGTATATCTACTTCTAAAGGCGGTACCCTTTCTAGGGTACCCCTTCATGTAACCCCGTTACATCCTCCCCCACTTAGGTTGGAAACACCCCCAACCAATGAGGAGTTAAGAAGGAGAGCGACGCTCTCTTTCCTGTCCTTGTCGATTCCCATCGACGAGCCCCCGTTGTGGCTTGAGGCGTTCATCAAGCCTTTCAGCGCGTCCGAGACACCCCGAGGTTCCACGTCAACCTCTTTCAAGATGCCCAAGAAGGCAAGCACCCGCGGCGCTTCGGCGCCTTCTAAGTCTAAGACTGCGAGGTCGAAGACTGCTAAGGCCAAGTCGAAAGATAAGGCCGCTCCGCGCAAGGAAGCCCGCAAAGCGGCTTCTGAGGCAGCCAATAAGCGCACCGCTGCTGCTGCCAAACAAAGAGGGAGCCCGCGACGTAGTCGCTCGCGCTCCTTGTCGCACCACGATAGGCCGAACCCTCGGTGCGCCTATCGGGACCACAATCCTGGGGTCGAGGCCCTGTCTTCGACATCCCGATGATCACGAGGTCAGAGTCCGATGGGGGCACTACTGGATCCACCAAAGATCCATCTTCTTCTCAGGATGCTCCTTCACAGGACGCTCCTGTTGATGATGCTGAATCATCTGAGGCAAAGGCGGCTTCGACGAGCTCGCCTACCAATAACCTTACCTTAGCCGAAGGTAAGGCTCGAGCCCAAGCTGCGAAAGCAGCTTCTTCAAAACGGGCTGATGAGAGTGCTGCCGCTGCTAAGAAGCGCGCAGCCCTTGGATCTCCTACTTCAGAGCCTTCCATCGCAAAGGGTTTCCTATCCCTGTTCGACTCCTCAGACGAAGACGAAGAGGAGGGGGCTGTCTCTGAGCCCCAAGAGATCTCCAATGATCTCGATGAGCAGCAGGAGCGCTATCAAGCTGCTCAACTGCAAGGCACTCCTTTGCCTCCCACGCCAGTGTATCCTCGCGGATACTATCCACCGGATGCGGGGTCTGGGTCTCCCATGTTCCTGGGGCACCTCAGTGTCACTCGTGGTCTAAACCATGGGCGCACTTCGCGTGGCGCCTATGAGCGTACCTTGGTTCAAGTCGAACCACTCTTTGTCAACGACATCGAGGCCGCCAGGTGTGTGCTGCTCGCACCACGCCGAATTCCTCTCGAGGAATTCACCAATCTCCGCAAGAAGCCGAAAGACCGTGGTGGGCTCTTCCCCGTGTGGGGGTACCCTTGGGTACAGCCCGAGAACACGACAACCCAATATCAGGCAGAAGACCTGTTCTGGAGATGGGTTTCTCTGAAAACCTTCGCAATTCAGGAGTTGAAAGAACTCCGAGAAGATCGTCTGCTGTCCTATGTCTTGGACCAGCGAGATCTTCGCATTGAGTTTGCCCACTTAATCGCTAAGCAGCAACTCCACTCCGTCATGGAGGGACTTAGACAGCAGTCTAAGTCCAGCGCTCAAGACGAGCGCGGGTACGGTTCCGTCAACCCAGGGACCGTACACCGTAAGGCGGCTAAGAAGCCGCGGACTACTTACTCCCCGGCTGTTGCAGATCCCAAATCTCAACAGCCTTCGGGCAGTCAACCCGGAGCCGGTCTTCCGGCTCCCACGAGTTCTGTGACGAGGGGTAACCCCGCCACTTCACTAGCAGCTGGCGCTTCCCAGAGCGCCACCGCTCTTGGACGACCCGCTCCACATGGTAGTGGAGCTCGCCGTTTCGATCAAGGAGGGCAGGAGGAGCTCTCGTACGCGTTTGAGTACGAGGCTCCTTTTCTGCCTTATCCTTCTGGACCCTCAACTTTGGGTCGGGACTCTGTGGGGTCCCTGTTGAGCGACGAGGTCCGTCGGCTTCGAGATCACGTCTATGCGATCGAGATAGCCCTTGGGCTTGGACCTGGTGGTCAGGCTGCCTCTCAGTCTGGCAAGCCGGGGGGCCTTGAGGTCCTTCGTCGAGATTTGGACGCTCTTGGTCGTGAGACTCACGAGCTCCATGGGCGCGTTGACCGCCGAGTTCCGGCTTCCGCTCTTATGGAACTCCGTCGAGGCTTAGACGCTCTAAGTCATGAGGTGCATGGTCGGATGCCCTCTTATGAACCGCAGGGGTACTCGTACCACTCGGCTTACAGGTATGGCTGTTATCCGAGCTCTTCCCATTCGGTACCGTCATACCCTTCGTATGACTCGAGTGGGTACTAGCCTGTGTTTTATTCACAGGCTTCGACACCGGCAGCTCCGGTTGTCCAGAGGACTCAGCCTCGTTTCGAGGAGGTGAGTTCTCACCTTGGTCTTCCTCCGTCCGAGAAGGAAGACCCAGCGGATCGTGATACCGCTTAAGACGCTCCACGTAGAACGTCGGGTGCGTCGCCATTGACTTTGGGAGGTCAATGGTATACGCCGCGTCATGTCTGGCCAGGACCGCAAAGGGTCCGATGAAGCGATGCTTCAATTTGTTGCTCCCTACGGAGCTAACCAAGTTTATAGGTAGATACTTAGTATCTAGCAGTACTAATTCACCTTGTTTAAAGACATTTACATTTCTTCTTCCTTTTCTGTCAGAGTACTCTTTTTGCTTGTCTTGGGCTGATGCCATTGTATCTCTAACCCGGCTGATTAGCGTCAGCCTGTCGTTTACAAACGACGACAACTGTCTTTTAAAGACTCGGGCTCAAGATCAGAGACCAGGGAGGAAAAGGCTTTCCGAGCCTCTCCCCCACTTACGATGGAGGCCACGGTGCCTCCCCACAAGGTTAGCGGCACCGGGGGTGTCGTAGACCATTCAAGTAGAACAGGGTAAACCCCGTTGGCCCGAAGGCTTCACCCTCTGACATGTTTCACATGTCTTGACATAGTGTGCCACCCACTTATACATGCGGGGCCACCCAAATGTCTGAGAGACCATCTGGTATGTCTTCTCTCGGCCAAGATGGCCACTCATTGGCGCATCATGCGTCTCTAGAAGTATGTCATACTTCAGATACTCGTCGTTTGGGACGACAACCCGAGGAGGATCTGTAGGGCCTACTCTGTAGTGAAGTAACCCATCGGCCAGCTCATAACGATGGAACTGCGCCCGCTGTCGAGGCGAAAGCCGGTCGACTTTGGCGTCCTTGCCATCGGACAAGAACCGCACCAGTGGTGTGTAGTTATCGTCCCTTTGATACGCCAAGCGTATCCGATCGTATAGATATGTCGTGACCCAACTGACATGAGCTAGCTCATAGTCGGGTCGACGCGACAACGCATCGGCAAGCACGTTGAGCTTGCCCGGCTTGTATTCAACGCGGAAGTTGTATTCAGCGAAGAATGACAGCCACCTCGCCATCCGCTGCGACAGATGCGGCGAGTTGGTGGCGGTCCGCAAGGACGCGTGATCGGTATAGATCACAAAGGGCCTTGTGCCCAAGAGATGAACTCTAACCTTGACAAGAGCGTACTTCATTGCAAGTAGCTCCTTGTCATGAACGGGATAGTTCCATTCGGCAGCCTGGACTGGAAGGAGATGACACGTTCGTGTCCTTCATCGTCCTTCTGCAACAGCGCACAGCCTATTACATAGTCAGAAGCGTCACAGACGACGCTACATGACTTGTTTTCGTCCGGCAAGGCCCGGACTGGCGCTTGCTGTAAGCTCGCCTTGATGCTGTCGAAAGCGTCGTGGTGCTGTCGCTCCCAGACCCAGTCGGCATCTTTCTTTAAGAGATCCGACAAGGGTCGAGCTAGTTCAGCGTACCCTGCGCGGTACATATGAAGATTGTTGGCTAAGCCAAACCACTTCCGGAGGTCCTTCTGAGACCTCGGGGTCGGCCAAGCCGCTATGGCCTTGACCTTCCCTGGATCGACGCGAACGCCGACCTTGCTGACAAAGCAGCCGAGGACTTCTATCTCCTCAGCTGCAAAGACGCACTTGTCGATGTTTGCATAGAGCTTGTTAGCTCTCATGACCTCAAACACTCGACGGAGGTGCTTCAAATGCACCTCCATAGCCGTCTGGCTGCCTTCGGCACGGCTATGGACGAATATATCGTCGAAGTACGTCTGAGCGAACGTACGCAAGGTATAAGCAGTTGTGTGACCAAGCGATTGAACGTCGCTGGGGCATTCGATAGCCCCTGTGTCATCACTAGCCACTCCCAGAGCATCCCGCTTGTGGTGCTCACTGCGGTGAGAGGAATGTCACTCTCCCGCATCAGGATCTGGTAGTATCCGTCTACCAGATCCAGGGCACTGTACAGCGTACAGCCCGACATGTTGTTCAGCAACACATCCTTGCGAGGGATCGGTGTCTGTGCCGGTACCGTCGCATTGTTCAGCTAGTTGTAAGCATGAACCAGACGCCACTTCCCGTTCGGTTTACGAACGCAGAAGGTTGGCGTCGAGTGCGGGGACTTTGACTCCTGCACCGTGCCCGACTTCGCCTTCTCGGCGAAGAAGGCATCTATGACCTCGCACTGCTCGCGAGGTAGAGGCCATTGCCTCGTGACACAGTGCTTTGTGCCAGGCACGAGGTCAATCTCGTGCCGAACTCCCCGATCCGGCGGGAGTTGGGATGGTGGGTATTTGACACCACATCCGAGTATTCTTTCACAAGAGGATACACTGGATCCTCCGGGTTCTTGAGAATCTCAGAACCCAAGCGCGTTGCGCGCTGCTTCGTGAATCCCTCCAGGACGTCCTCGTCCATTACGGAGGAAGAGTTCAAATCTTCAGGAGAGGTCTCCGGCTTCAGGAGCACCATCTCCGCAATTTCTCCGGCCTTCGACGCGGCCAGGAAGTCCTTCATGGACAATTCCTCGAGGTTCAGCAGTACTGACACCTCAGGCAGTGCCTCCAGATGGACGGCACCAGCCTTCACTTGACGACCGGACACGCCGTCGAAGACATGGCATTGCTCTTCGACCGGCCGTGCCGGTGGAGTCTCAGACTCCGAGTGTGGTACTTTGTTATGCACACGGGAGGTGTTCAACGACACCTCCGCCCTCGTACAGGTCTTCTTGACCCCGCGTGGAACTCTGTTACCCACGCTAGAGACGCATGCTGCGCTCTCAATCTTTTTCTCGGTCTCTTCGACCTTGCGTGGAACTATGTTACCCACACCGGAGGCGCTCTTAGCGTCCTCCTCAACAGCCTCAACTGCTTGCGGACCTATGTTACCCACTTGTGGACCTATGTTACCCACACAGGAGACGCCATCAGCGCTCTCCTCAGCAGCCTCTGCTGCTTGCGGACCTATGTTATCCGCCTGGTCAGTGCCGTCCGGCACTGCCACAGTCGAAGCCCATACGGCGCGACGACTCTCAGCGTTGGGACTTGCCGTCGTGGCAATCCCTCACGCTTGGCAATGAGCCTTGGTCTCATGACCGGTTGCGAGGATCATCGCAGCATCTTCATTGGCGTCACTGACTCCCAGTACTTCTTCGGGCGCGTAAGCGCCTTGGCGACCATCTCTGGCGCCCCAGTCCCGGACAGAGGTGGGAACATTACTCACCAAAGCTCTGTCGGAGACTGCAGGCCGGCTAGCCCCAATGGCTTTGCCGCGCCAATCGGTTCAGAGCTCGTGCTTTTCGAGCCACGGCATGCCCGAGATCAAGTCGTACTTGTTCATGTCTAGGTCAAGGAACGACTCCATGCTGTCAAAGCCATCAAACTTTACAGCCAGGTCCATACGGACCCCAGGTACGTTAATCACCGTACCATCGGCCAGTCTCACCGAGACCTGTCCCCTGCCTTCGCTTTCACGCAAAGCGTCGGAAAACTTGTCGCCATTCCGCGCGACCGTCCGGCGTCGAGCAAAGTTCGTCGACGCCCCAGAGTCAATCAGGACTATGAAGGGGCCTCCGTATCCCCGTACACTCGTGTGCACCACGAGCCGTCTGCCGCTGCTCTTCCTCGTCTCGAGAGCGCCCAGGCTCTCAGGGGTTAAGCTTCCATGGCGTGCGCCGTCCGCACTCCAACCATGGGGACTTAGATCTTCCCCAGTAGGGTGCCCCGCCCCTACTGGTGACCCCAGTTCCCCTGGCTCTTGGGTCGCGGCTTCTGCCACGGGCCCCTCGAGCCCCTAGGTTTGAAAGGCAACTTCCTATGCCCGAGCTTCCCACATTCGTAGCAACGGATGGAGCTCTGTACGGCCGTACCCAGTTCCATGGGCACCGGCCCGGTGCTAGCCCCAGCAGCTGGAGCTCCTTGCACTGCGCCTGACGACGCATTGTGGCCTTGCCACACCGACGTAGGAGTACGAGCCTGTCGATGGCTGTACTCCTCTTGGAGGGCGATCTGGATCGCCTCCTCCATAGTGTTCGCATGCACGCGGAACAACTGTGTGCGGGATGGGCCCACCTTCAGGCCATCCATGAACACTGTCACCTTGAAGTGTTTAAGTAAGGGATTCCCTACCAGAGATGAAGCGAGTACTCGCATCTCTTGGATGTATTCATACAGCTCACGCTTCCCTTGTTTACAGACAAGGAAGCGCGAGCGCTGGCGATATTCATAGTTCGCCGGAAGGAAGGCGGCTCTAAACTGTTGACACAGCTGAGCCCAGGTTGTGAAACAACCCGGCGTTGTCGCTTCGCGCGTGTACGCCCAGGTCTTCGCCCGACCTCCTAGGTTGGGCAGGGCGAAAGCGACCCGAAGTCGCTCGGTCGAGATTAGAGCCGCGTCCATCGGGAGCTCAACCTCTCTGACCCAGAAGTGGAGGTTCTCTCCCTCCTTCCCCTCATAAGGGTTAACCTTAAGCCTCAATGGCTTAGGTTGGGCTGGCTTCATCTCAGCCACGGGGTCTGCAGCCCCTGTACGTGGGCGATAAGCCCTCTCTCGTACATGTCGAACTCCTCGATGTGTTCGACCTACTCGGCCGGCGTAGCAGCCGCCAAGCTCCGGAGGGCATCTCCTCCAAAGATGCCACCATCTTCCTGTGGTGAAGTGGATCCGAAAGATTTGGCCTTGGAATATCCAGGAAAGATTTGGACGGGATCGGACCTGACGGGACGTGATTGGATTAGATGACGAGCTGATGTGGGTGGATCTAGTCATGGATCCAGTCAATTGATAAGATTGATGGAGATTAGTGGTATCCTGGGTGGGACGTGATGGATGGATTGGCATACGATCCATACATATACCCAGATCTGAAGGGTTGGAAGATTACATATGGATATGGATGATGTGAAACTGGTGTGATTACAAGATGGGTGTGGCAGTATGTCCATTTACGCTGTGAAAACTGGTGATCTAGATCGAGATGCCCGGATCTAGGCTATAATCTATATCAGTGAAGACCAGATCGGTTCGCATATCAGGGTCCGTTCAGGGAACTTGGATCAAGGCTTGTGGGCCTAGATCCATAGGCGGATCCGAGTGATCTGGGACCTAGAGATATTATGGCAAAACTGGACGAGGATTGGAGGATTAACAGCATGGAGTAAGCTGGGATATATTACGATTATGCTTATTACGAAGTATTATCACTGGATCAACCATGGAAACCCCAGATCAAGGAGGTCTACCCGATCTAGCCGATCTGGAATTGGATCAGCATGATCTGGCTTATTAAGGCATGATCTGACTCGGGATACGTGTGATCTGGATATTACGAGGGATGATGACGATATTGGTGAATGGAAGAGTCCAGATCACGACATAGCGACTTGTGATCTGATGTTTATGGTTCAGATCCAAGGTGATCTGCAAAGATGTCGACTGCCATGATGGTGAGGACAAGAAAGGACAAGAATCAGGATAACGTAATCATTCGATGTGTCGTTAAGGATAGGATTGAGGATGGGATAGGTCTTAACATTAAATCAGAACCGAATTTGCATTGTACGACACAAGTGCTTCGCTACGCGCCTGGAAACGGGAACTACATTGGCCCTACGGTATTAACCCTTTCGCGAGCCATTTATCTAAACTATAGTATACAAATCTAAGATATTTGCTTCTCAAAGGGCGCATTTTTCGCTCTTTAATGAATTCATGGTACTGTTCTGGCATGTCTCATGAGACATGCGATCTACTGTGATTTGTTTGGATTTGTTGGTGCATACGATCGTACACATTTGACTTAATTTCATTATGGTGTATGATTACATGATGATTATGTAATCGTACCGTATTTCATATGTCTCAAAAGAAGGTTAATACTTAGTTGAACTTAAGTAAAAGGGCGCAAAAATCGCCCTTTTAGAGGAGTATTTCGTACCGTGTTTTGGAAACCATCTAAAAGGGCGATTTTTGCGCCCTTTCACCGCGAAAGGGTTAATAGCGATCTAAGTGTATAGATCTAGGGTGGTTGATAATATCTAGATAATATATTGGCTAGACCCAACCTCCTAGTATCTTACCCTAAGTGCAGATCCAAGACCCCGGTATTAATTGCTTAGCCGGTAGATCTTCGGTTTCTCAATGATCAAGATCGCGCTATAGGAAGCGCCAAGCAATCAAAGGACCCCGCGTAAAGGGAAATCTACTACAAAGGAATTACGACAAGGCCGGATCCAAGCTCGATCTAATCGCTTGGACTCCGGATCTACTACTGGCGAGTGGTGTGAAGGCTCCCACGCTACTCTACGACCCCAACGTCACGCCAACACGTTCAACCAACGCGGATCGAACAACTTAGCAGTCACCAAGAGAGGAAGATCCAGCCCAACCGACGGGTACATAAGGTGAGCAAGTTCAGCAGATCACGGATCATCGGAGGACCCCCTTCGTTAGTCGGTGTCCGGGCATTGGTGGGAAGTTGGATCTAGCGATCTCGCAGATTTTGCTGATCCCGCTACACCACATTCCGGACCGACTCAAACTGAGAGTCGGTCAAATGAGGGAACTCCCCTCTATCCATCCTGGCTTACCTTGTAGGAGCCACAGAGGATTCAGGTAGCCAATCTACCCGCGTAGGCGTGGATTGACTACAAGTGCTACCAAGTGTGACGGGGTCACACGAGCACCTTGCTTGAGGAAGCGTGCTATCAAGAGTATACAAACTCTAAGTGAACGGCGGTTCACTAGTCCCTGGTCTGAGGGGATTTAATAGCCAGTTTAGAGTAGATTTTAGACTGATGTATTTATAGTTAATTAGGTCCATTTGGCCTGTAATACAAACTCCTAATTAACTATAATCTTTCCTTAATATGCATATAAAAGTTAGGTCAAATACTATTGGTTGGCCCTCAGCCACCAGACCTACGTGGCAGTAGTGTGGTCCACACCACCCACAACAGAGTATCTAAACGAATACTCACAGAAGTATATCTACTTCTAAAGGCGGTACCCTTTCTAGGGTACCCCTTCATGTAACCCCGTTACAAACCTACACGATCGATGTTCTGATCGAAGATTCATGCCTAAGGGCAGCGTGTACACTTAGCCATTTCTTAATAGCTCCTAGGTAGTATTCACTTTACAATCTACGCAAACAAATGAAGCGAAAGAAACTTTACTCCCCGGATTGTCGTAGGCCCACTTCATTTCCATCCTTGTTAGTAGAGTGAAGCCGGCATTTTAACACATTCAAGCCAACACTCGCACCCACACCACTAATCAGTAACGCTGCCAACTGGTCAATGCGGGTATCACATCCTTTCGAGTTCACGTTAAGAGTAAACCTCGCAGTTAAATCGTATCGATGTAGTGCGCCTATCAAAATAGAAATGAGTTAGAAATGCTTATTTGTGACATAAGCGGCGTACTTGGTGCAATTTGCTCGCCAGTACCGAATTCCCTTTGTTATGGCATACGATACATAGTACCAACATAGACCAGGCGGCGCCTGTCCTGTCTAGCTGAAGTGAACGCTCAAGGCCTACAACGAATTGAGGTTTATCTGAAGTGTTCACTCAAGGCCAAAAACGAAATGGCATTTATTGTTGCTCATTAGTCTCAGCTACCGCGCGAAACATGTCATCGAAATTGTCATCTAAGGTAAAAGAACCTATCTCCTTGTCAAGCAGCCGCGGCCGGAGCACTTCTTCGGCAACATCGTTAGCGTTCTCGTAGGGTTCAGTCCTCATTATCATCACATTGCTCAAATAAACCACATTTTCTGAAACCAGCCAATACAAGTAGCATCTCCCCAAGTAACTATTCAAGTTTGACTGAGGCAGCTCTGGGTTGAAATGGTTGATTATTTGCTGTATATCGTTGTAGTGGTGAGATGATTTAGGATTTCTAGTTTGTGGAAGGAAGCGTAAGACGATACAGAGTTCGCCTTCACCTTTCGACCGTGTCCTCTTGGTAGACGAGGGTCGCCCTTTTGGTCTTCATTGCTGTACGGGAGCCATTCGATGGCAGAATGAGCTGCGGGAAATACGGTTTGAAGTGCTGTATGTGATAACAAAGGATGCACACGGGTCTTTCCCGTTCGGCCTCTGATTGGCTGAATGGATGGTGTATGCCATAACATATAGAAAATCATAACAAAGGACCAACAGGACCGTCCCTACTGGTACTGGTCAACATACGGTATTCTAGAAGGTTCACTATCTCGCTATGCTATTAATAATCTTGTCACTTAAGATCGGATCATTACTATTATAGTTTTGTCAAATTCCCCGCAAGACTGCACTGTCCGTGTTTATTGTGGGAGATGGGTTATAATAGTTTTGTCAAATTCCCCGCAAGACTGCACTGTCCGTGTTTATTGTGGGAGATGGGTTATTGTGCTGCACAGATTCCTACGTGTGAAAGTTATACTGTAACTGACTCTTTGTAGTGGGTTTGGGTTTGGATAGCCGAATTCAGCCCATGCAGTGGGGCGACAAGATGATCTTCAGATTGGTAGTGGCAGGGCTGCCACCACCAACCATCGAGACGATAACTGGACGATTGTCTTGTTGTCCCGAGCGGGTGGATAGGATAGAGAGAAGGACAGTTTGAGTTTTGCTTAACAATACACCAGGCAGAATACGTTAAGGGAGTGCCCGCTCCCCCATTCTTGGTGTTCTAGTGCGAAACCCACCACACTCTTGGAGGAATATAGACAGACTCAGGTGCCGCTTTGTCGGAGGATTCTGCCAAATCATTTCCATTGACAAAATGATTTGTTGTAATTGGCCATGCCGCAGGGACTAAACACATTGCTTGACGTGCTATCTGGAGTTTACAAACTCCTAGTGAACGCAGTTCACAAGGCTTAATAGCTAGTTTAGAATAGGTTTAAGACTGAATGTAGTTATGGATAAGTTTAAGTTTGGTCTGCAATACAAACTTATAATTACCTATTCTGAGTCCTTTATACATGTAGTATGGAAATGTGTGGCTCAACACTACTACGAATGAGAGACTTACGGTTACAGCTAGTGTAACTAGCTGTAACCGTAAGTCACTAGTAGTGAGTAGTGCTGTCGACGTTACCGTTATCTCGGTAACACGGAGATAACGTTAACGGAGTCAAGTTAGTAAAGTTAACACACTTTAACGCGGTACTATATTTGTAATTCAGCCAAATTGGAGAGCCTAGTTTAGTAGAAAGAGAATATTTACTCTTGGCATTTCACGCCACTTACAGGGGCAGTTCGCACCATATATCTGGGATACAGACACAACCCGAATCGGCGGTACACGAAGCACAGATCGGAGGGAAGCATACCCGCTTCAGTGAAGCAATGAAGTCTCCCTTACTTAATGTTCCTGAGACTTACGCAACTGATGTAACGTCAGAGCTTGCCATGTAGCTGATCGGGCCAGCTTGACGTTCGCGGGGAGCCTCGGTAACTTGACGTTACCTTGTGTATCGAGTCGATCACCAACATTGTTGCACCAAAAAGAGCTGAACTAGATCCAGCAGCGTGCACATCGCTTCCAACATCAATACCCCATTTCTTGTCAAGCTCTCAAGCCCCATCAAATATTCCCAGCGATGGAAGCCGAAGAAGATTGTGCTCCACCTTCTCAGCATACTGATGAGTTCACCACGTCTCTGCAAGTATTCGCGCTCTACGTCAGCGATCTTCTATCAGAGTGAAATCAACGCAGCGTCGAGCATCTACTGCGAGGTCAAGAGCTACACCACAATGGGTGCCATCACGGCAGCCTGAATTGAGAAAGATTGGTTCCCAATCCGCAACTTCCAATGATCCAGGAGCCAACGTTGTGCGTATGTTTGAGATGCCAAAACAGCGTTTGAAAGCATACTGACAATTTATTGTATTAGTAGTATTGAATTATAGCCTTTGTCCATCGAATAAAATGCTGCTTCCGTCTCAGTTCCGTAGTTAACAATCCATGACCCTGTAGTGTTGAGCTGTGTACAAAGGTCTATATGCCCTTCCTGGAATGAATCGGTTATTCAGGCCAGGACGATTCCCCCTGCTTCAATTGTGGAAATCTAGCCTCGTTCTTTCTGGCATTTGCCATTTTAATGGAATTACTGAAGGTGATTGGCCACCTCAGGACCAATGAGCAGGCTGTTGTGTCTTGTGTTAAAGTGTGTTAACTACTTAACTCGCAACTCGACTTAAGTGTTAAAATTTTAACGTTACTTAGCGTTAAAAAAAGTAACGTCGACAGCACTAGTAGTGAGGTAGCCTAGGATTGTACCAGGTGCAACATATGGGATTTTTAAAAGTGAAATACGAACCGGCTTCAAAAGGTACTTGTTTCTGTATCTCAGCAGTTTTTGATGAGATTTGACTCGGGACATCTGGGCGAGGTTACACTATAGTGCTGGTGATATGTATGAGGAAGGAGTAATAATAGCGTTACAGGTGTTAGGGTTTAGTGAGCTGAACCTCTTATATAAAAGCTTTTATAGGTCTTCCAATCTCCTTTCCCAATCTCCTTAATTTTCCTCTCGCCCAGAGGTTGGGATCCCAAGTCGGAGCACAAGGGCACGATGGAGGGATAAGCCCTCTGTCATTTCTCATTTCTCCCGCCACCCGGTACTCATCTACCACGGAGGTCCTTCGTCACGAATGGAACTCTTTCGTTTCGCGATTCTGGTAGCTTTGTTGGTATGTGTCGAAAGTACTTCGACAATGACAGCACCAGCTGTGCTATTCTCTGAGGCTCAGTCAGGTCATGTACAAACGAGATCGCTGAGAACTGAAAACGACGATGAAAACAGAGTGAATTTTAACGTTATCACCGATGCAGTTAAGTCTACCAGGTTTGAGCTATGGTTGATCAGGAAAAAGTCTGGAATCGCCGTTCTGAACAAACTGCAACTTGGAAACAATATCGATGACGCCCTAAAAAATACACAATTGAATACACTGTGGAAATATGTCGAAATGTTCAACGACAAGTACCCAACCACGAAAATCTCAGTCATTGACAGTCTGAGAATGCACTACACAGACGATGTTGTAATGAAGGCACTTGTGAATGCAAAGCAAGTGGATGACACGAAGGTCGTCGCGACCAAGTTGGAGACTGAATTATTCGAGGGATGGATGAAAAACACAGAATCTGTTGATGAAGTTTTCTCGATTCTCAAGCTTCATGAACAAGGCTCCCAACTTTTTCGCTCCGAAAAATTGGATATTTTGGAAAACTACATTGCGTTCATCAATGGGAAGAACCACGAAAAAAAAAGTTTGGTCGATGTCTTGACGAAGGGCTTTGGCGAAAAACAGTTGTTGTCAATTCTTGGAGTGGCAAAGGGTGAAGCACTAACAGCGAAAAAAGCCACAGAATTAGAGACAAAGGTACTGCTTGCGAAGGCGGAAGGTCAGATGAAGGCCCTACAAAAGTTGTATTTAGCAGATGATGGATTGGAATCAGTTATCAGGAGCAAGTACCTGGACAAGCTTGAAAAATACATCAATACGCTGAGTACGAGATATGAGAACAAGGATGTATCATTAATTAGGACACTCACGACGAAATATGGCGATAGAGCTGTTGCCAAGGCTCTAGTGGATGCAAAAAGCGTAAAGGGTACACAAGCTATTGCCACAAAGTTGCAAACACAGCAATTTGAAGCTTGGGCGAAGGATGGCAAGTCTGTTGATGATGTCTTTGAGCTTCTGCAGCTTAAACGACTGCAAGAGAATGTAGTTAATAGTCGAGCACTGGAGACGTTGGAGGGCTATATCAACGTGTTCAACCGTAAGAATTCTGCTCATGAATCGTTCATGGGAACATTATCGAAGGGTTTCGGTGGGGATAGTGACTTTGCGATCATGCTTGAGACGGCAAAAGTATCTTCAATCACGGATAAAAAGGCCACAGAACTACAGACCAAGCTATTTCAACACTGGTTTGACGAAGGCGTGGATTGGAAGAAACTTATTTACGACAGATTCAAAGTGCCTCCTTTAGAAATGGCTACTCGTGAGCAGATCAGGATTGCACAAGATTATCGTGCGTTCTTTAATAGTAAGAACAGCGTGTGAGTGTCGTGGATCCGGTGGGTTCTTAGATGAAACGTTCGAGGAGAGCATTTGTAGTAGATGGTAAAGTCATTTAGGAGCAAGCATCCACTACTTTCAAAAAGCCCACAAGCAATTATTTCTGCTTCGTAATTTCCCGTATACTGTATTCAAAGCATCTTCTAGGCACATTGTGAATTGGACACCCGCACTAGGTTTGCAGTTCCTGCTCCAACTCGCTATTAGAATATCTTGGATTAGACGTTTTGTCCGATTCAATGCATCAAACAAAGTACCAAGTTCAAACTCATCGAATCCACATTTTGTTTCTTGTTCTGATCCTTCAACCGAACTGAATACGTTTTACTTCCATAAGAATTTCCATCCAACGTGGTCGTCCTGGGTGCTACTTCTTACTTGAATGTTCTTTCATCATCGCCGTTAAGCTCATTTCCTGACTGGTAGACGAAACTTTTGTTCCACACATACGTGCTTGATACAAATATTGAATGTGTTTCCGATGCTTTATCTAAATGAGAACAAAATATTAATACACATTGTAATACTGACATTTTAGTGTGCATTAAGAAAATGAGATACCAAACATTAAGGGGATGGTGCTTCTGATGGAAACATGACGGCTTGATCGGACCGTTCAGCGTTCAACGTTCAACGTTCAAACCTGCTTGAACGAGAAATAGAATGATGCTATATGCTGTCTACTTTTTGGCATACTTTGTCTTTTATGTATTTATCAGCATACTTCCGATGTTGTGTTGTCATGTACCATTTCGTGGTAATACACTTGTCGAAAAACAGCGGACGTTGCAAATCCAAAAATGTTCGAGATCACACGTCGGTCAAGACCATTCTGGTTCGATCGAGACAACGATGGTTCACATTTTAACGGTCTACTCGATTTGAATGAAGAAGACTTCACCTTGGTCGAAATAACGCTCAAAAACGCTGCCTTACTTTTCGTGGGGAATTTCCGGCCTCGTTTAATTACCTTGAGGTGATGTATCCTGAAGAAGTCACCATAGTTGTGCCATTCCGACGGTACGGTCACTTCAAGGAACTCAAGTGTTTGGTTTAACGTAAGCATTTCCAGTAAAGCGTCAAGATAGGTATTGATGGTGGGATCATAACAAACGTTATTATCACTGGAGTCTTCAAGATTCGTCAAACGGATTTTCAGTTGGCGGGCGCATTTAGTGAAGGGGTTACGGTTATTGCTCAGGTCCTTTGTGAGTGCACAAATGTCTTGCCACCTGAAGCGCAGCTTTGGAATGCATTTTCGATTTGAATGGTACTCGCTGAAATTGAGTCGTACTCCTACCCATCCTTTATGAAGTGAAAGTTCCAGCAGATTTGGACAGTTCTTGAGGATAGTGTTTTCATCGAGTTCTTCGCCTGATCCATCAATCGTCAAGAAAAGCAGTGAAGAGCCAATCGCTGCTAACAAGCGAGGGAGGCCTTTTCTTGTTTTTTGCCGTTTACCTTCTGCAAATTGAAGTGTCAGCGACTTCAAACCCCAACTCTTAGTATTGAATTGTAGTTCTTTGTGAGGCACCAAATCATCGCGCTGGACAAGACAGCGACCAAAACCTGGAATAACCACATTCACCACTTCACTCTTTCCATCATCGCTAAAAGTTCGCACAAAAGGAACAGCGGCTGAGAATTTTACCGGGCGAGCGCTGATGCAGGGTTGACCGTCCTTTGTGAGTAGCCACTGCACGAGAGCACCCTTTTTCAGCATCATATCTCTCTCCAAGGTCACACCGCGAGGTGATCCGTACAAAGCTTCTTCTGGATGTTTGGACGATAGTACGGTAGAAAACTCGCGTAAATCTATGGTGTTAATGTCATCAATATCGGTAACGACGAGCGATTCTAGCGCAGAATGTCTCCGAGCTCGTTCTGAAAAACATCCATACGCAAGCCACTTCCACCAGGCTTTGCAAGTAGCCCTGTCATACGATTCTTGCCGCAGATGAACAGTGAGTTTCTTTGTCGTCTGAGTGAGAACAATTGCCGAGAACATAGATTCAAATTGAGAAGGTCCTAATGTGGAATCACATCGCAGTGAGATAGAGCCCATCTGAAGTGGGTTATTTGCGCTGTAAGATGTCAGCGAAGAACAAAACCTTGTGTTCGCCAGTTCTTGGCTGCGTCGAGTTGCATCAAAAATAACTGCCATCATTTGTCTGAACGACATTGGAGTAGCTCGTACTTGCCTTTGCTGATCCATCTCCGCCCTGACGGATAATTGTGAAAACCACACATTCTCTCCGACAAATTTTGCCATCGTCTCTGCAATTTCCGGTCCACATCCAAGTTCCCTCAAATCTGCGAGCATTGGCTCTAATAAAAACGTACATCTCAATTGTCCCGATTCCACTGGTTGATTCTCCAAACTCCAATTGTAACTTTCCCACTCATCACGTATCAATTTTTCGGTATGCTGAATACTCAACAAAACCTGTATCGGTCGACTATTATTTTTAGAGAATGTGGTCGAGCTAAACATCACTCGAACAGGAATTTCAATGTCAAATCCCGGTTTGTCCTGTTGTAAATTGTGGTCCATAGCTGCAATTCTCTCCATACAATTGACGTATCCCTGACTCAGAACCCGACGTTGAGTGACGCCGCATAATTCAATTAAATCCGTTTCACTCACGTGCTCCATTGACAATACAAAGGAAACTTGAATTTCTTGTTGCAAATGTTCCGTATTTCCGAAATCCACTCGGCAATGATTGGTCAAAAGGTATTTCCACCCATGATAATCCACATGCGCTACAGCTGCCAATAGGGCAAGGGCTTCCCGAGTATTTTGAAACTCAATCTGGAACGATTCTGGATCCTTGAATTCGCCGTAAATGCCGACTCGAGTGGGCAAAATCACTTGAAGTACGCGTGGTTGGGGTCTCCACAAGTCTCCGCCATCGTCTTCGAGTGCGCGGTAGTGGATACGGTACTGCAGTACGTTGCACCAAGGCGAGAGGAACCCCCACCGCTGCTCAATCGTAGCATCTGGGGCCATCGTGGTTATCAGATTTTAGAATGAAGCCAAAGGAAGATTCGAGTTTTGGGTTTTGTCCAATGAGAAACATGGACTGCGGATTGGTTAAAATATAGATACAGAGTGATGGTCGAACTTCAACTTAGTTTGCCATAAAGTCATATTCCAAACATGAGTCCAACATTAACGATTAGGAAGGATGCAGGTAGTATACTTAATTGTCGTGTTTCTCCATATTTGGTCCTTCACAATAACATGTAAATCCTGACAATTGGAGATAAGCCATACACAGAGTTGTTTCAGATCGGTTGGTGTGAAGCACCCAGGTTTTTCTCAATCGCATGGACGCAGATAATTAGGAAACGAGTACGGACTGCAGCCAGCACAGTAGCTCTCGTTCTTCTTTTACCTCACCGCAGCTCAACCCGCCACTCCACACCTTAATTCTGTCGTAGTGTTGATTGTTGGAAGGCAAAACAACAGGTAAATGACTGATAAGTGTCGCACTATCAAAGTAAAGGAAACGTTCATAACGTCAGGATTTTGGTGCGAGAATTTTAGAAAGTTTCATAAAACATAGCAACTAGGATCTTGGCAAAGCAGTCGTATTATGCACTTCGAGTATGAATCAAATCAATCTCACTAAACTGACTAAATTGGCACTTCGTTGTACTTGTCGCCCCAATCCAATTCATGAACGTATACTTCGCAACGAACTGGTGTAGCGGCAAACTCAAATATTTTGAGCAGCACATGCGAATCGAGATTGAATCGAAAAGGCTTAGATGGCATCCGAGAAAGAAATGTGCTGAGAAAAGCAAGTTTGGACTGCATCAGAAACGGAATGGATCGACAAATCGGCTTCAAGTGGTGCGATCTGAATTCAGCAAACAAATCGAGATACTCAGGAGGTGTCACGATGTCAACGTATTCGAGGGTCTGATTCACCTTTAGCATCTCTAGCAATCCGATCGTAATCGTCTTAATCCTGGATTGATCGTGTTCATCGCTCGTACGCCGCACATTGTTTAGGCGGACGCGCAACCGACGCAAAGACTTTGTGAATGAGCTGTAGTCATCCTGTAATTCTGTAGCGACAGCAATAGCATCAGTCCAGTCAACAACCAGAGAGGGGAGTGGTTGATTGCTTTCGTGCCATTCGGTAAAATTGTATCGCACGTCGGTCACAAGTGATCGTAACGATAGCTCCTCCAGATTGGGAAAACATTGAGTGATAAAATCGATGTTCAGGTCGATGCGCATAGCATCCAATGCTAGTACTTTTAGTGAAGATCCGACTGTCTTTAAGAAATTCCCTAGGCCATCCATAGCTAGAGCGTTGAAATCGCCAAATCCAATAGTAAGTGATGAAATCCCCCGCTGGGTTCTACCAAACTCTTGTTCAAACACCAAATCATCGCGTCGAACGAGGCATCTTCCATAACCAGGAATAATAGCATTCACCCATTCGCTCTGGTCATCATCGCTGAAGGTTCGAACAGAAGCGATTGATGATTCAACCGTAAGAGGTTGCCCGTCCTCAGTATTATACTTAATTTGGGCCTCTTTTCTTAGTACGGCATTTATCTCACCAACTCGTCCACGAGCAGACCCAAGTATTTCTTCTTCGGGATGTTCAGAGGTTAGAACAGATCTGAATGCCTCAATATCAGCAACACTCATACTACCGATAGATGTCAGAGACAGCAATTCAAGTCCTGAACTCTCCTGAGCTCGCTTTGAAAACAACGCATACGCCAACCATTTCCATTTTGTTGTGCTGCTAATGGTATCTGTAGGATCCAGCCACAGACTTAAACATAACCTTTTCACCGATTGGCTAACCACCATCGCGGAACATAGTGCTTCGAACTGCTCTACTGATAGAGAAGGGTCACAGTACAAAACTAACGTGCCAATCTGAGCTGGAGTGTATGTAGTAGTTAAATGTGTGTTTGAGAGGTCATCACACGGGTGTTTACAGCCAAACACACTCGTTACCAATTGGCCAAACACTTTTTTCGTCAAGAGCTCATCTGCCCGCAGCTTAGAATCGAAGCGTATATAAAGTGTCACTCGTGAAAAACATACTTTCTCCTCCACTAATGTACTCAAAGTGTTAACCATGTCAACTCGAACAGGAAAGTTGCTAAAGTCAGCAATCATTGGTTTGAGCACGAAAGTACAGCGAAATGACCGTGATTTGATTTTCTCCTTCTTACACTGCCTCGAAGCTTCCCATTCCGCCTTGATCACTCTCTCAGCTCGTGCAGCCTTTAAAAGTTCTTCTACCGGTCGATCCCCAATGGCCGAGAACGGTTGTCTCGCTCGATACAGCACTCGTACCGGAATCTCAACTTCCACTACTGGTTTGCCAGCTTTTAGTGTATTATCCAAAGCAGCAATTTTCTGTAAAGCATTTTGAAAATCTCCACTTTGAACCTTCCGCTGACCACCACCACAAAACTCCACTAGATCAGAGTCAACTAATTCTCCACTTTCTGTTTTCTGTCTCTCTTCCAAGTCTAAAATCAGTACAAATTTAGCTGAAATTTCTTGTTCAAATTTCTCCCCTCCTTCTTTTCCAAGATTTACTCCACAATGTTTCGACAGTAAATATTTCCAAGCAGGCTCATCTACATGAGCCACAGCAGAAAGCAGCATTAAAGCCTCTCGAACTTGATGAAATTTCATTCGAAAATTTCGTTCGTCTGAACAGAATTTTCTCATTGGAAGTGTCACTACGAGGCAACGATGTTGACGTCCATGGGGACTATCATCGAACTCGAGATGATTGTAGTCGATGCGCTTGTTCAGTACAATACACCATGGCGTAAGGAAGTCCCACTTCTCCATCATTGCTCTAATTTAAAATGCTCAATGAGCTACATCGATTGGCCAAAATTCCATATTAGTTTTTGCAAACTACCGGTCTAAAACCGGTAATAATCCCAGTAAAATGGTAACACTTGTATTGTATTAACCTACCTGACCGTGGTTCCTGTGGACGAGTATCGAACGAGCGTGACGTGTTCATCCTGTCACAAGCGGCTTAAGCAAGCTCGACTGTTCGTTCAGATGAAGAAGAAGGAGGATGAACCGGACATTCGGCTGAAGATGCGACCGTCCAGGAAGGAGGAGAAGGAAATTGCGGAAATGAGGAAGTTCCGAAGCCCTAAGCTAGTGAGTAAGATTAGCGTGCTGAAGTGCACTCGGAACGTCTTGCGCTGTACCAACAGTCGATGCAAGGCGAACTTCTGGAACCGAGACGTCAATGCCGCGAGGAATATTCTGGAACTGCTCCGAAGTGGGCTGAAGGGAAAGCATGGCACAAGGAAATTGCGAGCATTCAGGCGAGGACAAATACGCAATTAAAGGAACCGTAGCAATCGGTGGGTGGAAAGACTTGCAGCGTACACGTTGCAGGGCTGCATAGCCACCCACAACCATATATTCGCAGCACAGGGAAAGCAGTAGGCAATTCTCAGTGCGCTTTATAATAACCTACCTGACAAGAATGCCTTGAGTGAGAAAACAGCGCCACTACCAAAAAATTGCAGTGTACATGTAGTATTGAATGATTGTATTCAAATTTCATTCATACTACATACAACTACATTGTAGTGTTCGTAGCATGTCGATTCATTCATACGCTGGTTTTTCTGTGGTTCCGGACAAGGGGTCTACTTTTGAATTCGACCCGAGTTGCAGGCTTCATATCCTTCTTCCTTACGAGTAGCATCCCCCTTACCATGTTCTGTCATTGTGTGGTGCGAAGATGTTTGCAGTGACAAGAACAAAAAGGCAACAAGTTGGAGGACGATGGCGATGAGCGCGAGTGCAGCCACATCGTAGTATCGATCGGTATAGTCCATACCCAACGTCTGGAGGTAAACTTCACCGTACACAGGAACGGCGGGGTATCCCGGAGCATTAAACGACAGAACAATCCCTTCTAGTTCGTTCGTCATAAGAATCTCGAATGCGTAGCCAAAGATCGACAAGTGTTTCAACCAGCTCACAGATCCTGGCATCGTCTCAGAGTTTAGGAGGAAGCCACCAAACAACAACATGATCAACAACACGCTGGTAGCAGCGAGATTGGCTGATCCAACACGTTTCGAAAGTACCCCGACAAGCAGACAGATCGAACCTGCAGCCACATTGAATAGCACCAACGTGAGCAAGAAGAGCAGGAAGCGATCGGCTGTCGCTTGTAGTCCCATGATCCAGTAGAAAATGCACGCAAAGAGTGACGCTGGGAGCACTCGAAGCAACAGCGAATCCAATGTGGTCTTGGCTAGGAAATAACTGAAAGTCCCGTAGTACATGGCACCAGTCTCGCGAAGGAATATCGGACGTTCTCCGATGAATAGATCCATGGAACTCATGCTAGCGAAGCCGAAGAATGTGAGAATGAAGTAGAAAGCACCCATGCGATTCTGGAATCCAGCGAGATTGTCAGAGACATTGTTGAAGATCAAACCACCAAAGAGAGCCAACACCAAGCTTAGCACAACGTGTTGAATCAACAGCGAGCGGTGGCGAAGAATATTCTGAGCTGTGCGTGCAAAAAGCACACGAATCTCGATGATAGTCGATTGAATTGAGGCACCCAAGCTCCTGGGCTCCGCATCGCCCACCATGAAAGGTACCGAATCTGCATCATAGGTAGGACTGCCAAGCGGGGTCTTCGGAGAATATTTCTCGGGCTGAGACTGAGCAGCCTTCTCCAGGTCTCCATTATTCTGGTGCGACTGAATCATGGGCAAATTGTCTGTATCACTCGCGATATCGAGAATAAAGTCCGCCACATTGTCGCCTTCAGGACACTTGAAACCAAGATTATGGAAGTACTGCTTCGAGTCAGCAGGTGCTCCACTATAGAGAAGCTGACCCTTTCCAAGCAGCATGATCTTGTCAAGAAGCAGGAAGGACCGGGAGCTCGGCTGATGGATACTTAGCACCACGATTCGATCATGACTTGCTAATTCCTTGATGAGTTTCACTACTGAGTGAGCTGACGAGCTGTCAAGACCAGAGGTAGGTTCGTCTAGGATGAGAATCTGCGGTGAAGTTACCAGCTCCATACCGATGCTCACACGCCGTCTCTCACCACCTGAAATGCCTCTTTCAGACGTACTTCCCCCTACGGAACCAATTCGCGAATTCGCAACGTGAGTAAGGTTCAGTTCGGCGATAACACGTTGCACCATGGCACTCTTAGCAGCATCAGTCATTGACTTCGGGAGACGAAGTTGCGCTGAGTACGCAATACACTCGCGCACAGTGAGTGTTGAGTAAAGAGTGTCATCCTGCTGCACGTACGCAGCAATTCGGCGGTACTCCTTCGTCACCTTGCTGCCATCAAGCAATAGTTCACCGGAGAACTTCGAGCTTCCATTTCGGACTGCTGCAAGGGCATTCAGCAGAGTTGTTTTGCCTGAACCACTAGGTCCCAACAGACCAAGAATTTGGCCACGCGAGACTATTCCAGAAATCTTGTTAAGAATGCACTTCGACTCCGTGGATTCTTTGTCGTTATTTGAGAAACAGCTCACATTGCGGAACTCAAGCGTCTTCGCTGAGTGTGACGTGACCTTCAGCAGTTCCGTTTCCAAGTCTTCCTCCTTTCGAGAGCTGCGTTTCCCCGCAAAACAACAGCAGAACGAGAAACAACCGAGCAACAACAAAGCAGCGAGAACTGCACAGGCTATCACCGCTAGCACCTTACCATCCGTGTCACTAGAAGCGTCACCAGTGCTAGCGGTACTCACTGTACTACTTCCGCTTGTTTCCGCACTGCTTTCGTCGCTACTTCCAGTACTTTCACATGCTGAAGCCTTGCATGTAGCAGAAAGTGGAAGCGGCGAGCCTTCAATCACGATAGACAGCTTAGTCGAGTCCGAGACTTGGATCTTGGCTGGTTTACCACTCAGAGAACCCTCCACGAGAGTCTTGGTCATGGACGAACATTCCGAGCCGCATTTACAGTTGATTTCATCGCACTCTCCATTGGCGCTTCCAGTGGCGAACGAACATTGAGTCATGTTGCAGTCAATAACGTGTTCACTGTTGACGGTCTCCTTGGACTTGTAGACAGCAGCAATGCAGTTGGCGTCACCCTGATCGTCACGTTCGCAACTTACGTCGAGTGCACCATCCGGGAAAAGTACTTGTAGATCACTGGAAAGGGTGCAAGTGTATGTTTTGCCTAATGAATTCGAATCGTATGTGAATCCCGTGACACACGAGTAACCCGAGCCTAGGGCGGTACTGCACACATCCGAAGCTTGGTCTTCAGCACTCACAGTGCACATACGACAACCTAAGCCGCTGAATCCGTCGCGACATTCGCATTCGCCTGACGCATTCAGTTCGCCGTAGTCCGAGTCGCACGTTGCATCGGTGACAACAGCAGCAGAAACAGAGGAAGAACCACAAGCCACCAATGACAAGAGAGACAATGCCAGTAAAAACTGGAGCTTCCGCATGACAGTCTTGTCACTGCTGGTGATGAATGAAGAATGATTCGCTCGACCCCATGGAAGACTTTGGCAAGCTCGCAGAAATGATGATAGGAACTGTAGATAGGACGGGTGAACGAACGAAAGAGTGGCTAGGAGATTGGAGAAGCAGAATCCGATTTGCCAATGTCTGGCACTCTGCCCTGAACCCTGACCAGGACATGCAAGTTAGGTATTACTTCAAGTAAGAATAATAATGCCAGGCTACCCTTCCTTCAACTGTCTTTTCAGCACCGCTGCACAAAGCCAATTCATTTATCGTTCAGGCAGGCACATCACGTTCTGATGATGTTTGCTTCGATTTCCTCGTAAACACTATGAGCCAGAACGCATTGCCAATAGCAAATATACTTTACGTATGGTGTCAGCCTGCGAAAGTGCAGATATCGTTACCAACGGTGAATCACCTGATGGCATGAAAGACTCACTTGCTTCTGTAGTATGATTACATGTGTATTTGTTCGTGTGTGCAGTATTGACGGCAATACCATGCAATACTGGATTGCAGTACAGTAAGTTCATTTGACTCAACACAAAGGCAACCATACGGTTCAAATTAGCCCCGCATCAATAATCGCTACATCGTGGCGCGCAGTGCGTGCATGTATCTTGCTTGCACTGTACTTGTACATGTACACGGTATCGTAAGATTTAAGTCTGATTGGACTACATGCACCGTAACCACCGTGTCCTATTGAATCAAATAATCATCCTTCATGAGAGGGGACTCCATTTTCTCGCGAACACTCACATATAACGTAGTTTAACCCTAAAAACTTGTCGGTCAGATGCTGATTAGACGTGTGCTTCGAATACCTATATGCATCAACAATAAAACTGCTCCAGTATCACGATCGCAAAGGTGCTGTTTCCATGCACGGTAATTCTAAGTTTGGTCAACTAACATAGAACCGAGGATTGAGCCTGGATTGATACTGCAAAACGACTCGTTTCGCACGTTCAACACATAACACCCAAGCGCCGATTCAAGGGATTCGTGCTTGTTTCACAAAGTTGCTATGTGACATAAATAGTAGTCTACACTACCCGTACTAAATGCTTTACTACACCTACTCATGCATCGTAAATTACAGGTTACTGTAAAACTTGTAGTTATACCTCATGGGGTACTGCATGGGGTACTATTCAAGTATGAGTCGTGTAGAGTTAGGAAGGTCATAACCTGCATGCGATTGCTTAGAGATCAGCCTCTCCGATGTCTACGAATGCCACGCCATCCTCAGAGTCGCTACAAGTACATCGTCATTAGTAGATGCACAATGTTCATTGAGCGATTCCGCAAATTACGCCTTTTCTCGAACGTCTCCAGCAACGTGAACATGAGCTCGTCGGAAACAACGAAACGCCCTCCACCAGGAAGGCGATAACTTCCGCTATTGACAATCTGAAGCGCCCGCTTGTGTTCCTTCTATTTACGAACTGTCTTCCTGTCAAGCTTGTGGTTTTTAGTGATAGTATGGATGCTCGACGAATCTAGGTTTTTATCACCGCCAGTTTCTCTTCCACAGTGAACTTGCGCTTCATCGCCACTACGCAAATTTTGACAGTGAGAGAGATCGAAGCAACCTGCGAGTCCATGCCGAGCGCCAACCCTTGTGACGTCTCTGGGGATCTGATTATTTGAATCAGAGGTGGGGTACAATTAAAGGGAGGGGGCACTATCGCAAGTCATCACTCAGGTTCTTATACTTTCTGGGTGGGTACTATTAAACGGAGGGGGCACAATCATAGGTTTTACAGCAGTTAGCTTCGATTAGGTACGATATTGAAAACATGTTGTAGACTGATTAGTTTGTGAAACTCTCTAAAGTGCTCAAACTGACTCTATTTAGCCAAGAGAAGAATGATCCCATTGAGTCTTGAACTGATATATTGTAAGGTAGGAGCATTTTTACTGACAGAAGCCACATCTCCGATCAGCTTGCAGGCCAACACGAAGTTCATAGAGTGTTGAGAACGCACATGCTGTCGTCAATTACTACTAACACTAATGGTCGAGTCACGATTTACAATATTTCTAAACTGTAACTGTAGGACAGGTTCAGTTTGATATTTTTCTGTCAGACAACGGTGGCTTGATGTTCTAGTAACTTGATGTTCCATGATGACTTAATATGATCCCAGGTCAAATTACCATCATGCCATTGTTAACAGATATTTCTTTGTTTGGTATGTTCTGTTAAGGAGGTCATGTATTTACGTTAGAAACTAACTATACATTTTTGTTTGGTATGTTACCACACAACTTTGCTAGCAAGTGTATCCTGCCAACATTGTTGGCCAAATGATAATCAGTGTTCGTGACATTCATCTGTTATACCTGTCATCAACGATGGCGCGACTCAATGTTCAAATCGACAAGAATGATGACTGACTGCCAGTGACTGGTTCTGATACCTGTAGTCAACATTATTGTCGTTAATAAACCAGCCGTATGTACCTTGCTCTCCTTGTTTCAGAAACATTTGCAAACTGCATCTTTTCAATCGCCTAACGATCAGTCTCTCGTCTAAGTCGACCTCTATCACACAGCCAATGCTTTCTTATTTTCATCTAGTGAAGACTCTGGGATCGTTATCATTCTCAATTATCCCTTGAGCATTTCAACATAATGAGCTTCACCTTAGTTTTCCTGGTTGCTTTCCTGATTCAGTTTTCAGTAGCATATAACATCGGTATCGGCAAGAGCGATATCACTGGCCCTGCGGCTAAAATCGTCATGATGGGAATGCCCGACTCAACCGAGACAACCGCAGGAATTTTGAACCGCCAGTATGCTCGTGCCTTCCTGATTGAAGACCCCAAAACTAACAGCAGAATTATGTTCGTGCACTGTGACCTGATGTCCGTGATGCAACTAGTGCATCAAGAGGTTCTGGCAAAACTTGCGGCAAAATACCACGGGTTATACACTGAACAGAACGTCATTCTTCATGCAAGTCACACGCACGCAGGACCTGGCGGTACCGCCGGATACTTTCTATACGACATATCCATCTTCGGATTCGTCAATGATAATTTCGAGAAAATTGTCAGTGGTATTGTAAGTGCCATTGACACAGCACACAACTCGGTGGAGAGTGGCAGTATTCGTTGGAACAAGGGTGAAGTCGTCAAGGGTGGCAACAACCGTTCACCAAAGGCTTATCTTGCCAATCCGGCATCTGAAAGAGCTCTTTATAACAGCAACATCGACACGACCATGCGCGCACTGCATTTCTTCAATAGCGCTGGAAAACTTCTCGGGGTGCTAGCTTTCTACCCTGTTCACCCAACAAGTCTCACGAAGAAAAACCACCTCATCAGCGGAGATAACAAGGGTTATGCTGAGTTTTTACTGGAAGATGAGCTCGACAACGTAGTTGTGGCAATTGGCATTACGAATGCTGGTGACGTGAGTCCCAATTTGATTGATAATGGCGATGGTACGTTCAGTGGAGAAGGGAAAACCATGATTGAATCTGCAGAAATCATGGGCAAACGGCAGTACGACACTCTATCAACGCTCATCAAGGAAAAGTCAGAGCTTATTGACGGTTCTATCGTGGCCAACCTCTCTTACGTTGACTTTTCTCGAGTAATGTTGAAAGGTCTTAACGCCACGTCCACAGATCCATACGCCGACAGAACGTGTCCAGCCATTCTGGGACAAAATTTTGGTGCTGGCACAGAAGATGGTCGTGGATACAGCATGTTCACGGAGGGTAATCTCAAGGCTAACAAATTCTTTCAAACGGTGGGTGCAATCATTAAAAAGACACCGCAGTGGGTCCAGGACTGCCAGAATAAAAACAAGGTGCCCATGTTGGCGGTCGGTCTCGTGGAGCCGAAGCCCTGGGTGCCTACAATCTTGCCGGTGCAAATCGCCAAAATCGGGCAGTTCGGTCTTGCTATAACTAACTTCGAAACCACGACCATGTCTGGTCGACGCATTCGAGATTCTGTGAAGAAAGTGCTGGCGGAAGCGGGTGTTACTGAAGTCGAGTTGGTTTCTATTAGCAATGGATACGCTGGGTACCTCACCACAAAAGAGGAGTACCTCACCCAGAATTATGAAGGTGCTTCAACACTTTTTGGTCCAAATCAACTTGCTGCAGTACAGCAGGAGCTATTAAGAGTGGCTGCATCGGTTGTGAACGCCTCGATACCGTTAGATGTAGGACCTGCTCCGTTGCGGATGGATCCCAAGTCACTTGCCACACTTGACATTGGTGTGATCGTAGACACAGCACCACTGTTCCGTAGCTTTAGCTACGTCCGCACACAGCCTTCAAGCTCCTATTCAATTGGCAGTGTGGCTTCTGCGGTGTTTGCTGGTGCACACCCCAGAAATGGGCTGACACTGGTTTCGTCATTCTGCGATGTGCAGAAGCGTAACTCGAATGGAACATTCACTACCGTTATGACTGATTCTCATTGGGACATTCGCTACCACTGGGAGCGCAAGCTCGTTTCTGAGAGCAAGAATACATGCGAGTGGAACATCCGTGCTGGTGGACGTACGAGTGAAGCTGGCACATATCGCTTTGTTCACCGCGGGTACTCGAAATTGCTCGGTAAGCTGAAGCCTTACGAAGCCACCTCGAACACATTCACCGTGATAGCGTAAAGTGTCCTTGACTGTTGGGAATTGCAGAGGAAATACTTAATACATGTAGACACCTTGCTTCCATTTCACTTTACCCCATCATCACATGTAAAGTCGCCGCATTACCACGACTATCCCCGAGACATAGCAATTTTAACACTGCTAACTGCATTCTGTAGGACAACGGAGTCGAATACAACTCTTTATACAAGACTTAATACTGAAAATTCAGCACTACGTCTTGTCGGTTCAGCTGAATTGAAGTACAGCCGTGTAAAAACCCATCCATAACGTTTATTCACCCAAACATGCGCCACACACCAGCGGGATGTATCGAATTAACACTCGACAATGAAATTGGTGCTTTGAAAGAAGTGCTTCGTATCATGGCCCCTCAAGAGTATTTCGGTTTTTCAAAACGCAAGACATCTTCAATTGGGGCAATGCGTATTGTCCTCACCTGCCCAAGTTTGAGGGCGTGGTGAGGTGGGTCGAGCGCAGATTCGCGAGTGATTGGCCACAGCCACTCGTGCCTAGCTACACGAAAATCTAGAAGGAATTCTACGCCACAGAGACTTGCCGCTTGAAAACCCAGATATCCATAAAGGATATCTTAACAGAACTTCAGACAGTCGAACAGCCGTCAACACGGGATGGTAAGTTAACAGCTGTACAAACTTTGGTCTACGCAACTTCAAAACGTTTATGGCTGTGCAGTCAGCCAAATCAACTAAACGAACTGTAGTTAAGCGGAAAGCCTCAGTCAATATTGCAAGAGGTAAGTTTTTGTTAGAGAGGTATCAGTAGTGATAGCGTATCACAGTTTACAGACACTTCGAGGCAAAATACGAATATTCCTATTCAACTGCAGCCATCATGTAGGCAAGAGAGCATGATTTACGATCGTGAGTCATGCAACCGTATTTGATGCTTCGAGAATGATAACAAAGACGTTCGGTTGTCATATACGATTGCGCGACTGACCGACCCAACTTTTGTTGACGGCGTACCATTCGAATCCTATCATGCGTCAACCTTTCCTTTCCTCCACCAAATAGAAATACTAGACATAGTCACTTTTCAATTCACCCGCTACTCTCATAATCTACTTTTCTTCACTACTGATGGGCACCTTTGGTCTCATTGTCTTGGTCGTTGTTCTGACATGTGTCAGAAGTTCTTCAGCAACTCCCTCGAAGGTGACACCACATCCTTCCGATGATCTATTCACTGAAAGTCAACGAAGTGATGAGCTTGCTGCGGACATACAAATCCACTGAAAATACCGTTGAAGATCGAGTAAGTCTTGGTACGCTCACGGAAGCAATGAAATCGACCACCTCAAAAATACAAATGAACTTTTGGTTGAAAAAGCAAATGGATACTTTTGCAGCGTGAAAGTAACTTTTGCGGTTGGGTGAGGGTTCGGACTTCACTCTACCTCGGTGCCGAAAGCCACTTCGTCGCCAATCGTTCAGACGACTGGCTAGCAGAGCCAGGCAAGAAACGCAGTTCAATTGCAGTTATTCTGCTATTTGCCACAAGTACAACAACTACGTTGCATCTAGAGCTAGTTCCGCTCCTCTCTGTTCTACCATGGTCCGCCGAGCTCAACTCCAAGTCGATGGTTATGTTTTCGTCCTTCCTGAAAAAGTAGAAGGCGTGGCGGAGTACCCATTCTACGCCAAGGTTACGGCACTCACGTCCGACATTGCGACCATTAGGTCAATCGGCTCGGACGAACCGGTCACGTGCAACCTCGACGTCGCAATGGCTCGTCTGCTCACGGTGTCAAAGGTAGAAGCAACAAGAACCCAGCGGCGCCTTCTCCTTCGCCAAGCGGCTTGGACTGAATCCGCTAATCGGTTTTGGCATGGCCAAGTGGTTGGTGTGGACGGTCGCTTAGCCCAACTGCAACTGGAAGACAGGGTTGTCCTTGTTGAGCTCTCGTGCCTAACGCCGGTGGCGCCGGTCGTGGCTCTGCTTCTATTACGGGTCCCACTTCACGCCTCCATGACGCGTGGCGGGCTCATGGATATGCAGACCTCAATTCTCGGGCGTATCCTGGACGGCACCGCCAGTGCACCAGCCTCCAATGCGATACCATCGATTCTGGATGGGTTTGTAGCGCCACCGGACATGCCCGATGACCATTCTGATCGGCAGTGGATCGACCCGCGCACGGGCAGACAGTGCCGCTTCCGACTTCAACACGTCGTGGACTATGCGTTTGTTGTGGACGGCAACCAGTCAGCCCCTCCATCTCTCCGTTTGTCCATTGGCCCCTCGTTCTGCCAGGAGCCCCGCCAGCTCGAACGAGAACCAGCGTCCGATGGTGGTCGAGCTCGCGAATTGGTATCTTCAAGCAACATGACACCAACAGAACAAGCCGACAGCATCATCTCCCTGTTCACTCAAGAGGAGCCCGCCAGCCGGGTACAGGCTGACTATTTCCCAGAACGCGATGTCCGACGCGACCGCCGACCAGTAATCACCACCTCCAGTAGCCCCGTTCGGAGTGCGGCTGAACACAACGCTGTGCCTGTTGCGCCTGCCGGTGGTTCTACTTTAACCCAGTCAAGCACCTCGACGACCTCTGTCGACGCTCGAATCATGGAGCAGCTCATATATCAACCAGAGCTACTCGCTCGATTTGCTCAAGTTATCTCGGCCGCAAGAAACCCACGTACAGGACCTACTACGTCGGAGCCAGAGTCGGTTCGCCGGCAATCAAAATACTCATTCGCGCCGTCGGCGGTCCAGACGGCTGTCCACGAAGGCATCACAGCTCCAGAACATCGAGGTAAGGCTCCCTCTGTCTTTGTTGAAACTGTTGTCTATGCAGCTGCTGGCGGTTCCAGCCACACCCGGGAATCATCATCAGGCTGTACGATTTTCAATTCGGGATGTTTGGATTATCAATCATGCACTTTGTACCTTTCGGTGTCAACCAGCGCATGCCATGGCTCAACGCAGGAGGCGTGAACATGCAAAACTTTTCTGCTGGAGTCACTGCTCCGAGGCCGGCAGCAGCCTCGTCAATGGGTGATCTGGTCGACGCGGCACGAATGCTTTGCCGCTACGGACATGAGTTCTTTGCACAACCGGACCGAGATGTTCTTGAATCACTGCTTGCCTTTGTTCAGCAACTCGATGGATGGCACTCCTGGATGACTGCCGACCTTCCGCATCTGGTGTTTTGGATCAACTCGGTACTAGAACAATTTCGCTCTCTCGTCCACTCCAGTGATGGAAATGTGTATGCGTCAAGTCTCCAGTCAATAGCTCGTCTTTCCCTCAACGATGGTGAACTGCAAAATGTAATGCACGCACTGTCTCGCCGTTCAACCCATGAAGTCCAACGCCAAGGTCCGCAACAGCTTCGTCCATCCCAATCGTCGTCGTCTCACGTACGTAGCATCCAACGGCAACCTCGTATCCCTCCTGCTATTTTCGACTTGATTCCGACGCACAATGGACTTCCCGTATGTCTCCGCTACTTGTCTGCAATGGGCTGTCCATCCGGTGCATCTAATCGCTGTGTCTATGGCCCTCGTGCTCACGCCGCTCCTAACAGTCTGGACGCTCGCGTAAAGGGGCAAATCATTCAGCGGATGGGTGGCCTCAGTGAGCGGTTCTCGCATCTTTGAAGGTGCCCCAGCAGCTCTCGGCTCCAGCTGCTTGGGCATGCTGTTGACCTGGAGAGCATTAACACACTCTCAGGACCACCATCTGAGCCACCGCCACGTCCACCACCGACGCAGCAAGTTCAACGAGCTCTTCCTCAGTGTGGCTTCTCTCTACTTCATGCTGCGCGTATCCGCGCCTGCTTGTCGATGCAGCTCGGAGCGCAGATACGAACCCAAGTGGAAGCGTGGCATCGGTCTTTAGGTATTTCAACTACCAATCCAGGCAAATTTTGCGATGAGGTTGGCATTGTTGAGCAAAATGCGGTTACCAGCTACGCGATTAGACACAGGCTATCTCTAGCCGACGTTGTCCGAGAGCGCCGTGGCGAAGTGGGCGAAGATACCAGACCCAACAAGGGCCTCGACCCCAATCGGCTAGAACTCGTGCTCCGCGGCTACCAGCATGCTGATCTACTCGTCGAGATCGCGCGCCACGGGATCCTTCCGTCCTGGAAGAAGGTCCCCCTCCTCAGCAGAAGCCCCAGAAGAATCACAACTCCGCCCGACTGTTTCACTCGGCTCTTCTGCGAAGTATTCGCCAAGGACAAGCCAACGGGACATATCTGGTTGTCGGTTTATCACTTCTTCACCAGTGGAAAAACATCAATTGTAGCCCGTTCGGAGCTGTGGAGAAGAAAGGTGTAGATCCCCACGTCGAAGTTCGTCCGATACATGATCTTTCCTTTCCCGCCCTAGTCTCTACAAATGCGTACTTGGATGTGGGTTGCCTCCCTGAAATTGAGTTTTTATGCGTGGTAGCCATTGCTAGACGGATCGAGTGGCTATCTACAACTTATCCAGAAGTTGTGATCAAAATCTTAAAAGGCGATGTCAAGTCCGCATTCCGGCACCTCATGATGCACGCTGATCACGTGCGATGGATGGGTGCCACCTTCCCTGACGACGACGTACTGGTGGTCGACTTGGCGGCTCCGTTTGGTTGGTCCGGTTCTCCAGCCTTTTACAGTGCGGTCGGACTAGCAATAACCTGGTTGGTAAGAACCAATTCCCCATCCTCTGTATCTGAGAGTTCTGACGATGAGCTGTTTTTCGGTTTTGAGTGGGTGGACGATCACATCATGGTCGAACCAGACAGAGATGACCGCCTGGAGCTCGCAGAGGCGACACTGCGGCTCAGTATGCTGGCCGTCCTCGGACCCAACAGTATCAACGACGAAAAATTTTCCGAGTGGTCAACTGAATTGCAAGCTCTCGGACTTATTTGGAACACTCACGATCGCGCCGTATCAATGCCGACCGAAAAGATTAACAAGTGTCTCAATCGCGTTAGAAGCCAACCGATCAAGCAAGCAGCAGCTCCAGCAGCTACTCGGCAGCTTACGCCACCTCACGACTTGTCTCCGTGCTGCAAAACCATTCTTTCAGCATCTCCAAGTTGTGTGCAACCGACTTCAACCGTTCCGGTTGGTGCGCTTATCGGAAGCCTCCCGACGTGATCTTCAGTGGTTCCAACATATTCTCTCGGATGGCCACCTCGAAAAATTGCCGCTTCGCTTCTTCGGAGATCTCCTCACACCGACAATAAATTTCTACATGGACGCCTCCAACTCTGGTCTCGCTGTCCTAAACCCGGCGCGCAACGAGTTCATACAGTTGCGCTTTGACGCGGAAGAGATATGCCTCATCGAAAATGCAGAGTCCACCGGTTTCAGCATCAATGTGCGCGAGCATTTCTGTATGGCGCTTACCGCTTGGTGTTGGGGAGTCCGGTTTCTGCGTGAATTTGATTATCCACATGTCGTATGCTGGAGCGATAACGTGTCAGCAGTCTCATGGATCAACCGTCTCCACTCTCAAAACGACTTTGGTCAAGAACTTAACCGGGCCATTGGCCTCGCTGAAGCCGTATTTAAGTTTCGCATGTCGGCGCGACATCTACCGGGTGTGATTAACCGCATGGCAGACGCTGGATCAAGAACGTGGTCAGAACCTTACTCACATTTGTGGTCTTCACTGTCATCTTCGTGGTACCAGGTGCAAGTGCCCGAGCATTGGAGGCGGATCTACAAGACATTCTCCGAGTCCTGCAATCCAACTCTTTGGCCAAGTCATCGCAGAAGCGGTATCGTTCATCATGGCAGCAGTGGCAGCGATGGTGCGCCGATATGGAGTACTGTCCATGGCTCCCCAACGACCCAGTTTCTGCGTCACGCCAGCTCGTCCTCTTCGCGGTATACTGCTACCGATATGGCAGCAGACCTACCACCGGAAGCGGCAACTCCCTACAGACCATCCAGTCTAAAATCAGCGGAGTTGCGTGGTATCATCGATTGGAGTGCGGCTTCAATGTCGGTCTCCTCCCTCACCACGCCATGGCAATCAAAGGCATCCACCGCCTCCAGCCCTCCCCCCAGCCCAAGCAACCTGTCACGGTCCCAATTCTCCGAACGCTCCACCGGCTACTCGATTTCAAGTCAGTCCATGACCGTGTCCTATGGGGGGCTACGGTCATGGGCTTCTTCTTTCTCCTGAGGCGCAGCGAGTATCTGAGGGACGGCAACACGGAATACCAATTCGCAATTCGTCGCACTGATGTTACCTTTTATGATCAAGATGGAAACAGGTGTTACGATAAGCGTAGCATTCGTCGAGTTGAGTTGAACTTTCGCGGTGGCAAAAATGATCAGGCCGGAATTGGAGTCTCAAGATCCCTTACTACTTCATCTCTTTCATGGTGCCGTCCAGTTCGCGCGCTGTGGTTTCTAGTCGAGCATTACCGCCCAGTCAGCAATGATCCCAACGAATTGCTCTGCAAGGTACAAAACGGCCAATTTCTTCAAGTACGAGACGTGAATGTGCGGATCAAGACAGCGGCCAACATCACTGGCCAAGACCCAAGTCGATTCTCCACACACTCGCTCAGGATTGGAGGAGCTACTGCTCTCTTTGCAGCAGGGGTCGACAGCCTAACAATTAAATTGTTTGGGTGTTGGCATTCATCAGCCTTTGAACGATACACTCGCATCGACAATCGCATAACAGGAAGGATGGCAAGTCAAATGGTGTACTCGACACCCGAAGCTCTCCGCATCGACACCAAATTGCGGGGCTGCCTCCTCGCCACACCCGTGCAGGAGGCGGTGTCAATACATCAAGCTTCATGCCCCACAACTGAGTGAAATGGATACTTTTGCAGCGTGAAAGTAACTTTTTGCGGTTGGGTGAGGGTTCGGACTTCACTCTGCCTCGGTGCCGAAAGCCACTTCGTCGCCAGTCGTTCAGACGACTGGCTAGCAGAGCCAGGCAAGAAACGCAGTTCAATTGCAGTTATTAGAGGCTTTTAGCAAAACCGTTCCTGTTCAGACTTGTCAAGCATCTACCAGCACAACCGACAAGTCTCCTTAACTAACTTTAGCAGAACCGTCCTGCTTCTTCGTGACCTGATGTCGACGGCGCTTAAAATTAGCTGAGTTCTACCTACGCTTTGCTCACATTCAGTAATTAACTGCAGGCGATCAAGATGGTGTTTCGGTTTACGGAGGAGCATGATAAAGAGCTTATGAGGGAAGCGATTTCCCAGAAGCCATTTGAAGCTAAGTACGGGGATGCCGCTCGGGTGTGGACACATGTAGCAAGCGTATATCTACGGCTATCGAGACGAAAGTTGTGGAGAAGCAAGTTCGTGATCGTGTGCGGCTCCTGAAAAAACACTGGCGTGCGGGATCGAGGAAAGCCGTGATGCTGTCAACGAACAGAGCCATTACGAGACATTGGCAGGTCTGGTGGGTCAATATGTGTTGCTAGAAGACGCTTTTAAGGACGACAAGAAGGAACGAGCAAAAAAGAAGAAGGCAGACGAGGCTAGCGCTACCCGTTGTGCATCTGAAATAGTAGAAGAAGCCATCGTGAGGCGAGCACTTCGAGCAGAAGACTACGAGTCGACCTCCAGTGTATCCGACAGCGAGGATATAGACGATGTTGCGTCATCCTCGTCAACACCAAGCAAACCCCGTAGAACGAAGCGTAAGGACGCTTTCCAACAAGAAGCTGAGCGGCTAGAAAAGCGTTTACGCGCCGATATGGAGCTTCGCCGACAGCAATTTGAGCAGCAAATGAAATCGCAACTTCGGCAGCATGAAGATCGCATCTCATTTGAGCGAGAGGTGCAAGCTAAGAGAATGCAAACGGAGCAAGACCGCGCTCTTGCACAAGAGCGAGCTGAAGAGCGAGCTCTACAAGCTCGTCGTGAGTCTGAAGAACGGAACCGACAGCTTATTTTCGAGTGTGTGAAAGTCCTACGTGATGCTTCGTCTGTTGACAACATGACGGGCAGTTTACTGTTCAACGCAGAATTGGTATCGAGCTGTTAGGAAAGTGAGGCTAGCAAAGTTCTTCAGCGCCAGAATGTCTCTCCCGAATGTCTTCTATTCCACCTGAAGTTTAGCGCGCCCGGAGAACGAGTTAGCTCACTGTACCATGATGAGCAAGAACAGCATTTTGTTGTTCGATTGGTGTGTTCGAAGCTACCTACCTGTTCACACTTGTCAGTTCCAAGATAAGGTTAGGCGAAAAACCCATATGGTCAACAGACTTTTCGTGAAAACACAGTTCTGCTAAAAGCCTCTATTCTGCTATTTGCCACTAGCACAACAACTACATTGCATCTAGAGCTAGTTAAAACCCTTCTCGCCACACCCGTGCAGGAGGCGGTGTCAATACATCAAGCTTCATGCCCCACAACTGAGTGAAAAGTCTGGATACTACGTTTTAAACATTCGTTTTTCCGTGAGGTACATTGATGTCACTTAGCTAAGCTAACGACTTCCTATGTCGTCAACCAGCCTTCATCCTGGCCAGAGCTACTCTCCGCCGTTACCTGTTGTCAACCCCATCGAGTCGACCATAAGTGCCACTTGGGATTTGTCCACGATGCTGTCTCGCATCGTGGTTCCATCATTGTCCGCCCAGTGGGTGACATCTCCATGTTGATGCTGAAGCACCGCTGCCCAACGTTGAAGTTGTAAAGTTGTTCCTGCGATGCACATGCTATGGAAATATGTCGAAAGATTCAACAAGCAAAACCCTACCAAAAAAATTTCGGTGGTTGATAGTCTTATACAACGCCACGGCAACGATGCTGTGATGAAAATGCTTGTGAGTGCGAAGCAAGCAGAAAATACGAAGGACGTGGCAACTAAGTTAGAGACCGAGCTGTTCCAAGGATGGTTCAGGAAAGGCAAATCAGCCGATGAAGTTTTCACGTTGCTCGACCTTCGAAGCTATGGTTACACAGCATTTAGCAATGACAAATTGGAAATATTGGCTAACTATGTTAAGTTCGTCAACGGAAAGCTGAATCAGAAAAATAGTTTGGTGGATGTTTTGACGAAAGGCTTTGGTGGGGAAAAATATTTGTGTCACTGTTTGCGAGTGCTAAACGTGACAAGCTCACGATGAAAAAAGCCAAAGAATGGGAAACAGCGTTACTCAACCAGCAGGTGGATGATATAATGCGGTTACTAAAGCTTGATGATGATATGATGACAGCGCTGAGCAGTCCAGACATGAAAAAATTGACTCGTTACGTTTCTAAGTTAAGTAAAACGTATCAAAACAAGGATACATCGTTGATCGGGAGACTTGAGGCGCACTATGGTGATGCTGTTGTTGCTAAAACTTTAGTGCAAGCTAAAACGCATCAAGAGTACCAGAGGTGTTGCCACAAGATTACAAACGGAACAGTTCACTGCTTGGAAAAAGAACGACAAGTCTACTGACGATGTATTTGAGCTACTGAACCTTAAAGAATTGAAATCTTTAGTATTTTATAGCCGAGGATTTGACACACTAGAAGGTTATATTAAGTTCATCACTCCAGCGAAATTGGTGGATAAAACTTTGATCGGGACACTGTCAAGGTGTTTTGGTGGTGAAGATGAGTTGGCGATATTGATTGTGCACGCTAAGCCGCATTAACAGACAAAAGCGATGGAGTTACAAAACAAGCTGTTTCAGCAGTGGCGAGATGAAGGATTGGATTCAGTGAGAGTTCTTACCAAGAAGCTCAATGTAGCTTTGGCCGATGAGGCTGTTGCTCCTCCTGTGGCGACATTAACAGCGGAAAACTTCAAGGCGTTCTTAACGAGTAAGAACAGCGTGCACATGGAAGCGAATGGTATAAACCCAAGGGGTTTGTAGAGTGAAGCCGTCCATTCGTAGCTATTTTCTATTAGGCAAATAAGCTAGCACGTTGCTATTTTATCCGGCGTTATAGATGACGGATTGTTGTGTTGATTCTTTTGTTTTTTTATGGACAGTGTTGTATGTGTCAGGGTGTCTCCAGTTGATCAACCTAAGCGTACTTACTCCATCCCGTGTTGAATATTCTCTAAATATTTGATCTAGAGTTTCTATAGAGGTGCGACTCTTGTCGGAGTGATCTTGTCTACAAACTCGATAGCCTTTAGCTAATCTGGGCAGCTCGCACCAACGAAGTTAGCTGACACACGCTTGTTTGGTATATACCACGTAGTGGCGATTTGAGGTAGCCACTTTGTCAGCAATCTCAACACGCCAGGTGTAAGTGAAGATCATAGCATGGTTGATGAGATGATGGCATCTTGAGGTCAGCTCCTCCATCCCACAATATGCAAGCGTTTAACCTGTTCATGTTCGCAATTTTTCGTAAGAACGCCGTCGGCGTGTTTGTCATCCTGCGACTTAATTCTAATGTTGCAGTGTGCTTATGGGAAATGCGTTGATAGGAACGAACTTGACAAACCATGCCCACGATGATGAAGACTTTCTATTGATTGGTGCTTTATTCATACACATGACAGGAAGCTCAGAAGGACCCCATAACAAACGGAGAACCAAAGAAACTTCGTTTTCTGAATCACTATACCACGCAACCACATCAACTACACGCAACGGTCAAAATAATATGACGATCCGAAAACCCAGTCTTCTTGGGTTTGTGTGAAGGGCAATATCACTACCACAAAATCAAAAATACCTGGAAATGCGATACCCAAGGACATATAGCTCGGCGGCTAAACCTAGTCTTCTTAACGACATTATTGCTGCTATCGTTGGTTATCGTCAGCACTTTGGTGTGCATTTTCAATTATATTCAAAGCGACAAGTTACAACGATCTCGACGGTGTATCAAACGTGCAAGTACCTTACCCGGACAATAGAATTCACTACATGTACTGAGCACCTATTTGGAGCCATTCGGATGAGAATAATTTCCAGATCAACTTTGATGCATCACGTTCAGTGTGTAATGATGTTCTCATCGATTTGCTAGCTTGCGAATTTGATCAGTACGAGTTCTTCATCGATCCTGTGGAATCCGGAATCCGAGTAGGATGTTTACACAGGCTCATTGTTTTGATATATGCTCATTCAATCATCCATGGGAAACCAGGATACACGAAATGGAGTGTCCTGTTTGATCATCTTCGATAGAATTGCTAATACATCTCAATGAATACTTCCCGAAGTACGGGAGTACGCGCGGAATGGAAGATGGTAGCTATCACATCTACAGTTAAGCCCAGAAGATTTGTCTGCAACTGACCACCGTGATGTTTTCTCCTAGAGCTGGATGATAGTACACTCAAAAATGCAAGTTTGTGCGTTATGATGAGCTGATTGATCGGTGTAAGGTGATGCTTCCGGAAGTCAGCGACAAATTCGCAAAACTTTTCGTGCATGGTAAGGCGGAAGTATTTCAAGCATTGGTTTGCCTCAAACAGCAGCAACAGTGCTGCGAGATCAGCTTGACATCGTTGGCTGATAGTTGGATTGATTGATTGATAGATACACTAGCTGAACCTCGGTGAGTACATTACCCGCATCACTTACTGTAATTATTCTGCTAATGTAGACATACCTTCAAAATTGGCTGCTAGAACAACCCTTTCGCGTGATATTCGGCAAAGTTAAATTTTGCATTGACATATCGTTTTCTGACAGATAGTGCTTGCAAAATTGGGATATTTCTCCAGAATTAAGTTCACATCCACTTCCACATTTACCGCGTCAATGGTCAAAAATTGAAGAATTCAACCGACTGTACTAAAGAACAGCGGCAGACCACTGGTTTCTGTAACAACAGTTTTATCGAATCCAATCTCAAGCGATTTTAATCGGCATTTATTTTCTCTTTTCATGGAAAATCAAGATTTTCACGTTGAACTTGACATCGACCATACCCAGGAATGATTACATTCATCCACTTACTTTCCGCATTATCACTAAAAGTGCGCACAAGTGGTATGGGAAAAGGAAAGACCAGCACATCCGAGTTCACTGCAGATTCATCGTGAGTATCAAACTTCCATCGAATTGGGGAGTTAGCTGCCAGAGTTGCATCCATTTCGTCTACAAGTCCACGACTGCAATTGAACAATTCTTCCTCGGGATGCTTTGAAACCAATATTGCAGAAAAAGCCTCCATGTGTGCGTTACTCATACTTCTAATCCAAGTCAAACTAAGTTTTTCAATGGACAAGTAGACTCGAGATCGATTAGAGAAAAACGCATACGCCAACCACTTCCACCACGTGATACCGTGTTCCTGAAAATCGGCCATGAATCGTAGCGAAACCTCCCTGGAGACTTGGCATTGTATCATAGCTGAGAACAGCGCCTCAATAACTATAGGTTGTAGCAAGTCACGACTTACTAGGGAAATTTTATCCAACTGTAGTAATCTCGAATTGCTGCTGCTGATAATTTGATTGGATCCAATATCTCGACAACGCCGCATCCTATCAAAGAGACGACTCATAACTGTCCAAATACTAGCTTTTTCAAGCACTCATTATCAGCATAGACCGGATGAAAGTCAATCCTGAGTGAAATACTTGAAAATCAAACATTATCCAGCACCAATTTCTCAATCTTCTGAGCCATATCGACATCAACAATATGATCTCCAAAGTCTGCAATCATCGGTTCGAGAATGAACGTGCATCGCAGTGGTTGACGTTCTTGAATAGGTTCTTTCACTTTCCATTGTTTCCACTCTAATTTTATGAAATATTCAGCTTCTGGGGTCATCATGAGCTCGTCTAGTTGTCCTTCCCTTCTCCAAATGTTTGGTAAAATAAATCACTTGCACAGGAATTTCAATGTCAATCTCCGATTTATTTCGCCAAAAATCCTCGTTCATAGCTGCAATTCGTCTCAATGCCTGTAAATAGACACGTCGGGGATGGTCATATTGTCGAGCTCTACAAATCTGAACTAGATCCGTGACGTATGTAGCCATGTTACAGAATATTCTCAACTGATATCGAACCAGAATCTCACCTTCGAATTTTTCTTCCCCCACGTGCCCTAAAGTCACTCCACAATGTTGTACAAGGAGACATTTCCAAGCCTCATAGTCTACGTGAGCCACTGCGGCGAGAAGCTTTAAACCTTCACGAGTCGTCTGGGCATTCACTGTTGAATGCTCAGCTTCTGTGTCTTGCTGTATCGGTTCATTGGGAATGTTAACCTGGAGGATAAGTTGAGTTTTCCCCAAAACCCCTCCATTTGTTTCGGTTAGAGTGTGACAGAACCTCCCCTTTAGAACGGAGGTTCATGGAGCTAAGAAGCTCCGTCTCTCCATTAGGTCAAGACTGTGTCCTGGTATTGTTTCGTACTTAGCAGGAATAATTCCTATTTCTAATTATTTCTTACGCGATGGAATATTTGTACTTAACCCTTATGTTATGTGACGGGGTCACACGAGCACTTTCTTTGAGGAAGCGTGCCATTAAGAGTTTACAAACTCTAAGTGAACGGCGGTTCACTAATCCCTGGTCTTACGGGACTTAATAGCCAGTTTAGCGTAGATTTAAGACTGATTTATTCATAGTTAATTAGGTCATTTGGCCTGCAATACAAATTACTAATTAACTAAAATTTGTTCTAGATATGCATATAAAAGTTAGGTCAAATGCTATTGGTTGGCCAGCCACCAGACTAATTTACCCCTTTTAAACACGTTTAAGTTTCCTCTTCCTTTTGTGTCTGAGTACTCCTTCTGTTTATCTTGGGCTAACGCCATTGCGTCTCTAACCCGGCTGATCAACGTCAGCATGTTGTTGATAAACGACGACAACTGTCTTTTTAAAGACTCGGACTCTATTTTTGAGACCTGGGAGGAAAAGGCTTTCCGAGCCTCTCCCCCACTTACGATGGAGGCATCGGTGCCTCCCCGCAAGGTTAGCGGCACCTGGGGGTGTCGTAACCCATTCAAGTAGAACGGGGTAAACCCCGTCGATGCGTGTACCGCATTGTTGAGTGCAAACGCAACCATAGGAAGCTGGTCCGACCAGGACCGAGGTGCTTCCGCACAGATACTGCGCAGAGTATCTTCGAGCACGCGGTTGACGCGCTCCGTCTGACCATCCGTCTGCGGATGGTCCACAGTTGACATCATCAACTTAGTTCCCAACAATTGGAACAGGGTGTCCCAGAACGCCCCCGTGAAACGCGGGTCTCGATCCGAGCCTATGGTCTCTGGTAGGCCATGATAGCGAAACACGCTATCTAGGAACAGCTGTGCAGCTTGTTTCCCGGTGACCTTGTCACGTACCGGAGCAAGATGCACCATCTTGCTCAAACGGCAGACAAACACCAATATGCCGGTGTTGCTCTTGTCATCGGCCGGCAGGCCGAAGACGAAGTCGAGACTCATCGACTTCCAACAGTCCGTTGGTACTGGTAGGCTCTGCAGTGAAGCCGAGGCGTGGCCCGAAGGCTTCACCCTCTGACATGTTTCACATGTCTTGACATAGTGTGCCACCCACTTATACATGCGGGGCCACCAAAATGTCTGAGAGACCATCTGGTAGGTCTTCTCTCGGCCAAGATGGCCACTTATCGGCGCATCATGCGCCTCTAGAAGTATGTCATACTTCAGATACTCGTCGTTTGGGACGACAACCCGAGGAGGATCTGTAGGGCCTACTCTGTAGTGAAGTAACCCTTCGGCCAGCTCATAACGATGGAACTGCGCCCGCTGTCGAGGCAAAAGCCTGTCGACTTTGGCGTCCTTGCCATCGGACAAGAACTGCACCAGTGGTGTGTTGTTCTCGTCCTCCTGATACGCTAAGCGTATCCGATCGTATAGATCCGTCGTGACCCGACTGACATGAACTAGTTCATAGTCAGGTCGACGCGACAATGCATCGGCAAGCACGTTGAGCTTGCCCGGCTTGTATTCAACGCGGAAGTTCTATTCCGCGAAGAATGACAGCCACCTCGCCATCCGCTGCGACAGATGCGGCGAGTTGGTGGCGGTCCGCAAGGACGCGTGATCAGTATAGATCACAAAGGGCCTCATGCCCAAGAGGTGAACTCTAAACTTGACAAGAGCGTACTTCATTGCAAGTAGCTCCTTGTCATGAACGGGATAGTTCCGTTCGGCAGCCTTCAGCTGCCTGGGCTGGAAGGAGATGACACGTTCGTGTCCTTCGTCGTCCTTCTGCAATAGCGCGCAGCCGATTGCATAGTCAGAAGCGTCACAGACGACGCTAAACGAATTGTTTTCGTCCGGCAAGGCCAGGACTGGCGCTTGCTGTAAGCTCGCCTTGATGCTGTCAAAAGCATCCTGGTGCTGTCGCTCCCAGACCCAGTCGGCATCTTTCTTTAAGAGATCCGACAAGGGTCGAGCTAGTTCAGCGTACCCTGCGCTGTACTTATGAAGATAGTTGGCTAAGCCCAACCACTTCTGGAGGTCCTTCTGCGACCTCGGGGTCGGCTAATACGCTATGGCCTTGACCTTCCCTGGATCGGCGCGCACGCCGACCCTGCTGACAAAGCAGCCGAGGTCTTTTATCTCCTCAGCTACAAAGACGCTCTTGTTGATGTTGGCACAGAGCTTGTTGGCTCTCATGACCTCAAACACTCGACGGAGCTGCTTCAGATGCGCCTCCATAGCCGTCTGGCCGTCTTCGGCACGGCTATGGACGAATATGTCGTCAAAGTACGTCTGTGCGAACGTACGCAATGGTCTAAACAGTTGTGTGACCAAGCGATTGAACGTCACTGGGGCATTCGATAGCCCTTGTGGCATCACTACCCACTCCCAGAGCATCCCACTCGGGGTGCTCACTGCGGTGAGAGGAATGTCACTCTCCCGCATCAGGATCTGGTAATATCCGTCTACCAGATCCAGGGCACTGTACGGCGTACAACCCGACATGTTGTTCAGCAACACATCCTTGCGAGGGATCGGCGTCTGTGCCGGTACCGTCGCATTGTTCAGCAACACATCCTTGCGAGGGATCGGCGTCTGTGCCGGTACCGTTGCATTGTTCAGCTTGTTATAAACGTGAACCAGACGCCACTTCCCGTTCGGTTTACGAACGCAGAAGGTTGGCATCGAGTGCGGGGACTTCGACTCCCGCACCATGCCCGACTTCGCCTTTTCGGCGAAGAAGACATCTATGACCTCACACTGCTCGCGAGGTAGAGGTCACTGCCTCGTGACACAGTACTTTGCGCCAGGCACGAGGTCAATCTCGTGCCGAACCCCCCAATCCGGCGGGAGTTGGGATGGTGGGTGCTTCGACACCACATCCGAGTACTCTTTCACAAGAGGATACACTGGATCCTCTGGGTTCTTGAGAATCTCAGAACCCAAGCGCGTTGCGCGCTGCTTCGTGAACCCCTCCAGGACATCCTCGTCCATTACGGAGGAAGAGTTCAAATCTTCAGGAGAGGTCTCCGGCTTCAGGAGCACCATCTCCGCAATTTCTCCGGCCTTCAACTCGGCCAGGAAGCCCTTCATGGACAATTCCTCGAGATTCAGCAGTGCTGACACCTCTGGTAGTGCCTCCAGATGGGGCACCTGCCTTCACTTGACGACCGGACACGCCGTCGAAGACATGGCATTGCTCTTCGACCGGCCGTGCCGGTAGAGTCTCAGACTCCGAGTGTGGTACTTGGTTATCCACACGGGAGGTGCTCAACGACACCTCCGCCCTCGTACTGGTCTTCTTGACCCCGCGTGGAACTACGTTACCCACGCTAGAGACGCGCGCTGCGCTCTCGATCTTCTTCTTGGTCTCTTCGACCATGTGTGGAACTATGTTATCGACGCCAGAGGCGTTCTCAGCGTCCTCCTCAGCAGCTTCTGCTGCTTGCGGACCATGTTACCCGCTTGCGGAACTACGTTACCCACTTGTGGACCTATGTTGCCCACTTGTGGACCTATGTTACCCACCCAGGAGACGCCTTTAGCGCTCTCCTCAGCAGTCTCTGCTGCTGGCGGACCTATGTTACCCGCCTGGTCAGTGCCGTCCGGCACTGCCACAGTCGAAGTCCATACGGCGCGACGACTCTCCGCGTTGGGACTTGCCGTCGTGGCAATCCCACACGCTTGGCAATGAGCCTTGGTCTCACGACCGGTTGCGAGGCTCATCGCAACATCTTCATTGGAGTCCGTGACCCCCCCAGTACTTCTTCGGGCGCATAAGCGCCTTGGCGACCATCTCTGGCGCCCCAGTCCCGGACAGAGGTGGGAACATTACTCACCAAAGCTCTGTCGGAGACTGCAGGCCGGCTAGCCCCAATGGCTTGGCCGCGCCAATCGATCCAGGGCTCGTGCTTTTCGAGCCACGGCATGCCCAGGATCAAGTCGTACTTGTCCATGTCTAGGACAAGAAACGACTCCCTGCTGTCAAAGTCCTCAAACTTTACAGCCAGGTCCATACGGACCCCAGGTACGTTAACCACCGTACCATCGGCCAGTCTCACCGAGACCTGGCCCCTGCCTTTGCTTTCTCTAAAAGCATCGGCATACTTGTCGCCATTCCGTGCGACCGACTGGCGTCGAGCAAAGTTCGTCGACGCCCCAGAGTCAATCAGGATTCTAAAGGGATATCCGTATCCCCGTACACTCGTGTGCACCACGAGCAGTCCGCCGCTGCTCTTCCTCGTCTCGAGAGCGCCCAGGCTCTCAGGGGCCAAGCCTCCATGGCGTGCGCCGTCCGCACTCCTACCATGGGGACTTAGATCTTCCCCAGTAGGGCGCCCCGCCCCTACTGGTGACCCCAGTTCCCCTGGCTCTTGGGTCGCGGCTTCTGCCACGGGCCCCTCGAGCCCCTAGGTTTGAAAGGCAACTTCCTATGCCCTCCCGCAGAGCAGACACGTTGCATGTGCCCGAGCTTCCCACATCCGTAACAACGGATGGAGCTCTGTACGGCCGTACCCAGTTCCATGGGTCCGGTCCTGTGCTAGCTCCAGCTGCTGGAGCTCCTTGCACTGCGCCTGACGACGCATTGTGGCCTTGCCACACCGACGTAGGAGTACGATCCTGTCGGTGGCTGTACTCCTCTTGGAGGGCGATCTGGATCGCCTCCTCCATAGTGTTTGCATGCACGCGGAACAACTGTGTGCGGGATGGGCCCACCTTCAGGCCATCCATGAGCACTGTCACCTTGATGTGTTCAGGTAGGGGGTTTCTTACCGGAGATGCAGCGAGTACTCGCATCTCCTGGATGTACTCATGCAGCTCACGCTTCCCTTGTTTAGAGGCAAGAAAGCGCGAGCGCTGGCGATATTCATAGTTCGTCGGAAGGAAGGCGGCTCTAAGCTGTTGACACAGCTGAGCCCAGGTTGTGAAACAACCCGGCGTTGTCGCTTCGCGCGTGTACACCGAGGTCTTCGCCCGACCTCCTTGGTTGGACAGGGCGAAAGCGACCCGAAGTCGCTCGGTCGAGATTTGAGCCGCATCCATTGCGAGCTCGACCTCTCGGACCCAGAAGTGGAGTTCTCTCCCTCCTTTCCCCATAGGGATTAACCTTAAGCCTCAACGGCTTAGGTTGGGCTGGCTTCATCTCAGCCACGGGGTCTGCAGCCTCTGTACGTGGGCGATAAGCCCTCTCTCGTACGTGTCGAACGCCTCGATGTGTTCGACCTGCTCGGCCGGCGTAGCAGCCGCCAAGCTCCGGAGGGCATCTCCTCCAAAGATGCCCACCATCTTCCGGACCGACTCAAACTGAGAGTCGGTCAAATGAGAGAACTCCCCTCTATCCATCCTGGCTTACCTTGTAGGAGCCACAGAGGATTCAGGTAGCCAATTTACCCGCGTAGGCGTGGGTTGGCTACAAGAGCTACCGAGTGTGACGGGGCCACACGAGCACCTTGCTTGGGGAAGCGTGCTATTAAGAGTATACAAACTCTAAGTAAAAGTAGGGCAAATACTATTGGTTGGCCCTCAGCCACCCGACCTACGTGGCAGTGGTGTGACCCACACCACTTATGACAGAGTATTCACAAAATGAATGCTCACAGAATTATATCTACTTCTAGAGGGAGTACCCAATCTGGGATACCCCTCATGTAAACCCGTTACATTCCAGGCAGCTATCGAAAATAACCTCGACTAAACTGCTGATCTAAACGCCACACGCCAACCACGCGCAGATCTTGCCCCTCACGGTCGTCACCGAAGTAGACAGCGAACTACAACCACAGCAGAGATTACTTCATTATTTGAATTATTACACTATTAATACTAGTTATTATAGGACTCAGTATCAATGCTAAATCGCTAGATCACGATTTGCAACCACGAATTCCGAACTTTGAAGATTCCAGCCAGTATGTACATAAGTCAGGGAATAGTACTGGCAGGTATTCTCTCGTCGGGTATACTTTGATTGCGAGCAACATTCGTACACATATGTCATATGCACAGGGAAGGTGTTCGCAATCACTGCCCAAACGAGTTGTTTGGGGACAGTGTGTTGTAATACACTGTGTCTCGAACTGCAGTCAGTTCTCCGGAAACGATCCCCTCGATGTAGCTCCCATTGCTGACATTTTTCAATATACCTTCTTCAACTAAGCTTACGTTTTCGGAACAAGATCTCTGTATGACTGCAAAGATGAGATTTATTTGGGCCTTCAACTGCTGCTTCCTTACAATTTTGCTCAGCCAGTTTGCCGAAGTGAACAACATTGGTATCGGAAAGAGTGACATTACGGGCCCAGCCGCAGTAATTGTAATGATGGGTTTTGCTGATTTCAGTACGCTCGTACTTATCTGATCGAAGACCCTACTAGCACTGCGATCTGATGTCCGTTATGCAACTTGTTCACCAAGAAGTTCTCGCGGAGCTGACCACGAAATACAACGGTCTCTACACGGAGCAAAACGTTATTCTCCATACCACACATACTCATGCTGGGCCAGGAGGTACCGCCGGATACTTCCTCTATGACACTTCTATCTCTGGATTCGTCCCCGAAAACTTTGACAGGATTGTGAGCGGTATCATGGAATCTATCGACGCTGCTCACAACTCAGTCGAAAGCGGTACTATCCGTTGGAATAAGGGCGACGTCGACAAGGGGGGCAAGAACCGATCTCCAAACGCATATCTTGCCAACCCGGAATCCGAACGAGCGCTGTACGACGGTGACATCGATGCCACGATGCGTTCACTACAATTCTTTAGTGACTCTGGAAATCTTCGCGGTGTTCTTGCTTTTCATCCTGTTCATTCCACAAGTCTGACTGCAAAAAATCATCTCATCAGCGGTGACAACAAGGGATATGCTGAGTTTTTGATGGAAGAGGAATTTGACGATGTCATCGTTGGCATTGGTATCTCGAATGCTGGTGATGTGAGCCCGAATCGGATTGACAATGGAGACGGAACGTTTCGCGGTGAGGCAGACAGCACGATTAAGTCCACTGAGATTATTTAGCAAACGCCAGTATGATACACTTTCGGTCCTTCTTAACAGTACCTCGGAGCTGCTCCATTGTGGCAAATCTTTCCTACGTCAATTTTTCTAATGTCACGCTTGCTACAAGCAACACCCTCACGAACGAGCCGTACGCGAATAGAACCTGCCCTACTATCTTAGGCCAGACCTTTGCTGCTGGAGCGGAGGATGGTAGAGGACTGTAGTGGGGGGTTACTTGTTGAAAAGTCTCTACCCACTCATGGGCATCGCAGGAGATGCGATGCCGGGCTGGTAGGAGTTAGGAAACGACAATAGGCCGACAGGCAGGCCAGATAGTAAATGAGCAGAACAGAATCTACCTACTAGGACTCATAATAGAATTTGGGTTACTAGGAAGCGCCAGCTTCCCTCGCAGTGTGTTTAGTCCCTAGGCCCACTACAAAGAATTCTTTAGTTGCGGTGTCTCGCGACAAGAACAAACCAGAAAAACAAGAACAGCAAGATGAATGATGACGAGCACGTGCAGACTCAAGGCAGCAAGGAAGCCCTGGGAACCGAGAGCGCGCCAGCAACACCTTCACTTAGCTCATCTAAGGTTACTCGAGTACCGCAACCGATCTTTGCGATCGTTGCAGCGCCGAAGGTGATTTCCACATCCCGAGACGCTCTGATCGAATGGTTGAAACTTCGCAAGGAGTACGAAGAAGCAACAAAAGAGCGATGCAAGGATGGGAAAGAAGATTTTAATGCTGTTCTGACAAGTATTAAGAATTCGTTCGATGATGACCTGCTGACCACATTATGTGAGGCGAGTTGGGGAATTTCTGCGAACGACCTGAGCGATGAATTTCTACTAGAGCAGATTCACGCTATTACAGATAGTTACCAGAATCAAGTGTTACCACCGGTGAATGATTTGTTTCTAAAGGAATTGAAGATGGACATGAGCAACACTGACATTCAGTCACGAGTGACGGACTACTTCAACTCTTGCAACTTGCTAATCAAAAAGTATGGATTTACGAGTTTCTTTGAGGGTGAGAAAGGAATTAAAAAGAAATGTAAGTTGTTGATCAACTCATTGCCCGAGTTACTGAAAGAGAAAGTAAAATACGAGATCGAGTATCGCTCCCCTGATTCACAGACAAGTGTGTTGAAGTTGTCGAAGCTAATCAATCAGCAGGCTCTCGAACAAGCGATTGAAGATAGAGCTCTCAAACGGAGCAAAGGGCCAGCTCAGAAATCGAAGCCACGTGATCAACCACGACCATTTCAGAATAAAAAACGACATGCTAACAAACAACCACATCAAACCGATCCGCGACCAAAGAAGTTTGCCACTCGGAAAGTTGAGAAGCCTGATGATAGTAAGGAACAGACAAATAAAAAAGGAGCACCTCAAGCAGGGTGTTTCCACTGTGGTGGTGCCCACTATCTTAGCGGTTGCCCAACAGCAACTACGGAAGACCGCGACCGGCTTACCGCCAAAAAAGGTGACCTGCCCCCAGGAGGGAGGCACCGCTAATCTTCGACGAATTTCAGATTGCCTGCCAACACATACCCGCTCAATTGTATTGGAAGACACTTTTTCAGTGAATTTCTGTGCCGATAGTGGTGCAGACAGGTCTGGCTTGAGCATGATCGTCTATAAGAAATTGGTGAGGGCTTGTCCTGAGGTGGAGGCAACGAGATTGGAGGAACCGCTCGTTTGTAAAGGAGCCGATGGGAAGCCTATCGAAGTAAAAACTGTTGTGAACTTACATCTAAGACTACGAACCGTGGCAGGGAGTGTTCACATCGCTAAGCCGGTTGAGTGTCTAATCATTCCTGGTGATGCGGATGAATTCCTACTTGGTAATGACGTGTTGACGATGTTGGGAATAGATGTGCAGAGGCAGCTTGATTTGTTCGTTGCCAACGCCATACAAACGGAAGAAAGAGATGTTTTTGATGATGCGGATGAGCCGCAGATTGGTTGCAGCGTGAATTTAAGTTTTGAACTTAAGGAGGCACTAAATAAATTGGTGGATGCCGCAGTTACTCGGGGATTCCCGGAGAATTAAGTGCCAAACCTCCGCCGGATCATAACCCGTTTCGACATCTGGAGGTTGCAACTGGGTGATGACCCACCGGCAAGAGTACCACCGATGAGAATACGTCTGAAACATGGAGCAAAGCCGTACCGCTGCAAAGCACGACGATACCCACCGGAAGTGCGAAAATTTCTGGACGATTTCAACGACGAGTTGGTTCGTTTGGGATGGGGGTACGAGAATACCGAAAGTAGATGGGCGTGTCCCGTACTACCTGTCCGGAAAAGTGGTGGTGGCTACAGACAGACAGCGGACTACAAACCTGTAAATATTGACATTGAAGCGATAGTGGGCGTGATGCCTGATTTGCAGGTAGACTTAGAAGAAGTTAAAGGAGCGCAAGTTTTTGGTCTTTTCGATTTCATCAAGGGCTACTGGCAGATTGCATTAGACGAGGAATGCCAAGAGTGGTTATCCTACATGACACACCGGAAAGTGTACACACCTCGTCGAGTTCCCCAAGGCTGCACAGATGCTGCTCTATTCTTTCAATCGACGATCCAGAAATGCTTAGAGGAGCTGATGCACAAGCACCTACTTGTCTGGATCGACGACTTACTACTATTTGCTAATGATGTGAATACTTATTTGGTGAAACTTGAACGCATGTTCGAACTACTAGATTTTTCCGGTTTTAAGATCAGTCCAAAGAAGTCTAGCCTGTACGAGCACAAAGTGCGGTGGTGTGGAAAATTGATAAATGGGACTGGAGTACATCACGACCCTGCAAGGATTCAAGCACTTCAGAACCTACCATATCCAAAAACGGCAGGGGAACTACAGCAATTCCTCTGCGCCACAAATTGGATGAGAGACTCGTTGCTGGACTATGCACGTGTGGCTCCTACAAGAAGCATTAGATGTCGCGTTCTCACAGGCATCTAGACGTACAAAGCGGGTTGCCTCAGGTATTGCAGTTGACCTGAGCGAACGGGAACGCACTGCATACGACCAGATGAAAGCGCTGTTGTCGTCGAGTGCTACACTTGCATTTCCGAAAGAGGGGTCAACCATGTGTCTGCTAACGGATGCAAGTGATGCAGGTTGGTCTGGCCTGGTGACACAAGTCGTGCATTGGCAACAGTGTAAGGAAGTTCACGAACAACAACATGAGCTTCTAATCTGTTTAAGTGGAACGTTTACGGGATCTCAAAGCAATTGGAGCATAATTGAAAAGGAAGCGTATCCTATAATATGCGCATGTGAAAAGCTGAGCTACCTCTTACTACGCCCTGGAGGTTTCCGTCTCTACTGTGACCACCAAAACCTAGTGTACATTTTCGCACCTGGTAAGGAAGTAAAGAAGCACATAAGAGGAAAATTGTTGAGATGGTCCATGAAACTCATGGAATATCGTTATGAAATCGAACACATCGATGGAGAATCGAACACATGGGCCGATATGCTATCAAGGTGGGCCGGTAACCATGATCCATCAGTGAGTTTGAAGGTAATGCAACTTAGGAAAAGAACTCGTGATGTGGCTCCAAGCAACCACCAACAACGAAAACGGCGTCGTCGGGGCGGGAATAAGCCAATGGCCTCCTCACCGCAGCAAATGCAGGTACCATCACCACGACCACAGCAATTACGACCGCTGGATGACACTGAATTTGAATGGCCCACTTTCTCAACTATCCGGGAAATACAGCAGCAGCATGTACACGAGCGACCCCACTCTGTCACAGGAGATGCTGAGAAGGGTTTGTGGATCATGGACAAATTATGGATACCAAGTAATGCTCATACACTCGTTCAAAGACTATTGATTGTAGCACATTGTGGATCACAGGCCCATCGCGGACGTGATGCAATGATGTCATGTGTTAGGAGATATTTCGCGGTACGCCATTTACGTGCACGCGTCGACCGTTTCCTCTCGGCTTGTTTAATGTGCAAACACGTGAAAGGAGGGAAGATAATTCAGCGACCATGGGGGCCTACGTATCGTACAAATGAATGGAACGATACCAAAGAAGATTATGAAAAACTTGTGAGATGGAAAGGACTTGAACCAATTGAAGACTCATGGGAGTCGGCACAACAACTGGTCAAGGATATTCCTGTTCTATTGACTCAATTTGCGTCTACTACGAACGACAGACAGTTCGAGCGGTATATGGCTGCACAAATTAACTAAACGTCGAGGCCAAAAGACCGGCCACCACGGAGAGCACAACCGAACGTGCGAAGTGGACAAACATGAGTGTCACAGACTTTGGGAGGGCAGTGTAGTGGGGGGGTTACTTGTTGAAAAGTCTCTACCCACTCATGGGAATCGCAGGAGATGCGATGCCGGGCTGGTAGGAGTTAGGAAACGACAATAGGCCGACAGGCAGGCCAGATAGTAAATGAGCAGAACAGAATCTACCTACTAGGACTCATAATAGAATTTGGGTTACTAGGAAGCGCCAGCTTCCCTCGTAGTGTGTTTAGTCCCTAGACCCACTACAAGTACCCACCAACGTTACGGAGGGTCAATTCACGCCGAATGAAGAGCTCGTGTCCATGGGTGCTATGCTTCAGGAGATACCGCAGTGGGTGAAGGACTGCCAGAATGCCAACAAGATACCGCTGCTAGCTGTTGGATTAATGGAACCAACTCCTTGGGTGCTGAGCATCCTACCAGTTCAAATTGTTAAGATTGGTCAATTTGGAGTTGCTGTGACCAACTTTGAGGTCACAACCATGGCTGGACGACGTATTCGAAACACCGTGAGAACTGTGCTGGCAGATGTGGGTGTTACCGAAGTGGAGCTGGCTTCTATCAGTAATGGTTACGTTGGGTATATGACCACAAAGGAGGAATATATGACCCAAAACTAGGGATGTTTTGGGCTGCGAAAGGGCATTCGGAATGCCAAACCATAAATAGAACGCGTTCGGAATGCGGCCGAAAACAATGAGATCGGCACTTTCGTGCACGGGGCGTCTCGTGCTCGTGGAAAGCGTGTTCGAGCCTACATACCTCGACCGAAGGCTTCACACAGTAGCTAAATAACTAAACGCACGGACTGAAAGTATAATCGAATAAATTAAGGCAAAATTAGCCTCTTGGGACGCATAGATCACCTTCACGGTGGTGGAAAATGCGTTCATTCTATAGTCATAGCTCGTATCAACGTAGTTGTCAGCGTTGGCCTCAGTATCTCCGTCCCGGTCCCCATCGGATTCTTCTTCATCGTCACTCGAGCTCGAAATAGCATCGTTCTCGTCCGATATCGCCAATGCCTTCTTTGTTTCGTAGGAATCATCAAGAAGACGCTCGCCTACGAGCTGGCGAGATGGGACCGTAAGGCCAGCACGCCCAAGCAGCGCTAAACGTTTGAACGTGGGACGGTCGACAATTCGAAATGCACTTTCAGTGCAGTACACACGGGATTTTCATCCGACTCAGTTGTAAACACTGAGTCAACGCTGCTACGGCGAGACTTCCGGTTTTCTTTGTCTTGCGAGATTCGAACCCATTGGTCCCTCTCGCTTGATGTCCAGCTCACGCACTCTTGTAGTATATGACGGCGAAGCTTGAATGGTTTCGGGTTCATGATCTTTTCAGGGCAGCGCTTGCAACTAGCTTTCTCCAGCTGCGCCTTGTTCTTCGTTGTGTCATACTGGAAATTACTCCAGACATCACCTGGTGGCCTTCCACCCATAGCGCTGCATGGCATAACAACGTTAGCTTTTAGTAGAGGCGCCACTTACTACCATATCGATGACGGACGACCTCGTAACCTCTTGCAGGCGGCAACAGGTGCAAGTTGCAGGTTTAAATTTGAGCGCGAACTTGAAGTGAAGAATGCGCGGGAACCCAAATTTAAGAAAATAAATGTCTAAATTACTGAAAAGAGACACAGGCGGTCATTTCGTCGTCCGAAGGGCATTTAAATTGAGTTTAAACCGATTGGAATGGTTTTGCATACGAAACGCATTTCGTCGACGAAACATCCCTACCCAAAACTACGAAGGTGCATCAACACTTTTCGGTCCTAATCAGTTAGCCGCGGTGCAACAGGAGTTAGCTCGGGTCGCAACAACTGTGGTGAATCAGTCTTTGCCTCTGGATGTGGGGCCAACTCCTCTACAGTTCAATCGGACTGAACTTGCCGTGGTGGAGCTGGATACAGTGGACAGTGCACCGCCACAAAAGTCTTTTAGCTACGTTCGTTCACAACGTTCGCCCACGGTCGCTGCTGGCAGTGTTGCATCAGCGGTATTTGCTGGTGCTCATCCAATGAACGCGTTAACTCGAGTTTCATCGTTCTGTGATGTCCAGAAAATCAACGCGAATGGATCATTCACCACTGTTCTGACTGATGCTCACTGGGATTTACGCTACTTCTGGGAGCGCTATGGCAGTTCTGAGAGTAAGAACACGTGTGAGTGGAGTATTCGTCCCGGCAGGCGTTCCAGTGTGACTGGTACATATCGCTTTCTCCATCGTGGATATTCATAGGATTCGGCTGGGAAGACAATTGCGTACGAAGCTACGTCGAACACGTTTACGCTAACGGTGTAGCCAGTTTGGAGTAGGAAGCATGCATAATTTCTCGACATTATGATAGTGTTGAGTGAACTAGTGCCTAACCGAAACAAAGTTCAACTGATCGAGTAGACAAAGACACAAGGTAAAGAATGATAATTGCTAACATGGATGTATTCTGACTTATTCGATCAGTTCATTTGGTGACCTCAAATATTTGGAGTCCTCAAACAATGTATTATTCAGGTCTCCTCGTTCTCATTGCTGCTTCATGGCTCCAGATTGGTGGGCAAGGTCCTTATTAGAGGTGAAAACAAGTCCAGTGTGGTCTTCAATCTCTACCTCCACAGTTAAGTGGCATTACCTATATAGCTTGTCAAAACGTTTACGTCCATATGCTGCCGGTAAGATCACCATTTGTTCTGTGTGCCGGTACAGTATCATGGTTCCTGTGAGTTAGTGGCACTGTGTGAAACTCACTGGTTGTACTCCACAGCAGATGGCCCACTGGACGATGAATAACATGTACTGTAGTCCTCATAACAAGCAAATTGCGCACAACCTTTTACATTGGGTGGTTCCTGAAATCACAAAATTTTGCGTGTATCAAATGTGAAATAAACGATACAAACACAAAACAGTATTGTGGTTCAGAATGTGCAACACATGGTTTCCAGTTCAGGTGCTGATTATCTTGTTGATTGGAGAATACCCTAAAGTAGCAACCAAAATAAGTTTTGTGCGTACTATTTTTCTCCGTAGAGGAACCAACGTCGAGTATAATTGTGACATAAATGCACCAAAAAATGGGCATATATGTATAGTAAATATAAAATGTGATTTCAGGAACCACCCAATGGGTGTACTATTTTAGTTTAGCTTGATGTGGATTACTGCTTGTGCACCGTAGGATCAACCATCATTGTCCACTTGGTAACCAGTCTCTTGACCTGTAACAGCTTACCGGTATTGGCCATGTGATTAGTGCCACACCATATGTCTTCAATCCAGTGCATTGGGATGCAATGCCTTAGTAAGTGATCTACCCGTATATAACGGCGATCTTGTAACATCGTAAAAAGTCTTTTTTGTTCGCGTAAAAACTCTCGTAAAAACTGAACATGGGGGTGTTGCTGGTGTTACTTCGGCCACCATCCATCCTGTCATCCCATTCATGACAGCGAGCTAGAAGCTGAGCACCAAGAATGGTGACAAGTTTAAGACATTAGATCGAGTATACAAGGGCGAGTCGGTCCCCAGGTATTACATAACTCTCACAACCCTTGGATGTTTCCGTGATGAAGCCTTCCAAGGACAGGCTCAGAGATATCTACATGAAGTATGTTATCCAGAATGGTATTTTTACTGATGCAGCTCAAAGCGGCGGCATATTGCTAAGTCAGTCCTACAAGCGTGGGAAAAGGTCAAGGAAGTCACTATTCGCAACGGATTTCTGAAAGCAGGCCTAATTGCAACAGGTCCGCGCGATATGGAAGGTGTGTTCGCAACAGGCATGTCACAGTACATCATTAATAATAAAAATTAGTGTTTCGTGAGGTCGGAGGTTGGTGTTAAGACGGGGTGTCACTGTACGAGTTTGGTCGTGGTTCCATAAAAAGACCGAGTGTTACATGATCGCCGTTATTTACGGTACCCCAGAGATATCATTATCAAAGATGTTATCATTTACGAGATACAAGCAAAAACTGAATGGTGTCCAAAGAAATACAACGTGGTCCTCGTTTTCTATCCAACTCCCCTTACCTTACAGTCTTGATTTTACAAATGTCACTGCATGCCACGCCCGTTGCAACAGTGCTAACGAAGAACTTTACTCCTCCTGTTTGGAGTATCCCAGGAACTCACTTGTTTACGATTTATCACTCCGCAGAGCGTTCGTCTTCATTTCCATCCATAAAAAGACATCGTCGGTGGGGTTGTCCGATGGTACAAATCATTGGGTGTGAGTGTCCGTTCCATGGTATCTTCAACCCTGCTGTAAGAACAAATTTCGTGATCGTGTATACTGAATTATCGTCGCAAAGGTACAGTATTCGGTTGTCATATGCTTCTGTGTCCTGTTGCGGCACACAGCAACATGTTGTCTGCTCGAACTCTCTGTTAATAATAATAGTGTACCTTCCGATATGTCCGCCAGAATCGGTGGTTAGCTTCCAGTCATTTCCAAAATCGCCCGATCAAAGCACAATGGGACTATTTTCAATTATAGTGGTGCTTGCTACGACTTTCCTGGTATGTTCCGACAACTCCTCGGCAATTAGTACCTCGAAGGTGACGGACCCTGCCTTCACAGCTAATCACCAATTATTCACGAATAGCCAACAAACTGGTATCCCCAAGAGACTGTTGAGGGCATATGAGTCAAATGATAATGACGATGAGGACAGAGTGAACCTTGGTACCATCACGAGTGCTATTAAGTCGAACACGTGGAAGTTGAAAGAGTCTGCTAAAGTGGATCTTTGGTTGCTTAGGAAAACGTCTATGACTAACGTTTGGAAAAGTTTACAGCTTGGAGACGATATTCAAGTTATTCTTAAAAACAAGAAAATGTGGACGTTATTCGAATACGTCAAAAAGTTCAACAATGGTAAACCCCAATCCGAGCAAATTTCGGTGCTTCGCATTCTTGCAAACAAGTACGGAGAAGATGTGGTGATGACGGCGCTTGTTAGCGCCAAGTATGCGGATGATACAAAGGATGTCGTGACCAAGTTGGAAACTGAATTGTTCAAGGTCTGGATACAGAAAGAACATTCTGTCGATTTAGCTTTCTCAACCCTCAAGATTCTCGACGAGGGATCTCCATCTACTCGCATCCAGAAAATTGGGATTTTGGAAAATTACATTACGTTCTTCAACGCAAAGACTTCTATGGATGAAAATTTGGTAAATCTTTTGATAAAGGGCTTCCGTGGTGATGAAAACTTGTTGTCAATGCTTGGAGTTGCTAAGAGTGACCAGCTCGTTGGAAAAAAAGCCACAGAATTGGAGACAGCAGTACTTCGGAAGAAACTGAACAAATATATAAAAGGAGAATTGGACTCAGTCATGAGCAGCGAACATTTACGTAGATTGGATCGTTATGTAGCAAGCTTCAGTACGAAATATGGAAACACTGAGATATCATTGCTTGACGCACTCGTCGCGAAATACGGCGATCGAGCCATTGCGAAATCTCTAGTGGAAGCAAAAAGTGTCGAAGACACAAAAGAAATTGCAACAAGGCTGCAAACCCAGCAATTTCAAGGTTGGTTGAAGGATGGCAAGTCTATTGATGCCGTATATGAGCTACTCCACCTGAATCGATATCGTGATAATACGCTGACTAGCCAAGGCCTGGATGTGCTCGATGGTTTTATTACTTTTTTCAATCGAGAGAAGTCAGCCCATGAATCATTCATCAGGGTTCTATCAAAGAATTTTGGCGGTGATAATAAGCTAGCGATTAAGATCCTGGAATTCAAGGCGCATCCATTCACTAAAGTAAAGGCGACAGAACTACAAAACAAGCTATTTCAACAGTGGCGGGAAGAGGGATTGAACTCAGTCACTATCCTGTCCAACGTATTCAACGTGAACAAAAAGACTGCTACGAAGGAGATGATTCGAGTATCAAATCAGTTCGAGGTGTTCTTGGAGAAACCTAGTGCAAATAATGTCGCAAATATCGTGAATCCAATGCGCTTGTAGTAGTAAGAAGCGCTCCATTTGGAACGGATTGCTATTCGTCACATGAAAAAATCAGTGCCAAATCTTGTGCGTTTGGAGTGCATATTTCATCTCTATTGCCGTGTTTCCAGTGTCCAATGTCGAGATTAACACCTGATGCGTCTGCATCTATTGCGGTTGCTTCGACTAGGTTCCATGATAAAAGGTTAGTTTTCCAATCATTCCTCAAATCGTCCACTACCTCACACTACTGGCAGAGACTGGGTCTCAGTTCTATCATAGCGGTGGCTGTTACTGTACTCTTCTCGTATGTATCGGAAGTTTTCCAGCATCACTAAAGCTGTCAAACTCACCTTCCCAATTTACGCTCAAATGATTCACTGAAAGTCATCAAGATTCTGTACAGAAGCGATTGTTGAGGACGTACGAATCACCGGACATTGATGTTGAGGAAGAAGCCTTGACACGATAGATTTTGCAATTAAGTTGGACACATGAAAATTGAAGGATTCTGGTGAATTGAAGCTTTGATTAGTTATGAAAAAGGCTAGGGTTGACGTTCTTAAAAAGTTGTGGCCTGTAGGACTCGACGTGCCGGCACTTGAAACTCAAACTGCATATATGTTGAAAAACGCAAGAAGGGCAAACAATTTCCGATGGTTGGCATTCTTATGGCGAAGTGCAGAGACGATGAGTTCTGAAGGCATTTTAATGCAAAGGAAGTGGACGATTCGAAGGATGTTGCAACCAAGTTGGAGAAGGAACTGCTCAAAGGTTGGCATAAGAACGCCGAGTCCATCGATGATCTTTTCTCCATTCTCAAGGCTCACAAGGAAGGTGCTGCAATTCTTCACAACCCGAAATTGGAGGTGGATAACTAAATCAACCCTAGTTTGACAGAACTGACGACCAAAAGGGGAGTTTTATCAAGGTTTTGACGATAGACTTGGGGGCAGTTGTAAATTCTCGCAGTGGCGAAACGTGATTCCCTCACAATGACAAAAGATAAAGAGTTAAAGACTGCGGTACTCATGCAGAAAATATATCGACAAATAGATGGTAGATTAGACTTAGTCATGAGCAGCGAACATTTACATAAATTGGATCGTTATGTAGCAAGCTTCAGTACGAAATATGGAAACACTGAGATATCATTGCTTGACGCACTCGTCGCGAAATACGGCGATCGAGCCATTGCGAAATCTCTAGTGGAAGCAAAAAGTGTCGAAGACACAAAAGAAATTGCAACAAAGCTACAAACCCAGCAATTCCAAGGTTGGCTGGAGGATGGCAAGTCTATTGCTGGCGTCTATAGGCTACTCCACCTGGATCAATATCATGATAATACGCTGACTAGCCGAGGCCTGGATGTACTCGATGGTTATATTACTTTTTTCAATCGTGAGAAGTCAGCCCATGAGTCATTCATCAGGTTTCTATCAAAGACTTTCGGTGGGGATGCACTTGGGAACTACTAGTACTGAATTGTGCATGCCAGTCACGTTGCTAAACTCGATAAGATGCTCGAACGATAAGTTCCATTCATCGTAGCACTCATGTATATTACTGTGACATAAATGAACTCCTCTTGCTCCAGTAACTCAGTTTCCATAAGATTTTGAATGGTGCTGCATGCCAATATGGGCTCTGTAGACGGACCGATGCGTTTCTGAATAACCAGCGCAACATTCCAATCTGTTGTCGTGTAGCTACAGGTCATTCAGAAGAAAAGTTCTACGGCCCAGTCAAGTGAGCAAGTGTGGTTGTACTGTATATTTGGTCTCGATTGTATTGTTTTACCCTGTAATAGCGAGATGAACTTGTTCAATGATTGCATCCATCGGAAAGAAATTACGACCTCTACCACGAAATGAATGCCTAGTTTTCATATTTGTGTCGACGTTGCAAAACTTCTCAGAAACCCTTCTCGATAGAATGTCAAGCAGTAAAACTGAAACCAGGCTCTGCTACAGGTAACCACTTCACAAAAATGCATCACGGATGTATTTTCTTCGTTGTTCGCGTACCGACTGCACGATTTCGTGATTTTCTTTTCCAGCTGCGCAATCATACATTTTTTGGGAACCTTTCTTCGCTTGTACAACGCTTCACCACTTTACTTCTAGCTTCGTGCAGTTTACGCCGTTTAAGATACCCATTCTCACGTGCAGTAATCTCTTCAGATTATATTCAAAGCGCCAAGCTACAACGATCTCGACGGTGTATCAAACGTGCAAGTACCTTACCCGGACAATAGAATTCACTACATGTACTGAGCACCTATTTGGAGCCATTCGGATGAGAATAATTTCCAGATCAACTTTGATGCATCACGTTCAGTGTGTAATGATGTTCTCATCGATTTGCTAGCTTGCGAATTTGATCAGTACGAGTTCTTCATCGATCCTGTGGAATCCGGAATCCGAGTAGGATGTTTACACAGGCTCATTGTTTTGATATATGCTCATTCAATCATCCATGGGAAACCAGGATACACGAAATGGAGTGTCCTGTTTGATCATCTTCGATAGAATTGCTAATACATCTCAATGAATACTTCCCGAAGTACGGGAGTACGCGCGGAATGGAAGATGGTAGCTATCACATCTACAGTTAAGCCCAGAAGATTTGTCTGCAACTGACCACCGTGATGTTTTCTCCTAGAGCTGGATGATAGTACACTCAAAAATGCAAGTTTGTGCGTTATGATGAGCTGATTGATCGGTGTAAGGTGATGCTTCCGGAAGTCAGCGACAAATTCGCAAAACTTTTCGTGCATGGTAAGGCGGAAGTATTTCAAGCATTGGTTTGCCTCAAACAGCAGCAACAGTGCTGCGAGATCAGCTTGACATCGTTGGCTGATAGTTGGATTGATTGATTGATAGATACACTAGCTGAACCTCAAGGCGTTGCAAGCAATTCGTGAGTACACTACTCGCATCACTTCCTGTAATTGTTCTGCTAATGTAGACATACCTTCCAAATTGGCTGCTAGAACAACCCTTTCGCGTGATATTCGGCATAGTTAAATTTTGCATTGACATATCGTTTTCTGAGAGATAGTGCTTGCAAAATTGGGACATTTCTCCAGAATTAAGTTCACATCCACTTCCACATTTACCGCGTCAATGGTCAAAAATTGAAGAATTCAACCGACTGTACTAAAGAACAGCGCCAGACCACTGGTTTCTGGGATAATAGTTTAATCGAATCCAATCTCAAGCGATTTTAATCGGCAGAGCGTTTCTTGTTTTCTCTTTTCATGGAAATCAAGATTTTCACGTTGAACTTGACATCGACCATACCCAGGAATGATTGCATTCATCCACTTACTTTCCTCATTATCACTAAAAGTGCGCACAAGTGGTATGGGAAAAGGAAAGACCAGCACATCCGAGTTCACTGCAGATTCATCTTGAGTATCAAACTTCCATCGAATTGGGGAGTTAGCTGCCAGAGTTGCATCCATTTCGTCTACAAGTCCACGACTGCAATTGAACAATTCTTCCTCGGGATGCTTTGAAACCAATATTGCAGAAAAAGCCTCCATGTGTGCGTTACTCATACTTCTAATCCAAGTCAAACTAAGTTTTTCAATAAACGAGCAGACTCGAGACCGATTGGAGAAAAACGCATACGCGAACCACTTCCACCACGTGATACCGTGCTCCTGAAAATCGGCCATGAATCGTAGCGAAACCTCCCTGGAGACTTGGCATTGTATCATAGCTGAGAACAGCACCTCAATACCTATAGGTTGCAGCAAGTCACGACTTACTAGGGAAATTTTATCCAACTGTAGTAATCTCGAATTGCTGCTGCTGATAATTTGATTGGATCCAATACCTTGACAACGCCGCGTGCTATCAAAGAGGCGACTCATTAACTGTCCAAATACTAGTTTGTTCAAGCACTCATTATCAGCATAGACCGGATGAAAGTCAATCCTGAGTGAAATACTTGAAAACCAAACATTATCCAGCACCAAATTCTCAATCTTCTGAGCCATATCGACACCAACTCTATGATCTCCAAAATCTGCAATCATCGGTTCGAGAATGAACGTGCATCGCAGTGGTTGACGTTTTTGAATAGGTTCTTTCGCTTTCCATTGTTTCCACTCTCGTCTTATGCAATTTTCAGCTTCTCGGATCATCATGAGCTCGTCTAGTTGTCCTTCCCTTCTCCAAATGTTTGGTAAAATAAATCACTTGCACAGGAATCTCAATGTCAACCTCCAATTTATTTCGCCAAAAATCCTCGTTCATGACTGCATTCGCCTCAATGCCTGTAAATAGACACGTCGGGGATGATCTCATCCCCGACTCCCATGATCATGCTGTTGACAAGCTAATTCTGGGCGGTGTTACTGGGCCACCCATTTATCGTAGAAACCCAACAGGAACATATACAGTGTAGACCTCTCATCACTGGTAGCAAAAAAAGACAATACCACTACAAGGATTGCTGTTGACCGCACCCACAAGTTCCTACAAACTCATTTATTTATTGTCGATTTCGCAAATAGAGCTTCACGACAATAGAAAAATGATCAAGAGTCACTGTACATTGAATAAATCACCGAGCTATTGGTCAAACTAGACAGAGCTGCGCGGACTACACCAATGAAAGCCGTTATTCAAAAACTCGACTTTCAAACTCAAAAAGTGCGAAACGAAAATCAAAATATCTGTTATAATTGGTACCTTCATAAAGTCGAGTGACTGTCAGAGATTGCTGTGGTGTCGATCTCCGCTGTTTTACAGTGCCAAGTGTGACCTCAAATGATGTTACCATTAGGTGGATTGACTCACGTCTATACTGAGACTAGTACTAGCATAGTCTAAGCTAGAGGGGGGGTTTCCGCAAGGTTTCCTCCTCAATCCCAATCTTTCCGTGGACATCCTGTTGTTCTCGTGTCTACCATCAACACCAAGTGTGCTACAGCACTCCATTCTACTGCGTGTGTGTCCTCAGGTTATGAGCCCAAGACTGTGGGGCTTTGTAGCGAACACTTGTGAACCTCTGAAGAAGAACGATGGATGGTCTGAACTCTCCGCAGTCTACGACTGCTGCATTGTCGATTATGTCTGGAGTATCGTCGGTTGGACAAGCTGTGTCGATTCAGTCGTCTGTAACCACGATGGCATCGTCGGTTTCTCCTACTTTGGTTTCTACTGGAACTTCTGTGATGAATACTGCTACTGGTGTTGTTCCTGCGGGTTACGCAGCTAGTGCTGGTGGGTTAACTGGATTACCGAGTAGTGGAGTGGCACATGTCTTGTCAGCATGTAGTGGAAGTGGTATTGGAGCTGGAAACGCTGGTGGTGTATCAAACTCTGGGTTTTCTGTGGGTCCTTGTGTACCGAACGTGCCCAACTTTAGTGGAGCGTGCTATAATTCGGGTGGCTTCAATTTTGGCGCAAATCCAAGCGGACAAGCAGCTTTTACAACTGGACAAGCAGGCTTTACAGGATTTGGCTTTCCTCGAGCTGGATTGACGACGACACCAATAAAATTGGATAATGTGCCTAAAATGAAAGGGAGTTTTGATCTCTATGCAGCGCATTCTTGATTCGCATGGGTTGTTGGAGTGTTGTGGATGGAACATTCGATCACAGTGATCCATTGCTGGGAGCGAGTTTTTCTGTGAGGGATAACGTAGCTCGTGAGGCTATTCTGTCTGGTGTCCCTGCTCAAGATGCTGAAATGATCTGCCAGGAAGACACGGCTCAAGCAATGTGGAATCGCTTTGTTGACAAGGAAACTAAGAGAGAATATTCCAATTACATATTTACTCGTGCTGAGTTTTACTCCAACGTGTACACGACAGACAAAAGTATGGAACAATGGTTACGCGATATGGAGTCATTGCGAAGACCATTGTTGCACTATGGGAAGCGTGTGTCTGATGACGACTACGCAGAAACTCTTCTGGGTCATGTTGCACGTACTCACCGCGATGTAGTACGTCAATTCTCTAAGCATTACATTGTGCGGCGTGATGGTGGTGCTGATCGCCCGGTGCCTACCGCCAATCAAGTGATGAATGCACTTCGCGCTGAATCGGCCCTGGATGAGAAATTGGTGCCGAAGAACAAAAGCCTGCCGGGGTAGCTGCATGTGGGAAACAATCGAAGCAGCAGAATAAAAACCAAGGAAGTAAGAATAAGCGTAAGAGAGGTACTCACAACAACAAGACTCAAAAAGAGAAGAAACAGCAAGGCAAGCAAGAAACTCGGACCTGCTATCACTGTGGTGAAGTTGGAAATTTGCGGCCTAACTGTCCGGAACGAAACCAAGAATCCTCGGAGGACGAAAGATCTGAGAAGTACTTTACAACGTCAGAGCGCAAGCGCTGGCAGAACAAGTCGGGCAATGATAGTAAGAAGAAGAAGGTTGATGCAGTTGGTATTATCTCTCGCGATTCTTTGACTGTGAGTTCTGTGACTGAATCACGCGGTGGTTGCGAGTGGGTATTGGATTCTGCAAGCGATGTACACGTATGCAATCGACAAAATCTGCTATCAGAACTGGAAAATGATTCAACGCACGTCTTTCAAGGCTATGATGGAGGCATATCTGGTGATGAAAAAGTTGGAAACGTGCAGCTTCAGATCAAGAACAGTAAACAACCGCACCAAGATGTGGTCTTGAAGTTAAAGAACGTCTTGTTTAAATCTTCCGCGCCAGATAATTTATTTAGTCTTGACGTGATGGAGAAGGACGGTTGGAACTGGAAAACGGGATTCCGTGATTCTCGTCGTGCGGCATGGCTATCGAAGGGGAAAGTGCAGTTGCTATTGGTAAAGACTCGCGGTAGATATCGTTTGGAGGCTACGCCAAGCACGTGTTTCACGTCCCATAGCTGCGTCAATGCAGTCAAGTTGTTTCTAATGATGCTGAACGTGGTGCTACTGGTGACCAAAACGTCGCAGTCCCTGTTGAGACTAAGAAACGCGAGGCAGACTCACTTGGACGTTGGCACCTACGCTTCGCTCACATGAACTTTCCTGCACTGAAGCAGATGGCCCGGCAACAAGTGACTGTGGGAATGAACAACACGCTGCATGATGATCTTGACACTCCGTGTTGGAGCTGTAGGGCGGCAAAGATGACAAGAAAGTCGTACAAGAAGATGAAGACTCGTCGTGCGATTAAACCCTACCAGAAGTTAATGTCAGACATGTGTTACATGGGAATAGTGACGTATGATGGATACTCACATTTTCAGCTCGTCCAGGATGAAGCAAGTCGGTACTTGTGGGGATTTCTGATGAGACGCAAAGAAGAAGCTTCGGATGTCGTGTTAGCTCAGGTCAAATGGCTGTTGGCTCAAGGACATAAGATTGAGGTTTTCAACTCTGACCAAGGCCGTGAACTTCTTAACATCAAGATGACAGCTTATCTCACTGCTCATGGAATCGAGTATACCTGGACAAATGGGTACAGTCCGGAAGAGAATGGGCTGGTGGGGAGAATGAACGGTATTGCAGCGGCTCAAGCGCGATGCATTTTGACGACTGCAAATATGCCGAACCTCCTGTGGGGAGAAGCGTTCAATTTCGCTGTGGAAGTGAGAAATATTTCGGCTACAAAGGCTTTGGATGGCGAGACACCGTATTTCGTGCGCTTCGGTGAGTGTCCTGACGTCTCCAAGCGACGGATTTGGGGCTGTCTTGTCTTCGTATTCACACCGAAGAAGCTTCGAAAGAACAAACTTGAAAACCCTGGTAAAGCTGGGTTATTCATGGGCTTTGCCAAGCACTCTGAGAGCTTTCGTGTGTTAAGTCTCGTTACTGGTAATGCACAAGAAGTTCGGGCTGTGGATTTTCACGAGGAGTGGACTGTAGTTCGCAGTTATGTGGATCGTTTACTCGCTAATCGGTATGGTAAAGGGCGTGCTCGCTCACTGCCAACTGTGATTCCTTTCGTCCGTCTTCCTGTGACTGGTGTGTGTCATGATAGTGATGATAGTTCGCTGGCCTCTGATGAACATCCTTCGAAGCGCCGCCGTTGCGACTGTGATGTTACTACTTTTCAAACTGAAGTGGGAACTCCGGTCTACACAGGTGAGCCTGTGGTAGCTCCGTTGAGGGACCCTGAGCTTACTCGTCCTGCTGCGGTGGGAGACCAGCCGTGGGTGCGTGGGGTTAACACTTCGCGTATTGTACGTGCTGAAGTTGATATCCATAGAGGTGTGCAAAGGCCACAGGGTGCGCCTAACAGCCATTCTTGTGATGGTCAGCAGCCTGGGATGTCACGAGGAACTTCACCTTCGGTAGGGGAGGAAGTAGGTGACGGTGAGGTGAGCCTCGCTGATGCTGCAGACGAAGTGGATGATCTCGAGGAAAAAGTGGCAGCACCAATTGCTTCTAGTGAGCCGGAGGCAGATTTCGATTTGGATTTTAATGACGATGAAAACGAGGAAGAACTCAGTGATACTACTGAATCGTTTCGACGCTTGAGACGCGTTCGATGGCCAAATCGACGTTACCAAGACTACAATATTGAACTTCCAGCGAGTTTGGTGATTGAATCCGCCAATATGCTAATGGAACCCCAGTCGGTACAAGAAGCGTTAGCTGCTCCTGATGCTGAGAAGTGGAAGAAAGCACTGGAAAAAGAATATAAAGACCTGATGAGAAACAATACCTGGGAACTTGTTGAGAGACCAAAGAATGAGAAGGTACTCATAAGCAAGTGGGTGTTTGTGCGGAAGAAAGATGCGCAGGGCAATGTGGTCCGCCGTCGCACTCGCATTACCATCAAGGACTGTGAACAGAGATATGGAGTGAACTACTGGGAGACTTAAGCGCCAGTCGTTGTCCAGGAATCAGTGAAGTTCATTCTGCTACTGGCTCTTCACCTAGCACTTAGTGCACGTCATGTTGACTTTGTCACGGCGTTCCTGAATGGTCCCATTGGTGAAGGTGTGGATATCTATATGGAAATGCCCGAGTACTTTGATGACGGTTCTGGTTGCGTGTGTAAGCTGTTGCGTAGCTTATATAGACTGAAACAAGCTCCGTTAATCTGGTATCAGACTTTGGACAAGTATCTGAGGAGCTGTGGCTTTCGTCGAACCAAAATGGATGGAGGTCTGTATACACGTTCAGTGGGAAGTAGTCCCATATTTGTTGCTGTCTATGTCGATGATCTGGTTATTGTTGGAACGGATGAGAACATTGAGCTGGTTCTGCGTGAACTTCGAGCCAAGTTCGAGATCAAAGACCTTGGTGCTGTGACAGATCTACTACACATGGAAGTATCTTACATTCCTGGTGAAATGTTGTGGATTAGTCAACGTGGCTACATTGACAAAGTTCTTAAGCGTTTCGGCGGGGAGGACTGCCGACCTGTAGCGACTCCACAATCACTAGGAGACCTTCCTGAACCTGCTGATGAGCATGATCCAGGGGTTAATGACCCGAATATACCGTACCGTGAATTAGTGGGTTGTCTTCAATATCTGATGCAAGGTACTCGCCCAGAAATTGCTAATGCAGTACGTACGCTAGGAAAATACATGAGCAAGTACACCAAAGAGCATTTTACGGCAGCGAAACGCGTGCTGAGATACCTACAAGGCACTCGAGACTACGGACTGTTGTGGAAGAAATCTACAAGCTCTGATCTACATTTTATTGCCTATGCGGATGCTGATCTCGGCAGTGAAAAGGACGATCGCAGATCGATCACTGGCTTTGTGCTTCAGATGAATGGATGCACCTACGCTTTTAAGAGTCACAAGCAGACAATTGCTCACGATAATATGTGTAGTACAGAGTTCATCGCCGCTGCAGAGTGTGCTGTGATGATTATCTGGACACACAATCTGTGCGAAGAGCTGAATCTACGTCGACTTCACCCGACTGTACTTTTTCAGGACAATCAGTCGACGATCAAAGTGATCAAGGCGATGAAAGGCAACTACAAGATCAAAGGCGTTGATTTAAAGTATTAAGACCTGTACGAGCGTGGAGACTTTGATGTTCAGTACTGTTCTCCGACGGACATGCTGGCGGACATTTTCACAAAGCCACTTGGCTCAACGCAATTTGGCAAGCTGCGAGAAAAGCTAAATGTGGTGATGCTTCCGGTGTTCGATCGCAAAAAGGACTAGTATGAAGATTGCAATGCGGACATCGAAGTGGGAGTGTCAGAGATTGCTGTGGTGTCGATCTCCGCTGTTTTACAGTGCCAAATGTGACCTCAAATGATGTTACCATTAGGTGGATTGACTCACGTCTATACTGAGACTAGTACTAGCATAGTCTAAGCTAGAGGGGGGGTTTCCGCAAGGTTTCCTCCTCAATCCCAATCTTTCCGTGGACATCCTGTTGTTCTCGTGTCTACCATCAACACCAAGTGTGCTACGGCACTCCATTCTACTGCGTGTGTGCCCTCAGTGACTGTGACAACTGATACTAAAATTCTATGTGCCTACTTCCATGTCGTCGTAGCGGAGAGCGCGCTGGTGATGTGGCAACGAGTGGCAAAATACCCTGTTACAGAGCTCTAGTGTCACACTTTCAACAAAGAGAAGGTCAGCACCAAGTTTAAGATACTTGGCTCGATGCTCTGTAATCGTTGTTCCATCCGGTACACACAGGATTGCAGGGCGTTGGCGCGCAAGAAATCGCTTGACGGCACTTTTATAAATAGATAACACGTTCTCAATAGGATTCAGCATTGGGGAGTACGGCCCCAATTTCAGTACCTCAGCATCTTCGAACTCCTCCTCGTCGAAGACATCTTCGGCATCAGTGTGGCACGGTGCATTGTCGAGCACTACCACCACCTCATTCAATGGCATTGTCGTGTTGATGTGGCGCAAGAAGTGCGGAATAAACTCGTTCGCAAGGTCGTCTATGAAAGAGCCGAACTGCGACTCTTGATAGGCCAGGTCTGAGCTTGAAATCACAGCAATGACATGAATGTCTTTGCCCTTACTGGCAACACCAGTCTGTACGGCACGGCACCAACGTGCGCTCCAGGCGCACTGTAAAGTTCTGCAATGGCCTTCCAGTCACCATCGTCCTTGGCAACTCTCAACAAGCACGCGCGCGCACATGATGCGGGTATCTCTTATACTTGGTGATTGGCATCGAGCCAAATTGAGAATGAAAAGTTTTGGCGCCAACACTTCGCGCCACGCGCGAGTACCAACCAACATCTCCTATGAAAATGAATATTCCGATCAGTATTAAATCGTACAGGAAATTTTTATTTTCATTACGCACTGTTCTGATTTTGAGAGTCGAGTTTGTGAATAACGCCGTGCATTGGTGTAGAGTTAGTAGTGGTGACGAATACGCCACCCAGTTCATAAGACGATTTATTATCAAAATGATATATCTCTTTGCTAGATAGTTGCTAGTTTTAGCAACTAATTCTTAACCCTTTCGCGAACACAGCTACTTTGTATACTATACAAAGTCAAGATATTTCAAAATAGAAGGTAGCAAAACGCTACCTTCGATGTGTAGCCATTTCTAGCAGTCACCGACAGCCATGATGGATACAAAACGAAAGGTAGCAAAACGCTACCTTCTGTTCCCCCAAAACGTGTCTTACGATTGGATAAAACAAAAAGTTTATCAGCTCGAAGGGGCACTAGTTTCATTGGATTGGCTGAAACATTACGGTGAGATGGGTTGCATATGAGTAGGATCTACGATTTCTTCGGCGTATCTTACATGGTAGGTACATGCCTAATGTTCCATCCACGCAGCTGAGCTGCCAGATTCTATGGGTCATTCTTTTCGTAGCAAACCTTATCACTTCGAAAAGACGTGCAGAGAGCAATGGCAACAAGAAAGCGGAGCAAATCGAGCAGCTCTAACGAAGTATCTAAGCGTCGGCGTCTGCCATCTCGGGCTGGGACGGAGTGTAAACAGACTGCTGCTCGAGGTATGCTGAAAGTGTGTGCTTCTGGCACCAATACACTGATCCGTTCTAAACCATTTTGTTCGCAGATACTACTTTGTTTAAAGAGATATGGAGGATTCTACGCAAAGACGGATGGACATCGAAACCTCCTCGCCGAAGCAGCCTTGATTCCAGATACCGCTACGTGAAGCCTGGCCAAGACCCAGGCGGTGTTGAAAGTCAGGACTATTTCCTTGGCGAAGATGCTTTAGTGATGTACTATAGCAGTCTCAATGATCCAGCTATTCGAGGCGAAGGTGGCATTGTGACGGTTTTGCCGACAGGTTCTCGTTTCCAAACCGCTTTGGGGTTTGGGCAATTGGACAGTGACGTAGTTCAAAACAAAAGAATCGATGATGGTAGGACTGTCACCAGTTCCTCAACCGCAATCCTCGGTGATGTTGGAGGTCGGGGTGTTCATACCCGTCGATGTGAAGAAGAGCAAGGTGAAACCAAGCAAGAAGAAGTTGATTACGGCGAAGATTTTGGAGAAGGTTATTTCCAAAATAACCATGAAGTGGAACCCCGCCTCATCGAAGCGTTATGCGGTAAATAACCATGAAGTGGAACCCCGCCTCATCGAAGCGTTATGCAGTGGCACACGTAAACCTATTCTAGTCGGCCGCCATGATGGCGATGTGGGGGAAGAAGACGGTGGTATTGAATTTAGGGCAGACCAAATCAATTCTGGTGACGATCAAAATGGTTCTGGCCGTGGAGAATTACACGATGTTGATGCTGTCGGAGAAGAAGGATCTGAGCTCGATGGTCAAGTAGAAGGGGTTTCAGAAGGTGGTGAAGAACCCGGTGATCGTATATTTGAAGGATCAGGAATGGCTGGGCTTGGAAGAGGTCAATGCGGTGTTGCGTGTGGAGAAAGAGATGATATTGTCGCTCCGGAAGCGGAACAAAACATTGGGGACAACGAACACTCAGATCAAGGAGAGGTAACTTCGGAGTTGTATGTGGACAGTTTGGTTGCTTTGACGCCCACCAAAGAACGGTGGATGGTAACTAAGATATTGAAGCCAGTCTTAGGTCAAGTGGGCAATTCGTATATAGTTGGCCGTGTTTGTAAGCGAACCGCGAAAAAGAAGACTGTTCTGTATGAAATTCGATGGCTGGACAGCTTGTTTCAGAATCAAGTTCGCTTGGTCGAAATTGGCGTTGTTCAACGTGGCATTGAGAATTACCGGCTTCTTACGCGAACTACTAGCACAGCAAAGCCGACTTGGAATGCGTTGATTACTGTTCCAGAAAATGAGTCTCTCCCTTCGGATGCTACGATAGAAGATCTCGTTGAAATGGAGAATCTGGATGAGTTGGACCTTGATAGACCTATATCGGCAAGCTTACGTGAGGTGGAAGCTGTGAAGAGTATGAAATTTGACCCCAGACTGGAACTGGAGGCCCCAACAGCTCTCTCCAGCCATAGCGACGGCTCAACAAAGACTCGCGTGAGGCCAGATAGCATTCGTCACTTCACACATTCAGCCTCATCCAGTTTTCTTGCCTATATTCCGTTGTATTTTTGGCGTCAGGTTGTGAACGACACCAACGCCTATGGAGTTGTGAAAGGTGTGAAGCTACAGCCTGCCGTGACATTGACCGAGCTACTAAAGTTTGTTGGGATTCTTTTCTACATGAGCATCAATGACAAAGGCGAGTACGCAAATTATTGGGGAATTCAACCAGAAGGTATGATTGTGGGAAATGGAAATTCGTCTGGACTTGAGATGATCATGTCATTGAGGCGTTTCAAGTTGATCCGCAAATGCTTTTGCTTCGTTGCAGCACCGCCTCCAACTAACGGTGATCCTGCAGCGCGTATCCGCCCGTTACTGAACTTGTTGAAATGTACCGGCGGTCGCTACATTGATATTGGTCGTAATGTGGCGCTGGACGAGTCCAGCATAGCCTGTCGTTCCAAGTTCGGACGTCACATGATCGTGTACAACCCTATGAAGCCGACTGGTAAATATCACTTTCGATTATACATGTTGTGTTGTGCAACGACATGGGTGGCAATCAATTACAGATTGCATTGCAATAGTGATATCATTGATCGACTCAATGGGGTGGTTTCGGCTGATGAGGCAATGCAGTTGCGGCAGGAATGGATTACAGAAAAGGTCTCCGCTATTCGCAGTCTTGTACCGGAGGTGACTAGGCCAATCTTTGGATCAAACCGCATACTGAACACGGATAACTATTATACGTCAGTTCAACTGCTACAAGCATTGCGGCTACGGGGGCTTTATGGACGCGGAACGGTACGTGGAACAAGTAAACATTTTCCACGTCACACAATGCTGGACAAGAATCACTCGTCTCGTGGTGAATTCCGACAAGGTGTATCTGCCGAACATGGTATGGTTGCCGCTTCGTGGTGTGACGGTAATGTGGTTCAGATCGTATCTAATGCCGATGGATCTGGCATTGGACACGTCGAACGCTAAGTTGGAGCCACAGCCCAATCGTTCTCAGCTCCTGTTTCTGTGAAAAACTACAACCAATTCATGCAGGGTGTGGATCGGCTTGATCAAATTCGTGCCCGATTCTTTCTAGCCGATGATCATTCCTACAAAAAGTGGCACAAAAAGTTGGCATTAGTGCTGCTCGATGTAGCAAGATCAAATGCTTACCTCACTCGCCGTTGCGTGCTTGATGTATCGAAGCAACGTGATCCCCACAGGACGTTTGTAATTGAACTCGCTTCTGAGCTGATTTCTGGACGGTGGGTGGACGCTCCAAGTGACAGTAGAAGGGCTTTTGAGGCTACATGTTTGAGCAACGACGTGGAAGACGCTGGAAACCACACTAGCCCACGAGAATTATTCGTATCTACTAAGCCGGATTACAGCCCCCGAAAGGACTGCACAGCGGTAGCATCGCGTCAAGTTTTCCAAAATTGCGGCCGAAAACGCAGAGGGTGTGTCGTTTGTCGTTGGGAAGATCGATGGCCGACCGAGAAGACAGATTTCTGTGGGAAGCACAATGTGTGCTGATGTCGTGGTGTTTATAGTAACAAACCGAAGGCCTACATGTGCCCTGATGTTGATCTCACGTGCTGGCAGAAATTTCATAGGTTCTATTTCCCGAATGAACTGTTTTCTGCTAAAGGAAACATTCGGTTAGTTTCGGCATTGTACAAACTGAAGGAGCCCCAGATTGTGGTAGGAAATAAGAAACGAGAGCAGCAAGCGCGTGCATCCAGATCACTTGAGAATGCATTCAGTGATTCCGCTAAGCAAGACTGATGATAACAATATACATCATTTATTCGTCTTTGTATACTGTTCTGGTCCGTGTGGAATCGTTAGCTTACGTAGTAAGACCGATAACATCTCGCTTGATATGAGCATGTGTGAACAAGTTATCCTAGAATTGTTTCTTAGGTGAAGGAGTTGCGCGAGTACGGGCCCTGTCGAAGCGCCCGAAGCATTGACTTTCGTGACGTCAGCATTAAGTCCCCACAGTCGATGCCAGTCGCTTGATATTGAGTGGGTTGTCAATCCACACAACAACGTTCTGTGACGGCTCGATGGGAATCCCGGCCAGTTTAGCCCTTTGGGAAAGTACCAGACGTACATGATGGCCCACACGTCCTTGTACCAACCAGCTCGTCCGTACACTTGAGCTCCCGTCGGCACATACTTGCACGCATCGTTCCCATTCGTCCCTTTAAGTCCACCAGTGACCTCACCGGCAGCATGTACAGCAGGAAAGGGGACGCATACCTCGTTTGATGTGTAGAGTTGAGGTTTGAACTTGATAGTAGCTTTTCCGAGACAGTGAGAGGCTCAGGTTGAGGAAAAGGCTCGATCTTGTCGTGGTCGACGGTTGCAGACGAACTAGCAGCTAGAGCCACGAAGACAGTCACAGCGAGAAAGTGTAGATTCATCTCGAGTTGATGAAAGGGAAAATGAGTGTATGAAGCTGGATTTATCAAACTCATGCAGCACCATATTGTAGACAGAAGCAAGTAAAAAATGTGGTATATGCCTCAGTAGGAAACAGGTTACGATGGGGTTTCCAATATTTACACTGTGTGATGCATTCCCAGATTTGATGATGCATAAGAACGTCCTCTGGTTGGTCTATCGCCAACAGCCTGTAGCACTGCCGCCGGCAGCTCCTGACATCGTAAGGTGCAGTGTCACGAAGTAAGCAGAAAAATTATCTCCGCCTTGTTGATGATCATGTGAGTCTTAGGGCTCCTGTTGTGTTTCCCTCCTCCCACATATGATGACGATCAGGCTCAGGCTGGTAGGCGTCGAGAAAGGCTTGTGCGTCGTCGATTAGTGCACCATGCCGGCCTCCGTTGCCGCCACGGATGGTCTCCATTTTGTGCTCCGTGGTGTAGTTCAAGAGGCCACAAGAGCAATCACTGTTGCCTTCCGCTTGAAAGCGTACGAGTGCTTGCCATGACGGACGATGGCAGCGTAGGTTCTGTAGTGAAGCCATGGATGTCATCCGTTGGATGTGTATTCGTAGGTGCTCCAGTAGACTTTGCTGGCTCTGCACTCACTTCGGTAAACTGTTTGCTCGTTCTCTGACGTACTAGTAGACAATATGGAACTGATCGAGGATGAAGGCGAAGTTGGTAGGATCGACGAAATAATTTTCCTGTTCTCTATCTTATCGTTTTAGAGTATACTTAGCACAAGATATTTGGTCCAGTGGTAACTTTTATTTTAGAGTGAGCACTCACTAAGGGCACATTTACTGATATGTCAATACTTACACTGCCGTAGAGAAGTATCTGCTAGTCTTACAAGCATATCTAGCGTTCATTCCCTCAGAGATATATTCATTAGATGTCTAGCTATAAAAGTACTGGAGGCTGTGGGCTTGAATTTATTCCTGAGGCTAACGCTAACTCAGCGTCAATTGCAATGGACAAACCCGTTGGGTACGGATGGAACAGCTCTGTCTGGAGGTGCAACAAAGAATATCCCGCCGAATTTCTTCATTAACAACAGCAATCTGACTGCACCGGTAATGACAATCATCAGTAGTAAGGCTCAGACTCCACGTGAATCGACTTAGGTTGTAAACAATATCCAGTTGCAGTTCCAAGAAACTCCTACACGAGTCGTATTTGTTTTGATATACTCAATCCGTCCTTTGTTTAGGTTTGGGGGAATCATACCTTATCGCAAATTAATGAGCTAATTGAGCAGTGAGATTTGTTTTGCATGGGTCTCGGATCAAGCTGCAGTTTTATATTTGCTGTGCGCATGTTATATCAACACTTTGGAGCCGTAATGCATACCGATATTCGCATTAGCACATTCCACCGACTTGGTAGACGTTTGTTCCGCAAAAGTCGAGTACAGTCGCGCTAGACGTTCTGCTCCATGGTCAGCACCGTCTTGTCAACGAAGGCCTGCTTGGGGACGATAATCCGAATGTGCTGACGCTTGTCTGTAGCTGTGATGAGGTAGGTGGTGGTACAGGTCCCACAAAATAGCTCCTCGACTGAGACGACTAAACGTGAATGCTTGGCGAGGTGAGTCACGCGGACGATAAATGCAGCGTTCGGACAAATGATGACGGCTACCCACCAACAATACGCTTGCTATAACGCCATGACGACAGCAACGGCGGTGGCAGGTGCGACTACAAATAGCGCAGTAATCACGCGGATGAGACCACTGGCATGGCTTTTACGACGCCAGTATCCAGCGGTTCACGACAGCCCCGTCGTCGGTGGTAGTATCCCATGGGACAACGAATAAAGTTGGTCGACGAGCGCAATGATGAAAGCCCCAGCAGCCGAATCAATTGAGAATGACGAGTCCGGGGGTAATGAAGATAGCCTCCGGAAATGCAATGCTAAACACCCGTCGATGTTGAAGTAGTTCAAATAGACACACGGTTAGGCCGATCCCTTGCAGACGACCGCATTTCTGGACCACGGAAGCCTCCGGCAGATAGCAGTGCGGGTGCGGCGGACGAAGTTATGGTGGACGTCTTCAGGGTGACTTGGTACGAGCTCGGCAAATCGGAAAGTGAGCTCTCAGTTCTGCCGCGCGCACACGATACGCTGCTACTTGATGAACGTCGAAAAACAAACAATCACACCAATCAGAGGGTGCCATCGCGCCGTACGCACAGCCTATTGGAGGAATTTTACAGCGAGTCGATTTTATCGGCGGAATCACCAAAGCGAACCCACAGGAGAATTAGGTGGGCGATCTTACCGATTCGCGCGCTGAGAAATGATTGGACACTTTACTTCAACGTCGTTTTAGATGTACCCTGATTTAGCAGTTCAACGTTGGATTCGAATTTGAAACAATTAGATGAATGTACTTAATTACAGATCATATTTTTCAGCGAATGCCAAAAGCGGTATCAACCGCAGTCCGAGTCGATCTTACACGTTGTAGTCTTAGTCAGTATGCGTCTCAAGCAAACGTAACTGTGATCCTCTCGATTAGTAAATATTGTGTATCTGAGTCAAAACAATACACACGTTGAAAATAAACATTTTGCTTTGTGGACCAAATGTCTTGAGTTTTCTATACATGATTTTTGCTAAACTTAATATGATGACATATTAATATTCATTAGATAAAACACAAACAAACACTCATAATATTGCGTAGTCGACCGAGATCGGAATGTCCAAATTCAACACTATTATGCGTAGGTGGTCAACGATATACTATAGTGATCAACTTCCCTTTGAAAAGCTCCGAATCCAGTAGAGCAGCAGAACAGGTAGTTGGGATTTTACTACGACTGGAAGAGAAAATGGAAACCGTTATCCGCTCATTCGTTTGTTCCGTCATGATGTCTGCGCGTCGTGTTGCTCACATGGCTGCTTGGAAATCGGACAGGAAATTGCTGTAGAGCTCAAAGAAAACGTCGGCAAGGTCGCAGTCTACGAACGATTGGGATCAACTCTACGACATGTCATTAATCTGATCCTGCATGGCTGTGTAAGCTTTTTCGAGAGTGATGACAATGATATGGCGCCGGCGGTGGCGTGTCTTCGCCATCTTGACGTGGTGGTGAACTCGGCGCCTAGTTGCTTCCTCGTTTAGATCTAAAAGCTGTCGTCCAACATGTTCGACAGGGTGATAGAATTGACGCCTTTAGCACGTTTAGCATGGGTTGTCCATCCCATGAGTGTCTGAATAGCAGTGGTGATGGACGCATTATCATTATATTATATGGTGCGGATCTGAATAGCAGTGGTGGTGGACACATTATTTTAATGAACTTGCATGGAACATGAAAGTGGTGGATGAATATCGTAATATCGGCAAACATATCTATTTGTCGTCGTCACGTTCCTCTGGACCATAGGCACTTCTGGGTGGGGTACTTCTGTCGCGATTTTGTGATGTTTAACATCACCAGCTTATCGCCTAGTAAATCAGCATCGAACGATGAATGAAGAATGCTTAGACTCGTTATGCGCAGTCGAGGAACGGTTCAAGCTAATGCGTACATCAACTATTAACTGAAGGATAAAAAAGAAATGATTTGATTAACCAGTTAGCGGATTTCGGTAGATTTTTTAAAGGTCTTATTCTGACATGACATGGATTTAGGTCTGATAGTTTTTTCAGACCAAAATTCCATGTCATGGTGAATGTCCGGGCAAAGAGGAACTGATACGAATATATTATGCACATTCTTGTATTCACATGTGCACAAATATAACATTTGTAAGTTGCGGTAGTACTGATACCCCACAAAGAAGCATCTTGCAAAACTCCAGGATACTAAGAACAAACTCGTACATTGAGCAACCAAGATAACTACCTACTAGGTGGTGAGAAACTATAGTCGCTAATCGGCCACAGTGCTGTTGGCTGGACTGTCATCACCATGGCATGAATCGTAGAAATCTGAATTAGAGTCGGGATCACTCTCACTGACTTCATCTTCAACTTATGATGAACTGACGTCAGAATCAGCGTTATTGAGACTCGGGAACTCCACAGCAACAGGTATTTCAAAGTTTGGTAGCGCTCGATGAGCTTTCCGCCGAAGTCCGATTGTTGTATGTATCTGCTTTCGAACGTAGTCATTTGATATGTAGCGAATGGTCTTAACAAATGTTGGTAGATCCGGGTGGGTTCTAAACGCAGCATTAAGTTCCCTGTTGAAGCGCTCAAGTGGATTATTAGTCCGCGCCACCAGCGTACCCTCCAGGCCATGAACATTCCACTCGTTCACGGAGTATCGTTCCATCCAAGTCTTCTTAAAATAGACCCAGAACGACCGCTACTTTTGCTTCGAGTAGTGGTAGCCAAGCCGTCCACACCTAGACTTTATCTCTTCCTTTACCCACGCAATACCAGCTACTCCCACTTTATCTTGCTCTATCACAGTTAACATGTCCAACACGCCTTTCCCCATGGCGACCCTCACTTCATTGTCAGGAATACATAACTGCTTCATTTTTCGTCGTAGAGCCTGTTTAAAATGAAAGAGGCATCCTATCTCCTCTGCATTTGAAATTGTGCTTGCACACTTTTGATCAAGCCGATCTCCAAGTCGCATACTATTTCTGCTGGGTGCGTGTTATTGTCTGTGCTCTTGATAATTTGGTCTAACACTTCCCAGTATGTGGCTTCATTGCAATTAGTGCACGACACATAGAACACCGGTACAAACAAGCAGCGAGCACGATCTTCAGCCATAACCACCACGCACTGCCGGAAACCATTTGGAACGCATCTAAATGTTCCATCCACAAATAATGTTACACTATGAGCCGATAGAACATCCATCAAAGCTGGGTGAGCCCACCCAATTAGTCGGTTAGGCTTCTCTTTGGACTTTTTGTCTGGTGTCACCAGGTGAAACTGGAAGAATGATAGTTTGGTGTTCGGAATCATTGACAACGGAGGCACGTCAACAACTCCATGAAGATCACCACCATAGTATTACCTCTTAATCCTGAAAACCCGCGAGACGACCTGTTCTTCTGTCAAGCCTTCGGCAATATGATCGCCATTGGTTGAATAAAATGTCAGGTAAACTTGCTCCCAGATGTCATTAGCCGACATATCAATCCAAGTAGTTGTTAATCTGTCGATCATCGCCTTCATACCTGAAACCACGTTGACAGTGTGGTCACTAGTACCGATTGGAGGTGGGCATGTGTGAGAATTCGCCCACACTAATTCATGCGCCGGCATTCGTAATTCCAGCCTAGCTGAACACTTTGTATTGCGGTAGCCACTGCACCTGTAAACGATTTTCCGGTCGGAAGCCCAATTCTTCGTGTACTTATATCCGCAATGATAGCGAACAGTACGCGAGCCTCGAGATTTCTTAGTTGGAAGTGAGGTAGCATCGGGGGTCACTCTGGTATGTGCTATGGTATCCGGGTCAATGATCAGACGGTGTGCCACCCCATGCGCTGAATCATCCTTGTTGTGCAGACGATTGGCTTAATGACGAGGTCGCCCATGTCTTCCTCTTGCCTTCGGGGACCAACTCCCCATCCAGTATGGCAGCTAGCACAAATTGGGTCTGTGGAGAATACTGTACGGAGCGCGGTTGTGCTGAATCAAGCGAAAACGACAGTGAGCTCAACATGCCACCGCGTCGGCAACGCGATAGTGTCGTCGATGGCGTGCTAGAGTGAGGAAGTGTTACAATACCCCGACCAAAAATCCGGTCATCGTTGAATTGTTGGCTCACAAATCATCAGATCATCTTCCATGCCATGCCAGAATAAGACCTTCAAAAAAGCTAACCGCGGATTTCTCGTCTGTGTGATTCTATCTCAAGATTCTAAAACTACACTAAGCTAGCGGAATACAGATGTTGTTTGCCCTTTCAGAGATTACATTCGTCATTGATTGAAACCCAGTTTTCGAGTTAGCTTCTCCAAAGTAGATCGCTCACAATCAAGTTCAACTGCGTGATGGTAAATAAATTGGCAATGCTTCTTGAAGGAGTTTTGCAGGTTGCCGATATTTGGCGTTTGAGCTATTGTTTGACGGAAGTTAATGTCGTTTCGAAGTCTCCAAACCGCATGAAAAACAATAGCTGTTTGAACTTTCCGCAATACAAGAAGTACTTTCTGGTTCCTCCTCCAGGAGCTTTGAATATCACGAGGCTCAGGAAAAAGCAACAATCACCAAGTCAATGACGACCGAAAGAAACATGTCCATGGGGTCCATATCTGGCGCCATGTTGAAGCCAACGTTGGACACGCAAAAAGGCAATGCTCAACTGTTTCAATCGAGTGACAGCTTGGACGCACACATTCTTGAATTGTCGGGGTGAGTGATTTCAGAAGATATAATCGTGAGCTCACAATCAAGTCCGAAATACAATCGCAGCATTACATCATGCACTACAGGAAGTAAGAACCCTCTGAGTGATAGTAAGCTGGACAACGTTTGATGTATTCGTTGCCTTGGACATCCCAAATCCTCTAGCGGGTGATGCATCAATTCAGGTACTTTCTGAAATAGTTTACTCCAATCGTGAGTCCACAATTTAGGAAAGAACCGAACTGTGTGCTCTGTAGGAGCTGAGGCAGTGACAGCCATCCCGAAAACGGGCGGCGCAAGCGAATATTCGATAGCTTGAATTCCACCTTCTCTAGAGTTCGGAAGTACTCGATGAAAGACTTGCGTCAATTATCGATAGAGCAGGAAAATATCATGCGGGATTTTTCTGGATCTAGCTGTTACCCTCAGCGCTGTCCAAACCTTGCTGAAAAGGCAGTAGACGTTGGCCAATTGCAGTTTTCGTCTAGAAAATTTGCAAAGCAAAGAAAATCGTTTTTCGCCAGTGTTCGACACAGGTTTCGAAGTTTCATCGGGCCTGTTCCCAAAGGTTTCAAGGTTCTTGCAGTCCCATGCTCATTCAAAACGTGAAACTCTAGCATCGTGCTCCACCAAATTGGGCTATACAATGCGAATTGTAACTCTCGTATTCTATTGAACAGCAACGTTCGATCTGGCCACTGAATTCGTTTCCATTCCCGCAGGGTATGTCTCCACCACAACGGCAGCATCGATACTTTCCATCCCGCTGGCTTCGGAGGCTCTTGAAGAAGAAAATCACTTGAACGAAGACGTGAAAAGCAACCATATCGTAGTGTGAGCATAGCTAACGTTGGCCGATACCACACATTCTCATCATCCACAGGCTGAGCGCTTATTGTTAACACGACAAACTACCTGTAAAGCTATGATGTGAAATCAGTTTGGTCGTCTGGGGGATCAAAGGAAATAAACAGAAAAAAATCAGCCCAGCGGAGTAAAATACTTCTGTTTGCTTATTCATTCAACCAAACGAGATTTAATACACGTCGGCAGCTCTATACCGAGACAATCTTTCATGCATTTCTTACACTCGATGAATTGTATAATCTTAAGTGCAGGCAAGTTCGTTTAGATTATGCTAGCTCTAGTTGATCCTGCAAAAATCATACGTATATGTATTTAGGGCATCTCCACCGCGGCTCTTCATCTGCCTCTCTAAATGGCATTTAGAGAGGATGCGGTAATTTATTTTCCCACCGCACCGCTCTATCTCCATCTCTATTTTATCTTCTCTCTACTTTGGCGATGTCTCTTCAAAACTGGCGCGATTTGAAGAGTCCTCTCCACTTTGAAGAGGTGCCACAAAGATAGCGGCCACCACCGCATTCTTCTCGCCGCCCTCGAACATGGGGGTCCAAAAGAAAGGAAAGAACTTCACCGCGGAAGAAGAGAGTCAGCTGTGTCGCTCCTATCTGTATTTAAACAAGAACTCAGTGAAGGGCACGAGCCAGAGCTCCACTACATTTTGGAAGGACTTGACGGATCATTTCAATGCAGCAGGGGGGAAGCTGCTGAAGAGCGTTCTCTCGAGTGCAAGTGGAGTATCATTCTGCATGATGTCAACAAGTTCTGCGGGGCTGTAGCTGTGATTCGGGATCTGAATAAATCTGGCGTTAACGCAGACGATGAGCTCGAGCTGGCACTGAAGTACTACAAGGATACCCACATGACGAAGGGTGTGCACGACTTCAAGGCCTTCAAGTTCTTGCACTGTTGGCGGGTGCTGTCTACGGAGCCTAAGTGGCAGGATTTTCGTCCTGGAGTTCTTCCGCAGTAGGGAAATCACTAGCCACGAACGTCACAGTAGGGAACTCTCGACTCGTGGAATGGCATGTATACAACAAAGTAAAAGGTATTGCCCTGTCGAGAAGGTGACCTTGAACTGAACGTGATCTGGACTCGCTATTTTACGTGTTCCATGGCTGGTTGTAAAGCTCGTTGTCAAAAACACATAGGACGTCTGGTACACGTCTGTGAAATTGTTTGGGAGGAAGTGTTACAGACGTCTTGCGGATGTGCTTTTCCTCCAACTCGTCTTGGTTCTTGTGGTGGCTGCACGTCTTGCACAGGCACTCCATGTACATGTCTTGCACGGAGATGATGACGTACTGCATAACCTTCATAGCCATGCTAAGGTAGACCACCATATTGTAGTTTTTCTACTCCAAGAAACCTTGATAGCCGTGGTCATATAACTCTTCAGCATCGATGGTCTTGTTAGCTTCCATCGCCACGTGCTCTTCAACATGCTGATCCAGTAATTGACGTTTGTGTTTCAGAAATGCATTCAGAAAGAGGCGTCGTTTTTGGAGGTGTTCATCACGGATCTACAAATAGAAATTGTCAGAGTCCAGGAGAAAATCTGCACTTCAAAAAATCGTACCCCTGAAATGTCCAAACAAGTGTACAGCCACCTCATCATCATTGTATATTCATGATCAATTTCCCCGAGCTGATGTGAGATTAGAGAATGTAAACCGGTTGCAATTTGAATCCGGATTGTAAATCGGATGCAATCGGTTTGAATCCGGATAAAACCGGTTTGAGTCGAATTGCAACATTCATGCATTTCCACAAGTTTCCCCCTATAATTTAATGTAAACCATAATTTGGAAATACAATCTATTGATTGATAGGGGTAGAAAAGCATAGGTAATTGGATGAAAGATTGCAAATTATGTCCAATTAGACTGCGATATTTCAACTGTAATTTCTTATTTATTTTGCTCAAAGTGTTTGCATTTAGTATCAAGGTGCATACGACCAGCAGCTCTTCAGTGGTGAGCACGAGCGCGCCACGGCTTCTGGCTCGGTGACGGTAACGCCCGGTGTTAGCAGCAGCGGGGGAATGTCTGTGGAGCTGGTTGCTTCCGGCTTCGTAACGACGACCAGTCAGTACGCGCACTACGCCTGTGCGGGCAGCAACCAAGGATGTGGCTTCAGACGAGGGCTTGGCTGCTATGAAGACTGTCGAGCATTGCTACCTGATCAATTGGTATTACCACATCCTGTACAAATAGAACTTGACGGTGTGGGTGGAGCAAGAGCGACTACGGAATTCTGTTGAAGATGCTCGCTAATCATCTAGAGCTGGTGGAGGCTGTGATCCTGCGGAAGGCGGCGAAGGTCCTAGGCACAACTGAGTAGTGGATCTACCCCGTGATGATGGCTCGCTCGAACACCGAGATTGTGTTGCTGGAGCCGTTCCAGGAGAAGCATGGTGACGATTTAGTGAAGGTCTTGAGCGGTGATCTGTGTGGTGACTTGAAGAAGGTGATTGTGACCGTTATGCGCGGTGAGGCGGTCGACTTCAACGTGTCTGTTCCAACGAGCGTGAAGGCGAGTGCGAATGTGATTGCCATTGTGCATGGCCGGCGAAGGTCGCATGGGCACTAGCGAGACGACTTTCATCAGCATTCTGGCGCTAAGCCCCGCCGAGCACGTTCGCAGCATCAACAGTGCGTGCATAGCAAAGTACAAGACGAACCTCGTAGGCGCGATCAATGCGAAGTTCTCGGGAACTGCTGTTGCAGGTGCGTTCAGTGCTGGACCCGATGGTCCTGCTTGTGGAGCTGTTCGAGACGACGCTAGAGGGCGGTAGTAACAACACGTACGGCTTGAGTGCGTGGGTTGTGCGGTACTACCGCCTCCTTGTGCGCATTCGCGTCGTGTACACGCGTATGTACCGCCAGGAGCTACGCACGCGCATTCAGTGTGTGATGAGTGGCGAGTACTGCCAACTTCTGTTGTCTGTGTTGGACGCGGCTGAGGTGGAGTTCATTGTGCTTTCATCGGGATCTTCTTCGGCAAGTACTGCTGTTAGCAGTTCGAGCACTGTTGTGAGCGGCTCGAGCGTTGCTGTGAGCGGTGCTGCTATCGATGCAAGTGCGTTAGTGGAGGAGAAGACGAGCATTTCTTCGAGCTTTGCTGTGAGTGCAAGTCCAACGGAGAGTGTGTCAGCTGACTCGGTGTCGACGTCGTCCGCCGTGAGCGATAAGGAGAGCTCTGCCGTGCTGTCCATCGGCACCGCTGTGATGAGCAGTCTGAACGTGCGTTATGCACGCGAGGGTAGCAGTATCAAATCGATGACATTCTACTCTGATATCGATGCGGCTGCGGAGCAGATTAAGCACGTGTGCAGTGATGCAGCTTCCGGGAGAGTGCTCTGGAAGCGCTGATGCAGTCGAAGACTGTCAAGCAGCACTACCTGATCTGGTGGCGTTACCACATCATGTACAAGATGAGCTTGATGATGGTGTGGGTGAAGAGCACGAGGACTACGCATTGTGTTGTAGATGCTTTCCAGCCATCTGGAGCATGTGGAGCCAAGATTCTTCTTAACAGGGCGACAGAGGTCCTGGGCACTAGTCGTGTGCCGTACGCCGGAGGTTGAATCTCCCGATTGTGGTGGATCGCTCAAACGCAGAGATTGCGCTGCTAAAGATGTCCCACGAGAAGTACGGCGACGACCTGGTGAACACTTTGGCGCAGTGTTCTTTTAACGTCTATGCTGTTTGGCAAAGGTGCACGAGAACGCGCTGTGACCGGTTAAATGAAGGTGAAAAGTAACCAGAGAATTGCACACCTTTACTTGTTAAAAAGTTTACGCATGAAAACTATTTGCACTCGTGCAAAATGAATCTTACTCACTAAGGCTATGGTTAAAGTTGAAAAGTGACTTCAGCTCGCATATTGCCTTTACTGTGTCATCACCCAAACGAGCTCGGCGAGCGTTGAGGGCTATGCCTGCTGCTGAAAATGCAACTTCACTTGGAACCGACGTTGCCGTGACCGCCAAAAAATCTTGAGCCATACGCTTGATACGTGGATAAACGTCCCCCATAGCTTGAAACCAGGCGCACACATGCTTACTTTCTCTCATTTCACACATCCCTTCATCGGCAGCCAACCACCGGTCAAGCTCCTTCGCGAACGAGGAATCCTCATGCTGTACATCCCGACTACCAAGTCCTCCACTGGTTTCGAAATTTCTGTCAATTCCATCCTCTACAGGTCTGCCTTCGGATACTGCTGCACCATCGCGGTTATGAAAACGCACCATAAGCCCTTTCAATTTGCTTCCTCTCTTCTTCTTAGCTGAAGGCGGACCGGAGGTTGGTTGCTGTTGTGCCAGAAATGCTTCACGATAGTTTTTGTTGAACTCATCCTCGACTTCCTGCTTGACTTGGCTCACATCCTCCACCAAGAGATGGACATGCCGCTTAGCTCGTGGGTCTAGAGCAAGAGCAATCCGCGCTTCTCTTGTATTGACCTTTATTGTGTACTCGTCCATCTTTGCCTTGACTGCACGTGCAAATACCAGTGTTTGGTTGTCTTCCACGTTTGCTATAGTTTCTATTGCGTGAAACTGGATCAAAGAGTATGCGTAAAGCAGGATCCCAAAAGTGGGGTACGTCGACGCTGATAGCATATCAGTGGCTTCTTTAATGGGTTGGAGAAACTTGTAAAGGGCTTCCACAGCAGTCCAAATCTCCACTGAAATCTCTTTGCCAGCGGATCGCTTGGCTTAATGCTGAAATCTGTATATCCACGGACCTTACCTCGAATACGGCGAAGCAACTCGTTCAAAGACAGTTTCAACACAAGAAGGCTTTCCAACATAATCCATGTACTATTCCAACGTGTAGGCACGTCAAGTTTGAGGGTTATGAAATTTTCCTCCAGGTCATTACACACCCCTTCAAGCGCCTCAGAGAGCTTAGTTGAGTCCGATATTTTTTTCACAACATCGCGCAAATGACCAATTGCCGTGTCTACAAATGGGCACCCATCAAGGCCTTCCTTCACAGCCAGCTGAAGTACGTGTGCAGTGCATCGCAGCTGTATAACAGTTCTTCCAGTCGAGCTAATAATTTACACATGTGGTAATCCCGGTTCAGTCGATTCTACGAGAGCCAATCGCAAAGATCTGTCAATGTCTCGTTGCAATCGAATGTTGATTTCCGCAACCATTGACGTGTTATTAGTAGCGTTGTCAGCTGTAATCGTCCAAATGGAGCTGAGGAGAGAGACATCCATGTCTTTCACTGCACGAATGAAGTGATCGGCGAGACGTTTACCAGTGTGTGGATACATCACACGCGTGAAAGCAATAATGACAGAGCGCATAATCCAACGACTGTCAATGAAATGCATTGTAGCCACCATGTAACCCCGTTTCGACGGTGATGTCCACATATCGGTAGTGAAGCTGGCACGGCGGCCAGCAACCTCCCGTCGGATCTCGGTGGAAGCGATACTCTTCTCTACTTTCCACTGATCGAGTACCTTTTTACGAATCGTTTGTTGGCAGGGGACACTGTACTCCGGACGTAAAAACTTGCAGAATTCTACAAACTCCTTTTGATCAACAACAGCAAAAGCTTGGGAGCTCACAACGATCCATTTAATCAACTTCTCGTCACAGATTCTTACGGTTTCAGGTGACATCAGAGCGGCTGCTATGCGAGCATTGCCTCGACAATTAGATTGACCATTGTTTCCATTCACGTAGATATTGGCATGATAATCAATGAGATGACTCCTGAAACTCCCTGTGTTACGACTGCTCCAGACCTTAGCCTCACTCGTGCACAGCATGCATTGATAGCCACCGGTACTGATCTCTTCAATGTAATCGAACACATCAGAAGCATTCTTTCGCTTGCGCTTCTGGCCGACAGAGCTGGTGACCCCGACAGAGGAGATTGATGGACCGATGGAAGAAACCGTGGAGATGCTGTCCATGTCATTATCCATGCCGGGTAAGAAATCCTTATTAGGTGTGTTTTCCGCCTGAGACGTGAAAAGATGTCTTTCGTGAAGGGCGGTTATTTTTCTACCTCGCGAGAAATTAGAGAGTGAGCGTGATGCCTGAAGAGCGCTGGTCCAGTCTAAGTAGTCTACATCTCCCTCCAGGCGGTAGGTACTCGGCTCCCGCGTAGCGGGCAATCCCACCTTGCCGCTACCTCTGCTGGTTGATATACTCGTATCATGTTGATCATACAAAATGAAAATTGCAGGGTAATATTGCAGCACGATTGGCCAATTTTTACCCAATGAGCTTCCATGTCAACAGGATTCAACCGGATTCGATTCGGTTTTGATCTGGTTTAATCCGATTGATGCTGAGTCGGATTCAAACCGGATTGGCTCATCCGATTACATTCTCTATGTGAGATATACAGCGCGTAGATCTCGTTCACCGGTAATGCTGCTACAAAGTCGTCGATTTCGGTTGATGACTGAAAACTACTCTCGAATTTCTGGTGGACACACAAAGAATAAATACACATTTGAATACAGCAGTAGTATGGTGTCATGCACCTCAGGGTCCAGTGGGTAATAGAGTGGACACAGATTTTCAAACTCTAAATCCATGTTACAGAAGAAATACTCGAGTGCCTAACCAACATATTGTAAGTTATAGTTTGAATCAGCGATGTTTATATACGTACATATTCCATTGTAAAGCCTGCTTTTCTGTATATTCTCTTGCCATTCGAAGCTACTGTCACCGTTGATAGTTGTAGCTAGCAAAACAATTATTAGATATGCGAGTAACAAAAGTAAAACCCAATAATCTCGACTTGATCAGGGCGCCGTGGGTGGTCAGGTTTCTTTTTAGGATGTGCCATCATCTTCGCAAAATGAGGAATGCGCTCGTGGATCAAATGAGTCTCATCACGCCTGACTGCATTGCAGTGGGTTCGCGTGGGACTTTTGACACTTCAAGATCGCACGTCAGGGCTGACTTCAAGCTGAGTTCGACCCAAATCAGTAATTTATTCGTAAATTTCAACAGATTCAGCAGGGTTTTATCAGTTTAAAAAGGTTTTTTTGCCGTGTAGCCGAAAATTACCCCTAACCCCTCTAACGTATGAGTGATTTGACTGGATAAAATCCTTGTTTCAAAACACGTCGTTCCACCACCAAAACACGGCATGGTTCAGGCGACCTTTCAACTCGAAGGTAGCGTTCTGCTACCTTCTGTTGTGTTTAAAATCCACCTGCTTTTGGAACACCCTCGTTGGGGGCAGAATGCTTCCATGTTCGCGAAAGGGTTTAGATTGTGAGTTGTTGGGGCGATTCGGTATGTCAGGTGTACCCATTTTTGTGTACCACTCATATAACCCCGTCTTTTACTAACGTTTTACAGTAATACTGTGATGTACCAGTGATGCGAGGCTACACTGTACCTGATGGGATTTCTACGATAGGTAAATGGGTGGTTCAGTAGCACAGCCCTTTTTATTGTACTGGCTTGATTTTTTATCCTTTATTTATGTAGGGATTTAAAATTCCGCTTCTGACTTTCCATTGTGGTCATCATACCTTTTACATAACCATGGGATCCGTCGTATGTATTACCGGTACATGTACAGTACTATAATAGCCAAATCTCAATGTTTATCTAGTATTCCGGACCTTGAACCGTAACCTGGTATGATTTTGTTGTGTCCATTAACGTAGGGCATCACCATTGTTGGTACCGCAACCCTTGTCCTAAGCGAATTCTTATTTTAGCCAATGACTACGGTTTATTTTGGCCATATGGTCTTCACTAAAACCCTACATTGGACAAGCTAATCCTGGGCTATTCCTGGGTTAATAATACAGGTTCGTCCCTAATCACTAGTGACTCTAATATACCTAGTACTAATAGTACTTGTAGCTGCTTGTGCTTCTTCCGTATCTAACTACACTCCGAATACGGTATATTATGCCATAACCCAATGATAGTAAAAGGTTAAAAAGTAGTATTCAGTTATCATATGATTCCTCGCATAGCACAAAAAACGAAACTCACCTTCAGTTGTCTGTTTGTCGAATAGTCTCATATTTATTAGAATAAAGTGAGTCCGCAGCTTGTTTTCCAATCATTTCTCATATCGCCTGGTATCGCGCAGTTGACGACAGATAATGGGGTTCTTTTCGATTGTAGTGGTATTAACCCTTTCGTTCGGCCATACATTTCTATATTAAGATTTCCATACTGAAATCAAGTGAAAACAGCTAAATGGGGCAAAACGTATGTTTTTGGTCGATATATTAATAGAGGTTTTCCTTAGTAAATCGTGTTATATCACGATTTTTTAAAAGAAGTGACAGGTTTTGGGCGACCCTTCAGCAAAATGGGACATTCCGTATGGTTCTGCTTAGCGGCTTATCGATTCGCTGAAAAAATCAAGAAATGCTACGATTGGTCAAAATACATAGCCGAAAGCAGCAGTAAGAGGAGTACCGTGAATAACATCAAATGCCACAACAGGTCTAATCAGAACATTCCCACTTTCCAGCCAATAAAAAAACAGACAAACGATCGGTCTAGCAAGTTATGGTCCAGCTAGAGATATTGATAATGAACGGAGTAGCCGAAGGGAGAATATCATTAAGGCGATCTGTGTAAACTGCTCGCAACCTACTATTCATGAGAGGGGACATGATGATGGCACTGCGTGAGCGGAAGTCAAAAGAAGTATCCGTGCTGTGGTGTTACTCATAAAACGCTGATAGAAGTTCCGACCAAGTACGGCTCTGTAATCCACTATACTGTACCAGCGTGGAGAAATTCACCCACCACGTTCACAAACAGCACCCATGCCCCCGGTGCAACAAAGAACAGCGTGGATGTGTACTCAGGGTGCGACCGTCTCGAATACGTAGATAGTGTGGTAAAAGTGATATAAGAAATATACTTACACGTGCAATGTAAAATTGATATACGGACTTAACATCGTAACGAAGCTGTCGAACTAGTAGAATCGACGATCCGTGAAGTACTCACCCATGTAAAACTGCGCCGCGGGGAGATACGAAGCACAAGGCTCCGGTCGTGGCTGAGTCTTCATCCATTCAGACGATCGATAAAAGTTACATTTGGTGCACGAGCATGGCTTCCATGTCGATTCGTACTGAATATGTTCGGCCAGCATGTCCACAATATCCATGGCAATGAGTAAGTCCTGGTATCGGTTGTAGCGACATTCACGATGACGACCTTCATCGACGTGCTTTTGAAGTGTTTCACAGTCGACCTTGTTATCATCGCACATCTGATGATAGCGCTCGATATGACCGTCCAGAAGATCACTTTGTCGTAAAAGCCAATTATTGAGTGCTTTCAACCGAGCGCGGATGAGCGGCCGTGTTATCTATCGAGCAATACGAAAATCGGAACGTAAATAGTGGTAGTATACAGATAACATGTAGCTGTTATCGTACCTCAGAAAGCTCCATGCACATATCAAGCCAGCGTAACATCCACAGGTAATTGTGCACGGATTCATCATTGCCTTTACAAATATCCACATGCAATTGGTGCATTTCCTTCACAGGTAAAGATGCGACAAAGAGGTCAACGTCTCCCGATGACCCATAGGAAAGCTCGAATTTCTGTGTCAATTGCAGACCAAACAATCAGAGCACTGTTTGTCTCTTGCCATATTTATGTCTACGCACACGACCCCGTGAAGGTATGAACATGGGATACAAAGTATCAAACTCCACCATTTGCCCGCAGGTAAACAATTTTAGAACCTGAATGTCCGTAATAGAATCTTTTGGTCAAATGGTACTGTTTTAGATAGTGCATACAGTTATCAACCCTATCAACGCACCTCTTCTTCGTCGGATTCGCTTTTATACATACTTCTTCCATCAGGAGCCAGTCTTCTTGAAGGTGGCGGCAGGATGAATATTCCTTTGTCACTCCTGCGATCAACCATACGCTGGTGGGTTCCGGGTGGATTAGCAAATGAGGAAGAGGCAGATCCTCGGACAGGGTTCGATACCTACGAACCGTCCTTTACAGACCAAACATATATGTATTTGTATCTAGTGAGCACTTCGTAGCCCATCACGTATATTCCATCACCTAAGCGGAAGTTTGGTGCATCTCGTTAGGTAAACACATCAGGTATTTGCAAGACTTGGTGTAGGCTTATCACCACCTATTACGCAGTACGTCACACACATTTTGTGAACTACTTCTCGGGTTCTTGTAGGCGTGTATGATAAATCGATTGCGGACAAACTGATCACCACCTCTAACGAACTAGTATCTTGTAGAAGTATTTGCCAGCTTTGAGAACACTATTAGTATTTCAACAACACACGAATTTCACGTGTATAAAATAATGACTACAACAGATATCTATTGTATTCCCAGGATACCGGAAAGGTACGCCCCTATTGAGCCAGAACGTAGGTTATAAAAAACTGGAGAGAAGAGGCAGGTAGTGAATAAGTGTAGCTAAGTACATCTGGATGCGGGTATATTGGCTTGACAATGCATAAGCTGAGACTACCAGTGTCATTACCGCATTCATGGCCTCACGTTACGGCCGCCGCCACGGTGTCGGGCTAGTAATTAGGGTTGCAGCTGGAGATGGTAGCGGAAGCTCCAGAATCCAAGACCGATCGTGAGGAACCCCACCATAAAGTCACTGTAACTGCAAAAAGTATCCATCTTCAGATATTTATTGAGTGCCAGGATAGCCCCATGGCTATGATGAGTACCGCCGTGTACTACACGCACTTATTGATGGCCGTCTTGGTAGTAAATGACTGTTTATCGTCCTACTTGGCAAGAATGGCAACCGCACTTGCCGACGTCGGAATAGGTGTCAGTTTGTTACAGCTACCACTGCTCGGGCAACGCAACGACATCAATAGTAGTCGTTCGTGACTGTGATCAATCAGCAGGGATGACAATATTGGTTGCAATCGCTCCCAAGTGTCCAACGATACCATCGTAGAATCCGATTCCGATTGGGATTTCTCTCACCAATTACAACTACCTCAGGATTCCCAATAGACAATTCCCAATAGACAGTATCATAGCCAGCATTGCATGTAACCACCAATGGGGGTTTGGTCACTAGCCGCGAGCATTGAACCCACTGGGTATTGGTCACCACCGATATACAGTAGTCGATTCCAATGACGTGAGATTCGATTAGCCAACGAATAGACAGCTCCAGAAACCAACCGGGCAGTTGAATCTCGGCGGTGTGCGTGAGACCCTCAGTAGTGTAAGCGTCGGCGGGTATCGGTACTTGTAGTGGCGTGAGTGCTGCCGACCGATCCAGTGAGCAGTCCCAGTGATATGCACCGTAGAAGAGCTTGTGAAGGATGTGGCAAATTGAAAAATAAGCAGTTGGGATTGCCCACATGGCCAAAACGCGCGCGGTTTGAAGTTGGTAACTTGTGAGTTCTGATCGGTTCATTCGAACTAGCTGACCAATCACTCGGAGTTATTCCTGTCATTCGCGAATCTTATTGGCGGAACGACCAAAGTGAACCCACAGGGTAAACGAACGGTCCTATCGAAACGTTTTGGCGCGGACCTTGAAGTTGGTAACTTGTGAGTTCTGATTGGTTCATTCGAACTAGCCGACCAATCACTCGGAGTTATTCCTGCCATTCGCGAATCTTATTGGCGGAACGACCAAAGTGAACCCACAGGGTAAACGAACGGTCCTATCGAAACGTTTTGGCGCGGACCTTGAAGTTGGTAACTTGTGAGTTCTGATTGGTTCATTCGAACTAGCCGACCAATCACTCGGAGTTATTCCTGCCATTCGCGAATCTTATTGGCGGAACGACCAAAGCGAACCCGAAGGAAGGGTTGGCCACGTACGGCCTCAACATTAACCCCTAATTACTACCCGATTTTATAAGCGCAATAAAAGCAGTTGTGAGATGTGGACCGCTTATATAGCCCAAGATATAAACCACATTTTATTTGAGGTCTTACAGCTGAAATGGCGGACTTCTCAGATGCAGAGGATCGATTACTATTTCAGCTAGCAAAGCAACAGCTTGACGAAGGTCATAAAATTGATTGGGTTCGAGTGTGGCAGGGTATGGTGGGCTCGGGTAAAACACGACATCAGCTTCAAATCCGTTTAAAGACGCTTAAGCGCACCTATGGGACAAATTTGGACCGTTTTCCTAGGCATTTGCGATGTGGAACGCACCGGGAACGAAGGATTACTGGTGCTAATGTGTTCACTATTCCCAGAGAAAACATTCATTGCATTGTTACGAGTATTTTCCAATCGGTTTCCAGACAACAAATCCAGCGACGTGGAGGTACGCCCGAACAGCATACCGGAGAGATTTCCCCTGGCGGTGTGACCGCTATTCTATCCGCACTACCACGTCTACGAGCTACCGACATATTTCTGGATATTGGCAGTGGAATCGGAAATGTCGTAGTCCAAGTTTGTTTGGAGACTCTTGTCGGGTTGTGCCTTGGTGTCGAAGTCCAGCAGCAGCTGGTGGGGCTGTCAACATCGCTCATTACCTCTGCAAAGCCTTCTTTTTCGAGACTAAATAAGGTTCGCGTCTACGAAGCTGACATACGTCAACTGTACAGTACAGTGAAGGCTGCTGTAGAATCGAGTACTATCGTCTTTTCAAATAACCTCGTATTCGACCCACCCAGCAATATGGCTTTGGAAAGCTTCGTCACTAGAGCACCACGGCTTGCTCATGTTATCACGATGAGCAAGCTTTGCGGACGACATCGTGATGGCTGTCAACGATCATTTTGTTTGGTTTGGAAGCTACATCAAATTATACCTGTCAGTGTATCGTGGACGGCGAAATCATGCAACGCGTATTGGTACATCAAACACTATCCCTAATCTCAACTAAAATAGACTTCAATGACATCGCATCTAACAATGTATGCACATCTCGCAGCAATTCAAATGGAGTATCACATTCTTAAAAATTTCAAATTCAACATTTCTTTTACTAACCATACAATCCGCTATCACAAACAACATACTCCAGGTCCGCCGTGACAACTGTGACCGATGTCATCGGTGTGGTAATGACACTGGTAGTGGCAGCATGTACACGTTGCCCCCAATACGACCACCGGTGAACGCACTACTGCGCACTGCACCACTCCCGAGACGTTCGCCATCTCGTACGTGTAGTCCGAGACCGTGGTGGCGACTGTGACCGATGTCATCGGTGTGGTAATGACACTGGTAGTGGCAGCATGTACACGTTGCCCCCAATACGACCGCTGGTGAACGCACTACTGCGCACTGCACCACTCCCGAGACGTTCGCCATCTCGTACGTGTAGTCCGAGACCGTGGTGGCGATTGTGACCGATGTCATCGGTGTGGTAATGACACTGGTAGTGGCAGCATGTACACGTTGCCCCCAATACGACCGCTGGTGAACGCACTACTGCGCACTGCACCACTCCCGAGACGTTCGCCATCTTGTACGTGCATCCTATGAAATTGGCGAGCATAATGGGTAGGGCCCTGCACATTGAGTGCTTGACAGCTATTTCGATGGAATATTTTTCGGAGCTAAGATTACTAAATGGGAGTGATAAATCGGTGTTGAAGTTGTAGAAGCTATTGTGCCATAAGGGGTAGCACCATCCGAATCAATCAGAAAATCTTATAAAGCGCGCGAAACCAAACTTTCTCCCGCGGGCTCGCTTGAGTTGTTCCGCCAATCATCGTTGAAACAAGCATAAACAGACAATATGATTGGACACAGAATTCAAACTAACCAATGACCGACCGTTTTCTCACTCACTTGATCAGTGTGAGTGGTGCGCGCGAGTGCCGATCGCAAACCAATGCTCATTTTACAATTTTCCAAGTTCGGTTCAAGCCTCACTACCTGCGCTAGGTCAGTTAATGACAACACGCACCATTGGTTGCTACGGGCAACAACAGTACAAGATCACTAGTGAGCGCATCCTCCGGGATAACCGGTACCCAGCTCGTTACGCGGTGCGATCAGCAGATTTACTGCCGCATTGCTAATATAGCTGCTCGTTGTTACCCTTGGTAACCCCCTGTTTTCAGTCACCATTGGCGCCTCGACATTAGGCCTCACGCTCGGAATGGCCGGTGCAGCCTGCCACACACCAAGGTCGTCGCTAGTTGTATCACCACCTCGCTTTTTCACGACGTTATCATGTTCGCTCAACGGTGATTGCCATGCTGGTGGTGGGTGCACATGGTTATAACGTATTACGGCAACACATGATCGCCTTCCTCCAGCCCATAATGGATTTGATTGAACAAGATTAGCGCCAACACGCGGCGTTTGATTTTGGCGCATCTTTCCGACCGGTGCGGAATTCAGACGTTCGATACTTCCAACGAAAATAATGTATGGTCGTAGGCCGGTGGATTGGTATCAGCTTGGATAGTCCGAGGCCTCCACACAATCGATAACATTGTGTTGGGGACAAGATTGCTTTATTCGACAAGCAGTGTACGCTCCGCTATAGTGCGACCATCACAAGGTGGAGCCTCGCTTTGTGGGAGGCTATAGCCAGCGATACCATGGAGGCGCGTGTTGTTTCAACCTCAGCAAGGATGCTGTTAGTATGTGTCATCCTGACAATGCCACAACCGCGTGTTGATTTTATACCCACAAAGTTGAGTGTGCCAGTCAAGATATGTCAGGCCGAGTGCGCACAACGAACGGCATCTCATGTACAGTGTGTAAGAAGGTAATCGCATATCGTTTTGATATCGCATGGTTCATTGCGTTCTGCTACGATAAGAACCAATTGATACTAAAGTTTCTAATAAAGTTATCGATTCAACTAGTATGTTATATGGGTAGCATGAAAAACTATTTCATTTTGCCCAAACACGAATATTATTGTTCAGCAACATTGATGGTACACGTGAGAACCTTCTCCAAAGCTTCACGTCATCAATCCACATCCACAATGCCTAGAAACCACACAAAACCCAAGATATTTGGTCCTCATCGGACGGGTCAGGAGTGGATCGCACATAGATTTCATCATTACAGAATTTTCACCGACGGTGGGAGATCGATTGCAGATATCTCACATACCATTTGCAAAATGGAAAATGACAGTACAGGACGAGTAACACGTCTTCGGTCACATCGTCGTGCAACTACTCCGAATCGACGTAGTGAGTATCACCTACATTGAGGAAAGACATAGCGGCTAATTCTACTTTCCCTGCAAAACCTTAGATGATGCTGTGAGTTTCAAGGCAGTCTGGCGGGTTTTCCATCGTGCCGGTTGGACTTCAAAACCGCCTCGCACTCGTAGTTTGGACAATCGATTTAAATACATCCGTCCTAATGGAAATCCGAGTGGAGAAGAAGGCACAGACTTCTTTTTAGGTGAACAAAACCTTGTCGATTATTACGTTTCGCTTGGTGGAGAAACTGCGTTAGATGATGATGGCTCGGGGGATGTAGATGCGTCAGCTAAGGAAGAAACGTGTGGCAATGATCAAATCGGTGATCTCCCTGGACAAACAAAGCGTGTTAGTGGTAAACGAAGCAACAATGAGCATGAAAATATTGACCAAGACATAACCCGTGATCAGCATGATGCGCAAATGAACAATATTTCTCGTATTGAATGTAGGACTGACATCACCTCTCCACGTTGTGCTGTTTGTCATATGGAGTGTTCTGTGGAGAGAACATGCACTCACTGTGGTGTTTTCATGCATCATTTCTGCTCTCATGACGTGTGTGCAAGTCTTGGAATTCGGGACGAAAATGGTGATCGAGTTGTTGATTTTGGTGAGTCGTGCTATTGCAGTGAACGGTGTTACAGGGCTACAACAAACCTAAATAACGTAGCAATGAACCTATCTCTTGGTAAAAATGCTAATGACGCTGTAAACCGCTTTAAATCGAAGCAAGGCAGTAACATAAATGACCGTGTTTCTGAATCGGTAGCGCACGAATGTGTAATTTCTCAAACTGGAAGTGTGGATCCCAATCCTGGTACTCCGACAGTACCTTCGAAGCACAAGCCCAAACCCAAGCATAGTTCGCTAACTCTATCCAAGAGGAAGGCCACCACTACGAACACTCCAGTCATGTCGAAAAGACCAAAGATTACTACTCCCAGTAGCACTGTTCAACCTACGCTAGCAATTGAAAAAACAAGTAAAACTAGTGCTTCACGCAGGACGAAGAAAAATAGCAAAACAAACAGTGATGGAGAAGCGAGTATCAGATCCGAGCTCCTTCGCAGACTACGGGTGGCAGCAGATCGGTTTATTAGTGCAAAGGTATCATTCTCTCCAGCAGAGGAATCATGGATGTCCGCAAAGTTATATCGTGACGTTGGCGCAGCTTACCTTACTGGAATCGTGACGCGCTATGTCGTGTGTAACACAGTAAGTGTCGATCGCGTCAGTGTACCAACAGCGATATTCCAGTTACAGTGGACCAACACTGCTTTTCAATCTAAAGATCACGTTCACATGATCGCAGAAGACATTATTATTCGAGGCATCGATCAATATGTGCGAATGCACCGAGGACAGGTAGAGCTCATGGAGTCGTGGAGTTCGCTATGTAGCATGATTCCCAAATATTCCAATATTCCTGCTCTCACCGAAGAGTACGAAGAGCTAGATGAAGCAGACTATCGGGAGTTAAGCGAATTCCGTGGGCGTAAAGAACTCCAAATAGCCTTGAGCCCCGACGAAGTCGAAGCCATAACGTCAATGACATTCGCTTCAACGGGATATCTAGAAGAGCCAATCGGCTTGTTTACACATGACGACGGATCTATAGCGACTAAGATACAGACAAACAGTCGGAAGCATTTTGGTAGCTCAGCGACTTCAAGTTTTTTCGCGTTCCTCCCTATTTGCTTTTGAAAACAAGTAGTCGAATTTAGTAATGCCTATGCAATTGCCGCAGGCAATGTATCACGCCAGCCAATTGAGTTGGACGAGCTAATGGTTTTCTTGGGAATCCTTTGGTATATGACTCTCGTTGATAAAGGCGAAATGAAGAACTATTGGAGCGATAATGAAGAGTCGAGAATTTTTCCTGGGGCTGGATCTACAAACTTGTCGTCTGTAATGGTCTGGAATCGGTTTCTTTATATTAGAAAAAAATTGGCTTTTCGCTCTGAAGTGACGAATGAAGATATAAAACGTGATCCAGCAGCCAGGATTAGACCTATCCTCACTATGCTCAAAACGCGCTGCAAACGCCATATCGTAGTTGGCCGAAATGTGGCGGTTGATGAGGCGAGCGTTGCTTGTCGTTCTCAGTACGCCCGACATATAATTGTGTATAATCCTAGAAAACCAACAGGCAAGTATCACTTCAAATTTTATATGTGCTGCTGTTCAACGACGTGGTTAGTGGTGGACTTCAAGTTACATTGTGCGAGTGAGCTGCATGACCAACTAGAAGGTGTACTGGAGGCGTCTGAAATTGATCGGCTAGCTGATGCGACTAAGAAATCGTCTGAAATACGACGACATGTGTTGGAAGTTACACATTCGCTGAATGGTTCACGCAGAATTGTGAATACCGACAATTTTTATACCTCTTGTTTACTTCTTGAGAGCCTTCGATCGGTGGGATTGCATGGTCGTGGGACGGTTCGCTCTTCAAGTAAACACTTTCCGCATTTCACAATGCTTGATCCAAAAGTGCATAAAAATCGAGGTGAAATGAAGCAAGGCGTATGTGTCGATAAACACATCGTAGCTGCAAGTTGGATGGATGGATCGATTGTCAATATTATTTCTAACGCTGACGCATCCAGCACAACTACAGTTCAACGCAGAATTAGTAAGGACAGAGTGGGGTTTAATGCTCCGACTTGTGTCCGTGAATACAACGCTGCTATGCAGGGTGTGGATCGTCACGATCAACTCCGGAGTAGATTCTCCATTGCTGACGGCCATTCATTTAAAAAATGGCACAAAAAAGTTGCCATGGCAATTGTAGACATTGCCAGATGCAATGCATATATTTGCCATGAAATTGTTGCTGGAGGATCGGAGAACGCTAGTAGAAACAATTGCTCACTTGAATCAGACAACAATCTATCCAGAGGTCGTGACCAGCATCGCGCATTTGTTGCCGAACTAGTGCGTGAGATGTTTGACGGTTCCTGGAAGAAATGTTTGCTTCCTGAAGAAGGTATTGCCTATGTTGGTGAAAGTTTCACTCCTGCACAAATGAATCCTTCTGGGTATGTAGACGACGAGACCAACGTAACTGAACAATCAACGCCACTCTGTGTTGCCAAAGATTCGTCAATTTTCTTGAAGGGAAGGAGTCGATCGAAGCGTGAGTGCACCGTGTGCAGGTTTGAGGGGAGACAACCGACTCAAAAAACGGATTTCTGTGAAATCCATCATGTTGCGCTTTGCAAGCGCCAATACCCAATTGACAGCTTGAAGCCGCATTTGTGCTAAGAAGATGCTTGGACTTGCTGGCAGAAGTATCATAGATACTACTTACCTCGAGGTGTTTACACCCTTGGTGGAAATTTGATGAGAACTTCGACTATCTACAAGATTCAAGCTCCGTTCATTAGAAGGCGAAACAAAGAACACTCTGAATCCCTTGTTACTGTGGTGTCACTCCCAGAGGGCATGGGATCAAGTGGTAGTCAGTCCGTGTCTTCTGAGTTACATGATAGCTCCGCTATATGAACGTGACACATTAGTTCATATTGGTGCTTAGGTTTGGACCATTGCATACAACGCTTAGTATTTTTCACAGGACTTGTTACCCTTGCATTATTGCTCACAGTTTTACCAATATATTCCATAGTCATTATAACAACAACCGTCCACATTTACTGGTATCTTCAAAGATTGTAAACTCTGCATCACAAGTTCATCGTTATAAACTGTATTGGAGCGGGATATGACCAACTACACAACTCCAAAACAAACAAAATACTTGAAGCTTGGCTGACTACTTCATTCATAAGCATGTCGTCGTCACTCAATCACTCCAAGGACGATGGCAGTGTATCTGCACGCTCTCCTCATTTGGCTCCGTCAGATGTGTAGGCACAACGTCCACCGCCCTCATTTCTTTCAACCGTTTCTTGAGGGCTTTTGAGACTACGCGGCAGTACACCCTTGTGATCCCTTCAACACTACAGTTCTTGAGTTCGTGCATAATCTCATTGAACAGGTCCAGGGAAATGTCCCGCTTTTTACTCTCTAGGTAGATGGCTAGCTCTGGGTGAGTACTGAACACCTTCGATATGGTTGATAGTCTTTGGCTTGACGATAAGGCTGTGTGTGAATTGCGGACTCACCCACCTACGAGATACTCGTGAACTGACCAAGTGAATTCTCGTTCGTGGATCTTGGACTTACCTTCCGAGACACAATAATAAATGTGTGATCGGTGAGATTGCTTGGACATTGATTGGTAGAAAATGACCAACAAGACAATAAACTGAGAGAAATCCACGTTAGCATAAGCCGGTGGGTTGCATCAATTAAGCTTGGATTCACTAAGGTTCCTCCGAGTCATCTACCTACTTTTGTAAAATGGGACAAAATGTATTTTTATTATAACGAAAGGGTTAACTTTCCTGTTGTGTCCTGGCAATTCCTCGGCAACTACCACCGTAAAGGTGACGGACCCCACGTTCACCTCTAATTACCAGCTATTCACGGAAAGCGGACAGAGTGGTACACACAAGAGAATGCTGAGGACATACGAGTCGCCTGAAAATGAAGACAGAGTGAGCCCTGGCACGATCATGGGTGCAATTAAGTCGAGCTCGTCGAAGTTGACTGAGACTGCTAAAATGAACATTTGGTTGCTCGCCAAAGCGTCTGGGGTATATGTTTTGAAGAGTTTGCAGCTTGGAGGCAATATCCAGGCGGTTCTTAAAAACAAAAAGTTGGAGACTTTATTCGAATACGTCGAAAAGTTCAACAACGGCAAGCCCCAATCCCAGCAAATTTCGGTGGTTGGTAGTCTTAGGACGCACTACGGAGACGATATTGTGATGAAGGCGCTTGCTAGTGCAAGGCAAGTGGATGAGACAAAGGATGTTGCGGCCAAGTTGGAGACTGAATTATTCAAGGGCTGGATACAGAAACCAGCCTCTGTCGATTTTGCTTTCTCAACTCTCAAGATTCATGATGAAGGGTCTGCAGTTCTTCGCATCCAGAAAATTGAGATTTTGGAGAACTACATTACATTTCTCAACGCAAAGACATCTAAGAATGAAAATTTGGTAGATGCCTTGATGTTGGGCTACGGTGGCGATAGAAACTTGTTGTTGAGTCTTGGGATGGCAAAACATGATGTCCTTGTGGGGAAAAAGGCGACAGAATTGGAGACAGCGGTACTTTTGGAGAAAGTGGACAGACAAAGGAGGGTACTACAGATAAAGGATGGTGTGACGCCAGTTTTGAGCAGCGAATACTTAAATAAGCTGGAACGTTACATCTCCAAGTTGCGTGCGACATATAAAAACAATGATGTATCATTGACTAGAGTACTTGCGACAAAATACGGTGATGAACGCGTTGCTAAGTCTCTAGTAGCAGCAAAATATGTCGAGGAAACGAAAGATGTTGCCAAAAGGTTGCAAGCCCAGCAATTTGAAGAATGGTTGAGGGATGGCAAGTCTATTGACGGTGTATATGACTTGCTGAGGTTGAAACAATTGGGACAAGATGTAATCGCTAGCCGAGGGTTGGATACGTTAGAGGGTTACATCACGCTGTTCAACAGTAAGAATTCTGCTCATGAGTCTTTCATCAAGAAAGTGTCAACGAATTTCGGTGGAGAAAGTAATCTAGCAATTGCACTTGCTAAAATGAGGTTAAATCGATACGACAGAGAAGACGCGACAAAGTTGCAGAACAAACTATTTCAACAGTGGCGGGAGGATGGAATGGATTCAGTTAGCATCATGTCTACGATATTCAAGGTGAATGAAAAGTCTCCTACGGAAGATATGAAACTAGTATCAGAGCAATTCAAGGAGTTCTTGACGAAACACAGAGCGAGTAACGTCGAGACTGTTGTCAATCCAATGCGCTCATAGTCAGAAGCGTTTCATTTGAAGTGGGTAGAGAAGGTTTGCCATAGATACATGAAAATACGTGTACACCTTTCCTTTCTACGCCCTAAAACATTCGTAAATTTATGTATCCTCGATCCATAAGTTGCAAATGTCAATGGCAATCTTAGATTTTTCAACTTGTGCACCTGCATCAAAATTTCTCATACTTAAGCTTACCAAAGTCACCCGAGCAATCGATAACAATCTCGATACCACTTTTAAAAGAGGTTAGTCAACAACTCACGCAATTACGCCTGGTAGTTTTCAAGAGAGAAGACCTACTATCCTCATGGAAACTAACAGCGCTGAATCGCACATGTCGTTCAGATTACATCTCGAACAGCTTGGACAAAATTATCGTAAATGTGTTGAGGAATGAGCAAAATCCCCACCGCTATGCCCCATCCAGCATTATAACGCACATGTAGAAAATAATTTGTGTATAGTAAAGAATTCATTAGTTGCAGTACATCGCACCACATCGGAGAAACTAGAGCCCCAAACTCATCTGATAGCTGGATTCAATAGTGTCTTGTGTGAATTACGCCGGGAGAACCCACTTTCTCGCATAGATTGCCTACCAGCACTAAAATCACTCTTCTGCCAAGCAGTAACCAGACCTCGTACGGATCCACGGTTTTCACCTAGATAGCAGGCCACTTCTAGATGAAATCCTCAAGCCGTATTTTAGTTGAATCTAGTTTATGCTGTTGTTGAAGCTACACCAGAATGCATGCGGATGACGTGCACTACTAGTATTAGATTATAGTTCAGCCCTATTCGCTGGCTGTTGACGCCCACTTCAGTACCACCGGTTAGTCATGGTTGGTCAACTACTACGAAGTGTTTTGGTGCGTCTTGCTTGAAGGAATGAGGGTCAATATTGACCACACAGCGAGACTTTGGATATAGCACACGGTAAAGAAAGTTATTATGCACTAAAATTCAACGTTCCTTGACTTTGCGTCAACAACCTCCTTGCGACAAAAGATCATTACCCAACGAAGAGATGTCATACGCAGACCTACCATTGCAGTCATGGTCTAGAGCAACCTCATTCCTCATTTTGCACACTTCCCCACAACAACAACTACCAACAACCCAGTACTCAGGATGTCTTCCTCACCACTTCACGTCGACTCTGAAGCCCCAGATCACCATTTCATTCAAGTTGAGACGCCGAAGGTGATTCCAACAAGACGTTATCGCAAGCTCGAATCTTGTGAGGCTCCCAAGTTCACACTACAATGGCGCAACCTCAGTCTCAAGGTCACCACTGCCAATCCACAAACCAAGCAGATTGAAGAGAATACCATCCTCTCCAATGTCAGTGGATCTGCTCGACCTGGGGAACTGCTTGTGATTATGGGACCCTCTGGAGCTGGTAAAAGTTCCCTGCTCGATTGTATCTCCGGACTCAACAACGCCGTCGAGGGAGAAATTGTGCTCAATGGACAACCCTGGAGTGATACTACCAAGCGACTCACGTCCTACGTCATGCAGGATGACCTGTTCTACCAGACCATTACGGTGAAGGAACACTTGGTCTTCCAAGCGAAGCTACGCATGGGTAAAACCTACACGGAACAGCAATACATGAAGCGTGTGGACGAGGTGATGGAGGAACTGGGCTTGATGAAGTGTCGAGATACCCTCATCGGTGGGGTGTCGTTACGTGGTATCTCTGGAGGTGAAAGGAAGCGGCTTTCGTTTGCCACGGAGATCTTGACAAACCCATCCATCTTGTTTGTGGATGAACCTACGTCGGGTTTAGATAGTTTCATGGCGGAGACGGTGACGATGCAGTTGCAGCAGATTGCTCGTGGTGGTCGCACAGTGATTGCTACGATTCATCAACCTTCTTCGGAAGTGTTCGCTTTGTTTGATCAGCTCTATTTGCTCTCGGACGGTTCTGCGGTCTATCATGGGAAAGCAGTTGAATCTGTGGATTATTTCGCTTCTCTGGGATATGCCTGTCCGCCGTTGATGAATCCGACCGACTATTTCATGAAGCAGCTTGTCGTGATGGACAAAGCTACTGATGAAACTGGTGTTGCTCGTGTGGAAGGTCTTAAGCAAGAGTGGCTTAAGCATCAAACGTTTTCTCAGATTGACCACGAAGATTTCCACGGTGAATCGAGAGAAAGCGAATGTCACTTTGAGGACTCTCGGTTGGAATGGATCGGACAGATCGCTGTACTCGTACAACGCAATGTAGTCCGCTTTGTTCGTGACCGATTCGCATTCCATGCTGCAATCTTCCAGACGCTCTTCGTGTCTTTGGTTGTCGGACTTATTTTCTTGCAATTAGATCTGGATCAAGATGGCGTTCAAAACTTCACGGGTGGTTTCTTCTTCCTGGTTGTCAACCAAACGTTCTCTTCTGCCAATCCAGTCTTCATTTCAGTCCCATTGGAATTACCGATCATCATCCGAGAGTACAAAAGTGGATTGTATCACCTCTTTTCGTGGTATTTCTCGAAAAACGTGAGCGAGTTTCCCATGCAAGTACTGCTGCCAATCCTCTTCTTCGTCCCAGTGTATTTCCTCATGGGTATCGGTCATGGCTTCGACGTCTTCATTTACATGCAGATTGTAATGATCCTCGTTAACAGTTGTGCTATCGGATTGGGCTACATGGTTTCGTGTTTGTGTCGTCGAGTGGATATCGCACCGATAGTTGGGGTGGTAATCATTCTTCCCTTCCTACTTTTCGGAGGACTACTCATCAACTCGGACGATTGCCCCGACTACTTCATCTGGATGCAGTACATCTCACCGGTCAAGTACGGCTTTGAGGCGCTGATGAAAATCTTTTGGCGTGAAGTGTCTTCAATCTCTTGTGATGCTGCTGTCGAGAACTGCACTGCATTGACAGGCGACGAAGTACTCAAGAACTTCAGTATGGAATCACGTTCTGCAGTCGCGGACGGTGCAATCTTGATTGCTATCAATCTTAGTTTCCGAGCAGTTGGTTTCCTTGGTCTTTGGCTTAATCTCCACAGCCAGAAGTAGTCGTGGTGCTCCAACTACTCATCCATAAATCACCGTTAATACAGTCATGTTCCCGAATAAAGAACACCTGGTATACTTAAAAATTCCAAGGTTAATAAAGGCCCGAAGGTTCGTGTTTCGACTAACCAGATAAAAACTAATGTATTAAGTTAACGGAGGATGAAACTAATGTCTGCTTTAGAAAGAAGACCAGAATGAAGCCAACAATGCTCAACTACCTTAGAAGCACGTCCTCACAAGCAGCCACAAACTCCACGATGCACTGGTCAAGCTGGAGCTGGTAGGCGGGGCGGCACTTTTTGCGCTCCAAACAGTTAGGGGTCAGTGAGCGAAGGCTGCTTTCGCCACGAAGCACTCGGGATATCACTTGTTTCGAGGGCCGCCGAAAGAGCTTGAATTCTGTGCAGGTCCATGCAGCAAGATCATTGTAGGAAGCATCAGGAAAATCTCGACGGCGGAGGCAAATTTGCACTTCGTGTGCCTTGGTTATACGAATGCGCTTTTAAAACTCATGGACCACCATTTGAACTGCGAGGCTGAGAGATGATTTAAAAATGAGGATTGCTGGAGGCGCGCAACTTGCAAGCGATGCGCAAACGAGATATTCTCCGATGTCCTCGCTTCGGATTGTGTGATTGGCGGAATTTTTCCTACTTGCCTGTGGTTGGCGTAATCCTTAGCTTCAATCTACTAAATCAGTTCATTGGTCTTAATTGGCTGCACTGTCGTGATAATAGTTTTCGACAGGTGATAAATTGTGCGGTGTTCTTTATTCGGGCACATCACTGTACATTCATCAAAGTAAAAAATGAATTGAGTACGCTTTCAACGCCCAGAATTGTTGGTTTCAGCTGTAACTACGAAAAAATAGAAACGATTCACGAAAACCTAAGTTTCTACCATGCAGCCGCAACCAGCGTGTTCAGCCAGTACTGAAAATATCGAGGACTAGAACGAGTTTTGCGTGACGTCTGAAACTACCAGTCACGTCGTTAACCGATTGATCTCACAACGCAATTCCAACCACACTTCACAACTTGAAAGCTCATGGTCTTAAACACTCAAGACGAAGTGGTCCAAGACCATTTCGTGCAGATCGAGACACCTCGGCCGGACGTCGATACCAAGGGCATATCTCATGAACATCCCAAATTCACGCTACAATGGCGCAACCTCAGTCTTAAAACGACCATTATCAACCCCCACTCGAAGCAAGCAGAGGAGAAGATCATTCTCTCCAATGTCAGTGGATCCGCTCGACCTGGAGAACTGCTTGTGATTATGGGACCCTCTGGAGCTGGTAAAAGTTCCCTGCTCGATTGCATCTCCGGACGCAACAACGCCGTCGAGGGAGAAATTGTGCTCAATGGACAACCCTGGAGTGATACCACCAAGCGACTCACGTCCTACGTCATGCAGGATGACCTATTCTACCAGACCATCACGGTGAAGGAACACTTGGTCTTCCAAGCGAAGCTACGGATGGGTAAAACCTACACAGAACAGCAATACATGAAGCGTGTGGACGAGGTGATGGAGGAACTGGGCTTGATGAAGTGTCGAGATACCCTCATCGGTGGTGTGTCGTTACGTGGTATCTCTGGAGGTGAAAGGAAGCGGCTTTCGTTTGCCACGGAGATCTTGACAAACCCATCCATCTTGTTTGTGGATGAACCTACGTCGGGTTTAGATAGTTTCATGGCGGAGACGGTGACGATGCAGTTGCAGCAGATTGCTCGTGGTGGTCGTACAGTGATTGCTACGATTCATCAACCTTCTTCGGAAGTGTTCGCTCTATTTGATCAGCTCTATTTGCTCTCGGACGGTTCTGCGGTCTATCATGGAAAAGCAGTTGAATCTGTGGATTATTTCGCTTCTCTGGGATATGCCTGTCCGCCGTTGATGAATCCGACCGACTATTTCATGAAGCAGCTTGTCGTGATGGACAAAGCTACTGATGAAGCTGGTGTTGCTCGTGTAGAAAAGCTGAAAAGGGAATGGGCACAGCATGCAACGTTGCCACAAATTGAATCCTCCACAGGAGATTCCAAGGTCCAGGAATACCATGACTCACGGTTGACCTTCTTTGGGCAAATTGGCGTGCTAGCACATAGGAATGTGGTTCGATTTGTACGCGATCGGCTTGGGTTCCGAGCAGCAATTTTTCAGACTTTGTTTATCTCTCTCATCGTTGGTCTCATCTTCCTGCAGCTTGATTTGGACCAGAAAGGTATTCAAAACTTCACTGGTGGCTTCTTCTTCCTCATTGTCAATCAAACATTCGGCTCTGCCAATCCAGTCTTCATCTCGGTACCTTTGGAGCTGCCAATTATCATTCGTGAGTACAGAGCTGGACTGTACGCCCTCTTTTCGTGGTATCTCTCGAAAAATGTGAGCGAAATCCCGATGCAGATCATCTTGCCTATTGTGTTTTTTGTGCCAGCCTACTTCTTGATTGGCATCGGTCACGGGTTCGATGTCTTTATCTACCAACAGATAATTATGATCCTCGTCAACAGTTGTGCTGTGGGGCTGGGCTACATGGTTTCCTGCTTGGTTCGTCGCATTGATATCGCCCCAATCATTGGTATGATCATCATTCTCCCATTCCTGTTGTTCGGAGGACTTCTCATCAACTCGGACGATTGCCCCAAGTACTTTGTATGGATTCAGTACGTTTCACCAATAAAGTACGGCTTCGAGGCGATGATGAAGATTTTCTGGGAGCAAGTGCCGACGATCGCTTGTGATGAAGCCATTGAAAACTGCACAGCTCGCACTGGCGCAGATGTGCTTAAAAATTTTAGTCTGCAGTCACGGTCAGCACTTGGAGATGGACTCATTCTGCTGGCAATCAATTTTGGTTTCCGCGCCGTCGGGTTCATTGGTTTGTGGCTAAACTTGCGTAAGGAAGGATAAGGACAAGTGAAAGCTACTGTCATGCATTTTGTAGATGGCTGAGGGCTTCACAGAAGGCCATCTAAAATCTACACTGCGTTTTGTCAGATCTTGGCGGCTTCAACGATTTTTTGTCGCTCAGTTGATTCAATCTTAATTGCCATCGTTACTCACCTACAAAGCAAGCATAACCGAGGTTTCACTCGAATGCGGGCTTTCTACCGTAACTCCTGCGACATTGAGAAGCAGCGGTCAAAGTGGGTAGATTTTCCAACGCGCTGCTCTAGGTAGGCCAGCATGTCTGCATGTATTTCTTGCAAACAACGCTACGTTTTAGGCATCGCCAACACCACTCCATCTGTTCAAGTTCTCCACGTACTTATTTGACGCTGTTTTCCGACATTTGGTGCGACTTTATAGTGTCATGTAACCTTGATCGCTTGATTTGTGGGACGTTTGAGTGGATACACAAGCTCAGATATATCGTCAGAATACTGCATCATGGTTGAGAAGTTGTGCTCTCACCAATATCGGATACAGCATTGTGTTGGCGAGTCTGTATTTTCAACCTCGCGTTCTCCGCTTTCAAGCGAGCAATTTCTTGCGACTGTTCTTTCAAAGATTTTGTCAAATTGACGTTCGACTTTCGTAAATTCAGTAGCATCGCATCCTGTCTGGAAACGTTTTTTCGAGCCTCATCCAGATACGTGACGTACTGCCGGTTTTGCTCGGTCAACTTGTTGTTTTGCGCATAAAGTGCCAAGTTTTGCTCCTCAAGACGACTCGTTCGAAGCCGAAAGCTTCCGCTAGTCATTTCATTGCTATCACGCAGCGTTTCCAGTGAGGTTGTGCCATTTGTTGTAGCTGCATCAACACTCTGATTACTTTTAATCGCTCGCTGCCCAAAGCTCCTGTTAGTCATTTCAGAGCAGTCACGCAAATTTTGGAATGAGTCTGTCCCATTTACAGTACCCGTATCTTCGTGCTCACGGTCATGTTCCTCTCGACTAGCACTACTGTCACACAGATCCTGTAGTACATTTGTGTCGTTTATCGTCACCGCGTCAACATGTTTGGGATCTTGACGCACTCGCAGACAAAACCTTTCAGTACTCGTTTCAATAAGTCCTTGTAGTGAGTTAACCTCTTTTGATAACCTTGGAGCCGAATCTTCGCACTCCAACGTAGAAGTCAGTACCCGACTTGGTTCATTTCGTGCTCTATGCCTAAACTCCGTCGTTCCAGCTTCATCGTGAGGTTGGTCATCGAGAGTTTGTTCCATTATTGAAGTTGCAACTTGACTAGCAGACTTTGCTGCTGAAGGTGGTAAGATTGTAAACTTGTCGTTTCTCATCTTGACCAGCAAGTTGTTGACGTCGTTACTCGTCACGTTCTTGTTCGGTTCCTTTTCTGTAATATATTTTCGAATAGCACTTCGCTTTACTCCAGCTTTTCGAAGTGCATTGACAGTCTCGAGCACCATTGGATTTTCCACTTTTCGGTTCCTCGGATGCCCCATGAAAGTCTCAGCAGTCAACGGATGGTTGTGAATGGCTCGATGTTGCGTCACCACAATTCGCCAGCCACTGACACTGGAAGTGTCACAATTTCCAGGTTTTCTCTTAACCACAACACTCATCCGAGCTGGACACTCCATTGGTCGACGATTCCGGCGCGGTCGAAGTCCTTTACCACGATATTGAGGTTTGCCTCCATGCGTACAAATTAACGTTTTGGAGTAAAATTTCAGCTCTAACGGCAGCTTTTGAGAAATTTTCCCCGTATTTTTGTCCTGGACTTGTGTTATTTTCAGGTTTCGAGTGGAAACTGACGTTGATGTCTTGTATACGTATACTTGAAACGTCTGACGCTGGTACTCGTCCAAATATTCAGCGAAATCCTCCCACGTAGGGAAGATAGTAGTGAGCATCAGTGGCGCTTGTACGTGGGGAGCTTCAGGAGATGTCTCTGATGTGGCGGCAGGTCCATCGTTGTTCTGGTCGGGGGGCATAATGCTTGCTGGTCGTTGGCAATAAGCTAGTCGTGTATACACGCTGTTTTGACCAATGATATACCGGTATGGGAAATTAGTGTGTGTTGCTAGAATGTCGCGTGAATCTTTCCCCAAAAATTACCGTGAAACTCGACTTATATCCGACACCAAGTCAAATCCCTCTTTAAACGGATATGTGCATCAACAGATTTTTGTTATTTTACCACGGAATAGATTGTTACTTTTTGACCTTTCCTAGCGCACAGGAGGAAATAATCGATCTGGTAGTGTACACTGAAATTTAGCACTCAATAGCCGAAACAAAGTTGATTACGGATATCCATTGTCTAGTCCAATGTTCATTTACCATTTCATCTCGATAGGTAACCTGACCGATTAAAACATAGAATATCTGCAACGTCTCCAGCTTATTGACTACATTTGTGAACGCTTTTGGGCTGGCAGACTGTTGTTGAAGCCATTTGAAACGGCCAAGACTGATGAATCTGTCCATGGTTCAGCTTTCTATTGCATTACATCACTTTTTTTAGGTGGTTTAATACCATCGAGCAGGATCGCTCTCGAACTGTTTCCGAAGCTGTTGTAACCAGTGACGCTGGAGCCGTTGCTTTCGTGGTATGTTCCATGCTACGTTCTCTGACTGACAGACACCGGTGAGACCACTCTTACCTTTAGAACGAGAATACATAGTTGTACATCAAATTGTTGGGTCGAGAATTCTTTCCGTAGGAGGAACACAGGGCGGCTCGGTTGGCGCCGATACTCGAAGTGGTAGTCTAGCAAAACAACGTGATTTGTTGCAGTCCACCTCCCTATGTTGTTCCTGTAGATTTGCACTCCGTGTAACTTGCACGGTGCAAGTCCTACCCACCTCCTTCTACAGCTTTTTGATGTTTGCATTCCAAATGTACAGTTGTACAGGCAATTTCTGCTGCCTATCTACCAGGGTCACAAAACTTTCTAGCGGATGCGGGATCGAGATTACGATATTTACTAACTATTTCTCTGATATTCGTTGATTCACTTTACAATTATTGGAACTGTGCTGCAAGGGGGAACCTTTTTGGAGTACCTGGAGGCCTGATCTCCTTCATTTTGCTCGTCTTAGTATAACTAGTCGCCAGCGCTGCCTTCTCGCTATGACCTGCCCTTCACCTTCACGAAGGATTGTTTTGTGCGTCAACCATGAGTGTTGAGCTTTGTTGACCATACGTTATAGTATTTCGTTGGCTAAAGATCACTTTGGTGTATAATCACAATTCAATCATGTGGTGGTGACGTTGTCGGCTGTCACTTATTCTAGGCCGTGCACCATTCAGTTCTACAATCTCTTTGATCTCTAGCATAACACGATTGGAGAACAAATGACGAGATCTTACCACAGCGGGTTTGACCAAGGCCAACCCACATCCCATGACACCGTACGGAAGATCAATGAACGGGGCCAGAAGAAGGAAAAGCGCCGCAAGTGTACATACGCATCTCGACGGGTATGTTGCAAAATTGTGACTTGATGTCCAACTCGCTATTGAATTTGTTCGTGCTAACGAATCGAGCAGGAGAAAGCGCATGCGCTTCGTGATGAGGTTCACCAACTTGAGTCCCAAGTAGCTGTGCTGAAAGTCCGATCAGCTGGACCTGGACAAGAATCAGAAGTGGACGCAGTGCTGAAAAACACTCAGAAAGAGAACATCAAACTGGGTGAAACCATTCACTCTCATCACAATCACTTTTCTAAAATGCAGTCTGCTATCAGTCAATACCAGGTAAGTGCACGTCAAACCAGTTGTAACATCGTTGCTTACTGCATTTCTCTCCAACAGAAGTCTCAGCAGTTCCACCCACTTTATACTCACATTCGTCTCCCGAAGGACTGGAACTTGCGCCGAGCCAAACTTATGGCCATTCGAGAGGAGAAACTGCGTAATGCGTACAATTTTGTCATGGACCCCAGACATTACGTTGACGCATCAAAGGTACAGTATTCCGATGAGCGATTTGAAACAGCAGAAGGAGATTTCTGTGGTGTGCGCTTCGAGGTTGTGCAATTCCCAGGAGTCGAGTCTCTTCAACAAGTCTTCAACGCTGCAGTGTATTACTTGACCATCATGGAGATCAGCATCACGGAGCGTCTCGGACACGTCACAGTAAGAGATGATTACGAGACCATTGACGGAAGCGTGTACAGCGCTCGGGTCTTGTCAACTGTTTGTGACAATGTCACTTTGGAGGCGAACTCGGTTTTATTTCCGATGATGGATCCAGATGAAAAGTACGGGATGGTGGTGATTGACTCCATCGACGAAGACGAGCTCTATCCATACAATTCAGCTGAACGCGTCCGGAAAGATGTGTCTGCCGCAGCTGTGTTTACGGTAGGCAACGATGATAAAGGTGAGCTGGTTGTTACGATGCGTCGTGCAGCATTCTTGAAGATTCACCGACCTCAATTCGCGATTTCGGAGGATGCTTTACATGAATTGGCAACCGGAATAATGGCTTGGGGCGATGTAATGATGAAGACATTGCGTGGTATTTTGTACGGATCTAGTTAGTTCTTGAAACCACGTGCGTGATTGAAGGCTAGACGTCATATCTAACGAGTGCAATATCGGTACCGTCATAGACAGTTTCTCACAAAGGCGTGTGAATAGTGTGGACGATTGAACGAGGTGAAAAGCATTCTCGAAGAGATGAACGTGTCGCTCGCAACACTAAAAAGCCGACAAGTTTTGTTTACATGAAAGGAGCGTCGAAACTGTTGCAGAACGAACGATAAGGGACATTGCTGTGGAGCTCTGTCCAAGGCAATGCATTTTTCATCGTCGAATGAATGTAAACTTACGTGCATTTTTGACAGGGTGGTATGCAATCAGCTCGACGGTGTACTTAGCCCAAAATGATTAAACGAACTCAAAACCGCTAAAAAATGGGAACTAGATGCAGTCTCAATAAGATTCACTGTCGAAGAGCTGATCTGGATGCATTCAGAGTTGGAGATTGAAAGAGCTATTGCTTGGCAGTGCATATATCGGCGCTGCTTTAATATTTCGTTATACTGCAAATAATACGTATCACCTACTGGGTGTCAACAACGAGTCAAACAAGAAATGGACTGTGCCTGACTGAAACTAAGTGTAAAATTGTGAAAACAACAATTTCAATGCGATGCTGGTTACAATTAACAAATCGACGATGACACCCTGTTAAGGCAAAGACACGCTGAGAAATGAGGGACTACGAGTAGAACATCACACCGAAGAATCGTTTCCTGATGTTGTTTAGTTGCTTCTACAATGTCATGTCTGATGAAAATGAAATTATACGTTGTTGTGGTTGCTACGCTCAAGTGCAGACGATTTCTACTTCTTCTGACGGAGCTGAAACGAGATTGAAGTGAATGCGATCACGCGGAAAGCAACGTTCAATAACACAAGCAGTAGTGCGTCACTGAGAGCCGATCGAGAAGTCATGCTGTAGCTCTCTAGCACCTCGACACCCGTACGAGCAGTGCAGTTCGCCGAGCTGCACGCAATGACTGGGACAGCATTCCAGAAGATTTTCATGACTGCCTCGTAGCCGTACTTGACAGGCGAGATATACTGGATCCAAACGAAGTAGTCGGGGCAATCATCCGAGTTGATGAGCAATCCGCCGAACAGCATGAACGGCATGATAAGAACCATGCCTATCAGCGGTGCAATGTCGACACGCGGAACCAGACACGAAACCATGTAGGCCAGTCCGATTGCGGTACTATTGATGAGGATCATCACAATTTGCAAATAAATGAACACCTCGAAGCCATGGCCGATACCTATGAGGAAGTAAATCGGCACAAAGAAGACAATCGGCAAGACAATCTGCATCGGGAGCTCGCTCAAGTTTTTGGACAGGAACCAAGAGAAAAGGTGGTATAACCCAGCCTTGTATTCTCGAGAAATGAGAGCCAATTCCATTGGAACTGACACAAACACTGGGTTTGCCGTCACAACGATTTGGTTCGTGACCATAAAGAAGAAGGTACCCGTAAAGTTCTGGATACCCTTCTGGTCCAGATCCAGCTGCAGGTAGATTAAGCCGACAATGACCGAGAGGAAAAGGTTCTGAATGAATGGTACTCGAAGAGCAAATCCGTCACGAAGGAACCGAAGGATGTTACGTTGAGCCAGCACGCTGACTTGAGTGAGCAGACTTATTCTTGTGTTCTCCAGGTGTTGATCACCTTGAACCATTGACACCGAGTCTGATCGTGGCATCTTTTGATGCTTTCGCCACTCTTCTTTGAGAGATTCTACGCGGGCCACACCGGCCTCGTCCGTTGCCTTATCGATGACCACCAATTGACGCATAAAGTAGTCGGACGGGTTAATCTGGGGCGGACACGGATATCCGAGAGATGCGAAGTAGTCCACGGACTCACTTGCTTTCCCTTGGTATACCGGCGAGCCATCAGACAGAAGATAAAGCTGATCGAAAATGGCGAACACTTCTGACGAAGGTTGATGAATGGTAGCGAGCACTGTTCGGCCGTCGCGAGCAATTTGCTGAAGCTGCTTGATAACAGTTTCCGCCATGAAGCTGTCCAGACCTGATGTGGGCTCATCAGCGAACAGAATGGAGGGATTCGTCAGGATTTCGGTAGCGAAGGACAATCGCTTGCGCTCGCCACCGGAGATTCCACGGAGAGACTCACCACCGATGAAAGTGTCGCGGCACTTCATCAACCCCAATTCTTCCATCACTTCGTCAACACGACACATATATTGCTCTCGAGTGAACGTCTTGCCCATGCGTAGTTTGGCTTGGAAAGCAAGGTGCTCCTTGACAGTGAGAGTCTCGTAGAATAGGTCGTCCTGCATAACGTATGAGGCCATCCGCTTTGTCGCTTTGGTCCACGGTTGTCCGTTCACCAGGATGTCACCATCCACACCGCTCTTTCGTCCCGATATGCAGTCAAGAAGTGAACTTTTACCTGCACCAGAGGGTCCCATGATGACAAGCAGTTCACCGGGTTTCGCTGAGCCACTGACGTTGTTCAGGATGATCTTCTCTTCCATCGTTTTCGTCGACGGGTTTTTTACTTTGGCTTTTAAGCTCAAATTTCTCCATTGGAGCGTGAATTTGACCGGCTCAGGAGCAAAAGTTAGCTCCTTGGGGGTATCATTGACCTGAATGAAGGGGTTCTGAGGTGACGCCATGGTATAGTGATATTACCGGAGAATGTCGAGTACGCGGTGTTTCACTAATCGGAAAATGAGATTCATTCAGTCGCTCGGAAGCGGTGTTCTTTTGAAACCTGGAGGGAGACGTGCTAGTTGTCGAAGGAGTCATGATCTACCATGACCTATGGATACCAAACTAGAGATTACTCTTCTTCCTTATAGCTTAAAGCACGGAACCACCATCATTCGGCTGACGGGGTTGCTGTGAATATGTAATCGTATGTCATGGTAACCAATCGACATAGCTAACGAATACCACAATTTGGTCATCGCGCAAACAACAGACAAGATGATGCCGGAAGCTAGTGTCAGATGGCATGCGTTAGTGGTCATCATCTTTGTATTTCTAATGATTATTCTGCTTGGAGAAACTAACTGGTAAGACAAGAGCTACCACTGTGTAGCTTATTTCAAATCGTAAACTCCACCCTCCTCACGATATGTGCTTATAGATCGATAAAACCATAGGAACTGCATTCCGATGGTGCTTTTGACTATTCACTTTTCAAGTTGCTGATTCTGACCCAACACACTCTTCACAATGACGAATCTCCAGTCACCGTCTTCGACCTTCGACCCTGCATTATCCCCTGATCGAAATACGGAGACAGGCATTACGCCTTCGGAGTCGTATGTGAACACTGTTTCCCCAAGACATCACGGTGAATTGGAGAAATTGAGTCGATCACAGAAATGGATGCGCTCGTGGGTAACTGCGCGCTGGCGATTATCGCGCAACATCTACTCGGTCCCCGTTCCGATGCTGACGACGCGATTCGACATCAAGCAAGGAGATCTCGTGCTAACCTTACCGCTGCTCCTAATCCTCCTCGCGGCTACCGTAATTTTCACCAACGAGCACGACGTCAAGATGTCCGGAATGCCACCGACATTCACGATGCTTCTCGTTTTCGGGATGACAGTTCGCAACAACTCGTTGTTGTTGACCGTCACGGGAATTCCCTTTGAACGAGCTCTATTCTACCACAAATTGTTCGCTTACGCGACAATTATCCTGACTGCATTGCATGCCTTCTCCTACCATCTCGCCGACGACGATGGTGATGAGGAAGACAATGAATCCAAAACGCAGACGGGAGCTATTGCATTCATGGCGATGATATTCATGTACTTGCTGTCGCTGAACAAGATTCGACGTCGCTACTTCGAGTTTTTCGTGCGAATGCACTGGATCCTCTTTATCGTTGTTATCATTGCTGCTGTAGCGCACGGTGCGTTCTTCGCTCTTTTCGGTATTTTGCCGTGGTTCATCGACATGCTTTATCGTCTCGTATTCCGGTCTCGTTCATACTCAAAGGGAAAGAAGGGATCTGCTAGTCAAATGGGTATTATTGCTCGTGATCAAGTGTCCATCCACGCTCTTCCTGGAAACATCACGCGAATCCAATTCCCGCGCGTACGGAAAGACTCTGGCGAAACTTTCGAGTACGAAGCTGGCCAATACGCGTTCCTGTGTATCCCCTCGATTTCGTCTTTGGAATGGCACCCGTTCACAATTTCTTCATCTCCAAATGAGGCAATGGTAACATTCCATATCAAAACGCTTGGAGACTGGACCAGGAAAGTCAGGACTGCTGTTGTCGACGCTGTGGAATCGTCCCCATTCGACATCCTGCTTGACGGACCTTATGGCAAGGTATCAGTTGACATTGACAGCTCAGCGGTGTACTCGCACTATGTTTTGTTCTCCGGCGGTATTGGTGTGACACCAATGCGTTCCATTGTCAACTGGTTGCATAGTGACCACGTAAGCGGATATCGCTCTGATATCAAGAATGTTCATTTTGTTTGGTCCGTACGCGATCGCGACCTTATTCAAGCTCTGGTGGATGGAACGGAAACGCAAGACTATGGCAACCACAACGAATCCTACTTCCCCACTCGCATTCAAGACGCTGCGGTGGTGAACGAACCATCCAGTACATTCTATAGTGAATTTTACATGACAAGGGGTGAGAGGGATGTTGAGGCTCAATTAGACCACCAACTTAGCAACTGTCTCCGATATGGTTCCCGACCTGACACGGCCAAAATCCTGCACACCATGGGTGAAAAAGCACAAAATGCGGGTAGGTCACGAATTGCTGTTCTCGTGTGTGGACCAACGCCGCTGGTGAAAGAAGTTGTGTCCACAAGTCTTGATCTCTCGAAGAAGATGAACATCCATTTCGATGTTCATATAGAACTTTTTGATTTTTAGGTGATTGTTCGAGCTCATGGAAACCCATGTCACCTTTTCATTGACCTAGCAACGACAAAAATCAGTATTGGTAAATTCGAAGCTTCCGGAGCAAAACAGGTAACGTGTTGACAACAAATGCACCGAATATTTTCTTCTTTTAGTCATTCCGTAAGTACCACGAGTAGTGTGCGTATGACTTCTTCCAATCGCGATTCGCCAACTTGATATATTTACTGCTCTTGATCATTGTCAGCCACAATTCCCTCGCCGATGGAAACATTCAGGAACCCGATTTATTCATACAGTCGTCGACGATGCTACTGCAGTTACGAGAATTTATAATGCAACAGAATCAACGGGTGGAGCAGAAGACGAAGAAAAATCGCTACATTTTGAAGGAGCAAGCAATTTGAAAAATATATTGCAAGGTGGTTCCAAGAGTGCGAGACTTCTTTAGTTATCAAGGCAGCCGATAAATTAACCCTTTCACGACAAAAGGGCGAGATTATCATCTTTTAAAAGGGATTTTTGATACGTGGGTGGGAAGATGGTCTTCAAAAGGGCGAGATTCTCGACATTTAAGCAATACATCTGTTTTCTGGCACCGTGTTTTGTTACTACCAATCACAATAGTTCAACAACAACGGTTAGAAAAACATTCCCGATACAGACAGAACTCCCAGAAATGATTCTCTATCAATTGATATGGCGCAATAAGTGATAATAATCTTCAAATCTGGGATCCACCGTTTTCACAAACAGTGCTTTTGTATACTAGTTGATATTCTCTCTTTAAGCTAATAATTGATCATTCCCGCAGACGATTATTAAGAGCTTAGACCGGTTTGAAGTGCGAAGTGATCAGCTCCTGCTTTTTGTTTGCAAGCTTCTTCAGGTTATACTCGAAGATCCATTTGCTTAAGAAGCTTTTCGTCATACTTACAGCACATTTCGTCTCGTTTTCACTCGACAGCCTACGCATGACGACACTGACAGCTGCAGCAAACTCTTCATCGCTTGGAGCGCCTTCCAGTAGAGAATCGGGTGCGTTGGTCACTTCTTCTGCTTCCTCATAAGCATTCTCTGGGCTTGGTATCACAAAATCTAACACTGCATCATCAGAGTAAGCAAAATGCACTTCATTTTCTCCCGTTGGGTTGAGAATATCATCAATTGAGACAGCATTGGTCAGGTTGAGAGCGTTGACAGCAGCCTGGATGTCAGCTACAGAATCAGCCATGGAGCGCTTTACACTTAATGGATACACACTCGAGCTAGTAGAAAAGTTGCAGGAGAAACCACATTTTCGCCAACAGTTTGCTACAGTATCGGGAGAAACCTCGCTCCACGCCGTCGCAACCCACTTCATTGCTGTCAGAATGTCCACCTTAAACCAGTTTTTCTGTTGCAGGTCAGCTACTTCCAGTGCGTGCATGAGATGAAAACGCCGGTAGTGAGCTTTAAAACAAGCAATGATTCCCCCATCTAATGGCTGTAACACAGCCGTCGCGTTAGGAGGCAGTAAAACCACCTCGACATGGGTAAGCTGGACATCAATGTGCGACGGAGCGTTGTCGATTAGTAGCAAAATCTTACGGTCTTGGCGAGTCATTATCACATTAAGTTTCTGAATCCAGTGGCGAAATATAATAGTAGTCATCCACGCATTTTTGTTGGCATAATAGTGTAAGAAACCCAGCTCTTGAGCCGATTTTTTATTGAACGCACGAGGCTTCTTTGCATGGCCAATGAATAACGGTTCGAGCATGCTCGAACCAGTCATGTTCGTCGCCAAACCCACCGTAATCCGTGCTTTGTCTTGCTTGACACCACGTGCAGCTCGATCTGGCACTCCAACTGTATAGCGAGGTGCACTTCTGTAAAAAAGGCCAGATTCATCAAAGTTAAACACATCATCCGGAGAGTACTGGTCCAGCTTCTGCTGAATTCGAGCCAAGAACGCTCCTGCTACCTCACTATCGGCACTAGCTGCCTCACCATGTAGTCGGATATGTTTGAAGTCGTGTCGTTTCTTGAAGGCTCCTAGCCACCCAGCAGAGAAGGACAAGTCCTTTGTAGCTAGCCCACGTTCCTTTAGAGCGTCAAAAAGCTGCCGGCCTTTGGCTTGTATGAGCTCATCCGTTATGGGGATGTTGTCTGCCTGTTTGGAGTGCACCCACAGAGCTAGAGCGTCATCAAGTTCAGGGTAAGTGACAGCACGGTTCGTTTTGCGGGTCGCAGATGTAGTTGGAGCTGGTTTGTCCTTGTAAGCGCGTAAAATATTGGAGATGGTTGCCTGTACTGGCGCCTTGGCAAGGTTAAACTTTGTTTTTGCCCACTTTGCGAGCTCAATCTGCATCATTTTAGGCTCTCGCTTACGTTTCTCCGCTATCTGGTACTTCTCGCTCTCAGTCAAGTTGCCCTCGCGCAGAGTTCTTGTCTTGGTGGGCATCTTCGCTACGACGGTTTGCACTCCTGTTTGCGTCTGTCGGTTGCAAAACCCACTGGCTCCGTTGTATGTGTGGTCCACACTACATTCTATCAAATGATAAATCTGCTACTGTTAATAAATGATACACGATTTTCAGTCCACGGTGGTAATCATTTCTGGGAGTTCTGTCTGTATATTGCATTTGTTGCGCCACGTCGTCAACGTCACTACAGTACCTTTCCGGCCACGGATCGCCACCCTAACTCTATCTTGCAGACGACAACGAGTGGCGCTCAAGCCTCATCACTTCTATATCTAATAGGATCATGTGAGATGCGGTCATATTTAACAAACGCCACTTACCTATTTTTGTCATGTGAGCATGCTTGTAGCGGGGTTACCGTATATAACGGCGTAACACTGGGGGGGTTCCCACCAGTAAATCTTCAGTAGGCAACTGAAAAAAATTACCTAAAAGCAGTACATGCAGTACTACTGCAAATAGCGGCAGACGATGCATTTTTTCCGAGTAGCAAATTTGCTACTAGGAATTTCTTCAGTAGGACCGTTCTTCAGTAGGCTGGAGGGAGAGACCGAGATCCTGTTCATCGACGATGGTGGAGGCACTTGACGGCGTCGGCAGCTTGCACGAGGCTGGAGAGCGTACTGTCCGTGATCCTGTGAGTACGTCCGGAGGTGCTGAGCAGCCAAAATCGCGTGCACGAGGCAAGAACTGGACTACGGATGAAACTCTGAAGCTCGTTCAGGCTTGGCGCACTGAAGTCGAGAAACGGGGGGGTTCCCACTCGGTACTATGATGGTCCTTGGTAAAAAGTGTCTTTTTATGGCATCACGACCAAACTCATAAAGTGACACCCCGTCTTACCACCAACCTCCGACCTCACGAAAACACTTATGTATTATGTCAACTCAACTACTCCTTCAGGAGGTGGCGTTCCTGTTGCGACCACACCTTCCATATCGCGCGGACCTGTTGCAACTAGGCCTGCTTTCAGAAACCCGTTGCGAATAGTGACTTCCTTGACCTCTTCCCACACTTGTAGGACTGACTTAGCAATATGCCGCCGCTTTTGAGCTGCATCCGTAAAAAAACCATTCTGGATCACATACTTCATGTAGATATCTCTGAGCCTGTCCTTGGAAGGCTTCATCACGGAAACATCTATAGAGTGTGACAGCCCTGTAATACCTGGGGGACCGACTCGCCCTTGTCTACTCGATCTAATGCCTTAAGCTTGTCAGCATTCTTGGTGCTCAGCTTCCGGCTCGCTGTCATCGATGGGATGACAGGATGGGTGGTGCCCGAAGTAACATCAGCAACAACCCCATGTCCAGTTTTTACGAGAGTTTTTACGCGAACAAAAAAGACTTTTTACGATGTTACATGATCGCCGTTATATACGGTACATGAGGGGTACGTCAGATTAGACAGAAGTAGATATACATCAAGAGAATTCACTTAAGGGATACTTTTGCTTAATGGTGTGGAACACATTACTATCACGTAGGTCGAATGGCTGTGATCCATCCAATAGGGTAAGACCAGGTTTTATATAGGAAAAACTAGTTAATTAGAAAGTCGTGGTACAGGCTAAATTATCTATTTAGACCAGGGATTTGTGAACGGCCATTCACAAAAAGTTTGTAAACTCTTAATAGCACGCTTCCTCTACCCCGTCACAGTTAGCACCTAATCTCGCCCTTGCCTTTTCTCGCCAAGTTCAGTATATGGACATCATCATTACGACTGAAATAGTGTATACGGAAGTAATACTCGTGGAGAAGACCATCACTGTGGCGAGAGTTGGTCATGTCTTTGTTGTTGGCGGTTTGCTATCGTGCCATAGTAGCATTAAACTAGTTGGAGTATGCTTCTTAGGTTGACTTCGGATATAAACTATTAGGTACTGTCAACTGCCCTGACGTTACAGTAGAAACGACTGGGAGGTATCAAAATCATCAGATACTGTATGATTAGCTGGTCCGCTGCTAGAGCTGGCGAAACACGAGTGGCAAGAATAGTCTCTGCTGGGTAGCCTTCCATTCTTCTTCTTTCCATACATTTTGAGTTGAATCATGGTTGCGATCTCAGTCTCTACGCTGCCTTATGAATAGCATTGTATTCTGTGCGCGCTAATTGCCACCAAGATATTCAACTATGCAGCAGCATGTGGGGCAAAGTGACCACGCGATGTGGCCAAGCCAACCCTAACATGAGGACATGTCGGAATGACCCACATGATCGATGTTCTGATCGAATATTCATGCCATCAGTAACTTAGGGCAGCGTGTAAACTTATGCATATCTGTTTCGGTCCATCGTAGTACAATCTATGCAAATAAATGAAGTGAAAAAAACTTTACTCCCCTAGGCCCACTTCGTTTCCACCCTTGATAGCGCTAATATTAACACTACTCAGTGAAGTCGGCATTTCTAACCCATTCAAACCAACTTTCGCGCTCACACCACTACTCCAAATTGTCAGTAATACTACCAGCTGAGCAGCGTTGGTATTTGCTGAGTATTGGCAGACGACGACGACGGCGACCTGCGACGGCGGCAGCGCTGCTGTCCCACAGGCACCAGCTACCGTCACACCGCGCATCATTACTGCATCTACGTATTCAACTGCCTGTGCGCTGCGTCGATAACGGCACTTCATAATCGAGCACCAATGATTGGTGCAGCTGGGGATGCTGCAGAGAAGGCACCCGTGTAGAGTGTGTAGTGCAGGTAGTCGCCCTACGTCTGATGCAATTTGTTCGCCAGTACACCAGTAGGAACAGTCCTACTGGTACTGGCGAACATATTCTGGCAGGTTCACGATCTCGCTATACTGCTCTTGTCACTAAAGTCGAATCTATACTATTGGTAGTCTTGTCAAATTCCCATTGTGAATACGGTAGGTTGAACGCTTGTTGGTTGCTATTACCTTACTTTGCTTTCATTGGTAGAGAGACAGACTGGTCTATTGACTGTTTTTATCTGCTGCAAGATCGCTGAAATGCCTGGAGTCTATCTAATAGCACTGAGTTCCCTTGTGGATTCTCGCGTTCCTGATGACCTGTCACTTTTGATGACGTGCTCGGGATACATGATACATGGTACTGTACCGTATATAACGGCGATCATGTAACATCGTAAAAAGTCTTTTATGTTCGCGTAAAAACTCTCGTAAAAACTGAACATGGGGGTGTTGCTGGTGCGACTTCGGTCACCACCCATCCTGTCATCCCATCGATGACAGCAAGCCGGAGCACCAAGAATGGTGACATGATTAAGGCATTAGATCGAGTAGATAAGGGCGAGTCGGTCGGCGTCGTAGCACACTCTTACGGTGTCACGCGTGTGACAATTTGGCGGTGGAGGAAGCAACAAGCAGCTTTGCAGGGACTCCCGGAGCAGTTGTACACAACGAACATAAGCAAGATAGGGATTATGACTGGGATAAAGGCAATTGCACGGTTCAAGCTAAGGCGTACTGCGACCAAAAGGTCATGTAGGAGTGGATTGACAATGTGTGGGCCCCTGATATTCAAGCCTTAGTTCTTGATAGCCTTAAGATACACAAGATGGAATGCATTCGGACGCGATTGGTTGCGCATGCGCACACAAGCGTTGTTTACGTACCTCCAGGTATTACAGGGCTGTCGCAACCCATGAATGTTTCCGGGCTGAGAGATATCTACATGAAGTATGTGATCCAGAATGGTTTTTTTACGGATGCAGCTCAAAAGCGGCGGCATATTGCTAAGTCAGTCCTACAAGTGTGGGAAGAGGTCAAGGAAGTCACTATTCGCAACGGGTTTCTGAAAGCAGGCCTAGTTGCAACAGGTCCGCGCGATATGGAAGGTGTGGTCGCAACAGGAACGCCACCTCCTGAAGGAGTAGTTGAGTTGACATAAAAAATAATAAAAATGAGTGTTCTGGTGAGGTCGGAGGTTGGTGGTAAGATGGGGTGTCAATTTATGAGTTTGGTCGTGATGCCATAAAAAGACATTTTTTACCATGGACGACCATCGTACCGAGTGTTACATGATCGCCGTTATATACGGTATAATCACTGCATAAATGTTCAACCTTATCCCGCGCAAAGCTGTGTCCGGTTTCCGGATCTTGTTTTCATTGGTAGAAATAACACTGTATTATCAAATATGATTCGCTAATATTTGACTGGTGTGCGCTTGGTTAGTTGCTTTGGTTTGTGTCAAACCTGTTGTAAACTACAGGATACACTTCAGGAAACGCTGTGGAGCAGAAGCTCACACACGCAACGAACACAGTGCTGGAGCGGCAGAAGCCACTCGGGGGTTCTTTGTATTAGATAGAATCTTTAGAACTGAGCACTAACTGCTCCAACACACTCTTCATACAACCTCCCCTTTCTCACATTAAGCTGTCGTACTGTGTTGCTCAGTTGTGGTTACCAGTACAATTCACAACAAAACGTATTTATTGTTTCTCAGGTTCTGTAAACGTACACGTAGTATTTTTGAGATCTCAATGCCGTATGGACAGCATCATCATGGTATGTCCGTGTTCTGCCCCATGTCGTGGATCCTCAACAACGTACAAAAACTATCCTGACCCAATACAAAAGCTAGTAGTGTGTCGTAGTGATTTGTTATTTTAAATCTAGAGATTAGGACAGATGTCATGGCAGCTTTGGCTTTGCTTCCTGCGAGGAATGATATTCCATCACCTACAGAGCTCAATATTCGGCTCGCTGAGGGACTCAGTGCTACCTCCGCAAATATCGCTTCGCAATTCCTCCCGGGTTTGCTGTGGATACGCGCACTCACACCTGGTCGCCTCAACTGGTTACATACTCCCCTTCTTTCAGGCGGTATGGGTACCCTTTCAAAGCATCACTCCTCTAGACTGTATCTCTTTCTTGTACATACTCTGTCTACATGTGTTAACTGTTCGGGACTTTGAATCACAGTTTGATCTCTCATTTTACGATTCGTCTTCAGCCAGGCGGTCTAAGCTGTACAGTACTGGTACTTACTGTTTGAAATCATGTATCGTTCCTACCTGGTCATGTTGTTATCTGTTGTACTATGTGCATGCGGAAATACCGCCGTGGCTACTTCAGACTCGAGATTGCCAATTCAGATGGACACATCCTCTAAACGTGCTTTGCGAGTTCACATCAAGCCGACCGACAATAAAGAGGAGAGGATGTTTAACCCAGACATGTTCAAAAAAGCAATCCCAAAGCTTTTGTTGACTGACAATGATCTTGAGCACTTGGCGATGAAATTAACCCCCGCGGACGACGTGTTCATAAAGCTTCGTCTTCATCAGCTAGACGATGGACTGGAGGATGCCTTACTCAATCCCAACTTGATACAATTTGGCAACTACCTTGAAAAGATTCAGACCAAGTATCCATCTGAAGAATTGGTTAGTGCTTTAATCAAGAAATACGGAGACGAAGCAGTGGCAAAGATGCTTTTCGACGCCAAGATGGACAATGTCGGGATAACCGAGAAAGTCGCTAAAACCTTGCAAGCGACACAGTTTGTCAGGTGGTTCAATGCGAAAGTGAAGGAAGACGATGTCTTGAAAATACTCAAGATAAATCCAGCAACTATGGATGACAATCCATACAGTCAAATTTGGTTGGAGTACGCAGTCGTGAAATACGTACTTACGAACAAGTGAAAACGCTAGCTCCAGTCATTCCAAATTCAACGCAACGTAGAGTATACTAAAGGGTTGGATACACATTCACTTTCAGCACCCTCTGGTCGAAATACAGGATCAATCGAGACAAAGTATACTTATTCACGAAGTGGATTCATCAATGGAGCTCAATGATAGACCGCATATTGTACTCGAGAAGGTTTAGATCCCGGATTATGACATAGTAGCAGTGTGGGATGTCCAGAAGCCCCACAGAATGATGCTGTTGTGCCAGAAGACGTACACTCCCACGAAGGACGTCCTGAGTACAAGCAGAAGCTTTCGCCTACGAACAAAGCGAGATAATCGAAACCCCGAATGTGATAAAGCCCAACGTGAAAACTTGGTAACTGTTGACAAAAGAAAAGATCACAGGCATTGTTTTAAGGGTAGTTACATGCTTGTCCGCCGAGATGCAGTCGACGATAATGTGGTCGTGTTAGTATTTTCGGTACAAACTATTATGGCCAGTACAATAAGTACCGCAACCGGCACGCCTTCACCCAACTGTTGGCGAGTCACCAGTGAAATGGCTAATGGAATCTTTAGGCTACGAACGAGCCGTCTTGAAGAGCAAAACGCGGCACTTTACTCACAAAATACCGTGTTGATGGAGCAAAACCGACTGTACGTCGCTCAGCTGGATGAAGCACACAAACGAGCTGCAAGGCAAGAAGCGGTGCTGGTGAATTTTCAAAAATTGATATCCAGTCTGACAAGAATGGTGAGAGAGCAATACGAAGAGATAGCTCGTTTGAAAAGTGGAGAACGCGAGGTTAATGATGCTGACTCACAGACAGGAAACTATCCATTGTGCAGGCATAAACTTTTAATCACGACACCTGAATTAGCACAACATCACAATTCAATAAACCGATAGATAATCAGCAGCGTGGTCTACATTGTACAGGTTGCACACATTACCAGAAGAATAACATTGAAAATGAAAATGAATATTCACCTCAAAGTGGCGTAAACTACAACGTTAACTGAAAATAATACCATTTTTTCTCTCGAATTGCTCTTGATTAAGCGTAAAAACGCGAGATCTGCCTAAAATTCTCAATAAAAACTGTCATTGGCATGCACTCGGCCGCTGTAGGTAAACGAGAACGAAATAAACCAGGAATCGTTTGCCGAGTCAGTCTACAGACGTGATTTTTTCAATGGTTAAGCCGTACAGCCGTTAGGCACGCAGGTGCAGTAGAACTCACGGTGGAAGAAATCGAAATTTGATCTTTTTGCTGCATCGTGGTGGTGCACATCAATGTTGGCGTTGCTTTGACCATTACCAAAAGGTCGATGATCATTTCTAGTGCCACTAACCACAACAACTTAAATATTCTCTTCATTCTTACAAAGAACGATTGATCCAAGAGAGTTAGTCGTCAAGTGGTTCATTGCCACTCCTATAGAAACACACCCGGAACCAACCACTCAACAGCAGTTTCATCACCTACCACCTTGAAGTCGTTTCCTTCCAGCTCATTCCATAGTACCTTCGACGAGAATGACAAGACCCATGGTAAAGTCAAACGTTTCGAATAGGTGCTAGTGATTGTTGCTCCTGCACATCTCACAACTTCGATTCCATAATGTCGATCCGGTCCACAGAAACCGGAAAGAGTTCAAATTCGTACGTGGCTTGGCGCACTGACTCAAACTTGCGAGCATTCACAGTGAGCTCCAGTTAGAGCTTATTATGCTTCGAAACGATCAATGCGCGCTGCGAGTCCTTAGTCTCGCGTTGTCTAGAATCCAACACCTGCTTGACATACTGAAAAATAGTGAGTAGCGTAGGTAGTCTAGCAAAATCGAAAGCGAATCGTCATACCGAGATGTAGTCCTCCAGTTTTGCATCCAAGGACACATTTGAAGAAGTTACGAAATCTGTCTTGCTCAAGGATCCTGATTTCCTGCGTATTAGAATCAACATAAATGATAATTTTGTTACCCACGCACGAATGTGAACTTACCATTGCTTTTTGGCTAGTACGATTCTCCAACCAAATGCTTAACTTTCAGTCTTGAAGTTCAATAACATAGCGAAAGCAACCTGTAAATTCGAAGGCGTCGTGCCATCCAGTTTACTGTCACTTGGAGTAGCCATGGCCAATTTCTCCAACTCCACTTTCGAACTCCCATGAGCGCAAAAATGAGAATAAAATCGATGACAACTGATGGCGTAACTACGCTAAAATTTGTGTGCACATGGGTTTACCCATGTTTTTATCTTCTCACCCACACGTCGTTGCGGATTCACCAGCTTAGACAACGCTTCTTTACGTTTATTTGAAGCGTTTACCATAACATTACATAGTCAACTCTATCCAGTGGACCATACCATTCAAATATCCCAGTTATCCATTGCAAAAGTTGACTGTGTACTACTCAAGCACCTAAACCATCAAAGCGAGGATCGTGCCAAGTGAGTTCTTGGCATTCGCAGGTCTTGTCTTTAAGCTCCAACGTACAGTACCGACAAATACGAAGAAACGTTCGAAATAGTGGATATGCCAGTGAAAACAACTGCAAGTTCCTCGTTCTTGTTCACCTGGACGATGCACATAAGCGTAGAACTAGTTTCGTGAGTGATATTCTGGTTACCGCTACTGAAATCGTAGTATCTGGCTGAAGCAGTTGCTGCACGTTGAATTTCAACGCCGTTCTTTTGTAGCGAAATCGATCCTGACGTGTTTGGCACGTGGTTCACAAGTACTCCGATAGCATACACACCAGCGATCAGGAATGTGATAGACGTGTTGTCAGTAGTCAGAGTAAATTTATCCGAGTCAAGTGATTCCCACATAAGCTTTGACTCCGCCCACGCTGAGCTACGGGCGTACAAAAAGATACGGTCAATTTGGTCAATTCGCCCACGAAGCCTCTCCAATTCTTCTTGTTGGTCTTTCAACTTTGACTCTAAAACGTCAACTTGCTCCACAGTAACTGGTTTTAGCACGAAAACGTAGCTGACATCCCGAACAGATCGAAGGAGCCGAAGTTTGATGCTCATCTCAAGCTGCAGTTTACCTCCTTCCAGCGAAATCAACTTGCGCTGTGATTCTTCAGTACTCTCAACTGAACAATCCAAAGACTGTTGGAAGCACTGCCAACCAAAGCAAGAAACGTCGGTATGTTTGATTCTGACACGAATTTCTCGAGTACATTTAGGAATTTCATGCCGTACCGAAACGTAGACTGCCGGTGATGCATCAACAAAAGTGTTCGTGGTCGTCACGTATTCTGCTTTACTTAACAAGCCAGATTGCCTTATCGGCTCAGACTTTGTTAGTGATATCGCTATGGCAAGAGAAATATCAACAGAGCTTAATTCTCACCATTGTTTCTTGCTAGAGCGGTCCTCCAGCCAAATGTTCACTTTTTCGCTCTTCAGAGAAACCAAATAGCGGAAACTTCTGTTAGGGTGCGATGCAAATGTCGTTACTCCTTCAACTTCGAAGTCGGCCCCAGCTGCCATAACGAAAACGCTGAAAACACAACTTGCTTGTTAAGGGGAACTTTGAACTGTGAATAGCAATGATGATAACGAACTCGTACTCGAGTTTTTCTACGAAATGGATGGCCAACAGCAGGCAAACTCCAAGAATTCTCTGAGCTAACCGTTTGAACCCGTTATGATCAATTCATTATTTTCCTCGAATGGACATTGTTGACTCAAGACGACTCCAACACTGAGGGGTGGTTCCGATCCATACCGCTACATAGTACTTCTACAGCGTGGGGAAATTAACATTTGATTGGCAAGAAAAATAGTTGGTATGTCTGCAATCTGCTCATTGAATTATTCGTAGATAGTTTAATTAGTTACTGACAATTGGAGTAGTGATATGAGCGCGAAAGTTGGTTTGAATGGGTTAGAAATGCCGACTTCACTGAGTAGTGTTGATATTAGCGCTATCAAGGGTGGAAACGAAGTGGGCCTATAACCCAGGGATTGAAAACCTTTCACTTCATCTATTTGCGTAGAATGATGGACCGATAAAGATATGGACAAGTTTACATGCTGCCCTAAGTTACTGATGGCATGAATCTTCGATCAGAACATCGATCATGTGGGTCCTTCCGACATGACGCAACTAGGTTCTTAAGTTTGATAAAGATCCGGCTCTCTTAGCCGTGGTTGGTGCGTGTGTAGCAGCTACAGTAGTTATACTATCGACCAGTGCCAAAATGAGAAGGAGAACATCCTTACACTACTCAGAAGGGATATCGACGTAATGCTAGCTAAATCGGAATGATTCTAAGACAATCTACACTTCACACAAGCCAGTTTTCGTCTACTTTGTGTTCTACTACGTCCTCTCCGAGTTGATTCTCAAAGTCTCTGTGTTGTCCAGAAGCTGACAATAAAAACTATGGAGTCGGCAGCATCTCTATCAACCTTAATGCTTCGTCAGGGCCAGTGGCAGCAGTTGGTAGAACGCAATGGAGAGACGAAGTTTTCTCAATTATTGTGTGTAGCACACGAAAAACTAACACGAAACACGAACCTTACTAGGGTTAGGATGTATAGAAGCACAGTGTACAGTACGAATACTAACACGAGACACCATTGACGCAACCAAGCCTGAATTGTTGGCTTGGCCACATCGCACTTCTCTGCTGCTCTCCCCTCCGGTTTCACCTTTACTTTGTACCAACTTTGTCGGTGGCTGTCCTAGTGGTTTCTTGCTGGGAGGAGGCGTTGTAATCCCATCCTGCCTTATTCATCTTTGTGAAGAGATAGATTAATCAAACACTTCAACGACACAAAAATCGTTTACAGGCTTGTTCTCGTTTGAGTTACATACATGAAACAAAATTTCATGTTGCTCTGGTGATCCTGAACTCGTTGGAACTGAAGATGTAGTTTCTACTGCATTGAGATCACATTCTTGCCCCTCAGGTTCGTCGAAAAGGAGGATCTTATCAGGCTGGATCTTGAAGATCTTAGCCCGTCGATAACCGTCAGTATTGCCTCTACATACCAAGTACCACGAGATAGTATTCAATAGTATTGCTAACACAACACTTTTCATAAGGCAGCTTAGAGACCGGGATCGCAACCATGATTCAACTAAAAATGTATGGAAAGAAGAAGAATGGCGAGCTACCCAGCAGAGACTATTCTTGCCACTCGTTCTCGCCAGCTCTAGCAGCGGACCAGCTAATCATATCTGACGATTTTGATACCTCCCAATCGTTTCTACTGGGCTGTTGACAGTAACAGTATAGATCCGAAGTCAACCTAAGAAGCATATTCCGACTTGTGTATGGCACGCTAGTAAACCGTCAACAACAAAGACCTGACCAACTCTCGCCACAGTGATGGATTTCTCCACGAGTATTACTTCCGTAATGATGATGTCCGTATAGTGAACTTGGCGAGAAAATATAGGTGCTAACCCTACTGGTACTGGCAGGGACATTACTACTCTTGTCACTGAAGATCGGATTTTATACTCTTTTTGTCAAATTCCCATCTGCGAATGCATTCGTTGATGCAACCTCGGAAGACGACACATCGGTAATGATCCAGTGAAATGCCATTGAAGTGTTTTATTATACCGTGAACTATTCAGTTGTTTCGCAGTTGCTAGATAAGTCGTTCAGCACACGTTGACGCTTTCGAGACGATACACTTCTATAAGAGCATACATATGTATTCGACTGCTGCAATCGTCACTCAGCATCCGCTACGTAGTTGAGCTCCATTCTCTTGCTGTCGGTCGCGTTGATATTCTTGAAAGGACGTTGAATGATCAGCAAGAAACTGATCACCTACTCACAAACTACATCAACTTCATTTCGCGAGTCTACAAATTTGTATGTTGAGGTGAAGACCTAGTTGATCATCCCGACTTTGCGTTGAACGAAAAAGAAAATCGGGATTCGAGTGCTTGGTCCAGGTTTGTATTCACTTTGAGTGGTTGTGAATTACGCTCCCCATTCTCAATCTACAAGTTACATTTCGTTGGAGAAGAACACAGTTGAAGTTCAGCGGGCAATGATAGACTCAGTGTGGTGAAGCGCTTCATTTCTATTGATTACTTGAGTAACTTGTTAGCTGTCATGAACCGACGTCTAAGTGTGTCTACGGTTCGCGTCAAAACTGAAGGAATGGTGGTACTGGTAGTAGCTGCGAACTCAGTTATGCACCATGACTCATCTACCATGAGCCAGGGCTCATTGAATCGGGTAGAGACAAACCGTGCTGAGCCGGTCGGCCGTTTCTGAAGTTGAAGTTGTTTGATGTGTGGTTGCAGCAATACCATACATGTTTGGAGTCTCTCGTTATTGTTAGCTGTCTGTCACTATCGTCTGGCAGCTAGGATTAACAAAAACATCAACAAACCCAGACGCACTGGCGATGCACGGAACGATCGTAGCTGTCTTTGAGCGGTGCATGCATGTCAGATCGAGCCTTTCCCGATGGTACATGTACACTAGAGCATTTCGCTGGGATCGATCTCCGGTGCGATATGCTCACTTTCGAATTTGCTGGAGATACCAGAAGCACCAACCAGATTGAGTTTTCCATGGCGCCGCACGAATCCCCTCGCAACGGATACGCCATCGTTCAAACTCCACCTCATGACGTCCATGACGACCCGATATTCAATATCCAAGAACGTTCACTACGTCCGACGTGGATCGTGTACTCATCCGTCGCTATCGCCATGCTCGAAGCTTTCCACTACGGATGGTCCAACTCGCAAGTAAACCTCAGTACATTCAGCAACACAGAAGAATGCAATGCTCGACCTGTTGAGGAAGGCACATGCCTCATGTTCCCTGGACACACGAAGACGACATGGACACTTTTAGTCAACGCGTGGATCGTCGGAGGGATGTTTGGTAGTCTGCTATCGGGATTCCCATCGAACAAGTGGGGTCGACGCACAACACTGCGCTTTAACGCAATTATCATGGTTCTTGGATCGGTGATTCAAGTGGTGGCGAACAACCCGACGTGGTTTGCAGTAGGTCGTTTCGTCACGGGTGTGGCGAATGGTGTGGCTATGGCTGTGGTGAATACATTTCTCAATGAGATCTCGACTCCCCACAACCGTCACGCACTGGGAACGAACACGCACTTGGCTGCTACGCTTGGTATCTTCGGTGTGGCGACAACATTCTGGTACTGGAACACGACGTCTGGATTCCGTTGGATTGCTGGATGCCAATTGTGTTTGCAGCTGGATTCGTGGTGATGTCGTTCTTCTTCATGGTTGAAAGTCCCGTATGGTTAGTTGCTAATGGGAAGGACGAGGAAGCTGAGAAGGAGTTGGCACGTTTGTATGGCAAGGAGAACGTTCATGTCATGATGGGTTGGATCCAAGCCAACGATCGTCGATCCAAGCTGCCGTCAATGCTGAGTGGCATGTCGGACAAGGTCCACACTGAAACGAACTGGACTATCCTCACCAACAAGAAGTTCCGCAAGCCATTGATCATTGCACTGGGTTTGACCTGCATCAATCAGTTGGTGGGCATTAACGCCGTTTTCTTTTACTCGTCGTCGATTCTCAAAGATGCTGGAATTTCAGACTCGCGTGCCGGTCTCATGATCATTGACATTCTTAACGTCGTGCCCGTGCCTATCGCAGCAGCATTGACAAAGGTCATGCGTAAGCGTACCATGTTGATCTCTGGTATTTCCGTCATGGTGTTGTGCTGCATTGGTATGACTTTTTCGCTGGTCTACAGCGTTGGCTGGCTTTCGATTGTTTTCCTCGGTGTCTTCGTGGTGGGTTACGATCTGAGCATTGGCCCGCTCCTCTGGCCTATCGTCGCAGAGCTCTTTGCGGATTCTGCACGCGGTGCTGCCGTTGGTATTTGTATTACCATGAAGTGGATCTGCTCGCTCATTGTTGGGATTGGGTTCCCGTACGTCGAGGAGGCAATCACCAACTACAGTTTCACGCCGTTCTTGGGTTCTACCATTTTGTCCATTATCTTCATCTACTTCATGGTACCGGAGACGTCGGACATGACTATCGCTGAGATCCAAGACGGATTCCGCAGCGATCGCAGTGTGCAGTCGTCGAGCAAGAGTCAAATGTAGGAAAAGTATGTGAAAATGAATGTAAGATGCTGTTGAATTGCTTTCGTGATTGCTCGTGCCTCTTTAGTACTGTGCACGATGTTCTCGATATTGAAATACTACATGTAGTATTGCAAATCAGCTAACTGCGAAATACATCCTACCTCTCTCGAATTAATCGCCATGACAGCGTAAACTAATAGATCAGCTCTTTATTCCGCTTCGCTTAAACACAGTACTACAGTGTACTAATCGCAAACACATCGAAAATGCCAACTACCGTTCATTTTCATCAACAACCTCACCAACAAGCTAGCCATACTTGCATGCTACACTGGCTCACACTCATCGATTGCTTTACTGCTGACTTTTGACTGAGTGGAGGTTCTGGTCGCCACGAAAGCCGTTCTGGATTTCGGCAATTGTCAAATCTGACGTCTCCGGCACCATGAAGTAGATGAAGATGATCGACAGGATGGTGGTACCCAGGAACGGTGTGAAGCTGTAGTCCGTGATGGCATCTTGGACGTACGGGAACGCAATGCCAATGATAAGTGCACACATCCACTTCAAGAACACACAGATACCAACTGCCCCACCACGTGCCGAGTCGGGAAAGAACTCGGCGATCATGGGCCACAGTAGTGGTCCGATGCTTACGTCGTAGCCGACCACGTAGATTCCGAGCATGGTGACAGAGAGCCAACCGACGCTGTAGACCATGGAGAATGTCATTCCGATGCAGCAAAGTGCCATGAGAGCGATACCCCACAGAAGCATTGAGCGTTTCGGTAAAAATTGGGTAGCGTAGGCTGCGATCGGCACTGGTACGACGTTGAGAATGTCGATAATGACGACACCCAGACGAGCATCGGGGATACCGGCAGCAGTGAGGATTGAGGATGAGTACCAGAAGACAGCGTTGATCCCAACTAGTTGGTTGATGCATGTCAACCCCAAAGCAACAACGAGTTGTTTTCGAAATTTGGGCTTGGTCAGAATCGTCCACGGACTCTCAGCATCCATCTGCACCGATTCGCCACTCATTGTCGAGGGCAACTTGGATCGGGTATCACGGGCTTGGATCCAGCTCATCATGGCTTCAATGTTCTCCTTGCCATACAGACGAGCGATCTCTCTTTCAGCTTCCTGTTCACGACCCTTTCCAACGAGCCACACGGGGCTCTCAACCATGACGAAGTAGGAGAAAAACAAGTAACCAGCAGCGAGTACAATGGGTATAGCGGCAATCCAGCGGAAACCAGAAGTGGTGTTCCAGTACCAGAATGTGGTAGCAACGCCTAAAATGCCCAATGTCGCGGCCAAGTGCGTGTTGGTGCCCAATGCATGACGGTTGTGTGGCGTGGAGATCTCGCTCAGAAAGGTATTCACCACTGCCATGGCGATGCCATTGGCAATACCGGCAACAAATCGCCCAAATCCGAACCAAAATGCGGTTGGGGCGACAACTTGAATCACCGAGGCCACCACCATGATGATCGTATTAAAACGTAGTGTCATTCGGCGTCCATACTTGTTGGACGGGATACCCGACAAGAAACTACCGACCATCCCCCCAACAATCCATGCATTCGAAAGCAAAGTCCAAGTAGTCTTGGTATGCCCCGGGAACATGATGCAGGTGCCTTCAACGACAGGTCGAGCGTTGCAGTCCTCGGTGTTGTTGAACTTGTGGAGGTTAATTTGGTGACTCGACCAACCGTAGTGAAAGGCCTCGAGCATGGCGACGGCTGCAGACGTGTAGACAATCCACCGCGCACGAATAGCGCGTCCTTCGAGGCCCAATGCAGGCTCATTAGTGTTGTCGACAACCGGGGACAGCGCAATTGTGTAGTCCGTTCCTTGGTTAGGGTCGGGAGAGCGAGGCATCTTGATGGCAGGGTTGGAACTTGGTTCGGAAGGCAGTGTTGGTGCTTGAAAGCGAATTCGAAAGTGAGGAAGGAAAGCAGGGACGCAGTGCGTTGTCGACCACATGGAGGTGGTGCCAAGGCGGGATTTTAAAACGCAGCAATGTTTGGTGCTGATCCTTGCTAACACCCTTCACCTATACAAGTGCAAGATCTATCACCTCATTTACTGTGATGTCACGATAGCGTGTCCTATCCTTTTACTAAAACCAAGACTAACATTAATACAGTGTGGTACCCCCATGATCTGAAGATAGACAGACCACCGCAAATCTGAGCCGTGCACAGCTCATGGTGGGATGGATGCCTTTACACATCTCTGTTTCGTAAATGAAGCGTTACTTGTGTTGATCTCACTAGTCTTTTGAAAACAATAGTTCTTCTGTGATCAAGATTAATTTCTATCGGCAGTTTAGAAATTTGTGCCCAACTTCCATGTGGCGGTTCTTCGAATCAATCGCTGGTAAATCACAATACCTAAAACACCAATTGTTTGAGCCAGGGTCGAGAGGTACTGGTAACGAATGTGAAGGTAACTAACTACATTTTTTTATTTGCAGCCCTTTATGACATCACTCTGTCGATAAAGAACCCCTGAGCTTCAATAACTCATCAGGCGGCCATTCTGCTCACAATGAATCTTACCATGCCAAAACAGGGAACGATGCACACAAAATACCACACATGAGCAAAATACATACTCGAAAGAACCGACATGTTTCATGGTCGTCCAAAGATTAAGACGAAGGTGAAGATGCCATGGGATGCAGAGACATTGACAAATTAAGATGAGCAGACTTCAAATTACTCATGAAGCCTTGATGGTATTGTACGTTCCAACCAAACTTGCCGGTTATAAAGCTTGTAATGCGGGCCAATACAAACTTCAGGTCATTACATAATCGACGAGACGATTTCGTATTTTTTCGAGATCTTAGTTACTTCAAGTGTATCCGCAATCTTGGTTGATGTCTGGGAGGATCGATTCAATCAGTCGGCCAGAAACTGCGAGTCCCGGCACATATTGCAAGACGATACGGATCACCCATTTATCAAGCGCATCGATCCACTCATCACGTCTGAGCCAGGCCAGTCAGATAGTTCCAGATGAAGGAAGTTCAAGGATGGACTTCCAGAAAATCCTTGAAGTTTAACATCTTGAACATTCAACAGCAGTGGTGACTGATTCCATCGAGTTCATAAAGTTCAAGGAGAATCTAGAACCTCGACTCTCTATTTAGGAATACTAAATTACTTACTTAGATCAAACTTCATTGTACAAAACTGGTCAGTAAATTTTCGAGAAACAGTAAGAAGTGTGCAAGTGAAGGTTTTAGAAAGCCTTAACAAAATGTATACTTCCCGGTAGATAAGGTTTCTCTATGTTTCGACTGGGAAGGTCTCACAAATAATTATTTTACAGTTATCGTTGTAATTAGCGCTACTCTTAGGAGATTTTTCGTTTTCAATGTCGTTCTTCTGCTAAAGTATGAAATGAACCGATGCAGTTGTGTGTACGACGTAGAAAAGAAAGTATCACGCTGCTGAGTGTCTGTCGGGTTGCTGAATTCGCGAGACTTCTATGAAGGGCGCTAATTTAGGTATCGTGGCTAAAAGTTAATGCATCACCACAATGCTAGCATGGTGTCTGTCAGTCAGCATCACCAATCTCGCGTTCTCCACTTTTTAAATGAGCTATCTCTTGGGATTGTTCTCTCACCATTCTTGTCAGACTGGATATCGACCGTTGCAAATCCACCAGCACCGCTTCTTGCCTCGCAGCTCGTTTGTGTGCTTCATCCAGCTGAGCGACGTACATTCGGTTTTGCTCCATCAACACGGTATTTTGCGCATAAAGTGCCGCGTTTTGCTCTTCAAGACGGCTCGTTCGTAGCCTAAAGCTTCCACTAGCCATTTCACTGGTGACTCGCCAACATTGGGGTGAAGACGTGACGGTTGCGGTACTTGCATTATCGGGGTCTCGACTATCTCGCCTAGTTCGTAGACGAAAGCTTCCGTTCGCCACTTCAGTGTACTCAGGACGTCCTTCGCGTGAGTGTACGTCTTTTAGCATAACCACATCATTCTGTTGGGTTTCTGGACTTCCCCCACTGCTACTATATGATAATCCCCGAGCTGAATTTTCATGCGTACGTTCAATGTGCGGTCTGTCACTCAGCTCCATTGATGAAACCCGTTTGTGACTTCGTTCACTGCGATCACTTATCTCCACTGTTGCAATTCTTTGAGTGACAGGACTCGATTCTATTAGCGGTTGTGTAGTAGTAAAGTTGTCGTTCTTCATCTTTGCCAGCAAATTGTTGACGTCGCTTCTGGTCACATACTTGCTCGGTTCCTTTTCCGTAATATATTTTCGAATAGCACTTCTCTTCACCCCAGCTTTTCGAAGTGCATTGACGGCCTCGAGCATTATTGGATCTTCCAATTTGCGGTTCCTCGGATGCCCCATGAAAGTCTCAGCAGTCAACGGATGGTTGTGAATGGCTCGATGTTGCGTCACCACAATTCGCCAGCCACTGGCCTTCAAAGTGTCACAATTTCCAGGTTTTCTCTTGGCCACGACATTCATCCGAGCTGGACACTACATTGGTCGACAAGTCTGGTGCGGACGAAGACCTTGACTCCGGCTACGAGGTTTGCCTCCATGCGTACAAATTAACATTTTCGAGTAAAATTTCAGCTCAAACGGCATCTTTTGAGAATTTGTTCCCGTATTTTTGTCGTGGACTTGTGTAATTTTCAGGTTTCGAGTGGTAACTGACGTGGAAGACTTGATGACGTAAACTTGAAACGTCTGACGCTGGTATTCGTCGAAGTATACAGAGAAATCCTCCCAAGTGGGGAATATCTTGGTGAGCATAGGTGGCGCCTGTACGAGCGTGGGTAGGTCTGTAGAGGTTGTCGACGTAGCAGACGTGTTTGGTGCGCAAGTTCCGCCGTCGTCATGGTCGGTAGACATCTGAGTTCTAGACAATAAACACTGTATACACCTGCAAGAGGTATACACCTATTTTTGACCAATAATGCTGGTCCTCGAAATTTATTGTTTTATTTCGTTATACCAGACTATGAATTACCGATTCAATTGTTGTAACTATACTTGATCTCGATTGATCTTGTATTTTCGCCTCCATACTGCAGACAAAGGTGTTGAAAGTGAATGTGTAGATTTGTATCCAACCATTTACTATTCTCTACGTTGCGTTGAATTGGTAATGACTGGAGCTAGTGTTTTCACTTGTTCGTAAGTGCGTATTTCACCACAAAATATTCCCACCAAATTTGACTGTATGGATTGCCATTCCCAGTTGCTGGAGTTATCTTGAGTAATTTCAAGACATCGTCTTCCTTCATTTTCGCATTGTACCACCTGACAAACTGTGTCGCTTGCAAGGTTTTAGCGACTTTCTCGGTTATGCCGACAAACCTGTTCTTGGCGTCGAAGAGCATCTTTGCCACTGCTTCGTCTCCGTATTGCTTGATTAAAGCACTAACCAATTCTTCAGATGGATACTTGGTCTGAATCTTTTCAAGGTAGTTGCCAAATTGTATCAAGTTGGGATTGAGTAAGGCATCCTCCAGTCCGTCGTCCAGCTTATCAAGACGAAGCATTTTGAACACGTCGTCCGAGTGGATTGATTGCATCGCCAAGTGCTCAAGATCATTGTCAGTCAACAAAAGCTTTGGGATTGCTTTTTTGAACATGTCTGGGTTAAACATCCTCTCCTCTCTATTGTCGGTCGGCTTGATGTGAACTCGCAAAGCACGTTTAGAGGTTGTGTCCATCTGAATTGGTAACCTCGAGTCTGAAGTAACCACGGCGGCATTTCCACATGCACATAGTACAACAGATAACAACATGACCAGGTAGGAACGATACATGATTTCAAACAGTAAGCGTCAGTACTGTACAGCTTAGACCGCCTGGCTGAAGATGAATCGTGAAATGAAGGAGGTCAAAGGGTCCCGTCCAGCTGCTACTCCAGAGTATGCAGAGGATAGAGATACTGTCAGGAGGAGAGATGTCCTATTATTCTTTTGTACATTTTTGAGGTTTCACCCCCTCCGTGATTTGTGATCGAACAAGGACTTACGTGTACATGCACAAGAGAACCACATTACCGCGTAAGCATAAAGCATCATAATCCTGAAGTGGCTTGCACAAAACCTTGTTGTGGAAATAATCATCCATTGTCAGTACCGTGGCACGCAAGGTCTCTTAGCGATCTAACCCTGTGTTTCTCAAAAGAATGTGTAGTGTACTGTACTTGTCAACCTCCAATGGTGCTACTATTGTAGTTTCTTCGTGGTCAAATACATACGCTGGATTGGCATACACAAACGCCCGCTTAAATGGTTTATCAAATTTTACTAATGTAGTCCTACAAATCAATTCTCATCTGATACCGCCAACTCGAACCCCGAATCTCTTTCTCTGTCAAACTCACTCCGTGGTTGTGCTCAAACAAATGGGGAGCGTCACGACAGCATTTTGCTAGGAGAACACTTCCTCGACACCATTGCACAGCGTTATTCACAAACTCGACTCTCAAAATCAAAAAGTGCATTAAGAATGGCGCATTGGCTTAACGTGTTAGAAAGTTCACAACACACAAGACTAACACGGATTTTCATTCTACTCAAAACTAGCTAGCCGATCGACACATATAGGCTCTTTGGCCTTCACCATTCATCACAACAATAGTCGCTTCAGAAACAACTGGCAACCTCACATTTAAGCAGAAGATGAAGCAGCGACCGGGCTGGTAGTAGTGCTGGAAGTTTCACCCGAACCTTGTGTGGGAGCTTCACCCGAGCCGATGGACGGAACGTTACCGCCGAACGAACCGCCAGAGTTACCACCGTGTTGGTCACCACCAAAACCAGAGCCTCCGAAGCCACCGTGACTACCGAACGAACCGGCAAAGTTACCACCTGAGAAGGAGCCGCCACCCACACCGTGACCGCCACGTCCACCAAAGTGTCCATGACCACCAAATGAGCTGCTACCGTGAGCAAAACCGTCACCTGAACCAACGTTGTGCATTCCGTGACCCGAGCCACCGAAGTGATGACCGGCTCCACCGTGCATGGATCCCGACGGACGGTTGCCTCCCATGGAACCTTCGTGGTCGGGTGCACCGAAGTTGCTTCCCGCTTCGACGTTGCCGGGTGTGAAAGTCGAACCAGAACCGAGCGTCTTGAAGTCTGTGCTGACGGTGTTGTCGGTGTTTGTCGAAGCCTCGGAACGAAGGAGACGTTGGGCGTCGATCGTCGAGGTAAACGTGACGAGAACAGCAGTTGCAGCGAGGATCGAGAACACTTTCATTGTGTCTATGGAGTTGTGCGAGTTAGTCGGTGGTTGTTGGGATCGAGTCCAATTGGGAAATGAGAGATCAATGACACCTTGGATGTGAGTTGGGCTGGCACTCGAGTCAATCGTGATGTACATTTACGATCATATCGTCCGTTCTTGATTATCAGGTGTTGTGCCTTTTGAGTGGTGGCACTGCTTGGGGTGTTGACGTTCTCGGTCACTGGAGCTCAACGTGCTCGCGATCGGCGAAAGTCTCCAGTCGTGACAGCAGCTGGCAACGCGCTGCCATAGTAAAGGTAGCATTCGGATCGGTAAAAGTTAGTCGTCGACGGATGTGTCAAGCACTACCAGCAGGCTCACCTCATCTGGATGTGGTGTCCAAGTTGCCACGATTCAAACCGCTGGGATGCATCGAGCATCGTGCTGGATGGCTGCTGTGGGGTAAGAGATAGAGTAATACCGACAGACTCCAACACTCTGATGTGAATTGCAACAACTACATGTACAGTAGTGTTAAACCTTGTTGGACTCTCTGGATATGTAAAAAGCTGAATGCTCGATGCATCCCAGCGGTTTGAATCGTGGCAACTTGGACACCACATCCAGATGAGGTGAGCCTGCTGGTAGTGCTTGACACATCCGTCGACGACTAACTTTTACCGATCCGAATGCTACCTTTACTATGGCAGCGCGTTGCCAGCTGCTGTCACGACTGGAGACTTTCGCCGATCGCGAGCACGTTGAGCTCCAGTGACCGAGAACGTCAACACCCCAAGCAGTGCCACCACTCAAAAGGCACAACACCTGATAATCAAGAACGGACGATATGATCGTAAATGTACATCACGATTGACTCGAGTGCCAGCCCAACTCACATCCAAGGTGTCATTGATCTCTCATTTCCCAATTGGACTCGATCCCAACAACCACCGACTAACTCGCACAACTCCATAGACACAATGAAAGTGTTCTCGATCCTCGCTGCAACTGCTGTTCTCGTCACGTTTACCTCGACGATCGACGCCCAACGTCTCCTTCGTTCCGAGGCTTCGACAAACACCGACAACACCGTCAGCACAGACTTCAAGACGCTCGGTTCTGGTTCGACTTTCACACCCGGCAACGTCGAAGCGGGAAGCAACTTCGGTGCACCCGACCACGAAGGTTCCATGGGAGGCAACCGTCCGTCGGGATCCATGCACGGTGGAGCCGGTCATCACTTCGGTGGCTCGGGTCACGGAATGCACAACGTTGGTTCAGGTGACGGTTTTGCTCACGGTAGCAGCTCATTTGGTGGTCATGGACACTTTGGTGGACGTGGCGGTCACGGTGTGGGTGGCGGCTCCTTCTCAGGTGGTAACTTTGCCGGTTCGTTCGGTAGTCACGGTGGCTTCGGAGGCTCTGGTTTTGGTGGTGACCACCGCGGTGGTAACTCTGGCGGTTCGTTCAGCGGTAACGTGCCGTCCATCGGCTCGGGTGAAGCTCCCACACAAGGTTCGGGTGAAACTTCCAGCACTACTACCAGCCCGGTCGCTGCTTCATCTTCTGCTTAAATGTGAGGTGTTTTTGCCGGTTGAATGACCATGTTTAGATGTGATATGAGTGCATTGAAGATGCTGTAAGCTCGAGAGGAAGAGCTCAGATATATGTAAGATGTTAGATGTGAGGATGAATATATATCATTCTAGCTTCATTCACAACATGTTGAGCCACGTGATCGGAGGCACAAAACATTTTTATTGTGTTGCGAACACTTCTCCGTCTCTCAATGGGCAAGGTAGGAATCGACGGGTGATTTTTCTCCATCGTGGAATGCCAATTATACGGATGCCCTCCAGGAGATCTCCAATGATGGAAAAACAGCGAGTATGGCCTTCGATGCCGAAGTTCTCCCGATACAGAAAGAAATAGTCTTCCACGGGCCCAATACACTCGGCGTGATGTAGGCATGTGATCATCTCCACTTGCTCCCGTGCAGCCCAGTCGTCGAAACCCGAAATTTTTGCCGTCTCGAACATGGCGATATTCCACCGACGAATTGCATCATCTTCATCACTACTGTTTGTTATCGTAGGGCGCAATGGTTCCTTTCCTCTCTGCAGCACAGCATTTTTCACGACTGTCCCTTGTTTCTCGTTTGCGAGTAGAGTAGAAGAACTAGCGCTAAGTTTGTTGGAAGCGGAACAATTCTGGTACATATTGGCCAGTCCTCCTCCGATTTCATATGTGTAGCTGTAGCTCCCCAGATCTTTGGCATCAATGTAGTCGCCGTATGTGTGTGGCAGGTCTTTAAAGAACGGATACAAAATGTTGTTAGGATCCTGCCACACATTCACAAAAAGTTTTTGAATCGTTGGCTGATGTCACGCGCATCGTAATGGAATCTGAACCACTGAAGTTACCGCTTCCAACCTTCGCACAAGATGACCAGAATCGTGGGTCACTAACCTTCTTAGCAGCAGAGACGTAGGAGTTTTCGTCTTCGAGTTGGCACTTGAGATAAATTGTCTGGAGCAAGTCAATGAGGGCATGGTGCGAGTAGAACAGCGGATCTACTGGAGCTTGCACATACGCCATAATACCACCCAACGCATTATGGACCGAATCTGCACAAGCAAAAACTACAATCAGAATCAAGGTATTATAGTGTAGAATGATGAACATACTAATGCCGTGCGTTACCCGGGGAAGCTCTGGATTTTCATACTCGGACACACATGATTCTAAATGTTATTAAAGAGTTTATCACACTTCCTCAACTATTAATCATTAACCACAACAAAGCTTTCATATGATTACAAACCATTAGCCACATGCAATGACTGATGCATCAAAGGTGATATTCCGCCTGCGGCGGCCCTCCTCGTTGTGCTCCTCGGGGTCCTCCGCTAAATAAATAGTACCTCCTTGCAGGGCTAAGCCCTCCGCGCTACGCGCCGTCCCCTGACAGACCTCCGCTGCGGAGGTCAAATGCTGATTATGACAGCTGTAGCAAACACCTTGGAACGGTATTGCATTTTGTCGGGGCGCCGTTCGTGATCGGCAGCACGTTGTTCCTGTTCACGATCTGTGTATCAGCTGCAACAGTGATGCCATAATATTTACACTTAGGACGACATGGTGTTCGTCCGTCCACCACCGCGGAATGGTAGTTAGGCTTCAGAAGCGTGCCCGAGGCGACCCAGCATACACCACAGGCCTTGCATGGCGATCTGCTTTGCTTGATTGTTTGAATGTCGTTTGAAGCTCGAGCCTGGAGTACGAAATATGCTATAGCATAGGATGACATTCGTGATGTTGACCCTAGCCGACACAGGCAACATCCACAATTTTTTCAAATTGACTTCAGGGTATGTGGTATCGAAGGTAAATTTACTTGGCCACAGTCGGATTTCCAACGCCACTGTAAGTTCTTATTGAGACAAGGAGGGAATAGCTCGATTTTGGCCGAGGTCGACGATCCGAGAGTCGTTTATAACAGGTCAGTCCAAGTATAGAGGTTTTGAGAACTGAGTTAATATGGAGAATGTTACTTTGGGTTCCGGAGAATTGGGTTCCATCAAGTATCAAAGTTAGTTTGGGTTCGAGTAGCCTTCTCCGAAATACTCTGGATCTAAAATCCAGAGAACTGTGAATGCCATTCTCGATTGCAGCCGTGACTTTGCCCCACTCGTTATACGTGAACAATTGCTGGTAAACGGAACCAAAGTCAGCATCAGCTGGATAACTTCCCATGTATTTACTCCGTGTCCGTAAGATGCAGTTCGCGCAGCCTGTATTATTACCGCAAAATTGGCCTGCTAGGCCTTGATTCACGCAAGTAGTCTTGGCCGTGTAGGCAATGGAAGTATTGTAGACTGTAAGACTCTTGGACACGCTATTATAGCAGTACCTCCAAAATCGGCAATTATCGGTGAGCAATTCTCAATCGTCGAACAGCTACCTGCTGCTTGTAGTGCGGTTCCAGAGAGATGATCCCAGTACGGGAGTGTGATACATTCGTACGATGTGTTCAAACTGCGTAACATATTTTCGTAGCCCAACAACAACATGCGATGCCAGTAAACAAACATACACGTCTTGTGCGCCTCGAGACCATTCACGTATGTTGTGTGGATCTGTACGAATTTTTGATGATATCCTTGATTCATCGCAAAACTGACTGCTTCCTTGAAAAGAGCTTTCTCCGTGTTATTGTAGGCGTCCCATGATTTGCGAATGCGAGGTTTCGTGCAAGAAGTGCCAACTTGTTGTTCGGTAGCTGTAGAACAACCAAGTAGCAGTACTAACCCCAAAATCCAGATGATGAATAAATTCCCCATGAATACAAATCTAACAATGAAGCTCCGCTAATGGTGACGGTAGAACGACGGATTGCGATGACGAGTCACACGTGAAAGATCGCAATGTTTTGTGCTACACAACACTACTGTTGGAGAAGTTGAACACGATTACATTGGTAGAATTTACCGAACATGTTGTACGGCTTTCAAGTTCCTACGGTTCAAGCACTAGCGAATAATTTGTTCGAAACGTAATCGTCGAGACTTTTTCCACTCTCGAAGCCCTTCTTGAGGTCACTGACGGCCTTCTCGAAACCCGATACTGGGACCTTCCTCTTGTAGGCTGCACACGGCAGGAAGCGGTTCGTGATCTCTTTCCACTGCGGAATGCCGATGACACGATCCCCCGACTTCAAATATTCCACTAGAGTATAGCAGCGTGGATGACCCTCAACATTAAAGTTGGCTCGGAAGAGGGGCGTGTAGTCTTGGACGCCACCGAGACAATCGTCTTGATACTGGCACACCACCATCTCCATCTGCTCTCGCGCTGCGGTCTCTTCATAGCCGACGACACGAGCTGCTTCATACAGCGCAATATTCCAACGCTTCACCTTCTCGTCGTAAGTCGTTCCCGATTCGATTACCGGGTCAAGTTGTTGTTTGCCATCTCTAGGGTATTTAATCTCACTCTCATCGGCCATTAACGCAGTAACGGTACTGTTCGCCGCAGACATTGTGGTGGCTTTCCAGCAGTTTTGATACAGAGTGGCTAACCCGCCACTGATCGCGTAAGAGTAGCTGTAATTCCCCAAATCCTTGGCATCCACGTAGTCCGCGTATTTACTGGGTAAGTCCTTGAAAAACGGGTATAGCGTATTGTTGGGATTTTCCCACACATTGACGGGCGTCTTGCCATCGAAAGCAAGACCACGTATGGCAACGGTGTCGCTGGCACTGTAGTATTCATAAGGTGCTTTCTTGGGGAACCTTTTCAGACAATTGCTGTACCAGCGTAAATCACTACCTTTGTCTGTTGAAGAGAGCAAAATGTTTTCACCCCCGACTTGGCATTTGAGATAGATCACCTGAAGCAAGTCAATCAGAGCATGGTGAAGGTAGAAAATTGGGTCTGCGGGGGATTGGAAATAGCCCATTACTCCATCGAGAGAACTGTGAATCGTGTCTGAAAGTGTACAACAAATACCAATTAGAGAAGTTGTGCCACAATTTAGATCAAGGTTGAATACGTACTGTGGACATTGCGTTCAACTTGGGTAGTAAACGTGTAGGAATCGTTCGAGGAAAATAGCTGTTGATACACTGATCCAAACGATGCTGAGCTTGGGTAAGCAGTACTAGCCATGGCACTTTTTGTTTTCCGGGTGATACACTTGGCACACGTGGTAGAATTACCGCAGAAACGCGACAGAACGCCTTGAGTTATGCACGTTGTGGTACCGGAAGAGTACGGGATCGTGACGTTATAGATCAATAGACCCTTATTGACACCCGTCATGTCCCCACTCGAGTCACTGATGAAAGGGACACAACTGAGAAAACCCGTGCAATTGTTCGCTGCAAAACGAGCTTGAGCCGAGAGATGATCCCAGTACGGGAGTGTCAGACATTGATACTTAAGATCTAAACTGCGAAGCATATTTTCATAACCGAGTAGCATCGCTCGGTGCCAGTAGATGAACATGCAGTTCCCATGAGCTTGAGTCTCCGAGATATATTCCGTGTGGATTTGGATGAACTTTTGGTGGAATCCTTTATCCATGGCGACGCCCACAGCTTCGAGATACAAATCTTTCTCGGTGGAACTGTAGGTATCCCAGGATCGACGAATCCGAGGAGCCGAGCAATTGGTGCCCACTTGTTGCCCACTGGTGGCTGAAATCACGAAACCCAAGAAAATCCACGACACAAACGCCGAATTGAGCTTGAAACGTGCCATCGTGGATGAAGGCGTGATACTTTTCAAGAAGATTGCAGAATGACAAGCATATGGAGCAGAATAATGAAGAGACACTGTGGATATGCAACGTGTGGCAGGAACTCTTCGTTGAAAAGACACATGATTTTGGATCGCACAGGAAGCGTCGCTTGGAATCCATTTTGGATCTTTCCAGGTCAACAGTTTTGTACTTTTGCTAGCTTCATTTCTGTACTTTTGTACATATAATACATCAAAGCTCAGCAGGAGATTGGATAACGAGCGCTATAGAAATTGCTGGAATCTCAATCCGTATTACAATTCTTAAAACTCATGCAAATCATAAAAACATCCATTGAGATCGATAATCTCCTAGCTACGTATCAACTTCGATATGACTATTACGGAAACTGCGTTTTCAATACGAAGTACATCACACTGTAGTGAGAAAAGTATTCCATATACACGTGAACGTGATGATCCGTGTCTCAATGATATTGTTTATAGACCAGCAACACTGCTTATTTCATAAAAATACATGAATAAGCTCCATAATCTAATTTAGATACACAGCTGTGGTCTCTCATAGCTAAGTGTGATCACTACCTGACTCATGCCAGCAATTCATCCTACTACACCAGCGATTCTGTGGGGAACCGAGTACTACGACCAAGAGGCCCAAAAACAGCAAAACCAGGGATGGCATCTATTGCTTCAACCGTCTGTCATGGCTTCGTACCTGGCTATCGGAGGACGTGTCATATTTGGTCCAGTGGCTATGTTTCTACTTTTTGCGGTCTCGAATTATTTATCGGATGGAACAGTCTTCATTAAAGCTGACAACAGCTTTTTTGCGTTTACAGCAGCTGATATGTCTTTAGCTGGTGGATGTACGGCATGTTTGGGTCCATGCAAGATCGGCCTCCTCAAGTATTCGATGTTCAATGGAAATGCTCTCACAATAGCTCCAACATTTAATGCATATTCTGCGATGTCTCAGACGGAATCACTCTACGACTTTAGCCTCTAAGTAACGAAACTCTCATTCTAGCAGAAAACTTGGACGCAAATGGGGCCATCTGTCAAAGTGGAAGAAGCGACTGGGGATCGACATATAGTGCTATCACGGGTACACCGCAGCAGATCATGAACATCATTACTACGCTGAATCTTAGCGTTGCCCCACAAATGGTGCGAGAACTTGAAGAAGCTATAATAAACCATGAAAATTGCAATTCCAAGTGGAATATGATCGCAATTGGACGGCTCTTTATGTATCCTGTGAGAGCAGGGGACTCCAATTTCGGGAAGGTGGCTGCTGTTGATATTAACGTATTTCCAGATTTTACTGAATGCAGGGCAGAAGTCACAGCAAATTTTAGTGCAATTGGTTCCAAACTCGCGATGTCAGCAAATGGGAAAGATTTGTTGAGTACCGTTCCAGAGATTTTGACGTTATTCCCTTACATTTTTACAAGCAGTTTACCTACAGTGTCTCGCGTGGTGCCAGCTAGCAACACGCATTTTGGAGCAGCTTCGGTTGTACAGCCTCAACTTCGAGGCTATTACGGCGGATGTCGCGTTCGCGAGGTAAATACAACGGGGATTTATATCGAAGCCACATGTGAAATATTAAAACACTGGGAAACTTATGGATTGATGATCCATTCTCCTGACGGAATTCCTCTGTGTAGCACTGGTGATGTATACATTCGAAACTACTACAACTCCAATTGGGAGTGGGTGAACGGCTTTGCACCACAAATTCCAGGTCGTACACTTATCACTGCCAACACATTTCGCAACCGTTATGCGGATACTGTGGAAATCAACGTGCTTCCAGGTATTGTCGTCATCCAGATACTGCTTATGGGTATCATAAGTTTATACCAGGTTATGTCTCACAAACGTTCAGTCCTCCTCACGCAAATTTGGGCGTATCGCTGCCAAATGGGAAAGATGCAAATTGTTTATCTTGGACAGATTACCTATCACCTTGTCTATAATTCCGACCTCTACTGGCTGGGTCTTGCCACTGGAACCTTGACGACGGAGTCGATCGCAAATCTTACGTGTTGCTTTTTCGTCTTTTCATACTCTATAGTTAATTTGGCTAAAGCGCGATCAGGAGATCAACAGTTAGATCGACATTTCCGGTTGACATGGGAGACAATGCAAATTGTTGTCACCATTTTTATATGGACAGTGTTACGGTCGGTTCAACACCAGTCAATATTGTATATCATCACTGAGAATTCCGAAATTTTACGCAAGAATTCTGTTCGCGGAGCGAAGTATTGTGGGCTTAATGATGCATGCATTCTGTTCCGTATTAACGTCCTAATTGTTTTGACGATTCTATCGGTGGGATTGGGAGTTCTAGCAGTCATCTTGGCACTTATCACAAAGAAATTCGGTCCAAACCTCGAAACCTCCATCAGGTCAACACGACGTTCGTTGACAGGCTTGCGAAGTATAAAGATATGGAACCCAACTCGGAGTACAGCACTCATACCACAACCGACTGATAACAAAAGGCAGGGGCCATCCAACCAAGATTTACCTGACAACCTAACATCGTTCGAGCGAAACTGTATCGGAGCACCATTTCGAAATCTCTTTTATGACTGTGACGATATTGCCTACGTCACGTATCATGGCAAACGTTGTACAACTGTGGAGGCGCTATTGCTTACGGGGTATCTCTATTATGGCGACCATATTTATCAATCGACTTCTGTGGTGTTGCTCTTGATTGCACGGCTAATGCCACAAAGATTTCTTCGTACATTCAATGTGATTTTATTAAGATGGCATGTGAACCCCAGAAAAGGAACTTTATCACATGCACTGTCGTGCACATGGTACACTGCAAGCTCAGAAAAGCATGCATTGGCTGGTGCAGTGCCAATCGCCTAGCATACTGATCACATTTTCAAGTGTTTGTATTAATCGAGAAGAACATCCTCCCATCCAAGCGTCATCAATCAACTGTATTCAGATCTCCACAGAATTGTTTGCAGTGGCACGATTAATTCACACGAGCACCTAGCTACACGTTGACAGTGATGAGAAGTGTGATCCGTACCAGCTTGCTGTCGAGCTGGATCACTTGATCTCGAAATATCTTATGACGAACTACTCAAATTGGAATATTGTGGTTGATGTAGATTTGAGCAGGTCTTATGCAAGTTCTGAGGTGGATGTTGTATCTAACGGATGGTCGTGGGCCATGGAAACTGGCGACTAAAGCTATAGAAATGACCACCTGGAAGTTGTGATATCACTAGGGGTTCCTGCATGTTGCGACGGACAATTCATAAGTTGTAGTGCCACTCGCGCTAATTATTTCAAAAGTGAGTTCCTTCAATAGTTTTTAGCAGTTTCGTTGAGAAAAGCGACTGTAATCAAACAACCTTTTCGAATCGGAAGTCACATATCGAATGCACATCTGTACCAGTCATACTAGCAAAATCGACACTTTAAGAGTCTACAGTAATGGCCAATCTCGCTTTCAATTAACTCGGACACTGCTCGTCTTATAGAATCGAAATTGTATTTGAGTTCACGATATGTACTTCTACAAGTAATCCGTGTCGACCCACCACTCGGACTCGTAATCCTCACCCAAGATTTCCGTGATGTCGACAGCTTTCTTGAGTTCTAGGCTGAACTCAACGCGCTCATCAGTGGGCGCACCTGCACCAGTGTTTTTAAACTCTCTAAAGTGAACATCATTCGTGCTGGAGGTGGCATCCCAAGCTGACCAACCAAGTGGATTGATGACATCACTGAGCTCACTGTTCTGCCACACAACACGGGCAAATGGTCGCCACGGGCGACCGAGATAGGACGATCCTGCAGGGTTTGAACCGAAGACACGCGCGTTGTTGAACACGTAGTAGGACGGATTTTCCTCGCTGTTGCGGCCATTAGCCGTGATACAACCCTTACCAATAGTCTCGATATCGCAGTCCTCGAACCAAGCTGTTGCTGTTGAACCAAAAACAAAGTCAACAGCACCGCTAATGTATGATTTCGCGTAGAGCTGACGACCCTTGTTGGCGTACAAAGTGTCCTGATAACCAGTGAAGTTGCATCCATAGAAGCCGTAGCCTGTTCCATCGACAGTAGCAGCCACCGCCTGACCGACGTTACCAGCAGTGTTGGCAATGTTGATGTTGTACACTTTGACGTTATTTGGCTTGAATCGCATTGTGCTTGTAAGATCGTTGCGGCCTTTTGTCACTTCTCGTGGGAGATCCTTTTGCGCAGTCGCTTGAGTAATAGTTACCTCATTGTCGACGTACGATGTTGCATCACAGGTGGAACCCTGAATCAACAATGCACCCGATAGTTTTGGGATGAACACCTGCTCCTCGTAGATACCTGGCATCACGAAGATTGTCTGTGCATCCGACGTAGTAACGTCCAGGGTCTTTACTCCCTCTGACATGCTCACATAGCTTCCATCGTAGTCACCCGTAGCGTCCACGACGATGGCTCCTGCAGGTGGTTCGATTCGGGCATTCGGTCCACTGCACGTTTCAGGTGCAAAACTTTCACTTGCACTATCACTGTCATCGACGACGGCACCATTCACTAATCCAATCGCGACACTTGCAAAAACGACGACAGGTACGAAAGCCTTCATGTTTGAGCGAATGAACGAAAATGATGAAATGAATCTCGAAATCTACTCTCGATTGCTGTTCATCTAAGATGCAATTTGCAGATGTACCAGCGTTACTGTGTTGTGTGGACAGGACTAAAACTGTACTTTCATCTTGAGATTGGACGATGGACACATTTTATATAATAAAATGAACACACGAGCAACTAGGATTGTCGGTGCTTTCTCCTATTGTGACAGTTATGTACACAGTGTGTGCTAGGATAAAACTATCCCTGCATAAAGCGTACCCCATGTGTCTTACTGCAAGACTCCATATCCACTACACTGGTATGTAAGAGCGTACCGCATCACCGCTGTCCTATTCACAGTTCGAAGTGCGCGCCAAATCATTAGGACCGTCGATTTGGCGACACATAACTCTTGCTATCTCGGCTTGTACGCCGAACTAGGAATCACTGTTTAGATATGTTGTCTCTATTAGCAGTGCGAAGGAGCTACTTGTGTTAACAACTCAGATTTTGAAGCCGTTGATCAGGCTGGTATACAAACTGCCGCTGTCAGGACAAAGGACAAAATTTAGTACCGTCCTCTTTTTCTGTTCTCGGAAATTTTATTTCCGAGCTAAGGGGTAGATCCCAGTCGCCTGCTATTCCTCTACTTTTTTATCCCTGTGAAATTCGTTTTGGCTATTTGGTCTGGTGGGCTGTCTCGTATAACTGCTATACGTTATGTTTTATATAATTTTATAAGTTCGGATGGATGTTGCTCCTGTCGTCTACCAGCAACATCAAATGGTAATTTAAAAACAAAGTAGAAATTTATTCGACCAATCATAACAATATATCATAACAATATAAAACGTGTTTTTCGCTTGTGATGTTGCGCTAATGTCGCCAATAGGATATTGTCGTGCAATCACTAACAGAATTTCCACTTACATGCCCGAAGACGTCGTCGATCATAAAACTGAAGAGCTTGTACTTCGACGAGTTCGTCCCGTGTGTCGAGTCCAGCATTAAAACTTCAGGAAAAGCTTCAAAGAACCTTCGCATTTGACGTGTCTGTAGTGTGATGGTTTGGGTCATTTTGGAATCATCGGTGAACACGGAAGCTGTGTAATCTCGATTTCAGCAGAACTTGCGTAGTACAGCTTCTAACCGCATTTCAACGGTATCAGACCCTCGTCTTTCGACTTCAGCTGCTGCACCAAGTTATGTACATCGCGAAGAATAACCCGTCTGCCTACATGACACGTATAGCAGTATCGCGTTAACTTAGAGAACAGGACAGAAGTCAAATGTAACATACTTACCCGTAGTTTCTTGGAGATACTTCAAAATCTTTTTTGGCTTGCCACCTACCTTGATGAGCTCTTCAACCAGGTCCAGCACATCAGGGTCAATCACTTTGCGGTTTGAAGGGTAATGCGCAAATATGTTCTTGTGTAACTTGTGATTGTGTGTCCTCCTGTGTTTCGTGACTCAAATTCAGAAAGATCCCGTTCCAGGACAGCGTAATAAAGTAGCGCAAAGAACCACCTCGCATCCAGTGCTTCGAGAATGATGACCATTCCTTAGCCCTCTGCCTTTGTTGCTTGTGTCCCAGGCATGCGCGCACAGCAATTTTTTGAAATAATCCCCGAACTTCTCCGGAATCAGCTCGGATTCCCCCCACTTTTTCTTTGCTGTAATGACTTGATTCCGCGCAGAAGCTTTTACGGTTGTGCGAACGCGATACAGCTGTGACGTCCGAATTTGGTATTCCTCCAACCTGGTAAAGAAAACTTCCCAGTTGTCGTGCCAAGTTTCGAAATGGGAGGCAGTAACACGCATTTCCTCATCACTACTATCTGATGAGTCCATTCCATATGCAGACCGACTTGAACGACCACGTACAGCGTCTCTCGTATCCATGACGCTACCCCCAGGGGTGCCCGAAGTATCGCTCATCAGCTAGACAGGATTCAGCTTCAGTGTCGTAAGGAGACGAAGGAACGGCTTCACGTATGGACGACGCTTTAAGCTGGAAGAGGGGGATTCTGGAATGAGAGGCTCACATTGCGCGCGCAAATCGCTTTGATTTTCTGAAAAATGAAATGTAGAGATTGCAGTAATTTATCCCAGGGAATTTATCCCTCTGCCCCGTTTCTACAAATATTACCAGGCCCTGGCTATGAAGTTTCGTTGGTGACCGCAGTCACTTCCAAAGCAAAATCACCATACAACTTCAATATATTAATATCGTACTTAACAAGTATAAATGAATGGTGAACATTTGTTATTACGCGTGCTTTTGCTGCAGCCTGGATGCTTTTATTATTCAAATGGACCACGGCAAACCCCTCACAAACCAGGAATAATGGTGGATCATCGGACTTCATGACGGTTTTATTTTGCTGCGCGCGGATTTAAGGAAGACTGGCCGTTCTCATGCGTGCCCTAACCCGCTTCGGTTGAGAACGGAAATTCTCACGTCTTATTGGTTAATGAAAGCAGTTTTAATCACCAATCATATAAGTGCTCGAGCGCCAACCGTGCATTTTGAACGTGCATTAAAAAACCCAGCTTTGGCGCGCATGGAGCAATCGCCACACAATCCAGATCCAGAGCAGGCTTATGCACGATCCTCGCCACAGGGAGGAACCCGGGCTTCGGCTCTCCTATAGAACACGCCCACTTTTCTTCATCTGAAATGTCAGTTCTAAGAATGAAAATTATAAATCAGACTACCTATCGTTGCATGTCCCATCCCACTCCCATTGTAACGGGGTTCCATGAAGGGGTACCCCTGATAGCGTACCGCCTCTAGAAGTAGATACACTTCTGTGAGTATTCGTTTTGTGAATACTCTGTCGTAAGTGGTGTGGGTCACACCACCGCTACGTAGGTCGGGTGGCTGAGGGCCAACCAATAGTATTTCACCTACTTTTATATGCATATATGAAACAAATTATAGTTAATTAGTAATTTGTATTACAGGCCAAATGACCTAATTAACTATAAATATAAATCAGTCTAAAACTTACTCCCTACTGTCTATTAAGTCCCCTCAGACCAGGGACTAGTGAACCGCCGTTCACGTTTGTATACTCTTGATAGCACGCTTCGTCAAGCAAGGTGCTCGTGTGACCCCGTCACACTTGGTAGCACTTCTAGTCAATCCACGCCTACGCGGGTAGATTGATTACCTGAATCCTCTGTGGCTCCTAGAAGGTAAGCCAAGATGGATAGAGGGGAGTTCCCTCATCTGACCGACCCTCAGTTTGAGTCGGTCCGGAAGATGGCGGGCATCTTTGGAGGAGATGCTCTCCGAAGCTTGGCGGCTGCTACGCCGGCCGAGCAGGTTGAACGCATCGAGGCGTTCTACACGTATGAGCGAGGGCTTATCGTTCATGTGAAGGGGCTGCAGGCCCCTGTAGCTGAACTAAAGCCAGCCCAGCCTAAGCCGTTGAGGCTTAAGGTTAACCCCTATGAGGGGAAGGAGGGAGAGAACCTCCACTTCTGGGTCAGATAAGTAGAGCTCGCTATGGATGCGGCTCTCATCTCGACCGAGCAACTTCGGGTCGCTGTCACCCTATCCAACCTGGGAGGTCGGACGAAGGTCTGGACGTACATGCGCGAGGCGACGCCGCCGGGTTGCTTCACGACCTGGGCTAAGCTGTGTGAACAGCTTCGAGCCGCCTTCCTCCCGACGAACTATGAGAATAGCCAGCGCTAGCGCTTCCTTGCCTGTAACAAGGGAAGCGTGAGCCGCATGAGTACATCCAGGAGATGCGAGTACTCGCTGCGTCTCTGGAAGGGAGCCCCCTACCTGAACACATCAAGGTGACAGTGTTCATGGATGAGCCTGAAGGTGGGCCCATCCCGCACGCAGTTGTTCCGCGTGCATGCGAACACTATGGAGGAGGCGATCCAGATCGCCCTCCAAGAGAAGTACAGCCACCGACAGGCTCGTACTCCTACGTCGGTGTGGCAAGACCACAATGAGTCGACAAGCGTAGTGCAAAGAGCTCCAGCAGCTGGAGCTAGCACCGGTCCGGTACCCATGGAACTGCGTACGGAACTCCATCCGCTGTTACGGATGTGGGTAGCTCGGGCACATTCAACGTACCTGCCCTGCGGGAGGGCAAAGGAAGTTCCCTTCCAATCCTAGGGGCTCGAGGAGCCCGTGGCAGAAGGCACGGCCCAAGAGCCAGAAGAACTGGGGTCACCAGTAGGGGCGGGGCGCCCTACTGGGGAAGATCTAAGTGCGGACGGCGCACGCCATGGAGGCTTAGCCCCTGAAAGTCTGGGTGATCTCGAGACGAGGAAGAGCAGCGGCGGACTGCTTGTGGTACACGCGAGTGAACGGGGATACGGATATCCATTCAGAATCCTCGTTGATTCTGGAGCGTCGACACTCCATGCCAGACGGTCGCACGAAATAGCGACAAGTTTGTCGACGTTTTGTGTGGAAGCGAAGGCAGGGTCCAGGTCTCGGTGAGACTGACCGATGGTACGGTAGTAAACGTACCCGGGGTCCGGATGGATCTGGCTGTAAAGTTTGAGGACTTTGACAGCACGGAGTCGTTCCTTGTCCTAGACATGGACAAGTACGACTTGATCCTGGACATGCTGTGGCTCGAAAAGCACGAGCCCTGGATCGATTGGCGCGGCCAAGCCATTGGGGCTATCCGGCCCGCAGTCTCCGACAGAGCTTTGGTGAGTAATGTTCCCACCTCTGTTCGGGACTGGGGCGCCAGAAATGGTCACCAAGGCGCTTATGCACTCGAAGAAGTACTGGGAGTCACTGACTCCAACGAAGATGTTGCGATGAGTCTCGCAATCGGTCATGAGACCAAGGCTCACTGCCAAGGGTGCGGGATTTGCTACGGTGCCGTCCATCTGGAGGCACTGCCTGAGGTGTCGGCACTGCTGAGCCTCGAGGAACTGTCCATGAAAGACTTCCTGGCTGAGTCGAAGGCCGGAGAGATTGCGGAGATGGTGCTCCTAAAGCCGGAGACCTCTCCTGAAGATTTGAACTCTTTCTCCGTAATGGACGAGGATGTCTTGGAGGGGTTCACGAAGCAGCGTGCAACGCGATTGGGTTCTGATATCCTCAAGTACCCGGAGGATCCAGTGTATCCTCTTGTGAAAGAGTACTCGGATGTGGTGTCGAAGCACCCACCATTTCAACTCCCGCCGGATCGGGGAGTTCGGCACGAGATTGATCTCGTGCCTGGCACAAAGTACTGTGTCACGAGGCAGTGGCCTCTACCTCGCGAGCAGTGCGAGGTCATAGATGCCTTCGTCGCCGAGAAGGGGAAGTCGGGCATGGTGCGGAAATCGAAGTCCTTCGCACTCGACACCAACCTTCTGCGTTCGTAAACCGAACGGGAAGTGGCGTCTGGTTCACGCTTACAACAAGCTGAACAATGCGACGGTACCGGCACAGACGCCGATCCCTCGCAAGAATGTGTTGTTGAACAACATGTCTGGTTGTACGCTGTACAGCGCCCTGGATCTGATAGACGGATACTACCAGATCCTGATGCGGGAGAGTGACATTCCTCTCACCGCAGTGAGCACCCCGAGCGGGATGCTCTGGGAGTGGCTAGTGATGCCACAAGGGCTTTCGAATGCCCCAGCGACGTTCAATCGCTTGGTCACACAACTGTTTAGACCATTGCGTACGTTCACACAGACGTACTTTGACGACATATTCGTCCATAGTCGTGCCGAAGGCGGCCAGACGGCTATGGAGGTGCATTTGAAGCACCTCCGTCGAGTGTTTGAGGTCATGAGAGCCAACAAGCTCTATACCAACATCGACAAGCGCGACTTTGCAGCTGAGGAGATAAAGGACCTTGGCTGCTTTGTCAGCAAGGTCAGCGTACTGGCCGACCCCGAGGTCACAGAAGGACCTCCGGAAGTTGTTGGGCTTAGCCAACTATCTTCACAAGTACAGCGCAGGGTGCGCTGAACTTGCTCGACCCTTGTCGGATCTCTTAAAGAAGGATGCCGACTGGGTCTGTGAGCAACAGCACCAGGATGCTTTCGACAGCATCAAGGCGAGCTTACAGCAAACGCCAGTCCTGGCCTTGCCGGACGAAAAAACAAGTCATTCAGCGCCGTCTGCGACGCTGAATGACTATGCAATAGGCTGTGCGCTAGTGCAGAAGGACGATGAAGGACGTGAACGCGTCATCTCCTTCCAGTCCAGGCAGCTGAAGGCTGCCGAACGGAACTATCCCGTTCATGACAAGGAGCTACTTGCAATGAAGTACGCTCTTGTCAACTTTAGAGTTCATCTCTTGGGCTCAAGGCTCTTTGTGATCTACACTGATCACGCGTCCTTGCGGACTGCCACCAACTCGCCGTATCTGTCGCAACGGATGGCGAGGTGGCTGTCATTCTTCGTGGAATACAACTTCCGCGTTGAATACAAGCCGGCAAGCTTAATGCGCTTGCCGATGCATTGTCGCGTCGACCTGACTACAAGCTAGCTCGTGTAAGTCGGGTCACGACAGATCTGTACGATCGGATACGCTTGGCGTATCAAGGGGACGAGAACTACACACCACTGGCGCAGTTCTTGTCCGATGGCAAGGACGCCAAAGTCGACACGCTTTCGCCTCGACAGCGGGCGCAGCTCCATCATTATGAGCTGACCGATGGGTTACTCCACTACCGAGTAGACCCTAGAGATCCTCCTCGGGTTGTCGTCCCAAACGATGAGGATCTGAAGTATGACATACTTCTAGAGGCGCATGATGCGCCGATAAGTGGCCATCTTGGCCGAGAGAAGACCTACCAGATGGTCTCTCAGACATATTGGTGGCCCCGCATGTATAAATGGGTGGCACACTATTGCAAGACATGTGAAATATATCAGAGGGTGAAGCCTTCGGGCCACGCCTCGGCTCCATCGCAGAGCCTTCCTGTGCCAGCGGATTGCTGGAAGTCGATGAGTCTCGACTTCGTCTTCGGCCGACAGGCCGATGACAAGGGCAACACCGGCATATTGGTGTTTGTCTGCCGTTTGAGCAAGATGGTGCATCTTGCTCCGGTACGTGACAAGGTCACCGGGAAACAAGCTGCACAGCTGTTCCTAGATAGCGTGTTTCGCTATCATGGTCTACCAGAGACTATAATCTCGGACAGAGACCCGCGTTTCACGGGCGCGTTCTGGGACACCCTGTTCCAGCTATTGGGAACTAAGTTGACGATGTCACCTGCGGACCATCCGCAGACGGATGGTCAGGCGGAGCGCGTCAACCGCGGGCTCGAAGATACGCTTTGCAGTATCTGTACTGAGGCACCTCAGTCCTGGTCGGACCAGCTTCCTATGGTTGAATTTGCACTCAACAATGCGGTACTCGCATCAACGGGGTTTACCCCGTTCTATTTGAATGGGCTACGACACCCCCAGGTGCCGCTGGGGAGGCAACGATGCCTCCATCGTAAGTGGGGGGAAGGCTCGGAAATCCCTTTCCTCCCAGAATTCAGATATCGAGACAGAATCTTTAAAAAGACAATTGTCGTCATTTTTGAGCGTCAGGCTGACGTTGATCAGCCGGGTTGGAGATACAATGGCTGTTAGAACTTGATCGTCTGGCCGGGCGCGTCAGCACTATGCCGGTACAGGGATCGCTACTCAAAAGAAAGAGTGAGATTCTCCTTGTGAATCTACCTATCCTTATGTATCCATCTTTGCTCCCTATCTTCATCATTCGCAGCCGCACAGTGATCTGGACCTCGGATCAGACGCAGCGATCGACGTCAACGCATCGATTGTTATCACGTAGTCAACGACCTCGCTTCCACAAAGGCTCATGCACAAGACAAGCAAAAGGAGTACTCTGACAAACATAGTAGTGGAAACTTAAACGTGTTTAGAAAAGGGGACTTAGTCCTACTAGACACTAAGAACCTGTCGCTAAAGGTGGCTAGTGCTGTTGAGAGCAACAAGTTGAACCACCGCTTCATTGGACCCTTTGCGGCCCTGGCAAGCCGTGGCGTCGCATACACCATTGACCTTCCTAAGTGAATGGTGACGCACCCGACGTTCTACGTGGGGCGTGCTAAGCGGTACCACGATCCGCTGGGTCCTTCTCCTCGGACGGAGGAAGACCAAAGTGAGAACTCACCTCCTCGAAACGAGGCTGAGTACTCTGGACAACCGGAGCTGCCGGTGTCAAAGTCTGTGAATGATACACAGACTGGTACCCACGCGAGTCATACGAAGGGTATGATGGTACCGAGTGGGAAGAACTTGGGTAAGAACTATACCCATAACCCAAGTGGTACGAGTACCCCTGCGGCTCATAAGAGGGCATCCGACCATGCACCTCATGGCTTAGAGCGTCTAAGCCTGGACGAAGTTCCTTCAGAGCGGAAGCCGGGCCATGGCGATCAACACGCCCGAGGAGCTCCCGAGTCTCACGGCCAAGATCGTCCACATCTTGACGAACGACCTCTAGGGCCCCTGGCTTGCCAGCCTGATCAGCACCCTTACCACCAGGTCCCAACTCAAGGGCTATTTCGATCGCGTGTACGCGAACCGAGGTTGACGGTTTTCGTCGCTCAACAGGGACCCCACAGAGTCCCGACCCGAAGTTGAGTGTCCAGAAGGAAGGGGCTGAGAAGGAGCCTCATACTCAAAAGCGTATGAGGGCTCCTCCCGCCTTCCTTGATCGGAACAGGGGACTCCACTTCCATGTGGAGCGAATCGTCCAAGAGCGGCGGCGCTCTGGGAAGCGCCAGCTGCTTGTGAAGTGGCGGGGATACCCCTCGTCACAGAACTCGCGGGAGCCGGAAGACCGGCTCCGGGTTGACGGCTCGAAGGCTGTTGAGATCTGGGATCTGCGACAGCCGGGGCTTAAGTAGTCCGCGGCTTCTTAGCCGCCTTACGGTGTACGGTTCCCGGATTAACGGAACCATCTTGAGCGCTGGACTTAGACTGCTGTCTAAGTCCCTCCATGACGGAGTAGAATTGCCGCTTAGCGATTAAGTGGGCAATTCAATGCGAAGATCGCGCTGGTCCAAGACATAGGACAGCAGACGATCTTGTCGGAGTTCCTTCAACTCCTGAATTGCGAAGTTTTTAAGGAGAGCCATCTCCGGAACAGGTCTTCTGTCTGGAATGGGGATGTGGTGCTCTTGGGCCGTATCCAAGGGTACCCCCACACGGGGAAGAGACCACCACGGTCTTCCGGTTTTCTACGGAGACTTGTGAATTCCTTAAGAGACATTCGGTATGACGCAAGCAGCACACACCTAGCGGCCTCGATGTCGTTGGCAAAGAGCGGTTCGGCCTGAGCCAAGGCACGCTCATAGGCGCCACGTGAAGTGCGCCCAAGGTTAAGACCACGAGGGGCCTTAAGGTGCTCCAGGAACATAGGAGACCCAGACCCCTCATCCGGTGGACAGTATCTGCGAGGATACACTGGTGCGGGAGGCGCAGAGGATGATACCTCTGAAGCGCCTTGCAGTTGAGCAGCTTGATAGTGCTCCTGCTGCTTGTCGAGATCATGGGAGATACCTTGGAGCTCGGAAATGGCCCCCTCCTCTACGGCCTCGTCCGAAGAGGTGTCGAATAGGCTATGGTAGCCTTTCGAAAAACCATACTCACGAGAAGGAGAGTCAGGGGCTGCGCGCTTCTTAGCAGCAACAACGGCACCCTCGTCAGCCCACTTTTGAGAAGCTGCTTTAGCAGCTTGGGTTCGAGCCTTACCTCCTCTAATCTAAGGTTCTGGGCTGGAAAGCTCGTAGGAGCCGCCTTGGCCTCAGATGATACGAAATCATCTACAGGAGCGTCCTGCGAAGGAGTATTCTGTGTAGGAGTAGGATCCTTCGTGGGTCCTGTGATGTCCTCGTCGGACTCCGATCCCGTTATCATTGAGATATCGAAGACCGGGGACTGCGTCCCAGGACTGTGGTCTCGATAGGCAAACCGAGGGTTCGGCCTGTCATCGGCCGACAAGGAGCTAGAGCAACTGCGTCGCGGGCTTCCGTGCACGGAGTGGTCTTGTCTTTCGACTTGGTCTTGGCAGTCTTCGACCTCGCGGTCTTACACTTGGAAGGCGCTGAAGCGCTGCTTCCGAGGCAGAGGTTGACGCGAAAACACCGGGATATCTTGCGAGCGCAAAACGGCTTAATGAAAGCCGCCGAGCCACAACGGTGGCTTGTCGATGGGTATCGGCATGAGAAGGAAAAAGCGAAGGACTCTTTTCCTAACTCTTCATTGATTGGGGATATTCCCAATCTAAGTGGGGGAATGTAACGGGGTTCCATAAGGGGTACCCCTGATAGGGTACCGCCTCTAGAAGTAGATATACTTCTGTAAGTAATCGTTTTGGGGATACGCTGTCGTAAGTGGTGTGGGCCACACCACTGCCACGTCATTTGGGTGGCTGAGGATCAACGAATAGTATTTCACCTACCTTTTATATACATGTATAGGAACAAATATAGTAATTGTGATCGTCGCATGCTTTGACCTTTCAAATCTGGCGCTAATTGGCCGTTTTAGGTTAAGGGCATGCTAATAAACTGAGGCTTTGTAACCCTTTCGCGATGAAAGGGCGCAAAAATCACCCATTAAGATGGTTTCCAAAATACGGTACGAAATACCCCTTTTTCGCCCTTTTACTTAAGTTCAACTAAATATTTACCTTTTTTTGAGACATATGAAATACGGTACGATTGCGTAATCATCATGTAATCAAACTCCATAATGAAGTTAAGTCAAATGTGAACAATCGTATGCACCAGAAAATCCTAACAAATCAATGTCTCATGAGACATGCCAGACCAGTACCGTGTATTCATTAAAGGGCGAAAAATGCGCCGTTTGAGAAGCAAATATCTTCGGCCGTGTTCGACGTGACCGGAAATTGCTATTTTGAGACGATAATCGCATTTCAGAGCTCTGTCGCGCCGATGAACACGAAAAATATGAAACGTCATTATGGCCTCGAAATGACATTATAACCACGATTTCAAAATACAGGGGGACCCTGTTTTTTAAGCGCTATTTCGCGATGGTCCCTATCTTGAATGTGTCAGTAACTGAAGTGTCATAATACACAGGCATATCCCCTTACCACAGTGAAAAGAATCTCGAGCTTGTCATTTCCTGTTTGAACGTCATGGCAACAAGTAAGCAAGGAAACACCACATCATGTCCAGTACAACGCGAGATGCTTAAGACAAGACTATGAGTTCTATCTACTCGACATGTATCTCAATGCACGCAATGATCGATTACTGACGACCGATAATGGCATTAAAAGCAAGGCGTGGAACGCGCTGGTAGTTGATTTGAATGCTACTCGGCACCGGTCCTTTGATAAAGGTAATTACTGCTCTACGTATGCATTTGCTATAGCTTGACAAGCACTCATTGTTCTTCGAATGACCTGGGTTAAATAGCGAATAAGCGGTTATATCTCCAGCGGGCAGATGAGGAACGTTGGATGGATCTGTATTACCACTTCAAAGATTCTGCTGTTCTACCTCAGAGGTAGGTTAGGAGCTGCGTCGGCGAGACCTAGGGGTCACGGTTCATAAAGGTGCAGTAGTTAGTGTGATGGTCAGGGTTTGCGAGGTGGAAGGTCGACAAAACTTACCCCATGTAAAATGTTTCTTGAACGGATCGTAATTGATTGCACACAATCTCTGAAATGACAATTTGACAATTAACACGACGCTAAAAAATCACATTTGCTGGATACCCAAATGACGCATCGTTTTGAGCCAGCTCGAAAAAATTGCTATTCTTTAAAATCACGATCTCGCCGAACACGGCCTTAGATTTGTATACTATAGTTTAGACAAATGGCTCGCGAAAGGGATAATATGTGAATCAGAATACAAATCGGGGTAGAAGCTGTTAACCCCTTAGTTCCCGTATGTTGGATCCTCCAACATAAGGGTGTATACCCTAATTTCTTTTATCGCAGCGTATCTGTTATGTTGGATCCTCCAACATAAGCTGCAGCTACACTTGGAATTTGTATTGGGCCAAGGTGTTGTGGACGTCATACTCAACTTAGTACTAACTTTGAGTGAAAAAGGTACAGATGCACAGGTTTAGGCCTCGATAAACCTTCCCCGCCAACGGTGTGGTTGCACCGTGCAGAAAAGCTGGCAACAGCGACGCGTGGCCGCCAACCGTCCGTTCCTCTCGACTCAACATGGGAGCCAGCAGCCTTCATCGCCTCCTTCTGCCCAGCATGTCGCATCCTGCGCTCTCGAAGCTGCTCCTCAAGGCTCCGTCGTTGCTTCTCCTTGCTACTTCCGCCAGCCATCTTGCCACCTTGTCCCCGCTTTTCGGAACGAAGCCCGCAGATCTGGAGAAACTTGCAGCTATTGAGAGGGCTATTGCGGAAAATAGATTACAAGCAAAGCCGACTCCATCAGCGAAACCTGTACGTCGACACAAGAAAGCTGCGGCGAAGGAGGTGGCACAGGCGAAGGGGTTGGTCCAGACATCGGCGGTGGTACAGGTAAAGGAGGTGGCGCAGGAGAAGGACGTGGCGCTAGTGGAAGAAGTGGCGCAAGCGATGGAAGTAGTATCCGATGTTGTCGCTGATTTGGTCACTTCTGTCATGGCCGGATCGCCTGTCACGCCACATCGGGTACCTGCATCGATACCTGCACGTGCTGGACGTCGTTCCAATGGAAAACAGAAACGCTCAGCAGGGAGTGTGACACAAGACCGGCGTCGACGTATACTGCTGGATGGCAGTGACCGTGAAATGATATGTTATGTTGTCTTCGGTCAACATAAGCGAAATTGGTAGCATGAATATTCAACATAAGGACTAACACAATGATTGTATGCAGGACATGCAGTCTAGTCTTGAGGTCGAGCGCAGTAATGAGGGTGATACTGCGAACGGAATATCATGTACCATCAACGCAGATCCAAACCTTGATGTCCAACGGTGAGGATCATTGCACCGATCTCAACTCCGATGAAGACCAAAATCTCGTGGAAGAGCCGGAGGATGAGCCTAGATGCAGAGGAGGACGAGTGTGGTGGAGATTGGCACATCGGTCAGCTTTCCGATGAAGAGCTCGACGTTGATCCTGTCGAGATTCCGGATTCGCTGTGGTCATCGGCAGCAAAGGGTGCGACATTTATCAAGTCAATGCTCTCCAGCGGTGGAAGCGGGGCTACGGGCAGTCAGTAAGTATTGAGATGATTTTGAACATGTATATCCGATAACACTTACTTTATGGGCTGCAGTGCAACGCATACATGGAGAGATGCAGGAGTTACATGCACCGGAGCTGGTTCGTGACTACCACCGCTGGATGGGTGGCGTTGATGTTCACGACCAGCTCCGTATGCAGAGATACAGTGTCCAGCTCGCCTACAAGTCTCGCAAATATTACAGAACATTGTTCTTGGGGCTTTTAGACATGGCATTGGAGAATTCATTCATAGTACATCGGTACTACAGAAAAGTAAATAACAAGAGTCCCGTGAAACACTTCGCGTTCATGGAAGACCTGATGGAGCAGCTACTTGCGGTTGACTCGACAGAAGCTTTTGGTGTGATCCTGGTAAATAGTATGTTGACAAGTCAACATAATAATTTTAGTGTTGATAGCACTCCAACATAGACTCCAACTTACCTGGTTCTGTCGGTAGGAAGCCGCAACTGCCCGAGAACGAACAGCAGCATCACCAGCTCAAGCGCGATCTGTATCATCGGCGCAAGTGGGGCATCTTGATAACGAGCATCGCCTTGAAGAAAATCCCGACACCGTTGACGATTCCGAAGAAGACGGGAAGAAACGCCACCGTACTTGCAAAGTGTGCGCATTTTACAAGACCAAGTCCAGCAAATTCACCAAGTACTTCTGCCCTGGGTGCTCCAAAAGAGATCGACGGTAAGCGGTATTCCTTCGCTCACAAACGTGTGAGTTTCACTAATTTTACTTGTATGCGACCACAGAAAATATCTGTGCAACGTTCCGCGCGAAGGGAGGTCAGACACGTGCTTCACAGTCTGGCACACGACTTGGAACAACGGGAACGATATCCCAGCGGAGCTACTGCGGGGGCACAAAGCACGCGAGCGACCGCCGGCGTCTCGGCCAGGCAAGAAGCGGCGACGTGCAGGGGGTGCAAGGGAGCTGCTTCTTGGAGGTGATGAAGCTGGTGAGGCCGGAAATGACGAGGAGTAGGGAGGCGTAGGGTATGCTCCGTTTGTGTTAGCGTGCAATCAATTGAAACGATTCTTTTCTTTCGTATCATTGGCTACTAGATGTATGCAACGCGCAAAGATGGGCTTATCGATAAACAGGACATTTCTTATGTTGATCGAGAAGCATAACGGGCTTCGCCGGCTCGTTGTCTACATAAGACAGGTGTCTGTTGGAGATGGCTCCATTCTGCGCACCCGTCCGTTCCCCTCGTAAATAGAGGCCGGGAAGTAAGGAGTTAAATCGGAGAAAAATCCGAGTTTGTATAGACGGCAGCTGTTGGCTGTATTTTACTCCCTTCGAAGCATCTATCTGAAGGTACACAACGTACTTCGACCATCGAAAGTCTTCTGCTTGCTGTAGTTTGCTTATGCAAACATAACGTGCCTTTTGGTATTGATACTTGGGAAGTGCAAGTGGAACAAGCTGTGGTGTGGTCCACACCGCCCACGAGTGAGTATCTAAAACGAATATTCACAGAAGTATATCAACTTCTAAAGGCGGTACCCTTTCTAGGGTACCCCTTCATGTAACCCCGTTACATTTTTCTATCGCTACACGCAAGGTGCTCGTGTGACCCCGTCATAACCTCGACCTAAATCCTGGAAATTCAACCAGTTATATAGGAAGGAATAGCAGATCAGGACAACAAAGCCAAAGGATCACCACAACTTGAAGGTAAAAAATGATATCTTGTGATCTCAGGACAAGTACGAGGATTATAACTTCAATTTTTATCAGAGTAGAATAGCAGTGGTTTCTACTATAAGCCCAGTTCGAATAGTTTAAGTTCAAGTAGTGAAATTGAAGATGCATTTGAAGACTGAATTTTACACAGGAACAACTAACTACTCAACTTATTTAAATAACACAAGTTTTGCTGCCTCTGTTCTAAATGCTTATCGAATTCAAGTCTAAATCAAATTGAGATAAGCTAAACATCGCAGTTCTACGAACTGTGTTTCCCCCGAGCCGAGCTAGCGAATTACCTAATCGATTAATGATAATAAAGCCTAAAACTTACTCTAAACACCACACTGTCGTGTTTCAAATGCCAATTTCAGTTGTCTTCTTACCACTTTCTGCTAACTTACTACCCAGAAATAGTTACCGGATCCCTACATGTCAATCTCAATTATAATTCAGAGCACAATCTATCAAAAATTCTTATATGGGTTACATGAAAACTTAGTTTTACGTACAATGTTATGTGCATGAAAGAAATTATCTACGATATCACCGTTATGAGAGTTGTAATTGACTCTAAACTACAGGAAAAATGTAGTAAAATCCAGATATTCTCTGTGCAAGTCATCGCATTAGTCGTCGCAAAATCCAGTCTTATTTAGCTAACCGGATGAAGATGGCATAAAACTCAGTCAGGTCAAAGATATAATTCTTGAGGGTTACGTTTCTATTATCTAAAGTAGACCAAATATATTATGTGCTACTATTGCACTATAGTGATGACTAGTGTAATGCTTAGTGCAATGAACAATTCAGCAAAAACCCGCTGCAAACGTTACTCTTTTATCGTATTGGGCATTTAAACCGGACATGCAACCGTAACTACGGTTTTTTTCCTCTCCGTCATTATACTAACTTGCAAAAACGGATATTGGGTGCGAACCAAACGCATCTTCTACTTGGCCTTATTGGCTGCGGCATAGTGCGCCTTGAACTCTTCACGCATCAAGTTAATAGCGTCGTCACTCAAGTCTTTCTCCTTCATGAAATTCATAATCGCGGGATTCGCCAACATATTATCCATCTTCTCTGGGGTCATTCCTTCGTCGATAAATCCGTTGAACACTTTTTTCTCCTTTCTGAAGATCTTTGCTAGAATTTGTTTGAGATCACCAGTGATTTCGAGAGCTTCAATCTTGCTTGAGCCTGCAGCAATGAGTTGCTTCACCATTGCTTTAATATCGGGACTGGTAAGTCCTCTCTCTTCGTTGCTTTCGACAGATTCATGAGCCCTCAGTGATCTACCCAGGATAACGCGACTTGAACCCACAGTCTTAGTAGCCGAAACTGCATTCGAACTTGCCAAAAGAGCCACCGCTAGCAGGAAAATGTAGCGCACGCGCATATTCACACTTGATCTTAGATGAGCTTTAAGTGATGAGGGGCAAATTTCCGAATGGGGCTGCCGAAAGAGTTAGGAGTCAAGCTCAAGTAAAATGTCTGTAGCTTCGACGTACCCACATAATTGAGCTTGTGCTTTACGGGTACCGTACTGCATCTTCATTAGCACCTGGTCTGGAGACAAGACAGTACATACACATAACCCATATAAACACATAATCCATACTATGGCCTGTCATGAGTTCGCCACAGTCAAACGAATGGTGCAGATCCTGTTATCCTACATTGAGAATCATTTCGAGTTGTCGTAACAGATCTGAGGGCTAAGCTTTGAGACAGGTCACTTGTGCAGATTACCGTTACGGTGGTAAGGTAACTTACCACGGTGTTAATAACCCTAGTTCGCCAACAGAACTGACGTGTTCTGTTTCCAGACTCCCGACATTTTTACCCTCGTAAAACGGAATTATCTAGAAAAGAAAGGTTACATTTGTTTATTAAATTTGCTTGATAGTCAATAGTTTGACATTACTACAGTCAACGCATAATTGTGACAAAGTCAATGGAGCCGGAGCCGGAACCTGCGAGGAAGACACATTGTAGGAATGATTTGTGGGATTGTGAGAAGTTCGGTTCGTAACCACTTACTCAGCAATCAAACTACTCCTCAAGGGCACCCGTCAAAACAAAGGTTAGACTATATAAAAGAAATGCAAATTGAAGTGCACTATTTTAAGTATTGAGAGCGAAGTCTTCGCCGACCACTTCAGCCAAATTTTGTGCCTCTAACTTACCAACCAGCGCTGCGACATCGACTTCATATAATACAGGATCTACAGTACCTGTGGAAAGTTACACTTGTGATAGATAACAAGCTTGCGGAAGCCACTTTGTAACTTCGTAGTAGATAGGCGTATCCATACATTCGTACAGCTGTGGCATCAACGTGCTCGAGACGGTACAACAAGCTTGAACTCCTATTGTGTGTTGCTATCTCAGCGAGACAGGAGTAGGCGCTGCAGGTGCTCAACCCAAAGGGACCGCAGCTCCAGTTTAAATGGCTTCATCCAAGCGATATCCACCGGCTGGCATGAAGACTTGTAGCCCGGTGGGATTTTCATCAACACCACAATTATTGTCATGTTTTGCAGGAGCTTGAACCGACCATCACATCCATCCAGCAAATACGTAAGCGCCAGATCGACAGGTGGATTTTGAGAAAGATTTGTGTTAGGATTTGACACATAAGGGCATCTCCAACGGTAATGACTAAATTTAAAGTACAACTCACAGACGAGAGCTGACGACACTACAACTGTGTGAAAGCCTGTAGCGACGAAGACGACGTCGTTGCCGTATTAGCTGCCTACCATCTTCTTCGCATTTTTGTCTCCGTTTCTTTCTCAAGCTTGGACATCAATACAACATGATTTCGCTCCATGTCAAGCGTAGTCTTAACGGATTATCTACCTATGGGGGCTCAAAATCAGTTTGTTCATGGATTTTCTACCTATGGGTACAGTACCTCGAGCTGGACTACATAAAAATCTGAGCAATTTAATCAACATTTAGTCAAACCGATGCAGCTGTTGTTGTTGTTGCTGTTGTATTACGTCTTCGCGTTAATCTGTCTTACTGGGAGGCTAGATGTAAATTAGCTAGTCTCCGGCATAGGGTAGTATCCGCATACGTCAAGTCGTCCTCACATGGCATCCATGAGATTATATCTCTCACGAGTTTCTTCCACTCAGTTGTGTTTTGTGCTTGGGTACGAAGCGTGAGAAGGTCAGTTTTGGTGCGGAGCCGGCGTCCTCGCTGAAGGTCGTGATCCAAGATCATTGGTAGCGTGGTGCGGGGACGTCCTCGCCAGCCACCTTCGGTTGAGCTGTCGAAGTAGCGAGCCATTTGCATGAACGCTGGGGTGCGATCCGAGCCGCGAAGAACCTGTCCAAAGAGTACCCATCGTTCCTTGGTGATGCGTCGATACAAAAACTAAACTAAAACTAAATATTCGCTCGTTTCTGCACAAATTTTGTTTTACACACATTGGGGGGGGTTCCCACCAGTAAATTTTCAGTAGGCAACTGAAAAAAAATAACCAAAAAGCAGTACATGCAGAGTACCACCCTACTGCAAATAGCGGCAGACAATGCATTTTTTCCGAGTAGCAAATTTGCTACTCGGAATTTCTTCAGTAGGGCCGTTCTTCAGTAGGCAGGAGGGAGAGACCGAGATCCTGTCCATCTACGATGGCGGAGGCACTTGACGGCGTCGGCAGCTTGCACGAGGCTGGAGAGCGTACTGTCCGTGATCCTGTGAGCACATCCGGAGGTGCTGAGCAGGCAAAATCGCGTGCACGAGGCAAGAACTGGGCAACGGATGAAACTCTTAGCTCGTTCAGGCTTGGCGCACTGAAGTCGAGAAGCCGCGCGATAAGGGGGAGGGTACGGCCGTCCTGAACGTTGCTATATACGAAACCTTCAAAATGCTATGTGGTGGCTCCACTCTTTGCTCCGAATAGGCAGTGACAGACATGGAAATCGTGGTCATTAATGCTCTCAAGAACGTGCTAGGTGGAGGTGACTCTGTCGAACCGGCAACGCTCATGTCATCGACACCTCTGTTTGAGCGAGACGATGTCACAGCTCCGCACCATGAATTCTATCGCGACGAGGCTAATGTACTCGACTCTGGTGAAGACGACTATCATGGTGACAGTGATGAATTTGCTACCGAGGAGGAGAATAGTGAACCCTACGCTCGTGCTATTCAAACTAGCGTCGAAAGCATCCAGCTAGCGCAGCAGACGGATGCTTTATTCAGTCCGGCGCCCTCAGCTACCATCAAGGGAAAGCGCAAGCGAAAAGAGATGACTCAACCAACCAACGAACAACGCTTTCTTAAGAGTTTAATTGAACAACAAACAAATGTAAGGTTGGTTTCGTCGTATCCATCGCTGTCCTCTCTGCTAGTGTCCTCGCAAACGTCAAAGCGGGAGGTGAACCAGTCAAGAGCAACCAGCTCCGCGGGGGATAACCTGCGCGCCATCTCAGGATCGCGGACAGTACGCTCTCCAGCCTCGTGCAAGCTGCCGACGCCGTCAAGTGCCTCCGCCATCGTCGATGAACAGGATCTCGGTCTCTCCCTCCTGCCTACTGAAGAACGGCCCTACTGAAGAAATTCCGAGTAGCAAATTTGCTACTCGGAAAAAATGCATCGTCTGTCGCTATTTGCAGTAGTACTGCATGTACTGCTTTTTGGTTATTTTTTCAGTTGCCTACTGAAGATTTACTGGTGGGAACCCCCCCATTGAGTTGCGAGGTACTGTAAGTGGTTACAGTAACACATTTTAACACGAGCACCATTGAGACACAGCATGTCATCGACTCTGGCTAAGTTCTACAGTGTTGTATCAATAATTCAGTACCAAACCAAACACACCATCATCTATCTGTGACGAAAAGAGAAGAACAAACTTGTCCAGCTGTGTAAGTCACCTGCAATGGCAAAGCTACGAAAGGTTCTCGAGGTAAATCCCCTTGATTCTGGTATGGGTTTGGGTCAAATCAGCTGTCAGGTTACCTGTCAAATCGGTTACGTTTGTGATTATCATTCTTGGAAGGAAAATCCGAAATCGAAATATGGCTGCTGGATGAGACAATTGCTATGAGGTATCTGTCACCAATGGTGTCGCTCCACTACTAACTGTAGCTCTATTTGTTTGGCCAATAGCTCAGTGACTTATTCAATGTCCGCCAACTTTTGATTAAGTATCTTTAAATTGTCGTGCATCTCCTAGAAGAGCACCATTTACGAAGTCGACAATATGTGACTTTGCTCCAGTTTTTAGAGACCAACGAAAACAAGGCGCTTTTGGTGCAGTCAACAGCAATCCGAGTGTAGTGTAATGTCTTGATTAGATGTGCATTGCGAGGTCTGCTTATTGGAGTTCCTACAATGAATGGATGGGATGTCCAGTAGCCCAGAATTAGCATATCGAAGGTCATTTTAGTAGAGACCATACCGCCGTCATTAACTAAAACTAGAGTTCACTCCGGAGAAAACTTAGGTACCTCACCCGCTTACTGTGCCCAGTAAGGACGGCGGTCTCACGGTGCGAAACTGAAATTAGTTTAACACCCTCAGCTTGCGAGTCCTCTTTGTTTTGGCTCTCATCTTGCCAACAGTATTTGCTCATAATTTCGTCATTCCCTTGTTCATGATTATTTGCTGATTTGAACATGCTCATATCCCTATTAGAGTCCGTCTCAACAAATTGCTTACAGAATGAAGGGGATGATGGCTTTGCGACGCAGCTTCTTGTAGTCGTCGCCATACGTCTTGAAGTATCCACGGTGTTTCTTGAGGGCCCAGTCGGCCATCTGCAGGAACCCAAACAGCGTGAACACGTAGCTAGCAGCCACCTGTGTGAAGATGGAGAAACCGACCCAGCCCAGCACCTCAAACGTATAGTTAGGGCACGACACAAGAGCAAAGAGCGGTCCCTTGGGGATCGGTCTCTCTTTAGACCCCTCCGCCGGTCGCATGTTGCGGAGCTGCACGTGCACGCACAAATTGAGGAACTCCGAGACGCCCATCAAGGCCAAGCCAGCTTGGATCTGCACGGCCGACGTGGGGCCAGAGTACAGCGGGTGACACAGTGGGTAGCCCACCACAGCACCGAAGCTCCAGTAGTAAATGCAGTTCTTGAAGAGATTACGCAGAGGCATCGTGGGGCGACTGAAGCGATGCACGAAGAAGGTCTCGAGCTCCCGCTTGAGGAAGTGCAGCGACCAGGCAGCCACGCCCAGCAGCGCCGTAGTGCTCAGCGGCTGCGACGCAGCCTCAGGGCCGTAGATGAAGGCAGGTCGGGCCGCATAGCCCAAGACGAAGAGCAGTGGACCCAAATACTCGGCTACGAAGACAGTACGATAGCCAATCTGTGGCCCGAGGTCCCGGAACACGAGCGTGGCGCCGTTCTTGACGCCGTAGTCCACCAGCAGCTTGCTGTCGTCCGTGAGGGGAATGAGCGTGTCTCCATCCTGCAACTTAAGACTCTGACGGAAGCGAGACACACGCGCATGCTTCTCAAAAGCGACCTTGAGGTGACCCACAGTGGGGGCGGAGCCAGCCACGTCAACAACGCCGTAATCCTTAGCGCGCTTGCCTGCCTTGATGACCTTGACCTGCATCGTAAATGAGGGAGTGACGATGACGCTCCAGATCGTTCGAGTGACGTCGTGTGGTCCTCATGAAAGGCAACTTAACCGTATCTGCAACCTATCCGCAACATAAGTCGCCATCATTTGAGCCAATGAGATAATTCAACAGAAGATGGTTTTAACCAATGACCATCGAGAAGCTGCCGCAACCAGCCGCCATACAATGCGCTCGTAGCCAGCCAAGTCAGAGACTAATTGACCATGACGGAGGTGAAGAAGGGGCTGCGGAACCCGCTGGACGAGGCCCAAGTGCGTCGCGCTGTGCTGGCGCTACAGACGTTCGTGGCCAAGAAGCAGGAGGAACGCGCCAAGACGCCGCTAGTGGAGGACGTCGAGTACGTGTCGTGCATCCTCACGCGGAAGCTGGTACCGTCCAAGACGTCGCTCAAGCCCATTCCAATGTACGACACAATGTGCTGTCTGCTGCTGCTTGATGTGGCGCACATTTTGAGACCTTTTGCACGCTCATCTGACCTCTGTGGCCCATGTTATGATCTGTTGTAGCACGCTGCCCCATGCCATCCATGACGACGCGGCCGAGATCTGCCTCTTTGTGAAGGACGAGGACAAGAAGCGCATCAAGGAGGCGCTGGCCAAGAGCCCCGTACCAGGCCTGACCAAGGTCATGACTGTCAAGAAGCTGCGCAAGAACTTCTCGCGCTTTGAAGACAAGCGCGCGCTCGCTGCGGCCTACGACATGTTCCTGGCTGACGACCGCGTGCTGCCGTACCTCAAGGGCCCGCTCGGCACCAAGTTCTTTATCAAGAAGAAACAGCCTATTGCTGTCCGTGTGTCCCGTAAGGACGTGGCCAACAGTGTGCGCCTCGCCTCCCGTCGCACGGCCTTCCATGTCAGTGCTGGAGTGTGCAACAATGTCAAAGTGGCAAGGCTCGACATGACACCGGAGCAGATTGTGGACAACGTGATGGTGGCCATGAACAACTGCGCGAACCTCGTGCCGAAGGGATGGAACGGCGTGCAGTCGATCAATATCAAGACCAGTGACTCGGTCGCACTGCCTGTGTATAATGCACTAGCCTCGTTGGCCAAGCTGCCACCTGTCGGAAAGACTGCGAACTTGAAGAAGCGAAAACTGGAGGAGTTTATTGCTGAGGCAGATGAGGAAGAGGCGCCCAAGACCAAGAAGCAGGACAAGACGACGGTGAAGGAGGAGGTCGCAAAGGGTAAAAAGAACAAAAAGCAAGAGACCACTGCGGAGAAGCCAACGACGAAGAAACAGAAGAAGGAGGAACCCCCTGTAGAGCAGTCTCCGAAGGCCAAGAAGAGTAAAAAGACTGTGAAGGTGGATGAGGAGGCAGATGAGACCCCCAAGAAACACAACAAGAAGGTAAAGAAGGAGGACAAACCTGCAGAGACGACAACACCCCCGGCGAAGAAGAAGGCCCGGAGTAAGAAGAAAGTGTCGAAGAAGTAAGCTCCTGTCCCCGCAATCCGCTCTCGTCGGAGTAGATAGATGATTTACATACACATACACGTACTGCTCTCACTTCAAGACGTTGCTGTTTGTAGTTCCCGGTCGCGTCCAAGGGAAGGTGTCGGATGGAACCTGGAGTTGGAGTGCTAACCATTGTGTTTTTTTCTGGTAATAGGTACATGTATAGTGCACTTCAACTGCTTCAACTTCAGATCTCGCGAAACCCCCCGAAACCCCTGGCCAAGCTCTCGCCTGCGACTGCTCATTCTGCAAGAAGACATCCGAAAGCACTCCAAGCAGAGAGCTATAACGTCACCATGGCGATGTTCAGTGCCCGTGGGCTGAACAATTTTATCAGCGAGTTGCGCGCGTGCACATCGCGTGAGGAGGAACAGAAGCGCGTGGATAAGGAACTGGGCAAGATCCGACAGAAATTCACGCAGACACCAGGCAGTTCGGGTCTCGGTAGTGGTGGTCCAGCATTGCAGTCGTACGACCGCAAGAAGTACGCGTGGAAGCTCATTTACATCTACATGTTGGGCTACGACGTGGACTTCGGCCATGTGCAGATCATCAGCCTCGTGTCCGGGTCCAAGTACTCGGAGAAATGTCTTGGCTACTTGGGCTGCTCCATTCTGCTCAAGGCGTCGGACGAACTCATGACGTTGGTTATCAACTCTATCCGTAACGATCTCAAGTCACGTGAGGCCAGCTCACAGTGTCTTGCACTGTGTTGTGTGGCCAACCTGGGTGGTGCTGACTTAAGTGAGACCATGGGTCCTGACGTGGCCGGGTTGCTCACCAGCTCATCCAGTATCGCACATGTCCGCAAGAAAGCGGCACTGTGTGCACGTCGTCTATTGCCAGACAACCCGGAGCTGTTACCAGTTGAAGACATGGAGAATCGACTGAACGACCTCATGGGAGAGTCTCACTTGGGTGTTGTCACCTCAGCTGCGAGTTTGCTGCAGACGGCACTTTCACTGCACCCGACGGCCTTCCGGTCGTTAATAGAGCCTTGCATCCAGAGACTCAATGCCCTCGTGTCACACAAGAACTGTCCCCGGGACTACATGTACTACAACACACCGTGCCCGTGGCTGCAGGTCAAGCTGTTACGGATCCTGCAGCAGTTCCACGCAAATGGTGCTTTGGATGCCGACTCGGCCGATGGAAGACTCAACAACCTGCTGAACGAAGCGCTGAGCCGTGTTTTGGCGCGCACACCTCCCGGTAAAAGTGCCAAGAACAACGCAGCCTACGCCGTTCTGATTGAAGCTGTGAACCTCGTTATTGCCCGAGGCAAACCGGGTAGTGATACTGACAGCCCTGCGTACAAGTTGCGTGAACAGGCTGTTGCTCTGCTTGCTCGCTTTATCTCTGTCACGGAGCCCAATATTCGCTACGTTGGTCTGGATTCAATGTATCGCATGGTTCGGCTGGATGGCGACGGCACCAGTGTAAAGCAGCATCAGGAGACTGTGCTCTTCTCGCTCAAAGACGCTGATCCGTCTGTGCGTCGTCGTGCGCTGGATTTGCTGTTCGCCATGTGCGACTCGACTAACGCCCAAGAAATCGTGGGTGAGCTCGTCAACTATTTGGCCGTTGCTGAACGCACTGTGAGCACCGTTCCAACTGCAGGACCAGTTAGTGGCATTCGTGAGGAAATTGTGCTCAAAGCTGCCATTTTGGCGGAGAAGTACGCCCGCGACTTGCGCTGGTATGTTGATACGGTACTTCAGCTATTAACTATTGCTGGTAGTGAAGTGCCCGACGCCGTGTGGCACCGCGTGGTGCAGATCGTGACGAACCGCGAGGAGCTACAACGGTATGCCGCAGAGCAAATGTTCAAGGCAATGGAACCTCGCTACGTGGATGAGACTACAACTAAGTTCGGCGCATACGTGTTAGGTGAGTTCGGGTATCTCCTGTGTGACGATGCTTCTATGAGCGGCACTCGTCAGTTCGAGGTGCTTCACCAACACTACACGGATTCCAGTGTGCCTACTAAGGGAGTGCTTCTTACTGCCTTTGTTAAGATGGACAATTTGTACGAAGAACTGCGCTCAACCGTGCATGGTGTGCTTGCTAAGGCTGCCAGCAACATGAACCTGGAGATCCAACAACGCGCTTGTGAGTATTTGGCGCTACGTCAACTGTGCCAGAGCTCGCCGAACGGAGAAGAAGTGCTGCGTGCTGTACTGGAGCCCATGCCGGTATTCCCAGAAAATCGTGAGTCCGGACTCATTGTTCGCCTTCGCAACCAGCAGAAGGCTGCGGCCTCCGTCGGTGATGGCTCTGTTGTGCCAGACGAAGGACCAATTTCTCCTCGTGCTCAGGCGCGCGTAAGCGAACAGCAATCAGCGACGGATGGTGCAGTTGACTTACTGTCTTTGGATGAACCTGTGGCCCCGAAAACTTCATCAGCCTTTGGCTTTGGGGCTAGTCAGGATGCTATCCGAGGACCCAATCCAGCGTCAGCGGACTTGGGCGACATTTTCGGTGGAGGTGGCTTAAGCAGTGGCAAACCGGTGGGGTTGGATGCCTCATTGGCACCGCAGCTTGCTGTTTGGGCGCGCAACCTTATGCTTAACCCACAAGGCGTGTTGGTTGAGAACGACGTGCTACAAATTGGTGCTAAGCACGAGTATCGCGGTTCACAGGGCCGAATCAACCTTTTCTACGGCAATAAAACCACCGACACCTTGAACGGATTCACAGTGCAGCTTGCAACAGGCAACTTCTTTCGTGTTCAGTCTGAGGAGCTGCCAACTCAGTTGGCAGGAAAGCAGCAGGCCAAGCAGCAGATCATGATTGAGGCGATGGCACCTTTCACTGAGCCTCCGATGATGACGGTCAGTTTTTCGCGAAACGGAACGAGTTTTGCGTACCAAGTGGCGCTGCCGTGTCAAGTGACAAGCTTCATGGATCCCGTTGCAGTGAACGAGGAAGCTTTCCTACAACGCTGGAATGCTTTAGAAGGACAAGATCGCGAACAACATGAAGTGGTGCCGGCTGCCAGCAAAATGGATTTGACTCAAGCGCGCGAGTGGCTCAGCACGAATCTGAAGTTTGCGATAGTGGACGGGTTGGATTCACAGGCAAGTGGTAGTTTGTCTGGCGCTGCTACCTACCGCACAGGAGCGGTGGGACCCAATGGTGACAAGCTCTCTGTTGGCTGCCTCGTTCGATTGGAAGCGAGTGATGGAAATGCTTATCGAATTCGAGTGCGCGCAGTGCATCGCGACGTGAGCATCGCTACTAAAAACTGCCTCAAGATGCTGCTTCAAGTGTAAAGCAAATGGTCGATGAACCCCCATCCGTGAACTGCAGAAGGATAGGTAACAAACCAAACATTCTTCTATAATGGTAGAGATTGTGCCAACCCATTGCTGCCACACAACATCGAATGTAGTAACCATGCTTCATTCAAGCCTAAACAAATATAATTTAATATGGTAATGTTCAGCAAAAGTGAACAACACCATATTACAATGAACGTCATGAGATCAGAGCACTTCGACTACGTTGATGTTGCACCTGCAGCAGACTTGCAGTAACAACTTTATTGTTGACAGTGTTCACTTGACACAAGTCGCTTCTGGATACCTTCCGTATCATGCTCGCATTCGAGATGGGACATCCCTGTACTGCAACAGATTTCTCACTTTGACCTGATCGTAGTGTACTGTACCAATACCACACAATGTACTGCACTAATGGTCTACTAAGTAAGTCTAAGACATCAATGCACTATCCTCCGTGCCAACGACACTGCAATTCTGCATCAATGACTTCGAACAAAATTCATGGCTTGGATGTCGTCGACTCCGACGGTCGACGTGGGTCAGATAGACGCATCCTTGCACTGACGGTCCTTGACATCCGTGAACCTCATCCAGATCGGAACCAGGCTTTCAATTGCAGAGACGCTCGTGGTCGAAACCTTCAGTCTCCGGCCAAGTGTACAAGGCCACAACACGGTTGACCACAGCTGGTTTCAGTCCAATTGAGACTCGCTTGGTATGTATGGAAACTGTATCGATGCATAAGACAGGAGATAGACGTCATGTTACCAGCCACCAGCCGGCTTTCCCGCTATGCACGAAAAGAGGCGTCAGTCTCCATTGCTCAATCAAAGTACCAAGTGTGACTTGCATTCGACCGTGGCTCGAAACGCGGTGCACAAGCTGTTTGTCGCGAGGCATTGGAGGAACTGGACATTGCTCGCATTACTTGAAATCCCGGCAGATATCTCGGGCACCTGGTGCGGCCAGGACACAACTGTACAGACAGTTATTCAGATAGGTTTTCATGAAGCGGATGCGGCGGACTCATGCGTCGCGTTCTCGATCGTCGTTGCTAGTATTGGTGTTGCTAGTGATGTACGGGACGGCCATTGTCGCACAGACAGAAGAGAACGCAGTTATGCCGGCAGATTCAGACGCGGACACAGGTACAGACGCTCCAGCGACGGTAGGTCCGGCAGGTGGAAGCACTGATGACACAGCGTCTTCAACGGCAAATATGCCCACGCAAACATCAGCTCCTGTGACGGAATCTCCAGTCACACCGAGCCCAGAGACGCCAGCCCCTATAGCGACGGAATACCCAACTACAGCCCCTCCAGCAACGGAATACCCAGCTACAACCCCTCCAGCTACAGAAGCGCCGGTACCGACGACAGCGGCGCCTGCTATCACTGGAGCAGCTGTGGAAACGGCCTCTCCAGCAACAGAGGCACCACCCACAGCTCCAGTAGCCACAGAAGCACCTACACCCGCACCTGTTGTGACGACGGCAGTTCCTATCACTGATGCCTCCTCCGCGACGGCGGCTCCTGTTAGCACAGCAGCAGCTCCAACCGAGGCACCAACAACGGCGCCTACTGAGGCTCCTACGAATGCTCCAGCACCTACCGAGGCACCAACACCAGCTCCAGTCGCCACAGAAGCCCCCACTGCAGCACCAGTTCCAATTGAGACACCAACCACACCTCCTACTGAGGCTCCAACAAGTGCTCCAGCTCCAACAGAGGCACCAACAGCGGCTCCTATCTCGACAGAACCCCCCACAACTGCCCCAGTAGCAACACCTGCCCCTGCGCCTACACCTACCACAGAAGCTCCAACACCAGCACCCGTTACCACTGCACCGCCAGCTACAACGGCACCTGCAGCAACCACGCCAACACCTACCACCCAGGCTCCAGCAACCACCACGCCTACGTTGCCACCAGTAATTCCTCAACCGGATGCGTCTTCGTCATCTAGTGCTTCAGCTTCAATGACAGGATCATCGGGATCAACTTCGGACTCGAGCAAGTCTTCGGATGTCTCCCAGTCCTCAGGAGACAACGGAGCTGATAAATCTACCGATGACAATGCAGGAAACTCCGGTGGATTTACGCTGACGCTGACACCGATCTACTCGGACGATAGCAATACTGATGCCGGCACTGACACGGACACCGACACCGACACCACTGACCGTAGCAAGGAGTCTGACCCGACTAACGCATCGACATCCTCTGGTCAGTCAGAATCCTTCGGTGGTTGGCAACTCGCGTTAGTCATCGTCGGCGCAGTATGCGCAGTGGTTGCATCCATCTTCTTCGTTCATATGCGTCATGTTCGCTTTGCAGCTGCTAACAAGCGTGATCGGGGCAGTTCGCAGCGCCGCGCGTTGGATTCGTTCTTCCGGCTGAACCGCGTGACTGTGGCGCGCGAAACCGGTGTATCGGGCAATTTCGTCACGGATCCGCTTACCCCGCGCGACGAAATTGCTGTGACCATGCCATCCAACAATGTGCAGGAACGTCCTCGCACCAAGACGGCAGATCTCATCGCTGGTTCAGCAGCCCAAGCGTTCAACCGAAGAACTCGACCGGGCAGTGGTGTTGTCTCCAGTGCCAGCATCGAGACACCGACGGAAAGCTATCAAGGTGACGAGTACGACTCTTTCACAGGCATGCATAATGCTCCGTCCCTGGTGTCTACAGGGTCTTCGAACGTCTACCGCTCAGACTCGTCCAACCTGTACCGATCCGACTCGTCCAACGTTTATCGCTCAGACTCTGTGTTTTCGGACACAAGCTCAGTTTCACTCGGTAGCATCGCGCCGTCGGTGACTTCCAGTCAGCGTTCGATGCAGACACCAATTTTCCCCAATCGACTCGAGACAGTAGCGTCGTCTCAAGTTCGGAATTCCAAGCGTGCGTCATCTGCGACTTCGATTGGAGATGTTCGAGACACAAATCGCTCGGATCGCTCAAGCAGTGACTTTTCAGTATTCAACGCATCGTCCATGGCATCGAACGAAGACATTTACCGGATGAGTACACAACTTATCGATGTATCTGCGATTCCAACTACAACATCCGAGAAATCGGAACCGAACAACAGCTACAGCAGTGATCGAATGAGTGAAGCATTGAGTGAATTCAGCGTGAACGAAAGCTACACATCGGAACTGAGTCCGAAAGAAAGTTTCGCGACGGAATTTAGCGTCGATGAAAGTTTCTCGACCAATGACAGTTTTGCAACGGAAGGAAGCTTTGCCACTGTGGATAGTTTCACCACAGGGACAACTCAAGATACAGACGATGACTACACTCGAGATTCCGACTCGATCATTCTACGCAACTCGAAAGAGTCGGAATTGAGTGAAGGCGAGATTTAATGTCCGCAACTAAGTGTCCCATGAGTTTTTGTCATGTAATCTAGAGTTTTAACCCCGAAAACTAGAGTTTCTCATTAAGAATGTGATATTCTAATGGCTTTTTCCTCTTAGGCCATGGCAGCCAGAGCTTCACGCACGCGATCGCGGGTCTTGAGGCCCTTGACACCGAGCTCGCGCTCGTCCTTGATGCTCAGCAGATAATTGTCCAGTCCGCCGCACTTGTCCACACACCGGAGCGTGTGCGTCGTCACGTTGAGCCCCACCTTCTCGTCCAGGGCCTCGGAGTAGAGCGTCTTCCATTGGTGGTTCACCTTCCAGGCGCGTCGAGTGCGGCGCTTCGAGAACGACACATTGTTGCCAAAGGCCTTGTCACGACCGGCGAACAGACCGCGTTGGGCGCGACCAGACACGTGCTGACGCTTGGCCGCACGCGTGAACGCTTCGAGGAAATGCATGGATGCAGACGCCATTGTACTTGTCCTGGAATGCTGTGGTGGGGAATTGGAGAGTACCGGTGTACCGGTGCTGAACCGGTAGTTTAAAGAAATTTGAAACCGGTATACCAGTATTGGAGAGAGCTGGTGCAGTGTCCAAAGCAGAGCAAGTATACATGTAGTAGGTAGGCACTAATATATGCACGCGCTTTGGAGAAGCTTCGATATCAACCCAGCAAGATTGGCAATGTTCCTCCAGTCTCGAATTAGAGGCGTACTCGGCAGATTTGATAAAATTTATGTAGGGTTGGATACTTTTTCTTCAGTGGCACAACGAATATTCCGTAGTGGTTTACAGACCAAAAGTGTGGCAGTCTTACGAACGGATGCAGTGGAAATCCTTGATGATAATTGAAATCTATAGCCATCAACACCAATTTCGATGCGTGGTCACAGGAATAGTTTAATCGTTCCATTTGGTGATGGTCTCTTCAGTCGAGCGATTACCATAGCCTTACTGTAAGCTCTTAGCAATTCTAGTACGAGAGGAAGTTCGTTGTACTGCCAAAATAGAACTTGCTGCATTTGAACAGTTATTATATCTCAAAAGGAATCTTTTGATTTCTCTTGATGGATAGATGAACGTATGCGGCAAGGTAGTCCCACCAAATGTCGTGGTACCGATTCGTATATGAGGTTGCATGAGTGAGCTCGAACCTGTCCCAGACATTACGCATTGTTTGTTTGTTGTCGAACCACTTGATAAACTGTTCCGCTTGTAATTTCTCAGCGACTTTCTTGGTTTCCCCACCATACTTGCGCTTGGCATCGAATAGCATCTTCGCCACAGGTATGTCTCCGTATTGCTGCGTTAAAGCAGTAATCATCGCTTCTGCTGGATTCTCCTTCTTGCTCTTTACAAGAAAATTGCCAAATTGTATTAAATTGGGATTGATGAGAACTTGGCTTAGTCCGTTGTCAACCTTCTCAAGCTTGTCAACCTTGACAAGCTGGTGAAGTTGGAGCTTTGTAAAGACATCGTCTATAGATGCTGCTTCTTTCACCAATTGGTCAATCTCGTTGTCACTCAACAAGAGCTTTGGGACAGAACTAAACCAGCCTCTCTCTTCTTCATTGTTAGTCGGTTTGGTGTGCACACGCAAAGCGCGACGAGTGATTGTGTCCACCTGGTCTCGGATTGATAACCCCGAATCGGGAGCAGTCCCAGCGGCAGTATCACTTGCAAATAAAACGGAAGTAATGAACAATACCAAGTAGTAGCAACGCATGATGTTGCGCTTGATAGACGTCCGCTGAGCTTGAAACGGCCGGACGAAGAAGACGAATTGTCTAATGAGCGTGGTGTGCGATGATCATCACTGGCGATTATAGGAGCCAGCAGACCTGCACAGTACTCAACTTTGTTCTACAGCTGGTTTTGATTCTACCATACGGAGAAGCAAGAACGTAGGGGGCACCGTAAACGAACTTGTGTCCTATCTGCCAATAGCGTAGCATGAAAAATATACATCCTGCACGAATTAAACGCTTATATCGGAGCACTAAAACACTGACCACTTTATAGTCATTTCGACAATGAGGTGACAGTGCACCACCGGCAAAGGCAGCACTACAAGCGCATATCGGTCGACTACGCACACAAAGTACAGATACTACAGCTTCTAGATGCCGACAGAGACACAAGCAAAGTTATCACCAAATTCTATCCCTCATCAACAATAACTTAGCTGATCGAAAGAAAAACCTCTAGCAGATTTCATCATGAAGAGATCGGAGTGAGCGAATCGAACTAATGCGTAGTAAAGGTAAGGGGCACCTCAAACTTTCGCAGGAAACGTGAGGCTATAGTTTTGCCTCGTGACGCCGAGGAATACTTAGTTGTTCGATTCCCGTCGTGTTCATATTTTTATATTTAAACTTGAGTGTTTTAGTAATAATACGTTGCTGGATTACGTCATTACCCTAATCTCTGCCGTTCGTTTATAATAGACATGAGCGATACGTGTACCGTATCGCTCAAGTCTTAAACGAACGGCAAGGTGCGACGATTAGGGTAATTACGTAATCGAGTGGGTAAGAATTATTTTTAAAATGCTACCGATTAGAGGCGATAAGATGGACACGACGAGAATCGTACATGATCAATTGTAGGCATCTCACCTGTTTGATCAGCATTGAGAACCGTGGAAATGTTGTACTTCACGATCATTTCACGCACTTCAGCTCGAAACTTACAGCCGCAGCTTCGGCATCTTCAGGCGTGGTATGTCCTTGGCGTGTACGAACACGAATAGGTAATCGAACCCGTATGAAGCCCTTCCTCCACGAATATGAAGCCGTGAATATGTCCGCGGAAAAACTACGCTCTGATACCACCTCAAGTGCCTTGAATTGGAGCATTGTGCTGAAACACGACAACCTCCTCTCCTCATTGAGTTAAGCCACAGCACGATGTATTATTCGACATCGCGAGGCAGAACAATGGCTTCACCAATGTTATGTAGGTTTTCGTGAAGCCCCTTGCGCTGACTACACATCAGCTCAATTTGCTTGCGTTGACGCCCCCAGGATGAAATCTGCTTAAGCTTTTCATTCACTCAACTGAGGTACTGATCAATGGGTATAATTTGGCGGTAGCTTTGCCTGTGTCATTGTCAGCTTCTAAAGATGCAGTACCTGTAGCTTGTGCGTATAGTCGACCGATATGCGCTTGTACTGCTTTGGCTTTTTGCCGGTACCCGTGGTGCACTGTCGCCCCATCTTCGAAATTGGTGGTGTGAAGCAGGCTAAATTTTAGAGTCTTGATATCAGCGTTTTAGTGCAATGCCATATGGATATTTCACGCTAGGCTATTGGTAGATAATCGCGTTCGCTTAGGACAAAAGTTCGTTTAGGACTTGAGCGATACGGTACTGTACATGAAGAGCTGTCTCCATGATGTAGACTAATACATCTCCGTATCAAAATCTTTGAACACTGACACACGCGATGTATCACACACCGTGTGATCTCGTACTGCACGATTTTATCATTCATCTGTACATTGGCTGTGATACGTGGATGGAGGGAATTGGAGTTAAAGTCGCGAAGTCAGTTGACATTTGAGATTTTCACTCCGATATATTTTACGTCAAAAATCGAGGCGCGTATTTAATAGAGTACAGTAGCGAGGACACCTGAGGAGGATGTGGGCAAGCTTTTTACGGTTACAAAACCCGGCTAGGCATACATATGCTGATACCAGATTTGCACTTGAACCATTTTAAACTTTTGATTAGTCAACTTATTTCCCAGAATCAAAGGACAATACCTTGCAGCCAAATTTAAGTGAAGCGATGAAGCCCCATCATCCCCATTTTAGTACAGTAAGCTGAGAAGCAAAAATGAATGAGAGTCGTAGCACTGCTCCTTAATAAACCCACACAGTATGCCTAGACTCAAAGGATATCTGTGTAGTTTGTACGCTTTGTTGTTTGATCACAAAACACAGTGCAAACTACACAGTCAACACTTTTCTGTCTAACCATTCCGCACCACATCCTACTTCGGGAGAATATACTGCAGTCCTTTACATGTACCATCAACCTGGACACAATACAAGGAATACATGTTGTGCCTCCACTCCCGGTTTGTTTCAACTGCCTCGCATTCTGCGAGCTAGTGCTGTCGACGTTTCGATTTTGATGTGAAAAGTATCGGACTGATTTTACGACTTCAACTCCATTTCCCTCCATCCACGCAGTCAAATTATACAGCACGAGATCCCACATGCATCGCACTCCATTTTTAAAGTTCAAATATTTTGATACGGTTTTGTGCAAGTTTGATTTCTGACGTCAAAGCCAATTGTTGACGCCATCCCCAGAGTACAAAGTTTGCACGACTCCGAGTTGTCGACTTGTCGTCGAGAGCGAAAGATGGATGTGTAGTGCTGTGCCTTGGATGGAAGCGATTGAGAAGATGCAGGTGACTTGAATTGAACGCGTGTCAGACGCATTTCGGACCCCACCGATGGCCACTGAAGACTCGTCGGTGGCTTTACCAATTCCAAAGTGAGAACTATCCTACCTCTGGATATTCTGCCGTATCACAATGCCTAGATGGTATGTGGGCATTGACTCCAGGTAACCTGTGTAGCATCTGCATTTCCAAGTTGGAAATGCAGACGTTTTAAGTTGGAACATGTGTTGGAACTTGCAGCGCGTACCAGGTGTAAACAAACTGTATCCACAGTGGATTCCATATGTAATGCCATATTCGATACCGGTACAGTACATATGTGAAATGAACCCGAGCTCCCCACGTCAAGGCACACAACATCGCCCCAGTCCTAAGCGAAGTTTTCTCGAGGAATTTCCATAATCCAGTAGATAAGCACTGGATTTGTCCTCAGACAGTTACCGAATTCCCTTTGTTATGAGAAAATATTAAAAACATCGGTACAGGCCTGATTAACACAGCATACTGTGTCCCGGCACATGAACAAAAAAAGACTGGATGCGATCCAGCTTGCTTCGTAGTTATACCTTGTTATGGTACGAACAGGACCTAGTTTTGGACTTGTGGACAGGCACTAAGTTGATGTGTTCACATAATTTTAGTTTGCGCGTTCTGTGGCTGTACGTCAGTGGCAATGAAGAGACTACAGCACCAAGAACATGAGGTCGTCGACCTCATCAGCAGCGACGAGTGCAGTGACGAAGTTGAAGAGATAGGGTTTTTTTTGCAAAACGCGGAGTTATCCCAAACTTTTTTGCATTTGCAACTCTTTGTTGCAAAAAGCGGAGTTCCTGGAATCTTTGTCGCAAAACGCGGAGTTCCTTCGGAGAGCCCTTCGCCAGCCTGCACACTAAGGGAGTCAACAACACACATGCGCACACTGACTTCAGACAAGCAAACGTGTATTTTCAAACATCCAGGATGCTATTCTTGCCAACCTCTAGATCATGTCGTTACCACCCCTTTCAACGAGAATCAGGTGCACACTACGATATTTACCATGGCGCAAGAAAGCACCATCGACTCCACCAATTTTCTGCCCGCACATTTCGTAGAGAGGTGCATACGGGTGCGAAACAAATGCTCGAACAAATTCTCCATCTTCATTAAAATCACAATCAACATGACTGGTAGGGTTCTTGGTCTTCCACATCAGCAACAGCGACTCCAACTTCTGGACACCTTCTTCTAACGAACCGTAGAGATCTTCGAGAATCAGAGTGCGAGATCGATATGCTGCGTTTAGCGATATCGTAGCTCCACGTATGCGCTTGATATGTTCAACAAGAACACGTCCACTGATTCGTGGGTCGCTTGCTACTAAAGATCGAATGAGCTCGTCCTCCCGTACTTGTGAAGCTGTTAATCGTGATCGTCCTGTACACCTATTATGGACTAAGTTACAATGACTGATGAAGTAACCGCTCCGTGCTTGCCCCTGAGTTCTTAGCATTGTAACCTTGAAGCGACAATCCCCTCCACCAGCACAGTGATATTTCAGCATTGCCCCCCTCGATTTTCCGCAGCTAGCTTTGCAACCATATTATGACTAGCCGCATACTGGCGCATCGCTCTGGTGCACGACTTCTGGTCTGGAAAGCACGCGCCAGCGACGATGCGGTCTGCCTCTGCAACAGGGGCATGTGGTGACGACGAGGGCGGCGACACTATCGACGCCATGCTGCGGAGGTCGTACAAATCGATTCTGCCGATGTGCTCCACGTGTTCCTTGCAACTCCGCGTTTTGCGACAAAGATTCCAGGAACTCCGCTTTTTGCAACAAAGAGTTGCAAATGCAAAAACGTTTGGGATAACTCCGCGTTTTGCAAAAAACCCAAGAGATAGGACGTCCTTCTAGAGATGTTGAAGCGGCAACGCTCACTTCTGCAGGTTCGGAAGTAGTCGATCTAGTGAGCAGTGGCGACGAGACGCAAGCGTTGGATAATTCCAACGTTAAAATGGAAGTGACTAGGAATACTGCAGGCATCCGGAGCTACATTCAACGTGATAGGTGGCTTCGAAAGATGAGGCGCAAGAATAACCCGTGGTCAACTAAGCTCTCGCGCAAGCCTTCGCGTCAAGCACGACGTGCTCCTGTACGGGACTCGCGCCGCATCTACCATGCACGAACGATGAAAACAATGTTCATGCAACAGTACTTTGAGATCCCTGGTGTGCGTGAAGCCCTGTTGCAAGTGCAAGTTCATCAGACAAAGCCGCGTAACGTTTATGAGCAGACTGAGAGAGAGCTCCCAGAAGCACATGACGATGCGAATGACGACGAGATGGAGGTTAAACAATTAGAACCTGACTTTCAATCCCTGGCAAAATCGTTAGACGTTCCTGATGAGCTACCTGTTCAGTGGCCACACCAAATTACGCGCTCACTACAATTACAAGTGGAAGATAACGTGGTCCTTAAAGACTCGTGGGGAGCTGATTTTTGTCGCTGTACTGTGGACTGCTATCGTAACATCTGTCCCAATGCTTCTGGTCCTCTATTTTGCGCCAGTGATAATTGCAGTTTGATGGGGAAATGTTCTAACAGTGTGTACGAGACAAAGGATGTCGAGCTTGTCTACGCTAAGACGGGTGTAGGAGTTCGAGCCACAGACACCATACTGGTGGGATCAACTATTGCGCCATACACTGGCCTTTTGACTGATCATGACTATTTTAACGATCCAGTTCAGCATGAGTACGTTATAGCGCTGCAATCAAAAGGAAAAAAGGGAAGCAGCTTTTCATTGATGCTGAACATTGGGGTACAATTGCACGGTTTATCAACCATTCGTGTGATCCAAACACGGAATTTATCGAGATGAGACACAACCGAGAGGTGCAAGTGATGGTCATAGCTACTCGACCAATTCTTCGCGGCGACGAAGTCACGATTGACTATGGGGAGGATTTATGGTTTAATTGCGGCTGTGAGTCGGGAATTTGTCGTGGAGGCAACACATTTTCAAGAGTTAGTGTCGCTAAAGCGTAGGACGCTATTTCGAGATAAGAGTAGTGACACAGTGATACTTTATAACTGATGAATTCATCCATCTACATCTTACTAATGTTGGGACAGTATTGAAGGTGAGGAGGTCGATACAGAAAAGATCTTCTTATTCGCTTGTAACATAAAATCTTCGGTACTTCGTTTCGACTACGGTACTTCGTTTCGTCTACGGTATTTCGTTTCGTCTACGGTACTTCGTTTCGTCTACGGTACTATGTTCGGTAGTACAGTACTTGATCTAGTAGTACCGTGATTGGTCATTTTCCTTATTCATATACAAACCAGCTATACGTGTGGGTGAGGTGTTATCGCACTAATGGAAGGCCGGTTCTGGATTTCTTGCTGGAAGAAGGGATCGGCGCGTGTCAAGAGTTATGTGTGGTCGCGTAAGGACATACCGCGCGATGAGAGGGAGGTAAAAGACAAGCGATTCCTCCGTAGCCGAGAGGGAAAGCGCATGAGATCTCGATACTGGCAGAATATTCACAACGACAGCTTCGACAGTGAAGAAGATGATGATCCGAAAAACGAAGTCGAAATACTGTAGTTGGCATTGCGGGATACGAAGACGCAAATATGTGGTGCACCTGATTCCAAACTACTGAAACGTCTTTGCGAAAGCTATACGGAGCGCCTACGTGTAGCCCGATTGGAGCTAAGAAGTTTAAGACGAGCAGAGCAACAGAGAAACGAGGGCTCCAGCTTCACCGAGCTTACCCACCAGCGTTTTGACTATAGTTAACCATGCAATCACTGTACTGTGAGGATTTCCGTGGTGAGACGACGTCGTACATGATGAACTTACAACTTGAACACGTGGGAAGTAAGACGAAACGTGAATTTGACGGTGAGGAGTTCTCGAATATAAAGCATTTGGTCTTTCTTTTGTTGGGGAGATGACATTTTTTAAACTATAGTAGTTAGATTACCTAAGAAACGACAATATGAACCCAATTAGTCATGTTATATTAGGCGATATGTATTATTGACGGTAAGGAGTTGTCAGACACCATTGTGATGTAGTAGCATTGCATTGTAGTAGTGAGGCGATGTAGTCCAGGGCTAGATGAACCGAACTACGTATCAAACACTTGCTAAATGGAATAACGACGGTGAGGAGGTGTCACAAAGAATCCCCAAAGCCATCGACATGTTATACGAACGATAGAGCTTGTCCACCCTTCGGTGGTCTACCTGGAGCTGGTGCTGCAAAACCTTGTCTACTAGATCGTTTACGTTTCCGCGAAATACTTCTATTTACTAACATCTCATTTCCATTGCAATCCACGTAACTCCGAAGACGCATAGCGAATAGCAGATGGACACATGTTGCAAATTTGCGAAAGTAGCGGCACATACACTTTCTCTGAATCACATCAACTTCCCAACCGACACCCGGCATGTCTTCGAATTCCATTCTCCCATAATTTACACCCATTTGAGTGGTGATAGCAACGGTTTCTTCCGAGCGATATTTCGATTGCATGTAAATTCGCGGAGCGGGGAACGAATGCACGTAAACTTTTGTGTCTCCACTGAATTGCGATTGTGACGGATCTGCTTCCTGTAGTAAAAGCATGCGTTCCATTTCCTTTGAGCGTCGATGGAGGCGTTCTGTGGGTTCAGGAATCAAAATGAATGGCTGACTCCGTTCGCTTTCATTCTTGCAACATTCCACTAATTGACGAAGTAGCAACCCCATCTTCAATTTCGTACGCAGTGTGTAGTCGCGTTTTAAAAGTCGGTTAAATTGCTCTGCTGGATTATTTGTAGTAGCGTACGCGCTTGGGCTCTGGAAACACTGCCACCTGATAAATTTCCCTGTTAGCCACACTTTTTTGAAGTATTGTGCAAATTCCTTCGTTGCTTGAATACCTTGCCATTGTTCCCACACGATGCGGAACTTCCGCACGAAATCTACAGGGTTTTCAGTGAAGTGAAGATCATATATGTCCTTGCGTATAGCACACGCCGTTTTGGCATCCATACCCCGTAGTCTTTCGTTCACGTTCTTCAGAACGTGAAAAAACACATTAAGTATACGTATTCGTTGTCCCGCCCTATAATGTTTTGAACAGCGTTAAACTGGCCGTCATCTGCGTCGCCCATCACGTAATAAACCCGCAATGTATTTCCAGACACTGCCGTGAACACCCTCCGTAATGCAGCAAAAGACTTAGAATACAACTCTTCAACAATCTGGGAGAGCACTACCATTGCAATAAGGTGAAATCGGCGCGCTCGATCTGAAATACCAATGACTAGTACGGGGTAGTTCACTTGATTGAGTTTGAACGTGGCGTCAATGTGGAGGATGAAGGATGTAGGATCACGGTCCAGTCGCATGAGTAATGTTTTTGATGTGATGCCTACAAGAAATGGTTTGCTGTCCGTTCCGTTTCCGACGATTGGTTTGCCATCATTGTTCAGGTCCCATCCAAACATGAATGGTTGAGTATCCTCCTCCTCACCACTAAAAGCTGCTTCATGTACAAGTTTCGTAACTTTGTCACAAAGGTCGCTATGCCCGAGTTTCGTGCGCTGGTAGTAGTTTACGAGATTTTGCACCGTCCTCAACGTTGGAGCTGCGACCTCCGATAATTGCTGTTTGATCTTCATGACGTTTCGAATCCTGGCTGGCTTCAATCCTTGTCCAGCCATTCCTTACAAAATTCCTTTTGGTTTGGTGGTATGACTTTATTTCGCAGATCTTGTGCGCTTGAAAAGTGCTCGTTAAGGGCGTACACCGCCATCGTTTTTGTGCGATCACACACAAGTAGTTTACCACGCCATGGACACTGAATATTGGGGGCTTCTTCCTTGCACTTGGTAGACGTACATACCAACAACATGTATTGCATGGGTGAATAAGCGGGTTATTGCATATTGAGCACGATGTAGGTTGACTACGGGTGACTTTGTGCGACTTGAGACCACCCAGGATCGTTTGACCGTCTGTCAAGCTTACACCCGCCGCTATTTCGACACAAGCTAACTTTCTCGGCATGCCTCCCCTTCGATTCCAACCCCTGTTTTGGTCGTTCCTGCGTTGTTGCCACCCACCTCTGTTCTGTGTGTGGATTGGTTAATCCGTGCGACACCTATTGGCTATAAACCTATAGTGTACGGTTCTGCAAGGAGCTGTGCAATCAATGTTCAGTCATGTGCAGAACCACGTTCCTGTGTGATACTTAGTGTCCTATTCTGTGATTTTCAGAAAATGCTGTGCTGCCACGCAGGTTGGATTCGAAGACATAACGATGGATGTTTTTAATGCGTTCTCCTTTGTTATGTACGTACCAACATAGACCAGCCATCGACTGTCCTGTCTAGCCAAAGTGAACGCTCGAGACTAAAACGAATTGAACACTGGCTAAAACAAATTGTGAAATGTTCACTCAAGGCCAAAAACGAAATGGAATTTTTTGTTGCTCGTCAGTCTAAGCTAACGCGGGAGACATGACATCGAAATCGTCATCTAAACTAAAGAACCTATCTCCTTGTCAAGCAGCCGACCGGATCACTTCTTCAGCGATGTGACGGAGTCCGATCACCGGTTCACCCACTTTGAGAGGAACGGAGAGACGCTTCATCTGGAGGATTACGCTCACGAATTGGCTTTCTTACCCGATCTCAGTGAAGAAGTGCCTATCAAACTCGACTACAATGGAATTAATGTGAAATGTTCGTCCCACACACCCGAACAAGCAACTCGGCTAACTGAGCTACTGAAACGAAACGAGAAGATAACGATATCCAGTGGTAATGCTCTACCTCCACCAGCTTACGGAGTGGTGTGTGATATTGATGTGGGCGATCACCCACATATCAAGCAGCGAGCTCAGCGGGTAGCACTGAAGTACCTGAAACCATTATACGAGTTGATCAAAGGATTGTTACGAGCGAAATTGGTGTCATTTTCGAAGAGTCCGTGGGCTTCGCCCATTGTTATCGTTCTCAAGAAGAATGGTGTGGATATTAGATTGTGCATCGATTACAAGTAGGTGAATGCAATTACGATGATTATGGAATATGCGATGCCCTTAGTGGATGATTTACTCTCGGAATTGGAGAAATACCTGTGGTTTTGCTCATTGGATGCGGCTAGCGGCTTTTGGGCAGTGATGATGACCAGCCGAGCTCGGCGCATCTCAGCTTTTGTATGTGCCTTAGGGCACTTTGAATGGTTATGCATGCCGTTTGGATTGAAGAACGCCCCCATGATATACCAAAGAATGATTGATAACGCATTATGGGGGTATGTCCAACCGAAAGGCGGATGGTCAGAGTTCGTTAGAAGGATCCGCCGAGCAGAAGAAGTAACCACAACTCAGCGACAGAGTCAAGGGGGTGACCCAACTCAACCGCCGAGTTCGTTGACCAAAATTGCGGCTGCCAACCGAGCTTTAGCCGAGCTCGATCCGCTCCAAGAATTGATTGGCAGCCCTGAGGGCGATATGTTCACGTGTGGAGAACCCGACCAATCGGTTTTGACGCCCGTATTTACACGGCGGTCGTTTGTGGATGACATTTGCTTTGGTGGAGCAACTTTCGATGAATGTCTGGAAACATTGGATAGGCTGCTGACTCGGCTAGCCGAGTGCGGAATCAGTGTCAGATTTTCGAAAAGCAAATTTGTGCAGCCCAAGGTCGATTTCCTGTCACATGAAGTAACCTCCGAGGGAATACGAGCTGACCCAAAGAAAACACTTGCAATAGCCGAGCTCCCATTCCCGAAATCGAAGAAAGGAATACAAGTATTTCTGGGGGCATTGAACTACTACGGCAGGTTCATTCAGAACCTGGCTGTGTATGGGACAGTACTCTGCCAGCTGAAGGACAGTGATTTCGACGGTAACAAAGACTTGTCGGCCGCTCAAGCAGCTTTCGCCGAGTTAAAAAGTCGAGTGGCATCTCCGCCATTTCGACTCGGCTAAAGAGGATCACATCATGCTTTTTGCTAACAATTAGGCATTAAGCAGCACACTGATGCAGATGCATGATGACAAGCTGCACCCTGTACGATTTTGCGACAGGGTGTTGAAGGAAAACGAAGTTAATTATCACCCAGCTGAGAAAGAAGTGTTAGCGTTACTCCAGCTACTGAAAATATGCCATACACTGCTGGCAGGCAAAGTACTATATGTGTACACCCGATTCTCAACATTAGAATGGGTTTTCAAGTCCACGTCGTTATATGGACGAGCTGTAAGTTTTGCTGTACTATTGTCACTGTCGTGTAGGACACGATAGAATTCTCACTTGTCGGGTGAGTTCCCACCAACAACACACGCTTCCCCGTGAAGGTCAGCGATTGTTGGATCAAACCAGGAACGATCCCTTACACCGGGTCGGTTGTAAGCGCTTCTGTATACCGAGGTTGTTTTAGGTCACCCTTACCTACACCTCTAGCCACGAGCTTAGACTAGGGTGATATATTGCGCTTTCGCGCGTAACCATGCAGTCACTCAGAGGAAAGGGTACCAGCGTGTTAGGCCTTATACAGGGGTGTCGAGGTATAACCTCGACGGGGAGCAAAATATACACTAGGACCTTAGTAGACCCTAAGTATACACGTAACGACACTTCACTGTCGCCTCCGATCTCTCGGCCACACCAACTCTTGGCCTGACCAGGATAAACTCTCGGTTCAATGTACCTTGAGTCTACCAACATGCATCCCACACAACTGAGCGTGTCCTGGCACTTAAATAAGCTAGCTACACTTACCTAAGTCGGACTTGACTCTTGTTAGCTGGGGGGAAGACTGCGTTTTATAAACTGCTTAAACTGAGGCTTAGAGAGCCTCTGTATGTCATCCTATGTTTTGTCCTATGCCTATTTACAAATATCAAGTGTAAACAAATCCTTGTAGGAGCTTCCGAGGTTTCAGAACAAGTACGACCGAGGGGTCGACAACTCACCCTTAAGTACGGATTTGGGACTATACAGTCGTGAGACGAGGGATCTGAGATGGGTACAGAGCCTTATCTCGGCCTAATCCAGGAAGCCTCGTCCAGGTTATATTAGGCCAACCGAGGCTCTCGGGTGTCACTATTCCTTCTCTGTCGCGGGATGTATAATCCTCCAATGGGGTGAACCCTCGCTTTTCACCGAAAGGTTCTGTGGCGGTTGACTTAGCGACTGGGTCGCTACCCCACCGTTTGAACCCAACACCACAACTACCCCCGCCTCGACGCGAACCTTCCCAACTGGTGACCGTCGTGGCGCCTCATTCTCCAATTTTCGTCGCCCGTCATGGTCCGCCAGTCGCGTGCTCTGGAGCGGGCTACCGCCGCAGCTATGCAGGCTCTCGGGCCTCGAGAACCGGTATGTAATAGCTTGTACGTTCATCCGAGGCTTCGATCCACACCTTGACTCACTTCTTGCACCTTCAGACTCCTACTTACTTGCCCTCAGAGGGCCAACACACTCCTCCAGAGGATCCTGGAGCCGCTGAGCAGGCGGCGGGGACCTTTCTGTCACCAACTCCCGCGCTGACAGTGGATTCAGCAACTCGCGGGGTGTCAGGAGGGTCTTCGCCGATTTTATCGCCTTGCTCGCCTCCAACGTCTCCTCTTCCGCCTTCTTCCGAAGCAGACTCTCGCTCAACAACAACTCCCGCGCCGGCAGAGGATTCGGCAACTTGCGGGGTGTCTGACGGGAGTTCTGCGGACGTTATTGATGGGGAGAGTAGTGTCGGTGATCCCACCCAGCAGTCGACTTTGATTCCCACCAACCTTCAACTTTTGCAGCTTGCCAAGCTTGTTATTGGTGTTGCTCGCAATCCACCGTGCCGCGTCAACGTAAACTTGGACCGTCGTCTGCAGAGCGCGTCAAATCTCGGTGAAGTCTTGGCTGCTGCTATTGTCCCCGTCCGGATTCCCCTTCATGAATCCGAGGAGATGGTCTCGCTACGGGACGAAGTCTCTTGATGCCAAGAGCAGGTCAAGGATGCTGAAGATAAACTCGCAACCGAGTTCCAGCTCCGAACGAGAGCTGAAATGTTCTGCACCCTAGCCTCTTGTGACTTCAATGCTGCCGCCAACACTCTACACTCCGTTCGGCTGGAGAATGTGGCTCTCTCTTGGCAGCTCTCTCTGGCTAACGCTGCCATAGCGACTCACGCGAAGCGAATACTCTCAGAAGTATATCTACTTCTAGAGGCGGTACCCTATCTGGGGTACCCCTCATGTAACCCCGTTACATGCACAACGCTGTTTAATCTCTCGTCTTACGCATTTAGTGCCCCTCTCAACTTGCTCATGTTCTATTACCGTCAGTGTGTCTAAGCCACCTTGTTCATACCAATTAGACACTCATCCTGCGGTATAGCGCAGCGTTTCATAGCACGCCGGAGAGCCTGTTTCATGTGAAACAAGCATCCTAGGATAATTGCATTCGGGAACTACGTTTGAAATGCATCCATTAATGCAGACTCAAAATCACACACGATTTCTGCAGGCCCAATCTGTTGGTCTGTCGTGTACCATATCTCAGTAGCTATCCCCAGTGCGGGACGTGCTTAAAACATAAAACACTGGAACAAAGACTCCCGATGCACGATCGTGCACCATGAAAATGCAAATATCAATGCGGGATGTGCCACCTCAAAATACGCATGGGCTTGTTCAGTTCCTCTCGGTTTGGTGTAATGCAATGAAATTGAAAAAAAAACGATACAGAATCATCGAGTGCAGGTGAGAGCGGTGGGACTCGATAGCGCCGCGAACATTAACAGAGTAGTGCTGATTCCTTGCATGGTGAACACGACGAATTAACTGTTGCTTCGATAGCCCACGTACAAAATCAGGGTTATCTACGGAGAATCGCCGCCGTAGTTCTTCCCAAACACGACGTATAGGCCACGCCACGTGTTTAATGACCAAGAGATCCACTTGGGCCTTCATTTCAGCTTCAACATTGATAACAGAGCTAGCTACAGCAGTCTCACCACATATGTGCGTCCGTAAAGTAGAGTAACCCATGTTAGCGATCCTTAAATTCCATCTTGCCGCGGTATCCCGTTCGAAACTTAGAGCACAGGTATACGATCTTTCGTGAAGACGCCCATGCCCGAGTATATTTGTAGCCTTTAGAGAAACAAGTTGTGTGCCTTCTCGCCTTGAATTGGTGCCGTCCACTCTCACGCCTTGTGCAACAGCACCTTCGTCATGGACGCTGACAACATCTACCGCTGATCCTCTGCATCGGAGTCACTTCCAACTTGCTGATGTGCCCACTATATCGTGTGGATTCGGTGCTGCTATCGGCGGCTATTTAACCTCCTCCTCCGAGGCTGAACCACCGCCGCCTTCCAACATGCGCCTCTTGAAGCGATTTACCGAGTGCGAGAGGAGTCAATACTCAATATTACCTCACTACTCAACCGCCGATTCTAGATACCTGGTCAGAGCATGCGGGTGACATTTATCTGTTCATAAACAAGATCAGTTTCGTGTACGATCAATTTTAGAGCTAGCCCTTGAATACAGCGTGTTATTTGAGCAGGATCGTTTGATACAGAACCATTCGCATGTTTAATCTATTTGAAAGGTATGTTGTAGAGTATATACCGGGTAGAACGGAACAGAAGATAAAAGGTGAATTTTGTGCTGCCGCTGTTACAGTCTGCTCAAGCCAACATCGCTTCGAAACGTTGGCCACGCTTCTTTGCATTGTGCATATCGTTGCTTGACAAAGTAGTAGTCAATTGAAGTAGTGTTGTTGTTCGCATCAAAAGCCACCGCTGTTGCACAATTCTCTAGTTGCTCTCAGCCGCCAGGTCAAATTCCGCTGTGGCTTTTAGACTCCGTTGGCAATTCGTGAGGTGTGTGTTTCATGCTTTTATTCCAAGACTTCCATTCTTTTCCAGGATTGCTCGATGTCTGCAATTTTGTAAGTAAGATTTGAGCCGCGTTTTGAATGTCACTACACAGCTCGGGAATATGTAGAAGCCAATCTGGAAATCTCCAAAATCCTGGCCTGGATGGATGGTGCCATGACATAAGCTCCACATGATGAGCCGTGTGATCGCTTTCATCCCACACTTCGTATCCAGAATCATTATAGCTAGAAGCAATCAACGCTTCGGAAACAAAATAAAGTCTAAACGATTCCGCCGAGGTCGAGACCCGGAGAAATTCCATTCCTATGAGTGATGAAGCCGCCATGCATCAGCGTTTAATTATGTTAACCAATCACGCAACGCAACCATACTTGAAGCTGACCGACAATCCAAAATTAACGCACTCACTTCAGATTCTAAAGCTATATTGAAATCCCCACAATGTGAATTGCATCGTCATCAAAATCAGCAGTAAGATCCTGAAATAGTGTCGTTCTGGACACTACATCATTCGGTGATACATGCTAGGGATGCGCCAAGTTTGGTCGTCCGACTGTAGTTTGACAAGCAAGTACCGATTCGGAATAGTTTTTGATGTGACCATGCTCGCCATTTTGCAACGAGGACATGATCCGTGACAGTTCCCATGTAGGTGTTTGTGTTCGTGCATTGTTCGATAACATCGTAAACAAATTTAATCTCTTTATTACGTTGCCTTGTTTACTTTAAACTATTAGAGGATCACTGTAATCGGAATTGTAATCCCACTAACTAGAGTTGGTTTTAGGCGGTTAAAAGTGAAAGTAGGGTATCTAATGATTAACCCTTTCGCGAGCCATTTATCTAAGCTATAGTATACAAATCTAAGATATTTGTTTCTCAAAGGACGCATTTTTGGCCTTTTAATAAATTCACGGTACTGTTCTGGTATGTCTCATGAGACATGCGATCTACTGTGATTTGTTTGGATTTGCTGGTGCATACGATCGTACACATTTGACTTAATTTCATTATGGTGTATGATTACATGATGATTACGCAATCGTACCGTATTTCATATGTCTCAAAAGAAGGTATATACTTAGTTGAACTTAAGTAAAAGGGCGCAAAAATCGCCCTTTTAGAGGAGTATTTCGTACCGTGTTTTGGAAACCATCTAAAAGGGCGATTTTTGCGCCCTTTCACCGCGAAAGGGTTAAAAACGAAATAAGTAGCAGTTAAAAACGATAAAAAGCACCGAATTGACCGACAGATGCAACAATCATTTTAGAAAGACGATTCAGTATTTACACGCTGGTCTTAGGAAGGAGTGCAGCACTGTTGGTGCCCGCTGCACGACCATAACGGACTGTAGCAGACCCTACCAGTGATCAAGTATAATGTCTATAAACCGCTTGAGTTCAACAAGTGTCGAAATCAGTCTTGGCCGCCGCGAAGCCTCTTAAAGTGAACATATTGAACATCAACACGTTGCAAGGGGGACAGTTTAGCGGTGATAACAGGTCGAGAGTCTGGATTGTAACGGAAGCGAGCGGACTAGCGTTGGATGCAAATCTCTTCGGTGACTTAAACCAGCAGAATTAGATGCAGTTACGAAGTGCTATGCGTAAGCGTAGCAAGGTAGGCGGTGGTCTCACGTTGTTCATTAAAAATTCAACCGCTATGTCATTCATCACCGGCAGGTAAGTACCAAATATGCAGCACAAGATAATGTCCACGTGTCGGTGACGGGACCAAACGAGATGTTATGTTGATACACAATAGATGGCAGCGCTGACGTGAAGAGTAGGCCTTGCTCATCTCGAGATATGGATTTGCCAAGGAGAACAAGAGCAATTGACTTCGTTCATTATGAAGACGTCAACACGATCGTTTCGGTGTCAATGGTTCAGTATATTGGCAGGAATTTTGGGAAGCAGTTAACGTCATCATAGTGCTGGGTGCGGAGGGTGAAATATTCTTGCAGGCGACTATCGGTGTGGTGTACAGCCAAGACCAGAAGACTGTTGATGGTGTGAGTGGTCGATGTTTGTTGACTAAATCTGTTGGTGTAACCAACGTAGACACCCATCGAGTCGGCTGTAAGGGATTTCATTACTACGTATTCCGAGGATATGTGCACCAAGAACCGATTGAGCCCGTGAAGTACATATAGATGATTTCCGACATGGTTCTTGACATCTTAGTTTCTTAATTAAAATTTCTAGAGAAAAATACACAAAGTGGTGCTTGTATCACAATACTGTGGAGGAACCAAATAGCAACTTGATAAGCTGCTGCTAGATGAAGCGAGTTGCTGGTGGGTGTTAGTACAATATGTAACGGGGTTACAGGAGGGGTACCCCAGATAGAGTACCGCCTCTAGAAATAGATATACTTCTGAGAGTATTCGTTTCGCGAATACTCAGTTGTGGGTGGTGTGAACCACACTACTGCCACGTAGGTTGAGGTGGCTGAGGGCCAACCAATAGTAATTAACCTACCTTTTATATGCATATATAGGACAAATTAAAGCTAATTAGTAATTCGTATTACAGGCCAAATGACCTAATTAACTATAAATAAATCAGTCAAAAATCTACTCTAAACTGACTATTAACTCCCCTCAGATCAGGGATTAGTGAACCGCCGTTCACTTAGAGTTTGTATACTCTTGATAGCACGCTTCTTCAAGCAAGGTGCTCGTGTGACCCCGTCACACTTGGTAGCACTTGTAGTCAATCCACGCCCACGCGGGTAGATTGACTACCTGAATCCTCTGTGGTTCCTACAAGGTAAGCCAAGATGAATGGAGGAGTTCCCTCATCTGACCGACTCTCAGTTTGAGTCGGTCCGGAAGATGGTGGGCATCTTTGGAGGAGATACCCTCCGAAGCTTGGCGGCTGCTATGCCAGCCGAGCAGGTCGAACGCATCGAGGCGTTCGACACGTACGAGGGAGGGCTTATCGCTCGCGTACAGGGGCTGCAGGCCCCCGTGGCTGAGATGAAGCCAACCCAACCTAAGCCGTTGATGCTTAAGGTTAACCCGTATGAGGGGAAGGAGGGCGAGAACCTCCACTTCTGGGTCAGAGAAGTAGGGCTTATCATGGATGCGGCTCTCATCTCGCCCGAGCAACTTCGGGTCGCTTTTGCCCTGTTCAGCCTGGAAGGTCGGGCGAAGACCTGGGTGTACACGCGCGAAGCGACAACGCCGGGTTGCTTCACAACCTGGGCTCGGCTGTATGTACAGCTTAGAACCGCCTTCCTCCTGGCGAACTATGAGTATCGCCAGCGCTCGCGCTTCCTTGCCTGTAAACAATGGAAGCGTGAGCTGCACGAATACATCCCAGAGATGCGAGTGCTCGCTGCATCGCTGGTAGGGAACCCGGTAAGAATGCGGACGGCGCACGCCATGAAGGCTTAGCCCCTGAGAGCCTGGGTGCTCTCGATACAAGGAAGAGCAGCGGCGGACTGCTCGTGGTACACGCAAGTGTACGGGGATACGGAGATCCCTTCAGAGTCCTGATTGACTCTGGGGCGTCGACGAACGTTGCTCGACGCCAGACTGTCGCACGGAATAGCGACAAGTTTGCCGACGCTTTGCGTGAAAGCGAAGGCAGGTCCAGGTCTCGGTGAGACTGGCCGATGGTACGGTGGTTAGCGTACCCGGGGTCCGGATGGACCTGGTTGTAAAGTTGGAAGACTTTGACAGCACGGAGTCGTTTCTTGTCCTAGACATGGACAAGTACGACTTGATCCTGGGCATGCCGTGGTTCGAAAAGCACGAGCCCTGGATCGATTGGTGCGCCAAAGCCATTGGGGCTAGCCGGCCTGCAGCCTCCGACAGAGCTTTGGTGAGTAATGTTCCCACCTCTGTCCGGGACTGGGGCGCCAGAGATGGTCGCCAAGGCGCTTATGCGCCCGAAGAAGTACTGGGAGTCACTGACTCCAGTGAAGATGTCGCGATGAGCCTCGCAACCGGTCGTGAGACCAAGGCTCATTGCCAAGCGTGTGGGATTGCCGCGACGACAAGTCCCAACGCTGAGAGTCGTCGCGCCGTATGGGCTTCGACTGTGGCAGTGCCGGACGGCACTGACCAGGCGGGTAACATAGGTCCGCAAGCAGCAGAGACTGCTGAGGAGAGCGGTGAAGGCGTCCCCTGTGTGGGTAACATAGGTCCACAAGCGTGTATCGTAGTTCCAAAAACAGCAGAAGGTGTTGAGGAGGACGCTGACAGCGCCTCCGGCGTGGGTAACATAGGTCCACGCGGGATCCAGAAGACCGGTACGAGGGCGGAGGTGACGTTGAGCACCTCCCGTGTGGATAGCCAAGTACCCCACTCGGAGTCTGAGACGCCACCGGCACGGCCGGTCGAAGAGCAATGTCATGTCTTCGACGGCGTGTCCGGTCGTCAAGTGAAGGTAGGTGCCGTCCATCTGGAGGCACTGCCAGAGGTGTCAGCACTGCTGAACCTCGAGGAATTGTCCATGAAGGACTTCCTGGCCGAATTGAAGACCGGAGAGATTGCGGAGATGGTGCTCTTGAAGCCGGAGATCTCTCCTGAAGATTTGAACTCTTCCTCCGTAATGGACGAGGATGTCCTGGAGGGGTTCACGAAGCAGCGTGCAACGCGCTCGGGTTTTGAGATCCACACGAATCCGGAGAATCCAGTGTATCCTCTTGTGGAAGAGTACTCGGATGTGGTGTCGAAACACCTACCATCCTAACTCCCGCCGGATCGGGGAGTACGGCACGAGATTGACCTCGTGCCTGGCACAAAGTACTGTGTCACGAGGCAGTGGCCTCTACCTCGCGAACAGGGCGAGGTCATAAATGTCCTTTTCGCCGAGAAGGCGAAGTCGGGCATGGTGCGGAAGTCGAAGTCCCCGCACTCGACGCCGACCTTCTGCGTTCGGAAACCGAACGGGAAGTGGCGTCTGGTTCACGCTTACAACAAGCTGAACAATGCGACGGTACCGGCACAGACGCCGATCCCTCGCAAGGATGTGTTGTTGAACAACATGTCGGGCTGTACGCTGTACAGTGCCCTGGATCTGGTAGACGGATACTACCAGATCCTGATGCGGGAGAGTGACATTCCTCTCACCGCAGTGAGCACCCCGAGCGGGATGCTCTGGGAGTGGCTAGTGATACCACAAGGGCTGTCGAATGCCCAGCGACCTGCGATCGCTTGTTCACTCAATTGTTCAGACCATTGCGCACGTTCGCACAGACGTACTTTGACGATATATTCGTCCATAGCCGTGCCGAAGGTGACTAGACGGCTATGGAGGTGTATTTGAAGCACCTCCGTCGAGTGTTTGAGGTCATGAGAGCTAACACGCTCTATGCCAACATCGATAAGTGCGACTTTGCAGCTGAGGAGATAAAGTCCTCGGCTGCTTTGTCAGCAGGGTCGGCGTACGCGCCGATTCAGGGAAGGTCAAGGCCACAGCGGCTTGGCCGACCCCGAGGTCGCAGAAGGACCTCCGGAAGTGGTTGGGCTTAGCCAACTATCTTCATAAGTAGAGCCCAGGATACGCTGAACTTGCTCGACCCTTGTTGGATCTCTTGAAGAAAGATGCCGACTGGGTCTGGGAGCAACAGCACCAGGATGCTTTTGATAGCATCAAGGCGAGCTTACAGCAAGCGCCAGTCCTGGCCTTGCCGGACGAGAACGAGTCATTTAGCGTCGTCTGTGACGCTTCTGACTATGCAATAGGCTGTGCGCTATTGAAGAAGGACGATGAAGGACACGAACGTGTCATCTCCTTCCAGTCCAGGCAGCTGAAGGCTGCCGAACGGAACTATCCCGTTCATGACAAGGAGCTACTTGCAATGAAGTACGCTCTTGTCAAATTTAGAGTTCATCTCTTGGGCACGAGGCCCTTTGTGATCTATACAGAAAACGCGTCCTTGCGGACTGCCACCCACTCGCCGCATCTGTCACAGCGGATGGCGAGGTGGCTGTCATTCTTCGCGGAATACAACTTCCGCGTTGAATACAAGCCGGGCAAGCTGAATGTGCTTGCCGATGCATTGTCGCGTCGACCTGACTATGAGCTAGCTCATGTCAGTCGGGTCACGACAGATCTATACGATCGGATACGCTTGGCGTATGAGGAGGACGAGAACTACACACCACTGGTGCAGTTCTTGTCCGATGGCAAGGACGCCAAAGTCGACAGGCTTTCGCCTCGACAGCGGGCGCAGCTCCATCGTTATGAGCTGGCCGATGGGTTACTCCATTACAGAGTAGACCCCAGAGACCCTCCTCGGGTTGTCGTTCCAAACGACGAGGATCTGAAGTATGACATACTTCTGGAGGCGCATGATGCGCCGATAAGTGGCCATCTTGGCCGGGAGAAGACCTACCAAATGGTCTCTCAGACATTTTGGTGGCCCCGCATGTATAAGTGGGTGGCACACTATGTCAAGACATGTGAAACATGTCAGAGGGTGAAGCCTCGGCTCCACTGCAGAGCCTACCGGTACCAGCGGATTGCTGGAAGTCGATGAGCCTCGACTTCGTCTTCGGCCTGCCGGCCGATGACAAGGGCAACACCGGCATATTGGTGTTTGTCTGCCGTTTGAGCAAGATGGTGCATCTTGCTCCGGTACGTGACAAGGTCACCGGGAAACAAGCTGCACAGCTGTTCCTAGATAGCGTGTTTCGCTATCATGGTCTACCAGAGACCATAGTCTCAGACAGAGACCCGCGTTTCACGGGTGCGTTCTGGGACACCCTGTTCCAATTGTTGGGAACTAAGTTGACGATGTCAACTGCGGACCATCCGCAGACGGATGGTCAGACGGAGCGCGTCAACCGCGTGCTCGAAGATACGCTGCGCAGTATCTGTGCGGAAGCACCTCGATCCTGGTCGGATCAGCTTCCTATGGTTGAGTTTGCACTCAATAATGCGGTACACGCATCAACGGGGTTTACCCCGTTCTACTTGAATGGGTTACGACACCCTCAGGTGCCGCTAACCTTGCGGGGAGGCACCGTGGCCTCCATCGTAAGTGGGGGAGAGGCTCAGAAAGCCTTTTCCTCCCAGGTCTCAGAAATAGAGCCCGAGTCTTTAAAAAGACAGTTGTCATCATTTATAGACAACAGGCTGACGCTATTCAGCCGGGTTAGAGATGCAATGGCATCAGCCCAAGACAGACAAAAGGAGTATTCAGACAAACATGCAAGAGGAAACTTAAGTGTGTTTAACCAAGGTGAATTGGTGTTATTAGACACTAAAAAGCTACCTATAAACTTGGTTAGCTCTGTAGAGAGCAACAAGCTGAAGAACCGCTTCATTGGACCCTTTGCGGTCCTGGCCAGACATCGCGCGGCGTACACCATTGACCTCCCAAAGTCAATGGCGACGCACCCGACGTTCTACGTGGGGCGTCTTAAGCGGTATCACGATCCGCTGGGTCTTCCTTCTCGGACGGAGGAAGACCAAGGTGAGAACTCACCTCCTCGAAACGAGGCTGAGCTCTCTGGACCACCGGAGCTGCCGGTGTCGAAGCCTGCGGATAAAACGCAGGCTGGTACCCACGCGGGTCATACGAAGGGTATGACGGTACCGAATAGGAAGAGCTTGGGTAAGAGCTATACCCATAAGTCGAGGGGTACGAATACCCCTGCGGCTCATAGGAGGGCATCCGACCATGCACCTCATGGCTTAGAACGTCTAAGCCTCGACGGAGCTCCTTTAAGGCAGCAGCCGGAGCTCGGCGGTCAACGCTCCCATGGAGCTCATGAGTCTCACGACCAAGAGCGTCCAAGTCCTGACGAAGGACCTCAAGGGCACCCGGCTTGCCAGCCTGAGAGGCAGCCTGACCACCAGGTCCAAGCCCAAGGGCTATCTCGACCGCATAAACGCGATCTCGAAGCTGACGGACCTCGTCGCTTAATAGGGACCCCACAGAGTCCCGACCCGAAGTTGAGGGTCCAGAAGGATAAGGCTGAGAGGGAGCCTCGTACTCAAACCCGTGCGAGAGCTCCTCCTGCCCTCCTTGATCGGAACGGCGAGCTCCACTACCATGTGGAGCGGGTCGTCCAGGAGCGGCGGCGCTCTGGGAAGCGCCAGCTGCTTGTGAAGTGGCGGGGTTACCCCTCGTCACAGAACTCATGGGAGCCGGAAGACCGGCTCCGGGTTGACTGCCCGAAGGCTGTTGAGATTTGGGATCAACAGCCGGGGCGTAAGTAGTCCGCGGCTTCTTAGCCGCCTTACGGTGTACGGTCCCTGGGTTGACGGAACCGTACCCGAGCTCTTCTTGAGCGCTGGACTTAGACTGCTGTCTAAGTCCCTCCATGACGGAGTGGAGCTGCCGCTTAGCGACTAAGTGGGCAAACTCAATACGAAGATCTCGCTGGTCCAAAACATAGGACAGCAGACGATCTTCCCGGAGTTCTTTCAACTCCTGAACTGTGAAGTTCTTTAGAGAAACCCATCTCCAGAACAGGTCTTCTGCCTGGGTCTGGGTTACGGTGTTCTCGGGCTGTACCCAAGGGTACCCCCACACGGGGAAGAGCCCACCACGGTCCTCCGGTTTCTTCCGGAGATTCGTGGATTCGTTGAGAGGAATTCGGTGTGGTGCAAGTAGCACACACCTAGCGGCCTCAATGTCGTTGACAAAGAGTGGTTCGTCCTGAACCAAGGCACGCTCATAGGCGCCACGCGAAGTGCGCCCATGGTTAAGACCACGAGGGGCCTTGAGGTGCTCCAAAAACATTGGAGACCCAGACCCCGCATCCGGTGGGTAGTATCCGCGAGGATACACCGGCGTGGCAGGCACAGGAGTGCCTTGCAGCTGAGCAGTTTGATAACGCTCTTGCTGCTCATCGAGATCATTGGAGACCTCTCGGGGCTCGGAGACAGCCCCCTCCTCTTCCTCCTCGTCTGAGGAGTAGAACAGGGATTTAAATCCCTTAGCGATTGAAGGCTCTGACGAAGGAGAGCCAGGGGCTGCGCGCTTCTTAGCAGCAGCAGCACCCCCACCAGCCCGCTTTGGAGAAGTTGCTTTCGCAGCTTGGGCTCGAGCTTTACCTTCCGCTAAGGTAAGGTTTTGGCAGGCGAGCTCGTCGAAGCTGCCTTTGCCTCTGATGACTCAGCATCATCAACAGGAGCGTCCTGTGAAGGAGCGTCCTGTACAGGAGCATCCAGCGAAGGAGCATCCTGAGAAGAAGATGGATCCTTAGCGGATCCAGGAGAGTCCCCGTCGGACTCTGATCCCGTGATCATAGGGATGTTGAAATCCGGGGATTCCGACCCAGGACTGTAGTCCCGATAGGCGAACCGAGGGTTCGGCCTATCGTCGGGTGATAGGGAGCGCGAGCGACTATGTCGCGGACTCCCTCCTTGCTTGGCAGCAGCAGCGGTGCGCTTGCTGGCTGCCTCGGAAGCCGCCTTGCGGTCTTCCTTGCGCGGAGCGGCCTTGTCTTTCGACTTGGCCTTAGCAGTCTTCGACCTCGCGGTCTTAGACTTGGAAGGCGCCGAAGCGCCTCGGGTGCTTGCCTTCTTAAGCATCTTGAAGGAGGTTGGCGTGGAAACCTCCGGGTGTCTTGAACGCGCGAAAAGGCTAAATGAAAGCCTTAAAGCCACAACAGTGGCTCGTCGATGGGTATCGACAAAGACAGGAAAGAGATCGGAGCTCTCTTCCTAGCTCCTCATTAGTTGGGGGTGTTTCCAACCTAAGTGGGGGAGGATGTAACGGGGTTACATGAAAGGGGTACCCCAGAAAGGGTACCGCCTTTAGAAGTTGATATACTTCTGTGAGTATTTGTTTTAATACTCTGATGGAGTTGTGTGAGCCACACTGTGGTGTAGGCCACACTACTGCCACGTAGGTTGAAGTGGCTGAGGGCCAACCAATAGTAATTAACCTACCTTTTATATGCATAATTAGGATAAAGTATAGTTAATTAGGAGTTTGTATTACAGGCCAAATGAACCTAATTAACTATAAATAAATCAGTCTAAAATCTACTCTAAACTGGCTATTAAGTCCCCCCAGACCAGGGACTAGTGAACTGCCGTTCACTTAGAGTTTGTAAACTCCTAATAGCACGCTTCCTCAAGCAAGGTGCTCGTGTGACCCCGTCACAGTAAGTTACTTTAGTAAGGTAAACTAATAAGGGCATCTCCACCGGTTGTGTGCAAAACTAAATTTGTGCAGGAATGAGCCAAAATGTAGTTTGAGATTTAGTTTTATGCAGCTGCACCGGTTTACTAAATGTTGATTAAATTACTCAGAATTTTAATCAAGCTTCCGATTTGGGCAAGTTTACCAGGTTTGCGCAAATCCATGAGCAAACTGATCTGCTGATATCATAGGTAGAAAATCCGGGAGCAAACAAATTCGCCGCTCCCATAGGTAGATAATCTCCCAACGTTAAGCTTGATCTGGAGCGAAGCCTTGTTTTATTGATGCCCAAGCTTGCAAAAGAAATGGAGACAAGAAATGCGAAGAGGATGATGACTGGGTCTGAGCAGTGTAGGCGGCTAAGACGGCAACGATGTCGTCTTAGTCGCTATCATCAAAGAGACTAAAGAGCCTGAGCACGCTGCTGTCTGTTACTGACTTTCACACAGTTGTAGTGTCGTCATCTCTCGTCTGTGAGTTGTACTTTAGATTTAGTCATTACCGGTGGAGATGCCCTTAGGTGTCAAATCCTAACATAAATCTTTCTCAAAAGGCACCTGTCGATCTGGCGCTTACGTATTTGCTGGATGTTTGTGATAGTCGACTCAGGCCCCTACAAAACATGACAATAATTGTGGTGTTGATGAAAATCCCACCGGGCTACAAGTCTTCGTGCCAACCGGTGGATATCGCTTAGTTGAAGCCATTTAAGTTGGAGTTGCGGTCCCTTTGGGCTGAGCACCTGCGCCAACTGCTGTCTCGCTGAGATAGCGAGACACAATAGGAGTTCAAGCTTGTTGTACCGTCTCGAGCACGCTGATGCCACAGCTGTACGAATGTATGGATACGCCTATCTACTACGAAGTTACAAAGTGGCTTCCGCAAGCTTGTTATCTATTTCAAGTGTAAGTTTCCGCAGGTAGATCCTGTATTATATGAAGTCGATATCGCAGCGCTGGTTGATAAGTTAGAGGCACAAAATTTGGCTGAAGTGGTCGGCGAAGACTTCGTTCTCAATACTTAAAATAGTGCACTTCAATTTGCATTTCTTTGTTATATAGTCTAACCTTTGTTATGGATGAATATCATCAAATCTCCGACCGTACCTAAGGGCGACACATACAGATTTCGGGAGGTGTTCCGGACACCCCCAGAAATTACTACGGACACCCCCTATAGAAACCAGGAAGAAACGTTTCTATCCGAACAGAGAGGAGACAAAACATACGAGCGATTTCAAAAGCGAGTAGCAGCGTTCAGAACTTTTTGAAAAAGAAAAGAGTACATATCTAATTACGTGGTTTACCAGTTTGGAACAAATCTTCAAAAGCTGGAATTCTTGGCGTGCTGTCTTGTGTTTCCTGAAAATGTTGCTCTCTGTCAGCATGAAGTTCAGACATTTCCCAGGCCGACATCTCCCTTCGATTCCCATTTGGGCCAGATCCCTTCCGTGTGTATGTAGCGTGATTGGTTGTGGGTTTCGTGAAAGTTGCCGCTTCATGAGTACCATTTTTGGATGAAATGAAATTTCGCTTGCGCCCAGTTGCTTTTGCTTTCACTTCGTTTGCCTTCTTACGTGCACGTAGGGCACGAAGGTCTTTGATTGATAGAGGATGTAGACTTCCTCTGGTTTCGAGGAGGTTGGTTAATTTATGGATGCACGGTAGACCTGTTGTCTTCTGTTAGTTCCGGAACAAATGGTGTCACAAATTCCACGGCGAATAAGAAACTCGCATTGTTTCAGGGTGAAGCTGTATATTTTCAAAACACAAATTCCACGGCGAATAAGAAACTCGCATTGTTTCAGGGTGAAGCTGTATATTTTCAAAACTATACCCTCGTAAATATTTATACGGAATGCATTCATAATTCGTGTCGCTTCAATATCAACTGCCTGTTCGTGATCCTCAATACTTTTAGTCCACCACAAAGTCATTCTCTGACGAACACCCTTAGAACGAACGTTGGTTGGTAATAAGAAATATAATATCCGGTGCGGATGAATTTCTCCCCGAGCTTGGCAACAGTACGAGCTTTCGCTTTCTCCCGGGATGCTCTTGTGCTCGAGACACTAGATTATTCATCGGAGTTCTGTCCTTCCATTAACATTAATGTTACTTGCGTCTGACGGCTACTTTGTGTAAGTTATAGCGAAGAAGGTTGACTGTGATGACCGATTTAGTAACTATCTCACCGGGTACGAAGTCGAGAGGGAGCGTTGGTTTTTAGAAATATTTCTATAGGGGGTGTCCGTAGTAATTTCAGGGGGTGTCCGGAACACCTCCCGTATGGTGGTGCCCTTGAGTAGTAGTTTGATCGCTGAGAAAGTGGTTCCGAACCGTACTTCTCACTATCCCACAAATCTTTCCGACAATGTGTCTTCCTCGCAGGTTCCGGCTCCGGCTCCATTGACTTTAGCTGTCACAATTATGCGTTGCTGCAGTAATGTCAAACTGTTGATTATCAAGCAAATTTAATAAACAAATGCAACCTTTCTTTTCTAGATAATTCCGTTTTACGAGGATAAAAATGTCGGGAGTCTGGAAACAGTCAGTTCTGTTGACTCAAGTAGGGTTACTAATACCGTGGTAAGTTACCTTACCACGGTAATCTGCACGAGTGACGTGTCTCAAAGCCACAGAATGAACACCCCAGCAAAAAAAAAATCCACCCAAAGACGGTCGGCATAAGGACACATCTCACTACATATAAGGATTCTAAAGGTCAGTAAACATGCTCAAATAGAAGGCCACTTACCACTGAAGTGACCTGTCTCAAAGCTTAGCCCTCAGATCTGTTACGACAACTCGAAACCCTTCCAATATATGATAACACAGAATCTGCACCATTCGTTTGACCGCGAGGAGCAATCATGAGAATGGATTAGAGGCATATGGATTATGTGTATGTACTGTCTTGTCTCCAGACCAGGTGCTAATGAAGATGCAGTACGGTACCCGTAAAGCACAAGCTCAATTACAGTATGTGGGTACGTCGAAGCTACAGACATTTTACTCGAGCTTGACTCCTAACTCTTTCGGCAGCCCCATTCGGAAATTTGCCCCTCATCACTTAAAGCTCATCTAAGATCAAGTGTGAATATGCGCGTGTGCTACGTTTTCCTGCTAGCGGTAGCCCTTTTGGCAAGTTCGAATGCAGTTTCGGCTACTAAGACTGTGGGTTCAAGTCGCGTTGTGCTGGGTAGATCACTGAGGGCTCATGAATCTGTCGAAAGCAACGAAGAGAGAGGACTAACTCCTCCCGAAATTAAATCAATGGTGAAGCAACTCATTGCTACAGGCTCAAGCAAGATTCAAGCTCTCGAAATCACTGGTGATCTCGACCAAATTCTAGCAAAGATCTTCAGAAAGGAGAAGAAGATGTTCAACGGATTTATCGACGACGGAATGACGCCAGAGAAGATGGATGACATGTTGGCGAATCCTGCGATTGTGAATTTCATGAAGGAGAACGACGTGAGTGACGACGCTATTAAATTGATGCGTGATCAGTTCAAGGCGCACTATGACAAGGTCAGTTAGACCAAGTAGAAGATGCGTTTCGTTCGCACCTAGTATCCGTACTTGAAAGATAGTATCATGCTGGCGAGGTAAAAAAACAAAGTTATGGATGCATTTCCGGTTTAAATGCTCAATACGATAGAAAAGTAACGTTTGCAGCGGGTTTTTGCTGAATTGTTCATTGTATCAAGCATTACACCAGTCATCGATATAGTGCAATAGTAGTACATTATAGATTTGGTCTACGTTAGATAATAGAAACGCAACCCTCAAGAATGGTACCTTTGACCTGACTGAGTTTTATGCCATCTTCATCCGGTTAGCTAAATAAGGCTGGATTTTGCGACTTCTAATACGATGACTTGCACAGAGAATATCTGGATTTTTCTACATTTTTCCTGTAGTTTAGAGTCAATTACAACTCTCATAACGGTGATATCGTAGATAATTCCTCATGCACATAACATTGTACGTAAAACTAAGTTTTCATGTAACCCATATAAGAACTTTTGCAAGATTGTGCTCTGAAGTATAACTTGTGTAGGGATCCACTAACTATTTCCGGGTAGTAAGTTAGCAGAACGTGATAAGAAGAAAACTGAAATTGGCATTTAAAACACGGCAGTGTGGTGTTTGGGTTAAAATTTAGACTGTTTTATGTAAAGGTTAATTAGGTAATTCGCTAGCCCGGGTCCAGGGTGTCGGGGGAGAACACAGTTCGTAGAACTGCAATGTTTAGCTTTACATCAATTTGGTTTATATGCACTTGAATTCGATAAGCATTCAAAACAGACACGCAAAACTTGTGTTATTTAAATTAGTTGGGTAGTAAGTTGTACCTGTGTAAAATTCAGTCTTCAAATGCATCTTCAAATTCACTACTTGAACTTGAACTGTTAGAACTGGGCTTATAGGAGGAACCGCTGGAATTCTACTCTGAGAAGAATTGAAGTCATAATACCCGTACTCGTCCTGAGATCACAAAATATCTTTTATTTTTACCTTCTCGTTGGGGTACCCCAGATAGGGTAAAGTAGATTTACTTCTGAGAGTATTCGTTTTGTGAATACTTTGCCATGGGTGGTGTGGACCACACCAATGTCACGTAGGTCGGGCCAAATAATAGTATTTGACCTACTTCTATATGCATATAGAAGTAGGTCAAATATTATAGTTAATTAGTTATTTGTATTACCAGCCAAATGTCCTTATTAACTATTAATAAATCAGTCTAAAATCTACTCTAAACTGGCTATTAACCCTTTCGTTCTCAAAACAATACATTATGTAACTTTTTACAAAAGAAGGTAGATGGCAAGATTTGACATTACTGGAATCAAGAAAATTCAACGTCTTTTGAAACAGCAAATTCCAACTCTCTGAACCGCCTTTGATTCTTTTTGTCCAATGACTGCAACGGAACCGACGTATTACACATACTTAGTGACTCGATGTTATTGTGTCTCGGGCGGTACTGCCCGCTGGTGGGTTAAGTGAAACCTTACGCTGGAAATATTTTCGTGTGTTTTGTGCAGGTTAGATGGTCATGCCGACTCTTGGTCTGATCAATGCTGGAATCGATCGTTATGATCACCTTCTTGTCCAACGTGTAGAATCGAATGGAATGGGCTTGGTTAGGACGGATTTAACTTCGTGTCCCGTAACCCGTCGACCATGCAGTTCACGTAGATGTACATTCCATGGTACGGTAGAAATACATTCATTTGATGGTTAGTCTCGGTACAGTCGAGCTGGTGGAAGTGCTTCATACGATACATCATTAGGTCGGTTATACTGCCAAGAAGTTGAACGATAGTAATCACATCTAGCGCATTTGCACACCTCAAACAGATCAATGTAATACAGCATGTCGGCAGTGGTCTAAACCTCGTTTATCTTTGACAACAATTGCTCCATGTGTTCAATGTTGTGAGTATCGGGAGCATTGCCTGGAAATCGTTTGACAACTGGGAACTTCGCTTTCGACTTGTCGCGGCTCTGGCAAGCTCTTTTTCACTATTGAATAGGTAGGTATTCAGGAACCACCGACGGTCACGGATCATTTCGTTTGTTATCTGCCATATTACCCAACAACACACAATGAGTTGTTACATCTCATTTATGTTGTATACGTTGTCAATTTTACATAATATAATTCACCTCCGATAGCTCCATACAGGTATCAAGCCACCGCATCATCCACAAGTAGTCATCCTTGTGGCTCGTATTATTCGACCAATCCGCGGAATACGTTGCACGCATCGTGTCAACCGGCAACATCTCAACAAAATCGTCAATATCTCGATTTAAATCAAAATCAGGTTCAAAGTTCTTTACACAGCATGTTAGCGATGCCAGCAAAGATATCGCAGATTCAATACATACATACGCGGACCTTTGCTGGAACAAACACAGTATACATCGAATTAAATTTAAAATCGCTCCGAGTAACCAAACATTGTGTGTGAAAGCGCGTTTGGCTTTGTACTAGTTGCCATAGGTTGCATGACAAGTTTTGAATATGGAGAAGATTTCGAAGTGAGTTGAAAACTCATTGGACCAGCACATTTATCAGAGCAGCCAGTGGTATGGACCAAATATACTGTTGTTTGTATGGGCCCCAATCTCGAACCTGAAATAATTCGAAGGGGGAATGGCCGCGCAGTTCGCACAGCTCTCATTACGTTTGACCCGTGGGTTGTTCAAGTTGAAATCAGACCCGTGCTCTAAGGATGTTATGTGGTATTTGCATGTCATTATAGATTGGTGTTTTGCTGAGGAATACAGTGTGATAGCCTTGCAATGACAAAACATGTAAGTTAGCTAGTACCAGTCGTAGCACAGACTATATAACACTGGTAAAGCAGCTCTGGTAAGAATGTCACGTGGTAAATGCATGTCAATGTAGGTTAGATTTATTGCAGAGGAGAATACAGTGTGATAGGCTTGAAGTCGCAAATCATGTAAGCTGGCTAGTACTGGTTCGTAGAGCAGACTATAAACACTGGTAACGCATCTCTGATCGCGAGGTAAAATCTTGCTTGTCGCGATGAAATTCCTCATCGTGATCTTCGTGGCGAATACAGTCTTGACGACGGCAACAAGAGTAACGTTGACACCACGCCACCATAGGAATCAATTGCAGTCAAGCTGATTTATGTAGCAGTGCTGATGACCAGAGTAACGTTGACACCACACCATCATAGGTGTCAATTGCAGTAAGGTCGAGTTGATTGGTGTAGCAGTGCTGATGACCATCACACAGCGTACAGTAAACCTCAGCCCGACAACATCGAGGTGGATGCCGGCAGCACCGTCCTTGTCTAGCATCATCATGACAATGGGCAACAGTAGGAGATGCATCAGGCGATGAGAAGCACAACGTGGATGGGAAGCATCACGGTGAAAATCAGCAGCGATATGGTGACGACTGGTATTACTGGTGTCCCCCAGCAACATCGTATCCCTGGCCGACAGTTCATGGCACTAGCAGCCGTAAGGACGTCAGTGAGCGCCATCATAGCGGCTAGGTCTTTCGAGAACGTCATCACGCCAATGTAAAGCAGAATCGTCTGAGCATACAGGCACCAATTGCTATCGCGGTCAACAGCAATGCTGGTGAAAGGATTTTCATCGAGCTGTATAGCGACGATGACCAGTAGCAGGAACTTCAGCAACAGTATCATGATGACTTGTAGCAGCATTATGTCGAAGCTCGGCAGCAAATCCATCGCTGATACCATCTCCCAACGATTTCGAGGCGACGACCTGCACATGGTCTATGCTATGTTGAACAGCATCCCGGTGACGGGCAGCAATATGGTGACGATCGACAGCAGGATAGTCGTCTAGCGGTAGCAACGCTGCGAGTGCCAACAGGATAGCCATCTAGCGCTATCAAGGCTACAAGCGACAATTCATGGCAATGACCGACGGCAGGGTCTTTGATAAACAATATCGAGGCGACCGCCAGCATCATCATGACGACGACCAGCGCAAGTCTACGGTGAATACTATCGCAGAGACGATCAGCAGCATTTGTTGCTGTGAACAGCAACCGGCCTTCGGTAACAGCATCACAGCGACAAGCATTGGAAGGTTGATCGTTAGTGGAAACAGGGCCTTCGGTGAGAGCTGGGATGACCACGCCGTGTCGAATGTGATGCTAGGTATCTTGTGTTGCGTTTGCAGGGCCAGGCAAATTTGGAAATGACGTCACTTTGATTTTGCGCGCAAAATGTTCGCGCGCTTCACCGCCTCAAAGTGCTTTCGCTTGCTCACGTTGAAGTTTATGCGGTTATGTTTCGTTTTTCAGTGAGGTACATTGATGTCACTTAGCTAAGCTAACGACTTCCTATGTCCGTTCTAGTGTTCGCCCCTATGTCGTCCACCAGCCTTCTTCCCGGCCAGAGCTACTCTCCGCCGTTACCTGTTGTCAACCCCATCGAGTCGACCATAAGTGCCGCTTGGGATTTGTCCACGATGCTGTCTCGCATCGTGGTTCCATCATTGTCCGCCCAGTGGGTGACATCTCCATGTTGATGCTGAAGCACCGCTGCCCAACGTTGAAGTTGTAAAGTTGTTCCTGCGATGCGCACTTAAATGCTACGTTTAGAGTCCATTGCCTGATTGGCAAGTTTGTCCGCCATTTTGTTGTGGCACCGTAGATGATGGTGCCACTGGATTACCTGTAGCTGATCAGCTAATCTTCTACTTCGCCAATAAATGTTCTTGAGGTGAGAGGCTTTGGGTGGTTTTCTCCGGCGATGCTGTCGTATTATGATCTCACTATCTCCAATGACGTGTACTGGAGAGTATCCGTGTCGGACGCACGCACGTAGTCCCGTTAAGAGACCCATGTTTTCAGCCACGTTGTTGGTTGTTGTTTTGCTTGCATAGGACATTTGAGCTAGCCAGCAAACTATGAATCCTGCGTTATTTGCCCCAGAACGGAGTATGATCGATCCACTTCCACCCGGACCAGGGTTACCTCTCGAGCCACCGTCGAAAAATAGTAAGTAAAACTCTGATGGGGCACTGGACAACATTGTTGGTAGCGGATCTTCAATGTTGAGAGCATTATTCAGAATGTTGCCAACGGTGTCTCCATGTTGAAAAGATGCTGCCGCTCCGAGATGTAGATGCACTGTTTTGTACCCTTGTCGAAGCCGAGCTAGCATAATGTGCGTTTGGTAACCCGAAGTGACGTTATTGTGGTCGTCAAAATATTGAATTCTCCATCTCCAAACTGCATTCAGATAGATCGCGACTCCAATGCGCCAACAACTCTCCGTCAGCTCTGTTAGCGCCTCCGCAAATGTTGGTGATGCGAAGAGCGTCTTTTGAACCATACCCTCCGCCTGCGACCAGACTCCAGCTGGGATCGCGGGGAGTGACAAGCTGAAGAGGGCGAGTTCGCAGTCGTGGTCGCGGAGCCCCAGTCTTTTCCATGGTGAAAGTAGATGCCGTCGCAAAAGTGCCGCAGCTGGGCACCCCCAAAAAACGTGATGCAGGTCCACATCTTGAACGTGAACACACTCTTTGTGAGGGCATCCCATTCTGCTGTTGGCAATGTCGTACAGCGAGAAGGCATGCAGTTTCAGACGGATGAGAAGTTGCTCACCCCACGGCGCCAGTCCAACCACTCGTCTGATCCGTTTCCACTCGAGTTCCCCTAGGTCTTGAGCTACCACTGCGCTGTGTGCAGCCCATTGGGCCTTTCTCGCTTTCAGCTTCTCAGTTCCCCACCGTCGTTTCTTCTCTGCGATGCGTGCCTTGTACTCTCTCCTGTGGCGTGTCCATCGTCGTCGCCCAGCCCATAAACAAACCAATCGGCTGAGCTTGGGATGTGGGTGAACTACCTGCACGTCGACTTCTGGCTTTAACTTTCTTTGGAGATGTGAGGTTAAAGCTAGGTGTCCATCCACTCTGTCAATGCGTGGTGAACCGGCGGTATCGGTTTGGATGAACACTTCTATCGTTGTATACCCCCGTAAGCTGACTATGACAGGGTGATCCGTCGGCACCGCCTGGAATCGGACCTCATTAGGATAATCAGCACTTGTCGCGATCCGTGGAAAATTCATTAGCAGTGTCAGCGCAAGTAGTTCCGCTTGGGGTTTGCCGAATGAACGTGGGGCCGTGCTGGTGTTGAATTCAAAAACCATCACGCCGCGGTCTACACACTGCCACCTAATTATGTCTCGTATAAGTGTGTGCGGGGTAGCTATTCCCCCACATGCCTCTGCCAACGTGTGTCTGGAACCCTCCATTGTAATAATCTGTAGCGTGTCCATTTCCGCGTAAGGTATCCACACGATATGGAGTGCTACATCGGTTAGCGGATTTTCCTCCCGTGTGGTGGTGGCAAGAGCATTGAGTAGAAAGCTGCAGTCTGCTGACAGAGTGTCTCCGGTCCATGTCACTGTAATCCCCCCGACAGCAAATGCAGCCACGCAACACCCCGTTCTCGTGGCTGTGGGCACCTCATCAGGATCTGGCGCCCCTGCTTCCGTCAACACCGCTCTCCCTGTGTCCCAGAGCGTTCCACGACGACGCACCCCTCCGGACCGTGGGGGTGTATACTCCGATGGGATGAACACTGCCGGAGCTTCGCCTGCATTAGTGTGGTGAAACAGCACATCCCCCACAATATGCGACTGTGTTGTGCCGAGCTCGGCCCACTTGCTCACTGTCACCGCCGCCATAGCGTACAGCTCAGCGCGCAGGTCTGGGATGACGAGGCCTCCATTAGTTCTTGGTAGCGCTGCTAGGTCTGCATCTAACCGCGCCCTCGCCCCTTGGACGTCTCGAGTAAATTGCCCATGCCAAACATAATTTTTGATTCGTGCGTTCATGAGATTCACATCCGCAGTTGTGGGCCATGCGTGCCGTGCCACATACATCAGCTTAGGTATAATTATTGCGCTGGCGATTAGACTGCGTTGATCCACAGTGAGTACTTTTTGGGTGGCAAGTCGCAACCTTGTTTCCAGTTGCTGTCCCGCCACTTTCCACGTGTAGGACGACTCAACAGCGCTGCCTACCTGAATCCCCAGATACCTACACGCCTCATCTGGAGGTTGATATTCCATGCCATCAGGAAGTTTTGGTGGAGCTGTAGACCCTTCCGCATTCAGACGGATAACCTTGTTTTTTTCGGCATTGATCCGAAGTCCCGAAGCTTTGCCAAAGGTGCGCAAAATGCGCATGAGGGGTGGGATGTCAGCTGGATCTCTCACGAAAGCCGCTGTATCATCAGCGTATCCAGCAACGCGAAGTTCGAATCTCCCTGCTTCGGACTGGACAATGATGCCTCTTACCCCTAAGTGACCATCCAACTTCCGATACAATGGATCCAGCGCCAGGATAAACAGCATGGGTGCTAGCGGACACCCTTGCCTGATGCCGCTCGTGACGTGTACTTTGCGCGACCGTGTCCCATTTGCTAAGAACTGCACTGTTGTACCTGCATGAATCTGCCATACGGCCTTAATGAACTTTACATGATAACCTTGACGTCGGAGTACCTTTAGCATGTACTCCCGGTCGAGCGAATCATAAGCTTTTCTAAAGTCGAGAAGAAGAGCTGTGGCTGCTATTTGGGACGGATCAGTTATTGCCATTCGTTGTGCTGCATCATACAGGTCCAGTGTCTCGTGAATAGTCCTGCCCGGTACAAATCCATTTTGATTCGGGTGTATTTGGTCGGATAGTGTGGCACTCACGCGAGTTGCCAATATCCTCGTGAATATTTTGTAATCCGTGTTCAGAAGCGCAAGAGGGCGGTAGTTGAGGGTGTTGTTTTGACTACTACCTTTTTTCAGACAGAATATGTCCGCCTCGAGGAAAGACGATGGAAAGTGGCCGGTGTCGTACCACAGGTTGAGCAATATCGTCAAAATTGGAACAAGCTGTTCCTCGTAGTCCCTGTACCATCCGTTTCCGAGCCTGTCGGGACCAGCCGCCTTCCCTCTCTTGCATGCCCGGAGTGCGGTTCGTACTTCTAACTCCGTGATGACGTCTGCTGTAGCAGCTTGCTCTGGTGTAGATCCCGTTGCAGATGCAGTCCATTCTAGCACCTCGTCAATGGCATTCGTATCCGCTGCATCTTGCTGGAGGATAGGTGTCCATGCATCAGCCAAAATGTCTGCCTTGTCGTGGATTCCTCGGTCTGGAGCCCCAGCTATCGGGTCTAGCTTGTGAATCGTGTTGTCGCTGAACTTAGTTGAGATTCGTCTGAAGAATTCCTTCGTCGTCTTCCCCGTCCAATGGGTTGTGTCTCTGTATAATTTTTGCTGTCGAATAGCAGTTCTCGCTCGCTTACAGTCACCAATAGCGCGTCGTAAGCGTGCTGCTCGCGTAGGGCCTGCCGTATCCTCAAGAGAGAGGCCATCCATGAGATCAGTAACTGTGTCCACTGTGACCGGCCGTCCCCGCTCCTCTTCTTGCAGTCGTTGTTGCTGTCGAAGAAGTCTGGTGAGTTTTTGCTTGAGGGTACCGCGCAATGAGCGTTTACGTGCTCGAATGCAACGTCGTGTTCTCCTAGCTATTTCGCTCTTCAGTTGTTCCCATTTTACAGTAGTTGTTGCTGCTGTCACCTCGGGGTGACTCAGAGTGGCCTGAAACTCTTGTAGCAGTTGTATTGTGAGTTGTTTGACCTCCTCGGCCGCGAAAGTTGGAGCTGGATGGATTCGAGCTGGCCGACGCACACGAATCGGATCGTCAGGTGCATGCAAATGCAACTTTGCCGCGTGGTGATCCGTTGGCGCCCCCGCTGGTACCGTGTTCCAAGCCGCAACCCATGCCAGTGTTTCCGCCGATACATACCACCTGTCCAGGCGAGATGACGCCTCACCTTTTCCTGATATTGTATAATGGTATGTGTGCGTGTCGTTGTGGTGTTTGACTAAGTCATATTTCGCCCAATGCGATGGTCTGGCGATAGCTACCGGATCCAGCACTCCCCACTGCGACAACAGCTCCCTCAGTCTGGGAGAATCGTGGCCTGCAGCACCGTGGTGATACGTGCGGTCTGCTTCGTCGTTGAGTGTACAATTAAAATCTCCTCCAACCAAGACCAAAGCATCTTTAGGTAGATCAAACGCCTGGAGATTTTTATAAAATCCTCCCTCTCGGCATATAGGTGTGGTGCATACACATTGCAGACCACAGTTCGTTTTCCTCCCAAATATCCTTGCACCGCTATGAAATGAGGTGTCCAGTGCTCCTTGAGGACGGGAGTCACATTTTTAAACGATCCGTATGGATCGATAAGGACTGCTACCCCGCCCTTCCTATTGTTGGAAGGCGACCAAAATGAGAGCTGCTGCTGTCCTGGGCCCTGACGGAACCCCCACCGGGTTGCAAACACCTTCTCGTATTGAAGCACCTCCTTTGAGTTCACATGTGTTTCCTGAAGTATTGTCACATCTGATCTGCCGTGTTGATCGGTGACCCCAAAGGTCCCGAACCATGTGTTTCTGGCCTGTTCCGTGGCCCCAAAGGCGTTTACGTTCTGTGTTACGAAGCCAAAAGTTTGCTCAGTGGTATGAGTGCTCCCAGCTCGTCCATATTGCTCTGTCTCCCGTTCAGCTTGTTGTCGGCTCCGGGTTCTAGCCTGCTTGTCGTCATGAAATGTTTTTGTATGTGTTTCTGTTTTTCGTCACCTGTGACTACATCATAGTAAGATGTCAGCGCGGGTGATGTATCTGGGCATGGCTTTCGCCGATAGGTTCCCACAATCGACTTGGTGATACCCTCATTCCTCTGTTCTCTTTCTGGCAGTTTTTGCTCGTGCACGAGCCTTTCATGCTGTGCGGGCTGCTCCCCCCGAACAGTTTTTCCAAGCACCTGAGCGCATTTATTTCCGATGCTCCGACTGGAGCTCGGAGCCATCAGTCCCACCGTGATCATACCAGGCAAACCCTCCGGCGGGAGCCAATGTGGCGGCGCTCCAATCATTATAGGCAATGATATTTGTACAGAGCGTGCGCATGAAACCAAACTCCATGTACCAGGTTGCCCTCTCTCCAGTCGGTGCCCTCCCCATGGGGGTGGCGGCCCAGTCACTGATAACAAATGGGATGACGTGGAGTATGAACCATTCTTGCTCTGAGAGCTCTGTAGGTTTTAAGCGGCACTTAGCAGCACCAACCCATTGCTCCAACAGCTTCCAGCGTTCCGGGGAGCGCGCCCGAGCCTCCGCGGTGAGATGATGGATCGACGTGTCTGTACATTCCTCTATCCAAGTCAGGCAATAAGTCTGGGTGGAGGTAGGTACATTTGCATCCTCTGCAATCCTCCTTAGCGCATCCAACTGTTCTTGGTACGCTTCGCGTGCTCCCCATTGAAGTAGGCAATCCAGTGGCCAGCCTTTGGCCTCCTTCTCCGGATACGGAAGAAAAGCAAAGAAATGCCGAAGTGCCGATGTGTTGGTGAGCAGCCACTCCCTTATAGCCGATGGTTTGGGATTGCGACGTTTTGTTAAAGGAATTTCCAACTCATCACGGTACATGGAGCACCATAAGGCAAAAGCCTTGGCGTTGGCCGCAGTCACTAGGTCGTTGAGCGGCACGTCAACCTCGTCTGTTGGTTTGTCCAATGGATCTCTGAGTATTCGGAAGTAAGTGTTCGCTACCATATTCCCTGTGGCAGGTCGGGCCTGCCGTATTGGTAATCTAGCTACGATCGAGTCCTCCGTGTTATCGCTTTGTGAGTTTGCTGCATAGTCATCAATTCCGTATGCTGCGTGGATGTAGCTCTCTTCAAGTGGCAATACAACTGGCCAATCTATCGTTACTTGAGATTGGTCTAGCAGGGGCAGACCAAGTCTAGCATGCACCAAGTTGAGGCGATCGCGCATCTCCAAACGCTTGTACATGAGCCCATTAACATCTGGGGTATTAGCCAGCTGATTTATAGTCTGCAAGTCCACACTAGCTTCTGCAGGAGTCATATCATTAACGGACCCTTTCCAATTGTACATATCCGAGATCGTGGAGGCGTACTTGACGTCTCCTTCCGCTCTCCATTGTAGGAAAAGTTCTCCATGGCTGACGCCAGAAAAATGGCGGTCATGATGCCGCAACACAAGAAAGGTCGGGAGAACGTGAAGTTGCCAACACGCTTCTAGGTAATCTCATGCAGCTCTGTCCGTTAAGGCCTCAACATATCCACTTTCGTGATCTGTTCCGTTGGCCCTGCGGAATGGTTTGTACGCGTATCGCTGCAAATGGGCGTCATTTGACGCGGTGACATCAAAAACTAGTATCGGTTCACGAAGATATTGCGCCATTGCTCGGAGTTCATTAGGACCAGCCCAGCACGAAGATGGGACTTGTTCATCAACCGATCTCTCTCGCGCCACATCGTAGTGGCTGTATAAGGCTGCAGTTGCCGCCGCTTGTGACGTATGCGGTGGACGTTTGGGGAATATTTTGCTGTATTCCAGGATGGGATCAATCAGGCCCACTTCCACGTCCCGGCGAAGATTATTCATCATCAGTGAATAAATTGATCGCTTGAGGTCTGTAGCGTGTGAGATGGTGCTGGCACTGTTTTGGAGCTGGGGCGCTGAATGGTTAATGGTGGATGCGTACAACGCCAGGAATGCGCATTGCCCATTGGCTGCTACCGCCACTTCAGTGCCTTGAAAGCTATTAAGCCAGTGCCCAACTTGAATAGGAAGATCTCTGTCTTCCTCGGCTGTCCCTGTGCGCGACTCCCCTATGATTACGTCCTCTTGAGAGTCCGGAGTAGACGGTACGAAATCTCCAGTGGTAACACTATCCTTCGGCACGCTCGACATTGTGCCTTTCAATGCACTCGCTTGTTCATCCGGTTCATCGGCTTGTAATTCCTTATCTGCTTTCAGGATATAATTTGCCATACTGGATTGCATCCCTTTTAACGCTCCCTGCTGCAGACCAACCTTGTTTTCGTGTTGCTTCTTTCGCTTGGAAGGTTTGGTGCTATTGGGAATGGAGAGACTTGGCGCCACCGACGCTGCGTCCATTATTACCATGCCGTTGCTTGATTGTACCGCTATGTTGAACCGTTCTTTATCTTCTGTAGTCGTTGTCGCCTCCATGTTGATATCCTCTTTCTCCTCAGCACTCCTGTGTCTAGAGCCGCTGCCATATTCTCCACCCCGGACATGGATATGTCCGCGTCTTCTGCGAACGCATAAGGCGCGTCGTCAGCATCTTGATACGCCCCGCTGGAGTCTGTCTCCATGTTGTCCCCCTCCTCGTCACTGTCAGAGTCTAGCAGAGCTTCGTATCTGCCGAGCGCTTGTGTTCGTTGAAAGGATTCAAAGCGTCTCGATGCTTTGCCGGTGGTCTTCGATTTGCCTGCCGCAGGACCCCCTACGTGATGATTGCGAGGGTTCTTTGCTGTCTTTCCTTCCTTCGCAGCCGCAGTGGGGGCCATGTTTGATTCGGTAGCAATTGGTGCCTTTGGAGGAGAGGGTTTGATTCCAGTTCGGTCATCCGCGTTTGAATCTGACTTACCAACGCTCGAAGCTGACTGCGTGTTGGAACGCTGTCCACCCTTCTTGTTCTTAGAAGTCTTGGTGTAAAACCCATCCGCATCAGGCTTGTCCCGGCCAGAAGTACCCCCAGCGGTCGATTTATCCGCAGTAAGCGCCTCAGTTTCTTTCGACATCACACGAGTCACTGTGGTCCCTGCCATTGCTGGGATCTCAACTGGCAGTAGCGGGGAGTGCGGCGATGGAGTCTGCTGATTTTGCGTGAGCATCTCAACTACTTCCGCCATAGAGTTCAATCGAAGGTCTACCCACGAAGCTGGCTTGACGAACTTAACTGATCCATGAAAAGTCCGAGTAGCGCGTGCGCGCATCGTCTCCACCTTAGCCGGAGACAACGTGCACCGCTTAGTGCCATGTCTTGGGTTGAGGCATCGTGCACAGGGTCGTCTCAGATTTTGTTGGAAGTGATGAATGCTAACCACAGTACCGTCGAGTATGATTCTCGATACTCCACGCAGACTAGGTGGACATGTAGTCTGAGCAAAGCGAATAGTGTGGTATCTGTTATCATAGATTTCCGTTTGACTTGCCCTCGCATATTCAACATCGAGGACCTTGGCTTCAGAGAACTGTGCAAACGCGCGTGCTAGCGCAGCCAGGCCAAGATTGCCGCCGCCGTAAATTCGGATTGCATATTGTAGTTCCAGTTGTGCTGCATTGTAATGACCTGTTCCCTCACCTTCCGGCCGTCTCGTGGTATCCTGAAACACAATGACCGCTTTCTGAAAGCAAAGTGCCTTTAAACGCCACCTTGCTGCAACCCGTTTCGAGTAGAAAGTGAAGCGGAGGGTGTGTAAGCCATCGTAGCTAAGTCGTTTGATATCGTTTTGCAACGCACGCATCATGGCATGTCCAGTCCGTTTGTCGGTGTTGGCTAGAAACAGCTCTCGAAAAATGATAGCATGGGGGGCATTAGTTGCTAGTCTCAGCGAAGCATGTAGCGCTGCCGTAAGAGTGTAGTTGAAATTTGCTTCATGCATGTCTTCAATCATGGCCCTGTGTTCGCTGACGAAAACTTCCTTGATGAAATTCGGAGGATGCGGGAGTTCTAGCCCTCCATTCAGATAAGCCAGGAAGATCGCGTTCTCCCTTTCAGTCCACCCCCGAATACTCTCATCACAGCTCGCCTTGGCCGGCGCTAGCGCTTCACTTCTCATGGTCTTCAAGTCATCATGTAGTTCGTCTGGCTCCACCTCCCCCTAATGGGTCATTAAGGTTTGCATGAGCTGCTTGACATGGATAGGATTCCACACGCCTTCCAGCATATGAGACCCTCGCGCCATATCTTCAGTAATGACTGCTAAATTTGGTCGCCATTATTTGACCTTGTTACCCCACGTACCATGAGATACGTTTGGTTTCGAGTCATTGCTCTCTCTCGAAGTGGTGATGTTTCCATCGTTCTCCTCCGGCTCAGATCTGCCGGCATCTTCGGACAGCGGTTTCTCCTCGCCAACCGTAACTGCCGGTTTTCCAGGCGCTGCCGGCATTCCAGCTGCGCCTGCCGCTGTCGAATGTATTGGTCCCGCTATCGCCATGGGTGTTCCACCCGTGTTACCAGGTGGTCCCTTGTCAGGTGGGTCATGTCCCGGGGAAGCCTCCATGGGCTTCACCAGGCGTGAACGTCCGGAGAGTAGTTGTAGCCGCTGTTACGCTGCCGTTAATGTCGCTCACTCCTGAGCGACTGTTCCCCTTCGGGGTATTTTACGAGTGTTTATGCGGTTATGCGGATTCCGCTAATCAGCATCAAGATTGTACAGATTCCGCCTATCAGTGCCAAGATGACACGATAGGAGAAAAGCGATGGATGGAATTATTGAAAGCGACCTGCTGGAGAAAGCGTGGAGCAGTTCAAACCGTGTTGAACACCTAATAAAGATTGTGAAGCGAGCACCGTAAATGAGGGTATTCTATGCGAATAGTATACCCTGGAACGACATCAGTAGCATAGAAATCGGCTCGACGGTGTAGAAAGTCATGGCTACTGAATCTGCATTACTACACCCCCGCAATCGCACGTAGGATGCAGTGAGTGAAGTAGTTCAACGAACAAATCTATAGTCGTTTGAATCGAATATACTGGTTTTCCTAGCAGTAAGTCTTGCAATGCATGACACGCACGATTTCTTATAGCACGAATGCTGCAATTGGTCACGCAACCACGTCAATTTCAGTTGATTGAGAATTAGTAGGGTGTTATGAATAAGTGCGTATCGGATCGAGAAACTTACTTACTAGGTCACCAGAATTTGCCTTTAGGAATGATCACACAAAGTTCGTTGAAATGACGTACTTATTCGTGTAATTCATCCTTCCGGTTTACCACTCAAACATCCGTGATCGTGAACGCTTCATGTATCATGGTCGTGGATATGAACATGGTCGTTTATGTCTTTGTTCGTAACACCTAGAATTTCCAAGCATGTCGATGCGCAAGAATTAACTCAAACAGTTGAGATCGTCCCTCACCGAGAATTCCGCACGCTCATCTCATGCCGCGCCAATCCAAGTATCATAACGACTATAGCGTTCGTAGAGAATCACTTCGGGTGATATCTACATCAGTTTGCCGATACCGGTCAACAAATTGGTTCAGGTCAGGTCGTCTAGTGATGAGGTCTCCACGAATAATGATTAAGACGAAAGAGTACAAGTATCTAAATCCATGACATACCAGTAGAGCATTGACGGTACTTTGTATGGCGCGATTAGGATTTTTGATCAGTTCGGAAATGACATCCCCGAGTACAAGGGTCAGTGCGTATTCTCAGGAAAAATCACCAATGCCAACCCGACATCGATGACCTTTTCCTCCATTCTGTTGCCATAACGCCTACAGAAGGTAGTGCTACTGGGCATTGAAAGTACATCGATAAATTGCTGTTGCAAGTCGTTGTCATGAACCGCTGTTCATCACCATGATACCTCACCTCGATGTCTTATTACCGTCATCGCAATTGAGCTCTCCTGACCGTTATGAATATACAAGGGACGTAATATCAAGGATAGTGCCAGGTCCGTTATCACTATGCATCTTTACCACATCACATAGGAGTTGTTTTCAATATATTTCGAACTGTCATTGGTTAAATCCTACTCGGAGCAGTAGTTAGGTATTGTCATGCTGACGCTGATCATTCCCCCAAACCGCTGCACGTTTGTTGCATAACATCACTCCTAGCCACTGGTAACAACTATCATCACCATATTGCTGCTTCTCATCGCCTGATGCATCTCCTACTGTTGCCCATTATCATGATGATGCTAGACAAGGTCGGTGCTGCCGGCATCCACCTCGATGTTGTCGGGCTGAGGTTTACTGTACGCTGTGTGATGGTCATCAGCACTGCTACACCAATCAACTCGACCTTACTGCAATTGACACCTATGATGGTGTGGTGTCAACGTTACTCTGGTCATCAGCACTGCTACATAAATCAGCTTGACTGCAATTGATTCCTATGGTGGCGTGGTGTCAACGTTACTCTTGTTGCCGTCGTCAAGACTGTATTCGCCACGAAGATCACGATGAGGAATTTCATCGCGACAAGCAAGATTTTACCTCGCGATCAGAGATGCGTTACCAGTGTTTATAGTCTGCTCTACGAACCAGTACTAGCCAGCTTACATGATTTGCGACTTCAAGCCTATCACACTGTATTCCCCTCTGCAATAAATCTAACCTACATTGACATGCATTTACCACGTGACATTCTTACCAGAGCTGCTTTACCAGTGTTATATAGTCTGTTCTACGACTGGTACTAGCTAACTTACATGTTTTGTCATTGCAAGGCTATCACACTGTATTCCTCAGCATAACACCAATCTATAATGACATGCAAATACCACATAACATCCTTAGAGCACGGGCCTGATTTCAACTTGAACAACCCACGCGTCAAACGTAATGAGAGCTGTGCGAACTGCGCGTCCATTCCCCCTTCGAATTATTTCGGGTTCGAGATTGGGGCACATACAAACAACAGTATATTTGGTCCATATCACAAGCCGCTTGCTGGACGTGTGTCAATTCTAAAAGTGCGGTGAAGTCACTATCATCAAACCATTTATATCAGGATGGCTCGCAATGCCAAGCAGCATCTAGTAACTACTGTGGAAAATTCTCCTGAACGAAGACGAACATTCCGTGGATCTGGCAAAACGAACATTTGTTTAACTTCGCATGGTAAGTTAGTTCTAATCGTTGTTGCTTGATTGCGACTTGACTTGTCTGGCGATCGCGTCCATCAAACCCACGTAGATCGTACAGCTTTCAAGGCGGATTGGAGGGTTTTGCGTCGTGCTGGGTGGTATTCAAAACGGCCTCCTGGGCGTAGTTTGATCGATATGTGGTGAAGTGGATTTGAGAGATTTGGCAGTGGAATATCCGGGAAAGATCCGATTGGACGTGATTGGACCCGACGTGATGTCATCGGATTGGATGACGAGCTGATGTGGATGGATCTGGTCACAGATCTAGTTGAATGACTAGACTGAAGGAGACAAGTGGCGCCCGAAGTGGGACGTGATGGATGGATTGGCATACGATCTATACCCAGATCCGAATGGTTAGAATGATTATATGTGGATGTGGATGATGTGGAACTGAGGTGGTTATGAGATGGGTGAAGTGATATGTCTATACATGTTATGGGGCCAGGGATCTAAACCTAGATGCATGGATCTGGAGCAAAGTCTATATCTGCGATGCCCAGATCGACTCGCATACCAGTTTCCATTTAGGGAACTCAGATCATAGCCTATGGATCCAGACACATAGCCAGATCTGAGTAATCCGAGATCCAGGTGTGTTATGGCATGATCGGGTAACGATCTGAAGATCAGCGATATGGAGTAATCTGGGATACATTACGATCACGCTTATTACAAAATATTACAACTGGATCAGGCCTGGGAGCCCTAGATCAAGGCGATCTGATGGATCTAGAATTGGATCAGCGTGATCCAGCCGATTAAGGCGTGATCTGACTCAGGAGACGCCCTGATCTAGATATTATGGGGCATGATTACGATATTGGTGGAAGCAGTAGTCCAGATCACGATAGTACCACTAGTGATCTAATGTTTATGGTCCAGATGCAGGGTGATCCGCAAAAATGTCGACTGCTATGATGGTGAGGAACAAGAAGGGACAAGAATCAGGATAGCGTAATCAGCCGATGTGTCATTAAGGATAGGATACAGGATGGGATTGGTCTTAACATTAAATCAGAACCGGATTTGCATTGTGCGACACAAGTGCTCTGCTACGCGCCTAGAAACGGGAACTACATTGGCCCTACGGTTTTAATAGCGATTTAGGTGTATAGATCTAGGGTGGTTGATAATATCTAGATAATATATTGGCTAGATCCAAGATCCCGGTATTAATTGCTTAGCCGGTAGATCATCGGTTTCTCAACGATCAAGATCACGCTATTGGAAGCGTCAAGCAACTAAAGGACCTCAAGGAAAGGGAAATCAACACAAGAGTAACAACTACAAGGCCGGATCCAAGCTTGATCTAATCGCTTGGACCCCGAATCTACTATTGGCGAGTGGTATGAAGACCCCCACGCTACTCTAGAACCCCAACGTCACGTCAAGACGTTCAATCAACGCAGATCGAGCAACTTAGCAGTCGCCAAGAGAGGAAGATCCAGCCCAACCGACGGGTACACAAGGTGAGCAAGTTCAGCAGATCACGGATCATCGGAGGACTCCCTTCGTTAGTCGGTGTCCGGGCATTGGTAGGAAGTCGGATCTAGCAACCTCGCAGATTTTGCTGATCCCGCTACACCACAGACATGTTTCGCTATGTTCGCCCTCACTGTGATGCCAATGGTGTAAGTGGCGTCGACTACTTCTGAGGAGAAACCGCGTTATTGGAGCACTACAACGCGGCATATGACACGAATGACAGCGCATTGACTACTGAGACGAGAGAAGGTTGATTGCATAATGACTGCATCGTCGGTGTAGTAAATGAGGATGATTCGCAGGACACGTGTGATGTTGCTGAAGGTTCTAGCATACCAAACTGTAGTGAGCGCCAAGATGATTTGGAACTTCATTATCATGATGCTGGTAGCAACTGGACTGAGAATGATGGCTCAACTGAATTAGAAGGTGTTGTGTCTGAAAGGCATCTATCTGGGTATGACTGTTATACTATTTCGCTGGAGCCTGTTGGTAATGGAATAAACGGTGATGGTGAAGTTGATCATCATGATCGTCACTTCTCGCGCAATAACGTCTCTTGTAAATATGATAGTGGTAGTATCCAAGCAATTTGTGGTGGAGACCGCACATGCGTGACAACGGACTAAGGTGTCAAGCATTGATCGTAACTTCGAAGAAGCGACCGATCAGAAGTATCAGTACAGCAGAGTGGTCAACAAAAGCAACTGAGGAAGCGTCGTACGAAATCACACAATGTGCAGTGTGTAGCAAAGAGTGCTCAACAACACGATCGTGCGCGCATTGTGGTAATTTTGTTCATCACTTTTGCTCGATCGATGTTTGCGAATCTTTGAATCTACGCGACGCTGACGTTAAAGAATTTGGTCAGAATAACTACTGCAGCAAGTTGTGCTACACGCAAGCGTCAATTCCAACACCAGCACCTTCGTGTTTTGTAGATGAGGCTACCACTCGTCAGGAAGTATCTTCCTAGTTCTATCGAGTCCTTCCTCCACCCCAAACATCTCCGTCAGATGTATCTATGCGTTCACAAGCAGATGTACTCCCGCGAATGGGGCAGCGAATCATATCGACAGGGAAACGCCAGATACCCCGACAAAATAAATCGCAGACAAAGACTTTCATTCCAAAGCAATCTGTACGCACCCAATCCTCGAACAGCACCAATCGACAGAAACGTATTGAAAAATGCAAGGGAAAAGCCCAAAGGTGTAAACGAGAACTTTAAGTTGATCTCGTAGTACTCCACCTCTGTGAACTGAGAAGAATATGCAAAGTAGTTAAACTAACTTGTGTAGTGCGAGTAAAAAGTGATTCTTTTCTTTGGGACATGATGAAAAACTATCCAACCCCACACATGCAGGTCTTTCACTTGTGGTTTGTTACCAAAGAGTTTCTCAAATGGCGTGATACTGTCCAATGCTTTCGTTGCACTCATATTCTCAACTTCAACAATATATCCCAGAACTTCGCCCGACAGACATTCTGGAAGCATTGCTGCTTCGTTAATCGCGCGTACTTATAAGGCTGCCATTCAATTTCTCAACCAGACAATTCTCCTCGGGTGTATAAGCGTTTGTAGTTAGAAGTTCAATTCCATGACCAGTCAAGAATGAGGTTAACTTTTTATTCACAAACTCTTTTCCCTGATCGCACGAAAATATTTTAATTGCGTGCTCCTTCTCAAGCTTCAAAATCAAGTGTATCACATTCTGGGAAGCTTCAGCTTTGTCTTTCAACAAAAAACGTCATTTAAAACGAGATGCTTCGTCTTGAATTTGCTGAAAGTAGATGTTTCCACCAGGGGTAAGTATGCCGACATGACAAACGTCTGACATCAGTCGGTTAAACCCTACTTCAGTGCAGGAGGCACTATCGTCAGAACATGCGGTTGAATGGAAACGGTCAATGGACACAGAATACGAGTCTCTGATGGAGAACTAGATGTGGGAGTTGATGCCAAGACCCAGTTCAACTAAGAATAAACCACTTAATATTCTGACTTCGCTGTGGATATTAGTGTTGAAACGAAATGAAAAAGGTGAAATTGAACGACACAAAGCTCGTCTGGTAATTATATGGTATGGTCTGGACTATCTCGAGACATACTCTCCTGTAGTTCGGATCGAGTTAGTTCGACTGGTTTTGCTCTTAGCTTTACTTTTGGGATTAGAATGTCGATATGTAGACTTCGTGACAGCATTTCTGAACGGTGTGCTATGTGGGGTGGATATCTATATGGAACAACCCGAGGGGTACGACCATGGCTCTGGTAGAGTATGCAAGCTGTTAAAAGGTCTTTATGGTCTGCAACAAGCCTCTCGTATTTGGAACAACACCCTACATAAACACCTGATGATGGTCGGCTTCAAGAAGTGTACATATGATGCTGGAGTGTACTGGAAAGTGGGAGATTATAATAAAATCTACCTGACTGTTTATGTCGATGACATTGTGATCGCAGCTGATCCACGAGACATTGTGAAGGTTGTGGACGCACTTAGTAGAAAGTTTCGCTTGAAGGATTTGGGTCGAGTCAAGCACCTTTTGGGAATGGAGATTAACTATAAGCCAGGGAAATTATTGTGTATTTCTCAAACGGCGTATATTGAGCGCATGTTGGCAATGTTTGGCTTAGCTGCGGCAAAGCCTGTGAGGTCTCCTCAATTTCATAATGAGCGTACACTTCCAATTTAGAAGGATCCCAAGCTGATCAACGATGCTACAGGACCGTTTCGTGAAATGATGGGGTCCCTACAGTATTTAGTTCATTGCAGACCTGGCAAATGCAGTCCGTACACTTGGTCGGTTTGGAAGTGCATACACAAAAGAGAATTTTCGACATGCACAGCGTGTAATGCGGTACCTTGGTGGTACAAAACACTTCGGGTTAGGGTATCGATTCTCGAATCCGTTTGAGGGTGGTATAACCCTTGATGCCTTCGCTGATGCAGATCATGCTGGGTGTCCAGAAACTAGTAAATCAGTGGCTGGATTGGCACTGAGATTAAATGGAAATGTTTGGCACTGGCAAAGCAAGAAGCAAAACACTGTGGCGGATGACACTTGCGCTTCTGAGTTAATTACAGCGCACAAATGCACTAAGGAGAATAAGTAGGCACAAAAGAATCTAGGGTCCGAGCAACATAAACAAGCAACCTTGTACTGTGAGAACCAAAGTACTATCAAGGAAGTGGAGAATAATGGAAATTCACAAGAACTTAAACATTTAGCGAAAAAGACACGATCTGTTGCTGAATGGGTTGATCGTGGACGGTTGAGGTTGGAGTATGTACCCACTGTTGCTAACATTGCTGACATCTTTACGAAGGCCTTGGGGCCGACAGTCTTTGAGCGACTGCATGTGCAGCTCACTGTTGAAGATGCCAAAAAGGCATGGACGTCAGAGGACCACGTTGATGTTGCTGCAGCAACTGAAGGCGAACCCATGAATGCAGCGTAATATCGATAACGGCTGAGCCGTTAAATTGGAGCACATGGGGTTACATATTCAAGTTTTTCACATAGTCCGAGCGACATGCATCTGGGAATTCACAACCTCAGTGAAGTTGGAGTAAGAGGAATGGACTATGATCGGGATTTCACTTCGGTTGTGCTCATGGTGAGGTGGATATCCTGCATTGAGTACATGTTGAAAGACTTTGATAGCGAGTGAAGGTTGAGGATCAAGACTTTTGTTGAAGAGAAACTTTCAGGAAAGGAACCTAGGGGTATTCGGAGAAACACTTCTGTATGCGTGCAACTTCAATTGATGGCTGCGGCCAATAGTCTAGAATGATGTACGGGGGTTTTACTGCTTGCGAAGCTTTCCCCTACAACAACACTTAAACAACATGAATCACAATCACTTTTTAATCGCACTACACATGTTAGTTTAACTACTTTGCATATTCTTCTCAGTTCACAGATGTGGAGTGCTACGAGATCAACTTAAAGTTCTTGTAGTCTCAACCAAAAACCATTGCTGCCGTTCAAGCCATGACATGTGATGTAGCGAACATCAAGTTTGGTCCTTGGCTGAGTCTAAGGAGCGGCGGTCTACGGTACGGTCTCGGCTATGGCACCTTCAGAGCTACTGGAAGAAGATGCGACCAGGCGCAGAAGCCAACGACCATTGTAAGAGCCAGGAACAGTCGCATCGACTAGGCTGAAAGGTCGGCAAGATCTATAACGACTCTATTTCACTAGATATTTGTATAGGAACCGATTAGGAATCAGAAAAGGGGCTTAAGCCCTTAGTATTAAACAGAGCAGAATTTTCTAGGTCCAGAACACGTATACACTCTTCCGGTAAGTACCTGCACGGGCCGGATTATGTCTGCTGTCAGACCTCGATAGGCATACCTTGTAGAGTTCTGACTGGTAGCGCCAAGAGATTAGGTTGGCGTGTCTCGCCAAGCGCGAAGAACAAACCCCGCCGAGCTCGGCGGGTCGGTATACCGTACAGCCCGGTTACCGTTACTCTTTCAGCCGAGTAGCCTTTGCCTCGCCGACCCGTAAAAGCGCTAACGCGCCGTCGTCCATCCTTTGGTGGAAGGCACGGGATAACGTATTATCGACTGGCTTGGTTGGTTGGTACAACCCAGCGCAGGCCACCAAACGCCGGCCTAACTCGGCCATTGTTGTGGTTGCGTTCTATTTACCCACATCTGACGGATTTGTGCGTTCTGCAACACCACAACTGGTGCCGCGACCCGGGAACAGGGGTGCGCTTGTTTGTCCCAGGTACTAAGGTAACCAAGTTTCGAGCAAAGAAAAAGAGAGAAGAAGAAGGAGAAGGATGACTAAGGGAACGAGCTCGCTAAGTGAAGATAGTCCGGCGACGGCCAAGGGCTCTCCCCACGCGGTAAGAAGCGCGGCGAGTATTGCCGACTCAGCGGACTCGGCTATTGTGATGATGGACGCGACGGCGGACGGATCTGGCAGTGTCCAGTTCGAGGAGGAGGACGCCCAAGGTCATGCAAGTGATGAAGAGATAGAGGATGAAGACTATGAAGAAAAAGCTTAGTTCGGCTACGTGAAAACGACGGCCGAGTTACTCGGTGAAGTCGGGGAGTTATCGCTCCAAGTGGGCCGGATAGGAGTTCAGCATCCGGTCGAGCGAAACCTGGCTGCTGAGTTCGGCGAAGATGTGGACGACGAAGATCAAGGTGTCACTCAAGGGGAACGTCCACCTCATATTCCGAGAGCGACACGAAATGTGGATACGCAGAGGGCAATCAAGGTGTTAGCGCAACTCGGCGGAGAGGTGATGAGAGATAGTGAATGGATGAAGTTATTCGCCCAGTCCCATTGGTGCAGGCGAGATGGCCATCTCCAGGGCCTTTGCTGGCTGGTCCAATGGAGTGGTCCAACACCGCGGAAGTTACCGAGACGACAATACTTCTGTTAAAATCAATGGGCTTCCGGGTCACCAATCGGCCGAGTCCGTGGATCCTAAGTGATTGGAATCTTGGTTTGGCTAGCGTGGAGCTGTTACGTTGGAGGGGAAAGGTGAGAAAGGCTTTCGGAGTGCAGATCAAACCTCGGCTATTGACAGCTTCAGATAGTGATTCCCAACTCGGCGGAATGGAGCCTCAACTCGGCGAAAGGCCCAGTAAGACCCCATATCTGAAGGACCTCAAGGGTGGTCAACCAGCGACGAACCCAAGTAAGATCATGACAATGAAGACACCCGAGACGAAGAAAGGCGAGCGGTTTCGGGCGACAGTTGGGACGCCGTACTTCGAAGACTCGCACATGCTGAGTCCGAAGAAGAGCCGAACTCGGCTAGGACGAAATAAGTGGGAATCCGAAGAAGACAACTCGGCTGAGGCGGAAAATGATTCTGACGATGACCATGGTTACCGCCCAAGCCGAGATGAAACGGTCAAAGACCAGCCCTACCACCTTAGCAACGACAAGGGTGATCAGGGAGGATCCCAGTATCTGGAATTGAGGTCGCATGTCTCATTGGACATAATAGCCCAGTTCGACGGCCGGCGATATCGATCCGATGACTCACTACAGTGGCTGAAGAGGTTCATGTACGAAATGAAAGGCACACGTATGCCCCAAGACTCTTGGTGTGAACGCTTCTCGTTCAGCCTTGGCCGAACCGCGAAAAGTTGGTATCGCCAACTCCCGAGGAAGACTCAAACTCGGTGGAACCTGCTGAGCGAAGCGTTTCTGGATTACTGTTGCTCACAGTTCGACCAGTCGGCCATGACGCAAAATTACTCAGCTAAGCGCAAGGATAAGGAGACGATCTGCGATTTCTTGACTCGGCTGAATGGATACGCGCGGACGGCGAAGATTCAATACGACCGGGGTGGAGCCGACGCTGCAGATCGTGTCGAGCAGTTCCTTCTGAATTGTGGTGACGATGACATTATGGACATGATGTACCCACTTCAGCTAAATGATATCCACCAAGTCGAGCAGATCATCAACAAGAAGATTCTGGGCGAAAAGCGGAAGAAGCAACGGGATCGACTAGTTTCAGGAAGAAGCCGAGATGGATTGCGCCGAGATGTCCGACGGAGCGATCGACGCCGAGATGACAAACGCGACGGCCGCCGAGATGACAAGCTAGAGGTACGCCGAGAAGACCGTAGAAGTGATCGACGGATAAATACGGCGTACTACGTCGTCGAAGAACTTTACGGAACGACAGGACACACCGAAGCCGGCAAGGGCCAACTAAGCCGAGCCGCCGAGCTTTATGATTCTGAAGACGCGGACGGATACAGTGCACATGGTCAGGATGAAGACGCCGTGTCGGAAGATGATTCAGATTAGGTCGATGCTGGGTTCACAAGTGACCTTGGCGGCTCAGCTAGGACCCCGAGGAACTCGGCTAAATAATTCAGGGGACCGACTGGGGGACGAAACCGCCGGGATATCTCGAGGAAACAACAGCAGTATGGGCCTTGCGCCGCGTGCGGGGGTATGGGCCACTCGGCTCACTTTTGTCGGAGACGTTGCAAGTTCTGCAAACAAGTCCACGAAGTTGGACAGTGTAACCCTCCGCCGCTATGAAAAGCTGGCTTCCTTCGTCAAGAATAACGTCGATAAGTCCCAATTCCCAGAAGAACGCCAAGGTCTCTACACGCTGAGTGATTTAAACTCGGCAGCCCGCCAACATTGACTGGGTTGGAATTTTCCGGGCTGCCACAGTCAGCTGAACCTGTGGTGGAGGCGAACTTCGTGTTCACTTTCGTAGGGGAAGCGGGATGGCCCGAGGGATCGGTTGGGACGGACGAAGGAAAGTGTGATAGCCAGGGTAATGAACGTGAATCCGGGGAGTCGGATGAAGACGACTCGGCGATGGTTAGTGCCGCAGCGACTCGGTGGTATGACAACGCGACGCCTAGACCGCGAGTGGTGAAATTACTTCGGGGTGAGCGACTCGGCTGGTGGTCGTCGCAGAAGTTTGACCGCCGAGTTCGGATGAGCGCACTCGTAATGGGCGCTGTGAATGACAGACGCGTCAAGATGTTGCTTGACACTGGAGCAAACGTCTCGGCGGTGAGCTCTACACTGGCTAGAAAATTGCGATTGAAGCAGCACGCCAGCCGAGACCAACAGATTGATATCCAAGGGTTCGGTAAAGACAAGGTGTCGACCACCCACAAAGCGTTGGTGAAGTTACACTCGGCTGGGAAGTTGTTTATGAGTTTGAAGTGTGGATAATGCCTCATCACGCCGGAGTCGACCTCATTCTAGGCACCGACTTCATGATCCCCGCGGGAATTCAGCTGGATCTCTACAACTCGGCGGCTAAGCTACCCGATGAAGTGGTGGTTCCCTTGCTACGGTCACTGAAGGACACAGATGACCAAACATATGGGTTACAGACGGCAGACGGACCTATCGAAGCAATATGTCTGTCAGACCGTACAACAGCCGAGTTCAGGCTCCGCCGCAATCAGCCGAGTGAGTTGACCCACGAGTTTTGGGTGAGGCGAACAGATGATTGGATACCCACCATAGTGATGAATGCCAAAGGCAAGGAAACCAGGGTCTATTTGACCAGTACACGGACAACATCGGTGTGGTGTCCTGTACATTTCCCGGTAGTAATTTGGCTACCGCACGGGATGCTGCCGCCTGAAGGGTACGTGCGATTGAACTCGGCTAAGTACCGGGATTAGCAAGTCCTCGCGTACGAATCAGCAATCGACAAGGAATTGCTATACAAAGAACAGGAGTTGTACGCAGACTGGCCATCCCGACAACCACCAGCTGTCGAGCGCAAACCGTATCACTGGCCCAAGGGGGTGAAGGAGAGACCGCCTGAAGCAGAAAAGAGGAAGCAGTTAACGTGCGCCGAGGGCTGGGCCGATGTGGACGCCGAGAAGAACGTGAATGATGCCCAGGAAGCCGTAGTCGAGTCGAAGGGAATTTCCTCGGATGACCAGGAGGGGTTAGCCGAGTTAGAAGGAATTAACTCGGCTATGGAGCCTTTGAGTGAATGTCAAAACCAACAAGGTGTCATATGGGAAGAGAGAGATGCGTAGTCTCACCTGGCTCAGCTGGATACACCTGAAGCCAGTTTAGGAGGTTAAGCCGACTCGGCTAATGAAGCCAATGACGACTCTGATGGACTTGAAGCGATCAATGATATAATAGCTAACAACCCTGAAGAAGACCTTCGGTTGCGATTTCTTCCTGCAGCAGCAAGTGCTAGCGATGATGAACCTGTAGCCGGGTCACGCGAGCACCTTGCTTGAGGAAGCGTGCTATTAAGAGTATACAAACTCTATGTGAACGGCAATTCACTAGTCCCTGGTCTGAGGGACTTAACCCTTTCGTTACTGCCATACATTTCTATATTAAGCCTCTCCATACAAATTCCAAGTAAACGTGGTAAAGCCGTACTTAAAGAATGGTTTTGCGGTATCATTTTCCCCAGGTTTCATGGCAATATATATAAAATATGGGAGGTTATTTGGGTCAAATCTTTCTAAACCGTACTTAAAGTACCATTTTACAGTTAGGACCTTTCCTCCATTCTCATAGGCTTAGGGTCGCGCTCGGTCAATGTGAAATTGCAACTAGGGGAAGAACCGTGGGTAGCACGGTCGTCATGACGCGGCCCTGTCACGGTTGAAGAAAGTCAATTACCGATACTGATGATCACATTCATGAGACGGCGAAATAGCAGTGATGATAATTTATTCAGATCAGCCAGCACGCTTCAGCTACAGCAAGAATGAGACTGCAGTTGTTCTACTAATAGCCATCAGCTTGATGACACATGCAGGCTCATTACCAGCAACCTCGTGATTTCCACACCATTTTAGTAGAAATCAGTGCGGCACTAGCGTGGGGCTGTTGATTGTATACTGAAGCTGTTTTGTTTCTGATGGAATTCTTGAATTGGTTATCGCTGAACCACGCATCTCCACCTTACGACCATGCAGCACATAACCAACAATTATCTAGTAAATAGAGTCCACAAGACATTAGGATTTTGTTATCATTGATTACGCAAAACGTATTGGAACATGCCACCCACTCCAATTCACGGAAAGTGCTCGAAACAAATCAACAACATTAACTATGAAACTAACTGACTTTTAATTACAATGAAACTAACGTTGCATCATCAACAACTAAAGTGGCGTTGGATTTCTTCATTTTATGCTCCTTCAAAAATGAAGCTTGTACTCTGTATATCGAAGACCACCTCATCAAATTTCCACTCGCAATATACACGTCCTTTGGTAAGTAGAAGTAGTGAAATCTTTGCCAGCAGTTCCAACTTGCTTCCTGACAGATGTGCGGTTTGGAGGGATCAACAGGGTATGTCCGTTTGCAAAGCGCAACCCGATGCGTCAAACAGTAATCTGTTTTTGAGTAGCATCCCTGCATTCTACAAAGCGTACACTCACGGGTGGACCTGCTCTTTCCTTGTAGAGCCAGCCTCGCCACGCATACCATCGATGGTTCTGGAGAAATTATATCCATTCTTGAATTGGTTGCGTTAGTGTAGGTGAAGAACGAGTGAATAACGATATGCGATCACTTGCGGTATACACCATCCCAATCTCGCTGTCTATCCACTTTTCCAATCTCCATTGAAGAATTATCTTACAAGAGCAACGACGAAAGCCCGGTGTCTATCATGCCCGGTTGACGTTTCACTGCAGGAATTCAGATTATCGTCGGCGGCGTTTGGGGTATTTCCACGCGCTAATTCATCACAAATGAATGCATTACACTTCGCAATATTCAGCAGAGACATTGCTAGTTTCTTGTGGCATTTCCGGAACGAATGACCATCACATAATGAGAACCGCGCCCGTAGCTGATCGTGCATGTCTACTCCCTCCACCGCGCTATTATATTCACTGATACAAGGCGGAGCGGAAAATGGCTCACGTGTGTTTTTTATGCGTCGATACACTATAGTTGTATCAGAAACGTCTTCATTAGAAACAGTGTTCACTATGGAGCCGTCCACCCAACTTGCTGCAACTATATGCTTATCCGGCGTCACACCATGATTCAGGAAACCTCGTGGTTTTCCATTTTCTTGATGAATCATAGTGAAATGTGGATAGTGCTTGCTAGACGAGCGGACCGTACCCCGACCATATAAGCGAATTGTACGCAGACTTCCCAACACCAAGCACGAAGTATAGAAATTGTCAGTATTGATACTGCAAGTTCCTTTCAGCGGTGCCGTCACCTCGATTACGTGAGTTCGGATTTCCGAAGACTGGGCTGTCAATCGCTCCAACTCTGATATTTCAACACAAGGATTTCCAGGGGTCGCCAAACTGTATATTGGTTTTGTGCACCTTCACGAACTGTCGTATACCACGAACGAGATCTGTCTCCGATATAACGTGAACATGGTGATTAGATTGAAACACAGTACTTGTTAGTGAAGTCCAAACGTAGCTGTAGGCACACTAATACCGTCTGACGTTTTTGCGCTGCCAATGTTATACCGGGCCACCACTCCAAACAGGAACACAGAGCCAGCATCAGGGTGTATAGAACACGGCATCCATTCTTCACCAGCAGGGCAAAATGCAACACTGGCATCAACATATTTTGCTTCAGCTTCATGAGCCCTTCGTAGCATTTCTTGTGTTGTGCCGTTGCAGAACGCACAAATCCGTCAGATGTGAGTAAATAGAACGCAACCACAACAATCGCCGAGTTAGGTCGGCGTTTGTTGGTCTGCGCTGGGTTGTACCAACCAACCAAGCCAGTCAATAATACGTTATCCCGTGCCTTCCACCAAAGGATGGACGACGGCGCGTTAGCGCTTTTACGGGTCGGCGAGGCAAAGGCTACTCGGCTGAAAGAGTAACGGTAACCGGGCTGTACGGTATACCGACCCGCCGAGCTCGGCGGGGTTTGTTCTTCGCGCTTGGCGAGACACGCCAACCTAATCTCTTGGCGCTGCCAGTCAGAACTCTACAAGGTATGCCTATCGAGGTCTGACAGCAGACATAATCCGGCCCGTGCAGGTACTTACCGGAAGAGTGTATACGTGTTCTGGACCTAGAAAATTCTGCTCTGTTTAATACTAGGGGCTTAAGCCCCTTTTCTGATTCCTAATCGGTTCCTATACAAATATCTAGTGAAATAGAGTCGTTATAGACCTTGCCGACCTTTCAGCCTAGTCGATGCGACTGTTCCTGGCTCTTACAATGGTCGTTGGCTTCTGCGCCTGGTCGCATCTTCTTCCAGTAGCTCTGAAGGTGCCATAGCCGAGACCGTACCGTAGACCGCCGCTCCTTAGACTCAGCCAAGGGCCAAACTTGATGTTCGCTACATCACAACTGCACCGGTTATGATCCGAGCCGAGCTGGTGGGTGTCAAAACCCATCTTCATCACCCTCTCAAGTATCATCTCGCCACCATTAACTCCGTTCTTCGCTTCCTCCAACTCATGGCGACCCCACAAGCCCCACAGTCTTCACAGGTACGGCTCTGCTATCGTCTCAGCACTCTTCTTCATCCACTAACGTGTCAGGCGCTTCCACAGGCTTCTCCACTTGTTCCCGTTACTCCTGCCGACCATGGTTCGGAGGCGTCCGCTGAGTTGCCGGATAGAGGTACCAGCGCTCTCGGAGTCAGCAGTGATCGGGGTGACCCGGTCATTGATCTGACAACTTCCCTCGAGACTGGTTCCGATTCTGGACCGTCTTCTCGCACGTCAGCCGAGCTCGCCGGGAGACACCACTTCGGATGCCACCATTAAGTCGAGCTCGGTCGGCGTGGCTACCGTGGATCTGGTGTCAACTCTTGTGATGGAACAAGGCGACCGTCATCACAACGAGCACATTCATTTGGCTCGGTTGATCGCCTTCGCGCTGACTCAGCCACCTGAGCCGTCTGACTCGACTCAGCGCCAGGCTATCCTCCACGCTGACTCGACTAGTGCTCTGGTGGACATCCTTCAAGGCCAATATCAGCCTTCAACCCGTCCGCCGAATTAGCTCAGTTGAGAGTTGATTTACACTCGGCTGATGCGTTCAACGCGTCCTTCCAGAAGCGGCTGGGATCTGCGCTGGATCAGGTCGCTCAGCTGAAGCTGCAGCTCGAGACCTCCGAGCGAGAATGTCACCTCTGGAAGCGTTAGGTTGACAAATCAGTCGGCCTTATCACTTCCCTCCGGAAGGCTTTAACTGCCTCCGGAGTTGGGCTCAAGCAGGCTAGGGCTGCCCAGACAGCTGAAGTCACTGCCATTCAGTCGGCGCTTCATGCAGCCGAGCTCATGATCAAGAGCCGAGACGAGGACATTACGACTCTCTCCAAGTCAATCGTCGAGCGGGATGAAGCCTACAAGATCCTCCAAGGCGTCTCAGCCAAGCATTTCCAGCAGTTTCAGGTAATCGTGTTGTAGTTGGATGATGATGGCTCCCACAAGCTTCGCCACGCGAAGAAGACAATCGACAAGATGATGGAAACCATTCTTTGCCAGAAGAGGGTCATCAGCCGTCAAGGTTTTGTCCCCATCCATGATCCTCACATGGCTGCTGCAGCCGGAGCCGGTTTGGATTTCCCTGGAATGGATACGGCTTCGCTCAAACTGAACGCTGGACTTTGCCGTCTGCTAGCCGAGCGGTTTCCGGAAGTCATGCGAATTCCGGACGATGAAGACCGGATCGTGGAGTTGCGCATCTGTTCGCGACAATCCGGCTCGGCTGGTGTTCAGGTCTCGGCTTCCAACTCGGCTGCTGTTTCTACGCCAGGCTCAGGCTCGGTGGCAGCTTTACCGCCGAGTTCCAGCTGGGCAGGTACTCAAGTTCCGCTTCGCCACCGCCCTTCGCGGTCTATTGAAGCTCTATGCCGAGTTCGGAAGGATAAACTCACGCCTTCCCAGCGCCTGCGCGTACTGGCTAACCCCGTGTCAGCTACAGCTGCGGGTCCTCGCAAATGGAAGGTTGTCCTCCCACCTTTGCAGCCTTATGGCCAGCCATTGCCTGGGGAGGAAGGGTACGAAGAGGCTACTGCCCTTATAGGTCCTCCGGATGATCGCTTGTTGGCAGCTTCCGACAGCGAATTGACGGTCCCACCGGCTCGGCCATTACCTCGTCGGAGGAAAGCGGCGAGGAAAGCAGCTAAGACTGCTCCTCCTCGGTGCTCGGGTAGCTCATCCGCCGAGTCGAGCGGCCTTGCCGTCCAAGATGCGAGTGTTGGCTGTGTGTCGGGGGGAGGTGCTCCCGGCGTGGTAGTGTCGGTGCACCAACCCCTGCAGGCCAACTCGCCGAGTTAGCTGCGTCGTCGACCCAGCCGATCGCTCCTCTAGCGTTCGCATTGTCGATGAGCACTCCTCCAGCGATAACAGTACCGAGCCAATCCTCAGTTGTTGTCTCGATTGTTCCTCCGGTCCCTACGCCGAGTCCCGTGGCTCCACTTGGGACTCCGGTATCATCGCCAGCTCAACCTAGATCGGCTAAGGGCCCGTTGCAAGTGCCGTCGACCTCAGTTACTCGTTTCTTGGCCTGCAAAAATCGTCCCGTGGTGCCATCTCGGGCTGCAGCCATTCCCGCCGGGTTGACATCTCCGTATGGCTGCGGCTACTGCCCGCCAGGTTAACGCCCAGTTGCTGGAGAACCTTGGAACTTCTGACAATGTGGCACTTGGTCTCGGTGATGGATCTACATGTCACAAGCTCACTCCGCCGAGTTCTGTTGGGTCCCTTTCGGATCCGTTCGAGTTCTCAAGTGACTCGGCCGATGACGACCAGGCAGCCGAGATCAGCTCGGCGAATACGGCCTCGACCGCCGCAAGTAATACCCTGGTCGGTTCTGCTTCCAGCCTAGCCCTTTCTCGTCTCGCTCAGCTCTTTGGCTCTGATGATGAGAGCGATGATGACGACGACAAAGGCTCCGACTCGGCCGTCGTGCCTGCTGTGTGTACGGTAGTTTCTTCTCCGCTTCCTCCTCCTCACGGCAAGATCCAGAGCTATTTGGCCGCTGGCCAAGTTCCTCCTGGTCCGCCTCCGACTCCTACCTCGGGAAGGTCTTCTCCTCAGGTACATACCCCGTCAAAGAAGCACCAGAAGAAACACAAACACAAGCACAAGCGCAAACACAAACACAAGCACAAGCACCGCTCATTGTCTCCAAGTGGCGGTTCGGACAATAGCGACTCGGCTCGTCCGAAGAAGAGATGGAAAGCCGTTTCTGACAAGTCCCAGTAGTCGAGTCTGGGGGTCCTGAATCTGGTAGAGCGGTTCCTTCCGGATCCTCCACAACGGGCTCCCAAGGTTCCACCTCTCGCGACTCGGCTCTGGTTTCCAACCCGGCTACACCACCTACCAGTGTTGTTAGCTCGGCTCTGGCCTCCGATTCTACTCGGCGGTCAGCGGAGGTGGCCCTCCCAGCTCAGCTGCAAGTTCCACTGACGCAGCTCCGACCTAGATCCATGCAGTCAGCCTCAAGGGGCTCGCGCATCACTCCCCAGCTAGCGAGACTTGCCGTTCTTCCACGCTGGAGCCGAGCGCTGTTGGGCTGGAATATTGAGCTGTCAATCTGGCCGGGTTCCGTCGGAGTCTTCTGGTGGTGCTAAGCCTCGTGTCCGCGCCACTCTCTCAACTCTGGTCGGAGTACGTTCGTTCGTAGATGTGTTCAATCTTCAGCACCCCTTCCAACAATTACGGCGTATGTTGCCGGATCTCCCGGCATTTTTCTCTCCGTCGGTTTTAGCTGAGGCTCGATCTCGCCCAGTCGGCCAACTCAGTTTCATCGGATCCGTCGCGGTTGCAGGAAATTTAGGCTAGGCTCCATCTTCATATCTCTTCCATTTCGTAAATCATATAATCATATATAGTTTGATGCAGTAGCATTTCGCCCGGTTCAGCCTGCTATCTTCACTGAGCTAGCTGAGTTCTTCTAGTGCAATAGATTGTTATTCTTCATCTGCAAGTTGCACCATTTGTAGACGATTTTCCCGTTTCTTTTGGAGTAATCCTCCACAAGCCAAATTCGACAAAGGTTCCCAACTCGGCTCTTCATAGCCAACCCACTTCACTTTGAACCTTCGCTCGTTCCTTGTTGTACTTGTAGATAGTGGTAACTCGTCGTCCAAGATTGTTTCAACTTCATACCGACTGGAGCCTTCATCCGGCTCCCAGCTGTCTTCTGGGAGCAATTCTTCATCGAAATCGAACCGTTGGTCTTCCTCGAGCTCGGCTGTTAGCCGAGTCGTGGGTCTCTTCTCGGTTTCAACCACTTTCTTCAACCGGGACACATGGATCACTGGGTAGAACCTGTATCCACTCTTGTCTGACAATTCTAACTCGTATGCGAACTCATCAACTTTCCTCTTCACTCTGAATGGGCCATGCCATCTGTGCGCGAGTTTCTTAGTGAGTCCTTGCTTCACTCGTTCCATGAACATCCACACTTGGTCACCTTCTTTGAACAGCGACCTCGTAGACTCGGCAGTGGTTCCCATAGACTGGGCGGTGGCTTCAACCGACTCGGCTGACGCTCCTCCCGACTGGGCAGTTTCCAAATTGCTTCTAGCTTGAGGCGCGGCTCGCCGTTCAACTCGGCTCAGCGACTCATTATGCTCCTTTGCTCGGCGGTCTTTCTCCTTTAACTGATACTCGGCCGCTAGATGTAGTGCGACTTCCCTTTGTCGGGTAGCTTCTCGGCACCACTCTGCTGGAGCAGCCAAATCAGCCGAGCTATTTTGCCCTTGCCTGCCTGACTCCGTCGTAGCCTTCATTGTTGATAGTGCGTTCCAGCCATGTACCAGGTAGAATGGAGTCTCCTGCCGAGTCGAGCCTCTCGAGTTGTTGATCACGTATACCATTTTCTCGACTATGTCATCCCGGTCAGCTTGTAGTGGGTCTTCCACATAAACCCGTACTGTCTGGATCATCGTTTTAACTGATCGCTCTTGTTGACCGTTAGCTTGTGGCCTGTAACTCAGCGTGCCCCTTGTCCTCGACGGCATCATCTCCGAGAACTTCTGGAACACTTCACTCATGAATCTGGGGTCTCTGTCATGACAGACTAGTGACGGGGCACCAAATATCCGGAAGCCATTTTCTTCAAATACCTTCGCCACTTCCAGTGCCCCTGTCTCGGCCATCGCCTTCACTATCACGAACCCCGTAAAGTGATCTTGGAAGAGTAATAGCGCTGTATTGCCCGGCCAAGTTCGCGGGGGCGGTATGGCAAATTCCATCGCCACGATATGGAATGATCGGTCTGATACAATGTTGCCAGGAGAGTACCCTCTGAGATGAGGTTTGCTCTTGCTGGAACAACCTTCGCATGACTGAACATGCCGAACCAAATCTGCATATAATCCAATCCAATAGTAGTCAGCTTTGACTCGGTGGTAGGTCCGCACAATCCCTTGGTGACCTCCTTCTACCGAGTTATGGCGGTTCTGCAGGACTTCATCGCCCATGGTGGTTGGAACCACTAGTCTAAAGTTCAAACTCGGCTCGTCATCTCCACCCTGTCGGCGACTTCGATTATGACGATATAGCAGTCCATCTTCGCTGAGTACAAAATCGTCCGCGACTTTACCGGCGTTTCTAACTCGGCGGAATGACAACTGACCCAGCTCGCCTCTCAGGTAAGCTTTAAGATCTGTCCACCGTAGCTCTTCATCTTGGGCCTTGTCAATGCGTCGCCGTCGTTCAGCTTGGACGACCGCCGGGTCAATATTATCAGCGCTTGGTATCCTTGAGGTGTTCAACTCGGCTCCATCTCCTTGTGAACTCAGCTGTGTGTCCCCGAACTCAGCTTCACCGCTGGTTTCAATTCGCCTAGCTGGCTGACGCCTTCGGATCTCGAGTTCACCGTTCAGGTCGGGTTCCGTTGCTTCCGGCTGAGTCGTGTCTTCCTCGTTTGCTGGTAACGGCTTATTTGTTTCCTTTCGTTCGTCATCTTCGAAATGAACTCGGCGTACCTGGCTACGAGTGATCGGACACGCTTTCGGACTTTCCTCGCAGTCATCAGTGTCGTCACCGGCCGTATACAAAATTTCTGGTATCCGATTCAGCGTCTTCAACGTCTTCAACGTTCAACGTTCAGAACTACTCGGCTAATTTGGGTTTCTAATGCTTCTGTGGCCATTGAGTCGGCAGCTGAGTTGTATAGACGTATCACATGTAGATATTTGACCAAATTCAACTTTTTCGTCAATTCTTTGTGGCGCGTCAACTCGACTTGAAGCGTTTCCTTCTTGCAGATCACCCCCATCGATTGCTGGATTGCAAGCCGCGAGTCACCCACGATCACGAAATCTGTCACACCACGGTCGATAGCTGCTTTCACCCCATTGTTCATCCCCGTGTACTCGGCTAAATTGACCGTGGTAGACTAGAGGAACGCACTCGCAGCGATTTCAATGTCCCACTCAGGTAAACGCCACAATATCCATGAACAGCTGCCATAGCCGCCATTCATTTTCGTCTTTGCCGATCTATCAAAGGACAGTACGTGCCCCTTATAATGTCGTGGTAGTTTGGCATACAGGAGCTCAGGGTCCATTCGGACCATGGCCGAGTTCTTCGACGGCGGGGTGATGTGCTCCAGTGACTCGTCTAACCCCACATGCGGGGTTATTGACGCTTGCAACAATTGGACGAAGTCGACATCGCGTTCTCGCACTCTCTTTACCTTCAGATGGTAGGGTGATGTGGTGTTGGGTTCAAACGGTGGGGTAGCGACCCAGTCGCTAGAGGCAACCGCCACAGAACCTTTCGGTGAAAAGCGAGGGTTCACCTCATTGGAGGATTATACATCCCGCGACAGAGAAGGAATAGTGACACCCGAGAGCCTCGGTTGGCCTAATATAACCTGGACGAGGCTTCCTGGATTAGGCCGAGATAAGGCTCTGTACCCATCTCAGATCCCTCGTCTCACGACTGTATAGTCCCAAATCCGTACTTAAGGGTGAGTTGTCGACCCCTCGGTCGTACTTGTTCTGAAACCTCGGAAGCTCCTACAAGGATTTGTTTACACTTGATATTTGTAAATAGGCATAGGACAAAACATAGGATGACATACAGAGGCTCTCTGAGCCTCAGTTTAAGCAGTTTATAAAACGCAGTCTTCCCCCCAGCTAACAAGAGTCAAGTCCGACTTAGGTAAGTGTAGCTAGCTTATTTAAGTGCCAGAACACGCTCAGTTGTGTGGGATGCATGTTGGTAGACTCAAGGTACATTGAACCGAGAGTTTATCCTGGTCAGGCCAAGAGTTGGTGTGGCCGAGAGATCGGAGGCGACAGTGAAGTGTCGTTACGTGTATACTTAGGGTCTACTAAGGTCCTAGTGTATATTTTGCTCCCCGTCGAGGTTATACCTCGACACCCCTGTATAAGGCCTAACACGCCGGTACCTTTTCCTCTGAGGGACTGCAGGGTTATGCGCGAAAGAGCAATATAACACCCTAGTCTAAGCTCGTGGCTAGAGGTGTAGGTAAGGGTGACCTACACAACCTCGGTATACAGAAGCGCTTACAACCGACCCGGTGTAAGAGATCGTTCATGGCCTTCAGGTTTGATCCAACAATCGCTGACCTTTACGGGGAAGCATGTGTTGTTGGTGGGAACTCACCCGACAAGTGAGAATTCAATCGTGTCCTACACGACTACTAGTGCCGCGACCCGGGATTGGTGTGACCTTCTGTGTGTTGTGGTTGTGTTAGGTTCTACCCTAACGAGCATTCGAGAGAGAGAAGAAGAAAAAAATGGCGAAAGGAGGCAAGTCAGCGGTACCAGCAACACCGATGAAGTCGAGTGGAACACGCACCGAGCCTACGATGCACCCTGGAAGTTCATTGTCGACACCACCGACATCTCGTTTGGTGACGATTGCCGAACGTTCGGGAAGTTTCGACGAGTCGGTTGGCTACCCCGACGCCAAGGAAGATGATGATGAAGAGTACCTGGAAGAGAAGGCAGCAATGCCCGACCTTTCGGAAGCCGTTGTGGTATCTGTAGGCCGCAGCGGAGGGGGTGAGGTCACTCGCGCGTAACCTGACCGAAGTGCTGGACGATGTAGCTGGTCCTGAACCATCCACCGAGGACAGTGATGATGGGTCCGACGGCTTGAAGCCGTCGGCTATGACCGGGAAGACAACTACTCGGTCGACAGGCAACCCGCCCCAGTCAATGGTGATACGCCTGCTGCCAACAAGGTTCTAGGTCGCTGCCTGGAACTCATAAAGACTAGGAGGAATTGGATGCAGCTGTTCGGCCCGAAGCTAGTCCGCCCGGCTGTCTGGATGGACCTCGGAGGTGAGCTAGCTGTGTCCATTGACTCAACGAGCGCTCGACAAGTGGCTCAGGATACTGTGCTACTCCTCCTTGCTATGGGGTGCGAGCCTCAGAGGTTTCCATCTGACGCCGCACTCAAGGATTGGACGCCGACTGATGTCGGCACAGCGTTGCAAAAGTGGAAAAAGAAGTTGCGGACGTCTTTCGGGGTGTCCGAGATTGGGGCAAGCCGTCAGTCTATAGGACGACGCGCGCCGGAACCGACGGATCCGTCGAAGGTCCCACTTCCCCAAACTCCCAAGAAGCGTGTCAACGAGGGTTCCGACATTGGCGTTTTTACGGCCACGGTCGAGGCTTCCCCGTACATGCAAGATTCGCACATAGTGAAACTGAGGTCTGAAAGCCAATCTGAACAGCTAGCTGAGGAGACAGAAAGCTTACGCCAAACTCCGAACACTCGTCAGGAGACTGGCTGACGTCCCGCCAGGAACTATGATAGCCAGGAGGATTCGTCGGATAGTGATAGCGACTCAGGAGACCTCGATTATCTCGATGGAGATCCGCGAGCTGAGCAAGGCGGAGACTAAAAGCTCCACACCAAGACTTGAACTCGCAACCCACCTTCCACTCGGCACCATCAAGCTCTATTTGGGACTCCGGAACAAGAGCGAGAAGTCCATGCAATGGCTCCGACTCTTTATCTACGAGATCAAGGGAACACACATGCCACCGAACGAGTGGTGTATGGTATTCGAACTCAGTCTCCAAGATGGAGCTCTACATTGGTACCGACAACTCCCACGCAAGGCTCGTCGTACGTGGAAATTGTTAAGCGACGCGTTCATCAAGTACTACTGCTCACGGTTCACCCAGTCTGTGAAGGATATTATTCGGCGAAGCTAGAAGACAAGGAGCACGTCAGTGACTACCTGAATAAGCTAAACGGCTACGCTCGCAATGCTGGAGCGAAGTTCGAGAACGGTGGATGCAATGCTATAGACCACGTGGAACACTTCTTGGATTCATGCAAAGACCGAGGTCTGGAAGAGCGTCTGTGTCACGTCCGAGTTAAGGACATTCACGACCTCGAAGATATGGTCAACGACATCCTCCGTTGTAAAGAACGTAAAACATCTCGAGGGTCGTCAGGACGCCGCCCTAAAGGCCAAGAAGATAGTCGACGACAGGACGGCAGGCGCACCGAGGGTTCGCAAGACAGTTATCGCCGTTATCGACATGACCGAGAACGTCGTCGTGATGATTCACGCCCGAGGGTCACGGTAGTGAATGCGCTGACCGACCTCGTCGCCGCATTGAACATAGGTCATTCAACTCGGTCGACCGAGCCGCCCAGAGACGCGGCAACACAGTTATGAAATCGCCGAGACATCCAGCGATGACGAGCGGCATCGAGACTGCAGTCGATGTTCCAGCGGAGGTTCCAATAGTGATTGCGGTCTGGACGACGAATATGGTCGCGTAGCAGCTGCCAACGACAGTGAAAGCCGCGCCGCCGCAGAGAGTACGTTTGCCCGGTCCGACCACCGACAGCCGAAAGGCGGTAATGGTCACTTCTACAAAGACCGAGGCTACGGACGAGACAACCGACAACGCCAGTACGGTCCTTGTGCAGCCTGCGGCGGTATGTCGCACTCTGTGCATTACTGCTACAGGCGATGCAAGTTGTGCAAACAAGTGCACGACGCTGGGAAATGTGACGCCCTCAACGAGCTCACCAACCTCCTACGATCGAAGGTCGATAAGAAGGATCTCACGCCTGAGCTGCAAAGCTTGGTGTTCGGGGATCATTTAAACTAGGCAACCCGCCAACTGAAACTGGGTAGGTCCCAATCGGGCTGCTACAGTTAACCGAACCTGCAATAGACGCCGACTACATGTTCGCGTTCGTAGGTGAGGTAAATTAGACCGAAGACTGAGAGATTACGAGTGTGACAGCGATGGAAATTGAAAAGGAGAGAGGTGCAAGCCTCAGTGAGTGTGGAGTGAAGGAGTGTAGTACTGTTGAGTCTAGTGGTCGCAAGACCGAGGGTTCGATAGTTAGTACGTCCCGAGTTGAACAATCGCCCCGAAGTCTCGTCCCGAGAACGAAGTTGCTCCCAGGAGAGAGATTGGGGTGGTGGTCGTCCCAACGGTACGATAAGAGGAAGAGAATGAGAGCTTTGGTCAAGGGCGCGGTGAACAACGTGCGAATGAAGACTCTGTTGAACACTGGGGCCAACGTCAGCGTGATTTCGGCGAACTACGCCAAGAGGTTACGGTTGCGTGAAGTCCCAGACCACGGTCGAAGCTTGGAAGTACGAGGCATTAACCCCGGAGTACTAGAGACTCGTCGACAAGCGCTCGTGAAGATCACCTTGGGGTGGGAGCGAGTGTACGAGTTTGAAATGTGGATCATGAACCACAGTGAAGGAGTCGATGTGGTCCTCGGAACGGACTTCATGATTCCGGCGGGTGTCCGGCTGGACCTGTTCCACGGGACAGCTAGATTGCCATATGAAGTAATGATGCCACTAATTAAGTCGCTGAGCGCCGCGGATGATGAACCCTACGGCACTCAAGTAGTTGGTGGACCGACCGAGGACTTGTATATCCCCGGTCATGAGTGGCGAGAGTTTCGGCTTACGTGCAAACGACCCTCTCGGGACACTCACGAAATTTGGATCCGACGAACGGAGAGACTCGTCCCGACGGTAACGAGGTTTAGACGGGGACACCCGACGTGGATCCGGCTGACGAATGTGACACCGAGGGTCGCTAATTGCTCAAAACATGAGTCGGTTGTGTTATGGATACTGATAGGCGAACTTCCGCGCGAGCCTGGGTACGTACGCCTACGGTCTAACAAGTATAAGGAGTGGTAAATCCTTGTCTACGCGGAGAGTCGTGACGAGACGCTGTTTGAACGAGAACGCGAGCTTTACGAGTGTTGGCTAGCCGAACAACCGCCTGCGGTCGAGCGCAGAGAGTATCCGACGCCGCAAAATATTCTCACTAGAGACGCCGAGGACTCGGGTCCAGTCGACGAGCCGCAAGTCTATTGCGCCGAGGATATGACACAAGCCACAGACACGACCGGCAGGGAATGTGGTCGACGCGATGACTCGCTTGCATTCAGAGCCGTTGCAGATGCATCGGACGGCGTAGCGGTCGAAAGGATACCGACCGAGGAGTCGGAGCACACGATACCAGTGTCAGAGAGCGGCGACCGAGTGTTCAAACAAGCTCAGAGGCAGGCCTCAACTCACGCTACAGACGATGCCGCGTGCACCGAGTCTTCAAATGGGGTAACATCCGAGAATATCGGCACCTCAATCCAGATTCTGGACGAGCCAAACGACCGAGCCATACATACCCCGTGTCCTACTGAAGATCCGGAGTGTATATTGAATGCTACCTACGTGTCCGCGATGCATGAGATTGCGGCAGGAGTTGTGTCGGGACGTGACGCTGAAGAGAACGACGTGTCCGAGCACTCGGCGAACGACATCGAGCTCACCGACTACGCACAAGAATTGGCATTCTTGCCTGACCTGACCGAGATCACGGTAACTGCTTTAGATTACACCGGTCGGAACGTTCAGAACAAGGACCTGGATGTGGGTCAACAGCAGAAGCTTGTTGATGTGTTGAAACGTCACGAGAAGATCGTGATGTCAAGTGGTAATGCGCTACCACCACCGATATACGGTGTGGTATGTGATATTGACGTGCAAGGGCACGCGCCCATCAAACAGAGGGATCGGAGGACGCCGTTGCGATTTCTCGTGAAGCTGTATGAGCTCCTGAAAGGATTGCTACGGGCTGGACTAATTACCTTCTCGGACAGCCCGTGGGCGTCCCCGATTGTGATTGTTCTGAAAAAGAACGGTATCGATATCCGTCTGTGTATTGATTACAAGATGGTGAATGCAGTCACAGCGATCATGGAGTACGCCATGCCGCTCGTTGACGAGCTTTTGACTGACATGGAAGCCTACCTATGGTTCTACTCGTTGGACGCGGTGAGCGGATTTTGGGCCGCAATGATGACACAGAGAGCTCGGAAGATCTCTGCATTTGTCTGCGCACTGGGGCATTTTGAGTGGCTACGGATGCCATTTGGTCTCAAGAACGCACCGATGATTTACCAGCGGATGATTGACAATGCCCTTTGGGGATTTGTCCAGCCGAAGGGCGGGTGGTCGCAATTCACGAAAGCTATGCGTGGAGCCGAAGAACAGACCATGGACGCCCGGACAGTTGCTACCGAGGATAGTAACCAGCATTCAGAGGCTTCACCGAGGGCTCGAACCAAGTTCGAGGCCGACCGAGAGTCTTCTACTGTCATGAATGCGGTGTCCCTGTTGGTGAATAGTCCCACGGGTGACATGTTTGCGAACGGTGAGTCGGACGAGTCCTCGCTGGTTCCGGTGTTCGACCGACGATCCTTCGTCGACGACATATGCTTCGGTAACGAGACGCTCGACGGCTGTTTAGCGACGCTGGACCGACTGCTCCAACGTTTCACAGAGTGCCGGATCAGCGTCTGCTTCACAAAGAGTGTATTCGTGCAGGCCAAGGTGGACTTCCTGTCCCATGAAGTCTCGTCAGAAGACATTCGAGCCGATCCGAAGAAGATCAAAGCAGTGACGGAGGTCCCTTTCCCAACATCAAAGAAAGGTATGCAGTCGTTCCTGGGTGCGCTCAACTACTACAGCCGGTTCATTCATGACTTGCAGTGTACAGCGCTGCGTTGTACCAGTTGAAGGACACAGACTTCGAACCTGAGGGAGACCTCACGGTGGCCAAACGAAGCTTTGCAGCACTTCAGCAGAAGGAGATGGACGCCCCGATATTGCGGCACTTCGACCGAGACAAAGCGGTGCACGTCATGCTCTTCGCGAACGAGTGGGCGCTGAGCTCTACTCTCATACAAGAATACGACGGCAGGTTACACCCCGTTCAGTTTTGCGGGCGTGTCCTCAAGGACGCCGAGATGAACTATCATCCGGCCGAGAAGGAGGTCCTGACCCTTCTACTGCTGCTGAAGGTGTGCTACACTCAGCTCGCAGGTCGGACCATCCACGTCTATACGCGTTTTCGACGCTCGACTGGGTACATAAGTCCAAGACACTGTTCGGACGCACGACCCAGTTCGCAGTCATGTTGTCCCCGTGGCACTTAGTGGTGCAGCGGATGAAGGAACGAGACTGCTTGTTCGCTCAGCTACTTCAAGCGGGGTTGACGAGTTTCGTCGACCTAGATGACTCGTTAGCACAAGTTGCACCACCAACTAAAGGGTCAACAAGCATTAGGATGGACCCGAACCTGCTGTATGCACGGCTACCGAGATCCTACCAAGGCCTCGTGCTGTCATTTGATGGTTCAGCTAAGACCGAGAAGCACGGTGCATACGGCAGTTGTGCATGGATACTGTGGAGATTGCCAGAGTGGACTATAGTGACCGCTGCGAGTGCTTACCTCGAGGCGACCACGGTGAACCTCGCCGAATATGCGGGAATGAACAACGGAGTCCAAGCTGCATTAGAACACACGACCGAGGATTTTGTCATCGTGGGCGACTCGAGACTCGCAATCCAGCAGTCCCTAGGGGTGATCGCATGTCTTAAGGAGTCACTGTTGACACAACTGAACCGCCACCGAGAGCCCACAGCCAAGTTCCGGTCAGTGAAGTACTTGCACGTGGTCCGAGAGTTCAATGCCGCAGCAAATTCGCTTGCAAGGGAAACTCTCGAGAGCAAGGTGCCTAAAGTGGTATCGACCGAGACCAGGCTGTCAGCGTTGACCACGCTAAACCGCATTCAAGACGTCATCTAGGAACCAACTGCCAAGGCCGAGACCGAGGACAAACCATCGATCAACACGGACCGAGTCGTTCCAACTGGTGTCCATGGACTTTGTCATACCACTACCGAAGTCTCGGAGGGGCAATACAGCGCTTCTGCTTTTTCAGTGTGCGTTCACAGGCTTCGTGGTTGGAAAGGCAATGGCCGACACAACCGCGCTCTGTGTGGCAAAAGCTTTCGAAGAGTGTGTCTACCGAAGATTCGGTGCTCCGACAATGATCCGTCATGATCGCGACCCACGCTTCATGAGCGAGGTGTTCCAAGCCTTCGCTGAGATGATGCAATCAAGGTCAAGAGCGACCCTGAGTTACCGTCCGCAGGTAAATGGCCAACAAGAACGGTCAGTGAAGACCGTCATGCAATCAGTGCGGGTGTACGCCGAGGACCCGCTTCAACAAGATTGGGATGAGATCGCCGAGAAGTTGATCTTCGCGATCAATAACTCGATGGACGCGACGAGGAAAGAAACTCCGTTCTACCTTGTCCATGGTTGGGACGCACAGTCAACGCTCCGAGCGATGGCTTCGTTGCTCAAACGAGGGTCTGGAAGGCAAACATGCATTGGCATGGAGCCGAGAAGTGAACCGTCAACAAGAGATTGCACTAGAAATGGCCAAGGAATATCAAGCCACTGAGAAGTCTCGGAGAACCCGAAAACACAATGAAGCACTTAGTGGAAGAGAGCAAGCGGCTATACCGAGTACTGGTCAGACAGAGCCTTCGGGCGAAGCACACTCTGACACTCTGTCTCAGGGGCAGCAGATGACACCCCGGTCACCGCACCGAGGCCATTGTTTGAGCCTGGTAACCGTGTATGGCTGTACATGAAACGTGTGAAACCAGGACTGACGAAAACGTTAGCACACCGATGGCATGGGCCATTCCGGGTGAAGAGAAAGGTCGAAGAGTTCGCATATGAGTTGGAACTACCCGACCTAAGCGGGTACAGGTTCTACCCTGTTGTGCATGTATCGCGACTTAAAGCTGTGAACGAATTGGGGAGTCAAGTGAAGAGTCGGTTGGCACCGGAGGTGACAGAGGAAACAAGGCTAGATTTCGGTGAGGAATTGCTTCCCGAAGATAGCTGGGAGCCTGATCAACTCGCCGGCGAATACGAGGTCGACGCTATTCTTGACGACCGCGTCCCGTTATCCACAAGCACCGATCGAGCAGTCCGAGAGTTCGAAGTGAAGTGGTTGGGATACGATGAACCAACATGGGAACCTGCGTCCAATTTGTCGTGTGGAGGTCTTCTCTATGACTACTTGCGAGAAAAGCGCATTGACCGACGGTTACAAAAGGTCCAAGTCGCCGACGAGGATTAAATGGAACGCCACCGAAGATTGACCTGCCTGCAGGGCCAGTACAGCCTGCAGTGACAGACGAAAGAAGCTACTGCACTGAAATGAGAATTCTCTGCGGGCCCGGTGCAGTCTACAGAGGCGAATGACGATGATTACTGTATCGAATATTGCATATTTGCATGAAAAGTAAACGAACCAATGAATTGGAGACTACGACAAAGAACGACTTAGAAACCAAGCTACCAACTACACTATAGCACTCTTGGAACTACGGGAGTAGCTTGGACAACGAAACACGCCGACCGAGGTTATATCTCGGTGGTGGCGGTAGCCAAGTCCACGAGGACGTCCCAGCTGGCACTCAGGATGTCAGCAGGAGGAGACCCTAAAATGCCGGAAACCGGAGCCTCCGGAGCGGCGCTTGGGATGTCCGAGGCCTCGGCTGCCCACGGAGCACGAACAGCGGCCGGATCCAGAGCTGGATTAACCATAATCGAGGACGCCACACTTGCATACGAGCGATGCCGAGGAACAAATAGCGGTACATCAGGGTTGCATGGAGCAAAGGTAGTGTTATACGGATGCTCGGCGGGAGCATCCATCCAGCAATTGCGCCACGGCTGTTGCGCATCGAGTACCACGAGCTCTTGAATCCAGTTATCCGTTGTAGGGGCCCAATCCAACACTTCAAACGGGTACTGCAAGTAAGAGGGCTCCAGCAGGAGCTCAGCAGGGTTCTCCCGAGGCTTGTTGTCACGCTCAATACTCCATTCGCAGACTCGGTACACCATCTGCTGACGGAGACGATCCGCACGGAGATTCCGAGCCTTGTTGTACGTCTTCCACTTTGCAACCAAGGCGACAACCAGAGGATCTTTACGCCCATGTTCTCTTTCGAGACGGCGGAGGTAATTCTCGACCGCCGAGACTTGGATCCAGTGGCGACGCTCCCACAAGGCGAGACCCAAGTCTGCTTTCTCGGACTTGTCCGTGGAGGTACCTTGGAACTGCCGCCACATCTTGACGGTGCGTCCGAGCCCGGTCTCTCGAATGGAGATCTTCGTCCCCGGCGGAAATCCGCTGGAGTCAAAGAGGCACGGCTGCTCGGGCAGTCGGCGGCGGAGCTGCTGCCACGGATGACTGGAGTTTTCCCAGCCCATCATAGCAGAGAGACTGGCAGTAGACACGGGCGAAACTCCGTCCTTCGGCAGGGGCTCGGACAGACTCCGGTTCTGAATCTGACACCAAGCCTCCTGAGCACCGGGCGCGGTAAAACCAGGCTCCAAGAAAGGCCCAGCTAGAGAGGCGAGCTTCTTCGACCCGAGAGGAAGCTCAAGGCTACTGCCGATGGGAGTGAAAGTCACCGAGCCTGGACCTGGCGCTGTAGACAACGTTGCCGTGACCACCGCATGTGGTCTCCGAGCGCCCGACCGAGACCGCCTAGGGCGGAACAACGAGGACGCCGGAGCAGAGACGGCAGATGGGGCAGTCACAACCGGCCGAGAGCTTGGAGGCTGGACTTGAGAGACTTGGCGTCTATCAGTCCCGGAAGCAGTGGTAGGAGATGTCTGCGTCACGGCCGGTGGTGTGGACCCAGTCGGAGAGAGACCGAGGACGAAATCGTCTTCGGCGAGCTCTCGCTCCACCATCTCCATTGAACGGAGACCGGATACCACAAATGCGCCCGGACAGGCCGGCCATCCTTGCGAGGCAATGAAATCAGCGGAGACGAGAATAGACTGTCCACGGGCTTCGAAACCTCGGCATTATCTGCATTACTGGACGCCAAGTCAATGCCTTCGGACGAGGGTTCGGAGGCTGCAGCATTGGAAGCAGTGGCATCCTCGTCCGAGTCGGGAAGCTCTTCAGTGTCCTCCGCCTCATTATCTGACGCTGCCGGAAGCTCGTCAGCCACTTCACCGTTTCGAGCTCCTCACTCGCAACTTTGGACGACGCTTGCTGTGAAGCAGACGAGGCCTCGGCCTCGACAGATGAGGCCGGCGCAGTCAAAGGAGGAACCGGTGGGGTTGGCACGGCCGAAGTCGAAACTGGCGCAGCCGACGTCGAAGCACTGGGAGTCGGAACCGGCGTCGGAGAAACAGCAAGAGACGGGCGTGTGGTGGACGGCGGCCGAACAGGAGTCGGAGCCGACGAACGACGCTTGGGTTTCACTGAAGGACGATCGAGCGGTCGATTGAGCGGCAACGAAGACTTCGGAGCTGCTGAGGCAGACGAACCAGGCTTGGCCGATGGGACTTGGTGCCGACGAAGACGACGATGCTTCGGAGGAGGCCCAACAGGCTGAGAATCCTCGGAGTCGCCCTTTGGGTTACCTGTGGTGCTCAGGGGCACCGAAATGGCTTGTTTCGCCGAATCTGAAGCCTCGTTGTCACTTGATTCGCTACCCGAGTGATCAGAACTTGGAGTTCGAGGTGTTTCCACCGTCACACGCGGAGAAGACAGACCGAGAAGACTCCACTCGATGTCGTCAGCTGTAATGCCCGCCGAAGCGAGGACAAGAGCGTCGGTGTTTAGGCCGTGGTTGGCCGAATGCTGACGGAGGATCGAATTCGCCCTCTGCAAACCAGCGTTCTCGGTCACCAGAGCTTGGATGCGAGCCGGCACCGTACCATCATTCCGGCTGTCGCTGCGAAGCAGGTAAGACCGAAGCTTGGCCATCTGTTCGGCATACGCCACCATACCAGCCTTAAAGCGCTCCCGATCCTTTCGGATCGTCCGCATGGCTGCAGCAGCGTCGGCCTCGGCGTTCTTCACACGAAGGCCGAGTTGAGCCATGGGCTCGGCGAATACTCAGTTGTGCGTAGTGTGAACCACACCACTGTCACGTAGGTCGGGCGGCTGAGGGCCAACCAATATACTTTTATATGCATATATAGGACAAATTATAGTTAATTAGTAATTTGTATTACAGGCCAAATGACATAATTAACTATAAATAAATCAGTCTTAAATCTACGCTAAACTGGTTATTAAGTCCCCTAAGACCAGGGACTAGTGAACCGCCGTTCACTTAGAGTTTGTAAACTCCTAATAGCACGCATCCTCAAGCAAGGTGTTCGTGTGACCCCGTCACAGTAGTGGTGGAGTACTCAATGGAAAACCTGTGCTCACTCATACTGGGCATAGCACAAGAATGCAAAGCCGAACATGCCAGTCCAGGTGTAGGAATATGTATTCTGGTACGACCAGTGCCATTAAGCAGTTGGATATTAGAGATTGTACCTTATCGAATTCACCCGGAAGTGCCAGCTTCCTTCGCAGTAGTTTTCATATTTGGTCGGCGCGAATATCACGAATTATTAATCGACGCCGCATTCGTTGCAGAAATACAAGCACCATATGGTACATAAAAAGATAAATAGTCATAATCAAACTGGTAAGAATATGAACTAAAAAGTAATTATGAGCGTTTTTTGGGACTATATTTTGGTCACGTCCCTCTATTCGTAATTTACATAGATAAATTCTGATCTCTGACCCAGACCAATTCGGTAATACAGTAGACCATATGAAATCTACCGCAACAGATCGCGGTTTGCTACACTACTCAGCATGAAAGCCATCGATGTTGCTCAAGACGAGTTGAAGCGCAGTCGTTCGTCACTTTATGATTGGAGGGATACATACGCCACCTCGACAAGCTCAACCCCGATAACGATTAATCAGCTAAACTAGCATCAGGGCTCCCAACCCAGAATCATCGCTTCCAACCTGATAGCACGCTTTCTCTAAGCAAGGTGCTCTTGTGACCCCGTCACAGGCATGATGTCAACATGACGACTTAGCCTGTCAAACAGACCGAGCAACATTTTCAAGTTGGTAGATGGCAACAAATTGGTGCTCAGCTATCAGAGTCAATATGCAAATGTGAGCCTCCTTTGGCCCACAACCCAGGTCCCCAGTACTATCGTGGTGTCTACCTAACCTATCGTGGATGATGCACGAAGAAGTGAGTCATAATACACTGAGATCACTGATTCACATCATTTTTTCTAAGCCAATCATGTAGCGCGAATCTGCCAGCAAATAAATTAAGATACCAAAACTCAGTACAGAATCGGCACCACACGAGTGATTACACATTAACAAAAACGAAGAATACTGGGATTGATGCAAAATGGTACATGCACTGAATTACGTGAAAGTTAATATCTGCACAGTTCTGTAGGAAGAGATTGCATGCATGTATGAGTTGCTACATGGTGATGGCAAATGGATGGCTTACAGTGAGCCTTATGTATTGCTGGTAGGCCTTTCAACGTTACGATATTTAACGACAGTTGCCGTTAAAAGTTTTACGTTATCGTTATAATTTTTACGTAAATATAGCGCCCATTACGACTTTTCAATTTGATATAGAAGACCTGCGATCTTCGTGCAGCGAATCACTGCCAGCAATTCCAGATTCTTAGCATGAGTTCACCACCGCCACCACGAGGAGCGCGATGGCCACCAGATATATTGGGAGATGTTCAAGAAGGGCAAAGTGGAAGCTTGCGAATACCGGACGAAAGGCGTGTGTTTGGAGCTGCATCGCCACTATTCTCCAGTAACGACCAAGCTTCGTATTACACATATCTGATGCCATGATCTACATACAGGGATCAGCCCTCTAAGCCAGCAACGCCTTGTTTAAGTCCGCCCCTTCGCACTCGGTTGACATATGAAGACGCTGATATTCGTGGTGGTGAAACATCAAGCCGCCAAGGATATGATTTTGTCACTGGACTTCAAAGTCATGGTAGTACAACCGCTCAATCCGGTACATTTGCTAGCCCTAGTTCCAGTTGTGAATCATCCGCCACGAGAACTACGTCCCGTAAAAGGAGAGCAACTAGTAGTGAAAGTGTGCCCGTAAACGTCGGAGTGTGGCAACTGGGGCTGTGCTACTTACACATGACGCCATAACGCCTCAACGTGGAAATTCGAAACAATCCACGAGGTGCACTTACAGCAGACATCGTCGAAAGACGCCTCGTAGTGCCCAGAAATAGATATCTTCTCCCAGTACCCAGCGTGGTGGTGAGGAAAATACACCTTTCAATACTCGACTCGAGTATAACCGCAGCACGCCTAGTAGAACCAGGAGCTACCACGTAGAGAAAACTCCTCGTCACACTCAGGGTCTGCAGAAGAAAAAGACACATCGCAGCTCTCGTAACGAGCACAATCAAGTTACGGATACCGGTTCGAATCAAACGGCTGCGGTTCCACATCAGGTACTTTTCGACATGCACAAGAAGCGAAAGCCACAGCATTGGAAATTTATACAACTTGTATGTAATGATGAATACATCCATATGAACAAGCAAGATCTCCGATCTGAGCACGCCCGTTGCGCATTTTGCAAGAAGTGCAATACTGAAATCAAGTTTGAAAAGGCGTGTACCGCGAATGTTACTAGGCATATGGCGAAATTGCACGCAAAGGAACTCAAGCAGGCATCGGCTGAAGAAACAGCTCCCAAAAAAGAGCAAATTCAAACTCTTGTTCACCAAGACGTCGATCCGATGCCAACGCGATCGTCGTTTGGGGTTCGAGCTACCGCAGATGAACAAGACCGATGCGACAAGTTAGCAGCTATTTGGATTGCTAAATCATCCCGGTCATTCACTATTGTGAATGACAAATACTTTCAGAAGTATTCAAGGAAAATGAAATCTGTACAATGTGGTGTAGCGGGATCAGCAAAATCTGCGAGATCGCTAGATCCAACTTCCCACCAATGCCCGGACACCGACTAACGAAGGGGGTCCTCCGATGATCCGTGATCTGCTGAACTTGCTCACCTTGTGTACCCGTCGGTTGGGTTGGATCTTCCTCTCTTGGTGACTGCTAAGTTGCTCGATCGGTGCTGGTTGAACGTCTTGGCGTGACGTTGGGGTCGTAGAGTGGCGTGGAAGTCTTCACACCACTCGCCAGTAGTAGATCCGGAGTCCAAGCGATTAGATCAAGCTTGAATCCGGCGGCCTAGATCTGGATCCGGCCTTGTAGTTGTTACTCTTGTGTTGATTTCCCTTTCCTTGAGGTCCTTTAGTTTCACTTTGCCAATCCACGCTCTGGCCCGATCTTCGTCTTGATCTTTCCCCGTGAATTCCTACAGATCTGAGATCGCGGAGATCCGGACTCTCTGGATCATGGTTGATCCGGCTGATCCGGCTGATCCGGTCGTAGCGGTCGCGACCGTCGCTCGAGCAGCCGTGGGGAAGTCGATATCGTCTGGATCATACTCCCATCGAGTTGTGTTGTGTTCAGATCTCACAGATTCCATATCTACATCTTGTGATCCTGGATCCTGTACCTTCGCCGCTCCTTGATCCATGATCGGCCCTCGCTGTTCCGCCAGGAATCTACTCATGGCTGCTTCGAAATACTTCTGTAAGGTGCCTGATGAGGCATCTGACGTCGTAGCTGCTGTGATCTGGTCTTCGGAGGGTGGGACCATCCTTGAGCGACCGGATCTTGGCTGATTCCGGCGCTGGATCTTGGATCGCGCCTCCAGCATTGAAGTACCAGACGGCCCCAGTGACATTCGCTTCGATTCCGACGAGAGGTCTGATTCGTCCTCGGCAGCCGAGGCGTAATGTGATGAGGACGTTTGGCGATCCGTAATACTTGCCGGAGGTGATGGCACTGGATCTGTGATCTGGGGGATCTCGCCGACGAGGATCTTGAGCTTGGAGAATAGATCCTTGGTGGCAGTCTGGATCACCTTCAGATCCAGATCGAAGACATCATCCGCATCGAAAGCTCCCGTGGTCATTCCTGCTTCCTTCAGCAGTCGCAATAAATCCTTGACTGCTTCTAATTTGTTGGCAGTCTTGATCGGAGCTGATACGGGTTCTCTTGGATCTCCGACCTGCTTCAGCCTCAGGATCCGCATCACGGGATCTCGATCAAGGAATTCGCGAAGTTCCTTGTGGTAGAATAGATTCTCTAGATCTTCGTCGGACCAACCTTGTCCCGATCTGGATCTAGGTTTAGATCCGATTTGATCTTCATCATCCATCTCTGGAGCCTTCATCTTCTTCCGTGTTGGCTTCTTTTTGGGTTTCTTCTTATCGGATCTGGAGATTGGAGGATCCTTGGGTGGATATGGTGGAGGCTCGACCGGAGATCCGACCAATCTGTACGGTTCCGCTTTCGCCTTCCCTTGTTTTGTTGACGGATCTCGACTTGCGTCGAGATCCGTCGGGGTCCCCGTGGGGACCTGTGGAGGTAGAGGTTTTTCTTCTAGATCTGGATCTGGATCCAGATCACCCTCTCTTCCGTCAGCAGAGTTCCTCCTAGCGCTCTGCTGATCCGCGGATCTTGATTCATTCAGCGGCATCATCGTCGATCCGAGGTCCGATGACGCTTGTTCCCCTTGTTCAACCTTCACTTGAACATCTTCTTGAGGCTCACGGTGAAATCCCGAGTCACCAACAGATCCGGGCACGCGCACCATTGTGGTGTAGCGGGATCAGCAAAATCTGCGAGATCGCTAGATCCAACTTCCCACCAATGCCCGGACACCGACTAACGAAGGGGGCCCTCCGATGATCCGTGATCTGCTGAACTTGCTCACCTTGTGTACCCGTCGGTTGGGCTGGATCTTCCTCTCTTGGTGACTGCTAAGTTGCTCGATCGGTGCTGGTTGAACGTCTTGGCGTGACGTTGGGGTCGTAGAGTGGCGTGGAAGTCTTCACACCACTCGCCAGTAGTAGATCCGGAGTCCAAGCGATTAGATCAAGCTTGAATCCGGCGGCCTAGATCTGGATCCGGCCTTGTAGTAATTCCTTTGTAGTAGATTTCCCTTTACGCGGGGTCCTTTGATTGCTTGGCGCTTCCTATAGCGCGATCTTGATCGTTGAAAAACCGAAGATCTACCGGCTAAGCAATTAATACCGGGATCTTGGATCTGCACTTAGGGTAAGATACTAGGAGGTTGGATCTAGCCAATATATTATCTAGATATTATCAACCACCCTAGATCTATACACCTAAATCGCTATTAATACCGTAGGGCCAATGTAGTTCCCGTTTCCAGGCGCGTAGCGAAGCACTTGTGTTGTACGATGCAAATTCGGTTCTGATTTAATGTTAAGACCTATCCCATCCTGTATCCTATCCTTAACGACACATCGACTGATTACGCTATCCTGATCCTTGTCCTTTCTTGTCCTCGCCATCCTGGCAGTCGACATCTTTGCAGATCACCTTGGATCTGAACCATAAACATTAGATCACTAGTCGCAATATCGTGATCTGGACTTCTCCTTTCTCCAATATCATAATCATCCACCGTGATGTCCAGATCACACGTCTCCCGAGTCAGATCATGCCTTAATAAGGCTAGATCATGCTGATCCAATTCCAGATCGGCTAGATCTTCTTGATCTCCTTGATCTAGGGTTTCCATGCATGATCCAGTGGCAATACTTCGTGATAATCGTAATCATAATGTATCCGAGCTTATTCCATGCCGTTAACCCCCCAATCATCGTTCAGCTTTGTCATAATATCCCTAGGTCCCGGATCACTCGGATCCGCCTATGGATCTAGGTCCATGAGCCTTGATCCAAGTTCCCTGCACGGACCCGCATATGCAAACCGATCTGGTCTTCACGGGTATAGATTATAGCCTAGATCTGGACATCTAGGCTTAGATCACCAGTTTCCACAGTGTATATAGACATACTGCCACACCCATCTCATAATCACGCCAGTCCCACATCATCCATGTCTTTACGTGATCATCCCAACCCTTCGGATCTGGGTATATATATAGATCATATGTCAATACATCTATCACGTCCCACCCAACGTGTAACTCATCTCCATCAATCTTATCCATCAACCGGATCCACCACCAGATCCACCCACATCAGCTCGTCATCTACTCCAATCACATCACGTCAGGTCCGATCACGTCCAAATCGGATCTTTCCTCGATATTCCAATGCCAAATTTTTTAAATCCACTTCACCACAACAAGGATATGTAAAAATTGTTAAGCCTTGGAAAGTCAGGGGGGACGTGGAGACAATAGCTGCTGAGCTACGCGACACACTCAAAGCAAAGATTGGGTTAGAATGTGTCTACTACTCTGCATCAACCGATATTTGGACATCGAAGAGTAAACGAGGATTCATTAGTTTCACTCTTCACTACTTGGACGAGGATTTCAAGATGTACAGCTGGGTACTCGAGGTTAAACTCCTGCCAGGAAAACACGATGCCTATCACATCGCTGATGCGTTGCACGAGTGTATGGAAGAGTGGGGACTCAGCAAGGATAGATGCGTGAAATTCCTCCGCGATGAAGCCTCCAACGGTCGCAAAGCGTGTGAATTGCTTGCACTCAATTCGATGTCTTGCCTCGCACACACTCTTCATCTAATAGTTGGATCGGGTATCGTGAAAAAAAGATCGGATAAGTCATCGACAGTGATGATGGAGGCGGCGAAAACAGACCATGATTTTGATGCTGCACTTGAAGAGGAAGCCTGTGAACAAGTTGAAAATTTTGTCGATGATTGTAAAATTTTGCATGCGAATTCGCGGGCAGACCTTGAGAAATTACGTGCAGTTGTGGCAAACTTTCGTAAACTGGCAAATTTTTTCAGTCATTCGACGAAGGGTGTTGACTGCTTAAGAGCGCTTCAAACCAAGGAAATTCTCCCTCAAACTGACTGTGCAACCCGTTGGAATAGTACATATGCTATGCTCTTGCGTATGCTAGAAATCAGAGGTACACTAGATGCTTTTTTTGAGAATGTAGCTACTACAGGAGAGTTTTCAAGGTCAACAGCACAGCAGCCAACAGCGGAACAGTGGCTTACTATCCGATGCCTGGTTCTCTTACTTCGGCCGTTTGCAGACGCCACTGACGGTTTAGGTGGTCAAAAGTATCCTACCCTTGCAATTGCTGTTCCTGTTCTTCGATCAATTGAGCGCAAGCTGAAGAACGAAAAAATGTTTGATGCAGTTATTCGCTCCGTGGGCAATGAAGAATTTAGAAGTCGGGTCGAGTTATTGATGCACTCGATAAGGAAAACGTACTTCAAACTCTTCGTGGATAAATTCAAGAACAGACTACCAGAAGATCTTCTCTGGATTTCAGTGCTTGATCCTAGATCAGCGGAGCTCAAACACTTGACTCATAATGAGGCAGCGTTGGCACGTACAAGATTAAAATCAGCTGCTATTCAGATGGGTTCGGATATGAACGCAAGAATTGATAATGGAAGTGAATGTGGACGCACTTCCTGTGCTTTGGATCCACAAACAAGTGCAAAAAAGGAGAAATTGGCCTGGCTGACGGATGTCTTCAGCGGTGGCATAGCCGAGTTTGACGACGAAGAAAGTGCAGTTGCTGAAGAGAAATTAAAAGACAAATGTGAGTCAGAAATTACTCTTTATTTGGGTGACGCCCAGGGTACCCCTGTGACGACTAATCCATTGAAGTGGTGGACCAAGGAACGTCGGGGAAAATATCCCATTATAGCAGCCCTTGCTCGAAAGTGGCTAGGTTGTATAGCAACTTCAGTGCCATCCGAGCGAGCGTTTTCTCAAAGTGGAAATGTAATTACTACTGAGAGATGTTCACTCGATCCAGATATTGTTCGCGACATCATGTTTGTTGGTGAAAATTATGAGGAAAATGATGATAACATTCCTAGTGGTGAGAGCGACAACAGTGACGATGATAGCGAGTGAACTATCCACTAATGCTAATCGAAACTTCGTCTGAAGCTGCAGTATCATCAATGCACCTACAACCGAAATGCACAGCCGACGCTGCTCCTACAATCTGGCCAACATCAGCAACAACATTTGGGGTGTTATGTCCGGTTAGTGGCTAAGCAGATCTTTCATTCACGTTCGGTTTAGTTTGTATTATCGACGAAATGGTAGCAATTTATCTTGATTCATTCTATCGTCGGAGACACAACAGCTTTAAACTCGAACTTCATCGAATTCAGCAGTTTCTCGAATTACGAGCTCAAATGGCCATGATCACTCCATGGTTGGAGTGATGAAGGCTACAGCGTGTCAGAGTGAGAAACCCTATGTCTTCGATTCAGGTCAGATCAGCTGCGAGACTAGCAACGAAACGCGTACGAATGATTCCATTTGCCAACTTAAATCTTAACACAGATCCGCGCATAATTCGATCGAGTATTCACGGCACAACCGTTACATAAATCTACCATTTCATATGAAATATTGGGTGTTAGATTGCTATAGAATATAAATGAAGTCGTTGCGGTTACTGGACTATCTCTTTTCGCACTCTTGTGTCAAGAGCTTCGTTTCTACCGCGTCACAATGTCTGCTTTAATCAACCGAGCTGACCAGGACGTTTATGCTGCTACTATGGTGACCTTGCGTTGGTCCGATCATGGTGGTCGCTTTGGTACAGTAGGTGCCGCTGTGCATGGAGCTTGGCTTCTTCAAGAGATGGAGTTTGCGATCGTCGTAGTCATGAAGTGCCATGATCGAGGTACCCTCAATCTACTTTCTACGTATTTCAGCCAATAGATCGTTTGGCATCATTAAAAATCTATTTTCTGCCAATAGAATTGAGATGTCGTTAACTCTCCGTTAAAATAACGTGAAAAGGCGCGTAACGTTAACTTTTTCGTTATTATTAATAGCAAAATAACGGTTAACGTTGAAACCCCTAATTGCTGGTACATGCTCTGCCTATACCAGCCACATTAACCAAAGGCCCTATGCAATGAACAATCACTATCAACGTTTCACTCCGGCATAAAAGATCATGCTGTCCAAGATGACCATCGCGCAGCTCCAAGACATAACGACATTAGCAGAATAGACAATACTTTCCTTCGACTTGCCCCACCTTCCGCCCAAGTTAGCCCTCTACATCGCCCTACACCCACGCGATGCGTTTGTAGCATTGCTGAAGGCGGTCCACCACTGCAAGAAAGTTATTGGCGCCGAGATGGCCGCATTCGAGCCAGCTCTAGAGTCTGAGTTCGAGTCAATGGAGGAGGAAGTTAAGACTGTGACGAATGATGCGCTTCTTGTCTTCTCAAAGCACTTCGTCAACGATATGTTTACTTTGGCGGCGGAAAAACATCCGGGCTTTTCCAAGGGATGGGAATGCCGGAAGCAAGGAGAGGCAGCTTCTGTTGGCATGAGCAGCGCGCAAGAAGAGCGTTTGAATTTGCAAAAGCTCACTGACACGTACGCGTTGCGAGATATTTACAATTTGGACGAAACTTCTTTTTCTATCACCAACAGTCACCGAGAATCTAAAGTGCGAAGACGCAAGGCCGACAAGACCAGAATGACGCTCGCTGTTGCTACAAATGCAGATTGTAGCGACAAGTTATCTCTATTGATGATTGAAATCACGAAGTCTCGGCCTTCAAGGGGAAGGATGTGCCGGCAACATTGGTGCCGAATACATCAATAGTAAGAAGGCATGGATGAACGGAAACATTTTTCGTCGCCTCGGCCTGGAAATGAGGGATGCACAGTGACAAATTCTACTTCTGGTTGATAGCGTCTGTTCACACATCCAACCACTTTCACCACTGACCAATGTTCGGTTGGGATTCTTTGCCTAAGAACACTACCAGTGTCCTCCAGTCCCTCGAGACTGCCACAGGAGAAAAATTTTGATTTTTACGGCCATGCGCTGGGCAAAATTGTCGTGGGACAAAGTCAAACCAGAGTTGATAAGAAACTGCTGGTTGCATTCTGGAATCGTGTCGACAGAAAGCTCCCATACTTATAAGTACGTAGGATTCTACGCTTTTAACAAATAATCAATACCCTTTCTCATGGACTGGTCACTTGTACACTTTGTTTATTCACATTCTTTACCAGTCCCACCTATCCCGATTTGCCAGGGAATACTGTTATCCTATTGTGCACCACGAAGAGATACAGTACACAGACCACTAATTCGCACCATCTCTAAGCCAATCACAATGCGCGAATCTGCCAGCTAATCGCTTAAGATGCTACCTTAGAAGTTGCAGAGTAACAAGTGATTTTTAGGGCTATTTACTGCAAGAAAACCGACTTCAAGCCTCGAACTATTAGCTAGCACCAACAAAAGACTGGGAGCTGTTGCTAACAGTCGCAGGCACAACAAAATGTCCTCCACTGTCAATGAATTCATCCCTCTCGTGGGTCTATCATCTCTATTATTTTCCGGGAAACTAAGCAAATGTACAGACGTGCGTGTTGAGTGGGCATGTTGAACACGGGCTTAAATCAAGTGCGAGACGTTCAATGCTGATCCAATCTTCAGATTGGCACAGTCCTTTTTTCGCCTTCCCGAAAAATACAGTTGTCTCGGTTAGAATCATTTTGGCATTTATCTCGATGCACTAAGATTGGCGTCAAAGAAACTGAGTTACTGGTTGTCATGCGTTTCTACTACATTATACTAGCCATATTTCTCACGATTGTAGCTATTGTCGATGCCGCCCCAGTGGAACTGAAGGTGACCTCATTTGGTTTTCAGACTTCAACTCGGTCGCTCGCAACTTACCCAAAAGATGCAAGAGACAGCAAACTATTGAGAACTAACATGAAAGTGAACGAGAACAATGAAGAGAGAGCGATCGTGATACCTGGTTTATCGAAGCTTAAGGAAACGTTTTTGAAGATTAAGAATTGGTTTGTGGATTTCGTATCGAAGATCAAGACTTCGTATACTGAGCGGAGACAAATCCGGAAATGGATGAAGGAGGAGAAGACACCGGACGAAGTGTTTGTTTTACTGGGTCTTGATAAAGGAATTGATGGGATTTTAGCCAGCCCGAAGTTGAGAACGTGGAGTGTTTTCATGACGACGTACAACAGGAAGAACCCCACCAAAATGGTGAATATGCTTGGAACGCTCACCAAGTACTACGGTGACAGAGATGTAGCAATAATGATTGAAACATCGCGCAGGGATCTCTATACGAGGCCACTTGCGAATAAGTTACAGCCACTTGCGAATAAGTTACAGAATCACCAGTTGACGGCTTGGATTCTTAATGGGTTATCCTCCGACATTGTCTTCCAGTTATTACGAGTTGGTGAAGGAAGTGTGAAGAATCTTCTTCAAAACAAGGCTTTGAACGTGTGGTCTTACTTCTTCTTTAGGAAGAATGTCTACAATACAGACAGGGAGATCCAGCTCATGAAAAAGTTGCTGACGGTGTACGACGACATTCCGCTGGCCAAGGCTAGTGAAGTAGCAAAACGTGTGGAGAGAACTGAATTCATGGGAACACAGTTGCAGAATGCCCAGTTTAAGAAGTGGCTAGCTGATGGGGTAGACCCGCAAATAGTTCTCAAGCGGCTGGAAAAGGATCAATCAAAATGGAAACTTGACCCTAATACGGCGATTTACACCGCATATAAGACATTCTATGATGCAAATAAAAAGTAGATTCTTAGCTGATCTCTCCAGTATTTGTTGCGAGGTTTGTTTGTTGCACCGATTACTTTGAGTTGGAGAATCCGGTGTCAATTGGATTTTGATTTTGGTGAGTTGCTGGATGATGTAACCTCCATTTCCTAAGTGACTGCAAACCTAGCGTCACACCAACGGGCATGTATTTCTTACTGCATGCAGCTTGCACTAGCCCAGCAGCTACAGTACCACGTAAAACTTTCGCCGCCACAAGATCAAATTCAGAATTGTAGTTGTTGATTTAACTAACAACAAAAAAACTACTTCAGTTGGCAATAGGCACGATTAGAAAAAAAAGAGTTGCGATGTTTGTCAAAAGAATGTTTCCTTTAGCAGTGGTGTTTGTACTAAATCATGTTTTTCGTTCTGTACTTTGCTACGGCATCGTGTCAAATATGCTGTAGTTTATTATATAAATGCAGTCGATCAATTGTTCACACTTTAGTAAAGCGACTTGCTATCCAAATCAGTGAATTTCGTTAAATTAAAGGCCTCTGCAATTGATGGTGGATCCAACAATAGGGAACAACAATAGCGGACGGAGTGCACACGTGCCCTGAGCGCAGTGTCCAAAATTACCGTTCCTTTGGGCGGTTGCAGGCCAGTGTCGCTGGAATTCGGCTAGTTTGAAGTCTCAAATCACCGGACACTTGTCATTTCTTGGCAGAAAGCAGACGTTGACTTGATGCCGTCTCCAAAAAAGCTTCGAGGTCCTACCGTGACCACTTCGCTAGAGCAAGAAGACATTGGTCAGTTCCGGTCCATTTCAGCCAGCGACGTGAACGACATCGATGACAACAATGACATTGAAGTAATTAGCACAATCGAGGCGGAGGATGAGGAACCTCGTCCTGGACGTCGAGAAGAAGAACAACCCATGACCAAGGAAAAACGTTTAGCTTTCAAGCAGTTGGAACGTTGGCGTGTTGCCATGAACAAAAGGTCCAAGAAAATTCGTCGTAGCAGACTTCGATGGGACGCCAAAACCCAAGCGTACGATGACGAGGTCGAATTCGACAACTTATTCGGCAGCAACAGCTCATTCGGACGAGAGGTGAGTTGTATTCTCCAAATCTAACGAGTTCAAGTCAAACTCATTACTTTTCTCCATAGTTGCAAGTTGTGAGCTACCCGTGGCCAATTTGGGTCTTTGGGGTGGTGATCATGCTCGGAGCTTCAGTCTTTGTCCACAGTGTGTACAGTCAAAGAGATGACGATGATGATGTTCATGAACGCAATTCTAACTGGTGGAAGTATCTCGTAGCTATCACCATCTACATTTTGGGTTTCGCTCTCATTGCAAATGGGCGAATTGAGACTTTTTACATGAACAAAGAATCCTCCAGGCTTTCCGTGCGCTCGAACAAGCCGCTGTGTTTGAGTCGTCGCTACATTCGCTGTGTGGAACGTGATATGCGTCATATCACCAATATCCGAGTCGAAACTACTGGTGAATACAGTGGTGACGTGGACACTCGCACATACAAAGTTCACTTTGATTTCGACGATGGCACTTACGTTTCGGCACTTGAAAGTCGCTCCAAGCACAAAACGATGCGTCGATGCCGCCACATCAAACAATTTGCAGCCGTTTGTCCTCCTGCTATCGCCCCACTTCGTTCAGCTTCGGAACAATTTTCACCTACTGTGAAAAAGTCTCCAGATTCTCCATTGCGCCACACCGTCACTTCACCTGCCAAGCTAAGTCACGAGTAACTAAAAACTAGTTTGCTCAATCTGCATATCTATCAAGACGGAGTTCACATCAAGCTGTTCAGTTTATTGTTTGTGTTGAATGATCATCCATGGTTCGGCTAGATTGCCCCCTTCTCAAAACGTTCGCCCTACTTCCTATACTATTCATCTATGTCCCACCTCATGCTGTCCACCGCAAGCAGAAACTTCCCAGTCCATCTAACCCGATAGGTAAAGCGACCGCTGGGTAATCTGGTTACGGTGCTGTCAGCGCTTTAATCACTTGAGGTCTTTGGGCTCTTTGAACATCACCACGACACATGTCACGTTATCTGTCGAGCGCTGGTGGAAGATCGCGTACTCCACAATAGCCTGCAGCAAACACCAAACAAGACATCAAATGTCAGTCTACCTGAATCATAACATATAAAATTTCAGCACAGACGCACCTCCACTGCACGTTGCACGTCTCCAAGCTGTACAATCTTCTGCCGCATAAAATCAACGGCTTCCTGATCCTTCAGCACGTCATACAGCCCGTCACTTGCCAACATAACGAACTCGCAGTCATCCGTTAGCTCCGTAATCGTAATTTCAGGTGTGGGGATCACGAGTGGGCCCTTGAGAATATCGTTCGGGTTTACTGGCAACTCCTGCGAGTCATAATCGCTGCGAGGTTTCGAGTCCACATCGTCCTTGGGCGGTTCAGGCAAATCAAAGGTCTTGAATGGTGCATCTCCGAATGCTCGAGACACGGCCAGTTCTCCCATAATACGTCCGTGGATCACAAAACCACCAGTGTCGCGAATACGTTGTGCCTCATCAGATCGACTGGGTTTGTGGTCATTCGAGAGACGTTCAGCCTTCCCACCACGACTCAACACCGTCCGCGAGTCGCCAACATTCGATACAAACATGTATTTTCCCGCCACAAATACAGTCGTGGCAGTACTTCCCGCTTGAGGTCGTTCCGATTCATTGAGAAATTCCTCATCCGTCCTCTCAAATGCATCAATTAGTCTTTCGTGATCATTGACTGCAATTCCTCTGGTGATTTGTTAATCAGTGGCTTGAGTTCCGTCTTTTTCATAAAAAACGTTTCAATGATATTATGGTGCAAAACATCACCCAAAAACGACGAAGCTTCTTCACCTCCATGACCATCGTACACTGCAAAGTACGATTGCGGATGCAACCCCAAACGACTCAATGACTCAATGCACAAGTCCTGAATGATCGTATGAGCATCTTCCATATGTTTTCGTGCGCCCATATCAGCATGAGCTCCAAAATCAAAGCGATTGACAGTTAAACACGTTTGTGCCACGAGTAAATCATCGCCAATTTCCAGTCGATAGGGTTCCTGATAACTTCCCACGAGTTTCATGAATGTGCCATTGGTGGAATTCAAGTCCACGAGGTAAAATTGATTCGTCAACTCATCGAACCAAATGGCTGCGTGTTTACGTGAGAGTTCGCCATCTCCTGTGTGAATTTGATTATCAGCTGAGCGACCAATTCCCGCCCCTTCACGTCCAATGGTAAATTGTGAACCTGCCAATTTGCCACTCAATGCTGACACTTCCAAAGTTTGCGAAGGTTCATGAAAAGCTGTGACCATAAAATCTGATTTGCCAACACGAAAGGACACGTGAGGTTCCAGTGGCCATTGCATTCGATCTTCAGCATCATCTTCATCGTTTACACCCACTGGACTAAGGCGCACAAAAGTGTCACTGGCATTGTCACTATTTGCCAGGTAAAACCTTCCCCCATTGTACAACACGCGAGCATGGTCTTTTGCCCCCAAGAGTTTATCAGCAGGGATACTTGCCACATTGTCACTACTTCTGCCAATGCCTCCCCCATTTGTGCCAAAGCGGAAACTGGTAATTGCATCTTCTTCGGAAAATGCAGTCATTTTTAACACCACATGTGTCCACTTTTGCTCGTGATAAAGTGGCAACCCATCTTCATCCACTTCATCCAATTCTCCACTCACTGGAGGAGAAGCAGAGGAAACGGACTTGATCGATTTTGTCGGGGATGGAGGAACATCCACGGCATTTTCATTCACTGGTTCTGCCAATGCCGTTTCGAAATGTTCGCTTTGGCTTCTTTTGCTGGTTGGGGCACTTTTGCTTTTGCTTTTGCCTCTGGATTTGCTTTTGTTGCTATTGCTGTGACCGTTTGTTGCAGTGGAATAACTTCCAGTACTACTGGTGTTGGAACGAAGGAGCCGGTTCACACCAGAAGTGCGTGCTCGAACGAAGGATGTTGCTTTACGAGCGTCCGATTCTGCATACAAAAGTCAAGTGGTTTAGCACCATTTGAACTTGTTGAGTGAATGTTGTCACGTACGAGGAGGTTCGAGACGCAAAGTGGAAGAACGTCGTCGATCCACGTCGTTGTCGTGTTTCCTTGCCACTGCAACATGAGACACAATAAGGTTAACACTAGCCTAAATTTGTTGCCACTTTTGCCACTTGCCTTTCATCTTGAGCGTTTGCACGTCTTGTCCGTCCGACATGGTGCTAAATAGTCGTCAAAATTCTCAGTGGTGAGTGTTCTTCTTCTTCTTGTGTGTGTTGCCTTCTCCTAGGCCGCTTCTTGCCGCTGGAAACTGGTTAAAGTGGTGTTAAGACTTGCCACTGGCAAGAGGAGACTTGCAAGTAGGGGGCGAATGCAAAGTCTCTGCCGCCGGCTCCTCAGGAAAAAAGATGGTAAACGATGGTACCATTTTTTCTGGTACATCAGATGGTATGTCGACTTCAACGGGGTATGTGGTATCGCAGAGAAAATTGAAGGGACAAATTGCAACCAAATGGTCGAATTACTGTGTTGTAGCTGCGATCGTTTTGAGATAAGCAGTAATTTATGGGCAGATATAAAACAGGTGTCTAGGATAACACTCCCACGGTGTTTGACACACCTGTAAGTGTTTAACAAGATCGTGACGACATTAAGTGAAAAGGGTAGGCACCTAATTTTTACATTTACCTGAAGCGAATTCGTCTATTTGCAAGCTGATAAAATTATAAAGGGAATAGAAAATGTAGCCAAGTATCCACCCTAGGCACGGATTGGATAAAAATCGGACGTCCAAGTGACGTCAGGTTTCGTAGGCACCGCACATCGACATGGCTACATGATGCAAACCAAACTAATCCATCCGATATAGCTGCAGCGAACTCATAAATTAGTTTCCATTCATTACTCCGAAGGTCAAAAGCTTTGAGGTGTAGAATTCTACCATCTCAAATACTTCATCTCCGCTTGAACTCGCTATTGGCACTTTCATCTCTTCCGTCGTCAAGTACTAAAAATGATGTCCTTGCATCATTGACTCAACATCCGAGAGCTATCTGCCATGAACTCGACTAACTGGACTGGACTGCTTGACTTGCACTTGGACTTGGTACTCTACTCGATTGACGCCGCTCAATAGTACGACGCATCCGTAAAACGGGATTCCTTGCCGCGGTAGAACGAAGACGCGTCACTATTGCCACTGTCTCCACGTTCACGGGGTGCAATGGCATTCTCGTACTCGCTGAATCCACTGCTCTGGAAGCTTTTCCCACCGGCATATCGGCTGTCGTAGCCACTTTTACTTGCAGCAAAACCACTCTGAGTAGCTGCAAAACTCTTGTCATAACCACTATTGCCTCCAGCATAGCTGCTTTCGTAGCCGGTAGACATGCGGTATTCCGTGTACTCGGACTCTTGGAAACGGTTCTTACCATTGTAGTCACTTGCAGAAGTGGAGCGAGAGTCACCTGGTTGGAATCGAGACTCCACCATGGACTGATCCATTCCACTGGCAGCCGTTCCTCCGCGGTTGCGTCCTGCAGTGTTCCACTCGTTCGTTGCGTGTGACATATCCTGGATCGAGTCACCTTCAAAGTCGCTTTCTTCTTCAGAAGACCCAGCGACATCGTTCTCGCCCTTGCCCTTACGCATACCCGGGTACTTACCCACAACTTGGGTTACTGACGACTGGGCTGCGCTGTATGCACTGTTACCATAGGCGCTGTTACCGTAGAATGAAGACTGTGATGAGTAGTGTGAGTATTGGCTGCTAGCATTCGACTGAGCCATGGGTGGCAACGACATCTGCGAGTGCGCGAGCGCGATTTGACTCCGCGGAGTGAGCACGTCGAGATTCGGATCATTGTGTCCATGGTGATGTCCGTACGGGTCCTGGTCGTACTGGTCATTGTGGTGGTCGTTGGGGTAGTAGCCATTGTCGCTGTACTCCATCGGCGACATGTTGTGGTTTTCGTGGTAATTCGCGTTCAGCGTCGACGACTGTGCTGTTCCCTTGGTTGCATCATGGCGAGCCGTCCGAAGTACAGGATCCATATCATCGTCCTCATCCTCGTCCTTATTACTCGTCTTGATGTAGACGAACACTGCCACGAGAATCACAAGTGCCACAGCACCACCCATCATCAGTCCTAGCATCAGAGTGTTCGACATGCCTGTTTTGTCAGCTGAAGCCGAGTCTGTCATCACTGAGGCTGCAGAAGAAGAACCAGAACCTGATGCGGATGATGAAGCTGACGCAGATGATGGTGTTGTATCAGAGTTTTGGGTCGAGTCGGTATCTGCAGTTGGAGACGATGTGTCCTCTGATGAAGAATCCTTCTTGGACGAATCCGAAGACGAGTCCTTCTTGGTCGATTTCGACTTCTTAGTGCTTGGAGTTGACGAATCCGAACCCGATGCTGAGTCGGCTGAGTTCTTTTTAGTCTTCTTGGTCGTCTTCGACTTCGTGGACGATGATCCCGAGTCGTCTGACTTTGACTCGGATTCCGTCTCCGATGCCGATGCCGAGTCATCATCCGAATTCGCCGTGTGAATGCCATTCGGTACGGGAGTCGTCTGTTCCAGGAACGGTGACTTGGTGAAGATGGTCTTCTTCTTCTTCTTGGTAGTCGTGGTTCCCGAACTGTCAGTTGTATCCTCGTATCCTGATTCCTCCGTAGACTCCTCCGTTCCGGAGTCCGCAGTTCCCTGGTATCTGGACGCCGACTCACTGTCACCCGTAGCTGGCGCCTGAGCTCTGGGAGTTTTCGTCTTCGTCGTACGAGGTGCTTTTGTGGTAACTCTCGGTGTCCTCGCCGGGGTCTCCGCTGATGAGTCCGACGGTGCGTCTGTAATGGGAATCCATGTTCGTGTTGGTTTTCGCGCTGTCGGTGTTGGGGTTCGCTCCATCTCAAGGTTCGAGCCTGACTCCGTCGTTGTCGATTCGGAATCACTGTCCAGACTCCGCATCGTGTACACCTGCGCATTTACGACTACGCTCATGAGCGCAAGCGCAACCAGTGCCAGCTTTAGCCAACGTTGGTGGACCTGCATCGTCCGCCTAATCGACCGACCGGTACTTGTTCGCTTCACTTCAACGTAACCTGCTCCTTGTCTGCTCTATCTAATTGATAAGTGCTGCGCTGTCACCTGCAATGAATTCAAGTCTAGCGTAGCGGACTGGTCGTCCGTCCAGTGCGGTATCAACCACTTGACGTCACGAACTGTGGCGGCGAAAATGGAGTTGTGCGAATGCACTGTGCCTTTCGGACGCAACCACAACGAGAGTCAGATGTAGGGGACAGCGATTGACCGATGCCATGCACAATTCGCTCTACGCAGTGACTCGCTTCTGTACGCTGGTGATCGGCCAAATGGATCGGTGAGTGCAGCTGGTGGCAAGAAACAGCACGGCTGTCGCGACCAATTGGACCAAGAAATATTGGCAGCATGCAATAGCCAAGCGATTGCAGCACGAGCTGGGGCGGAACACAATCGTGGGATGAGAGTTCGGTGCGTCTCAAGAGCTTGCACCCCCAAACAATTCACGCTTCGTCAACAAGTCCGATAGGTCCCAAAATCAAGTTGGTCGTCAAACAGCAAAACATCGCAAGTCATGGCAGGAATCCAACATCCTGTGGCATCCCCAAGTGAGACCAACACCCAACCAAAGTACCACATGCTGACTACGTTGTGGTGCCATATGCCCGCAAAGCAGCGTATGGTCCGAAAGCACTGTGAGCAACGATGTTGACACTTAGCAGGTATCACCGCAGTAATGAAGAAATTCATGCCATCCCAGTTTACCATGTCGAACTCGAAATGAGTAGTCCTCTCGTTGACGGACGTCAATCGATAGCCACAAAGAACAGCTAGATAATGGGATTTGAACCCCCAAGCCTCACGCGTTGTCGCCGTAACACATCCATGTGGTCTCCATAAGACACCCCGGCTCTGGGTACCTCCACTGCAAAACTCTCCGTTCGTACAGTGTACCAACCAAGTCGCTGTGGCATCGAACGGAGAGGCGGAATGCGATAATATCGCTTGACGTAACCCGGCTACTTGTCGAATAGCTTGATGAACATTACATAAAGTTGAGACGACTTCAGTCCAACGAAGTCTTCAATGGTGTACTTGATAACTATCTAACTCGTGGTGGAGCCACCGAACAGTAGTTCTCGCATATGTAGACTCACTCCTCCACGCTGTCGTCGAGCTTCGAGGTCTGCGAAACGCGAAAGCCGTTGCACAACCACCGGAAGCTTGAGACGTTGATGGGATCGAAGCAGCACATTTGCCGTATGAGGTCCCAGTGTGCATCGTCCTCGAAGCCTTTGGGTCGAGGAGGCAGTGCACCTCGTCGCACGTGAAAGCGAACTGCTGCGTCTGGCATCGAGATCCCCATGGGAATTCACCACTTACCGCTTGAAGCATGCACATACCAAACGATACACGTCTGACTCAAAGCTGGGAGGCGCACCGGCCAAACACTCAGGCGCTTTCCATCTCTGAGCACCCACAACAGAAGTGTTAGTCGGTTGTTTCTCGTTGTCAACGTACCGACAGATAGTGCTGAGGCCAAAGTCTGTGAGCTTGGCAGTCCCGTCAGCAGCCACGAGGATGTTGTCACACTTGAGGTCACCGTGTACAATACTGTGTTGATGAAGGTACTGCAGTCCCAGAGCACTCTGACGCAATTTCTGCCAGGCCTCACAGCGTCGGTAACTGGCTGTGCTTTCAGCTGAAAAGCCTGAACTTGATGTGTTTGACGTGCTTCTGCTGAATCTACTGGTGTTTCCACTTGTTGTAGATGTTGATATACCAATGCTGATACTAGTTGTCCCAGCTCTTTTGAATTCATGCCGATGTAGATACGCATCTAGCCGTCCGTTGCTTGCATGTTCACACACGAAGAAAGGTTGGCCACCGACATGACATCCACCATAGAGTTTGACCACGTAGGGGTGGTTCAGTCGGTACCAAATGCTCAATTCTCGATAAAACACAACACTCGGTTGCGATTCTGTTGTTGGTTTGCTTTGCACAGGCATAAGTTTCTTGATAACAACGGGAGTGCCGAGCCACGTCCCATATGAACAGATGCAAAAGCACCGTGTCCTAAAGAGTCCCGCGGATCGAATTCAACCTCGTAAGGCGGGATGAACCATTTTGGCGGTCGCCACAGGTGAAAATGTATTCCACCTGAATGTTCTGCAACCTGCGGCATCGTATCAGATAGACGACGGGAGATGCCAACGCACGCAGTGTCAATAGCTTCCACTTGTGCAGGTGTGTAGCTTGAACGGTGCCGCGTGATCTCGAAGCGTAGGAACGTTAGCATTTCTTCACGGTCGTGGGCATCCTTGAGCTCGTCAAGAAGTAAATTTGAAGCTTTGGCTTCATCAACGTCCATTCCAAACCTTGTGTCTGTCGAGCTCGTTTTGCATACCATTGACGCTTCCAGTCATGGACATCTGACCTCTCCGATATCGATGGTAGATATGCGTGAAGTCTGGTCAGTAGATCGTCGAGTTCCTTATGAAAAGAATACTTATCGTTAGCACGTTGACGAATTGCTGCAATCTGCGTGATACGGCTTCCAGTGCGTCCGGAGTTTGTATGAACTACGAACTGCGTCAGAATCTCAGCAAAACTAGCCATGATATGAGGTAGGTACCTTATACCTTCAACGTGTTCGCTGATGTTGATTTCGGCTTCGCATAACCGTTCGTATATGTCATCGAGTCGCATCAAAATTTGCGCATTTAAGTCATTGCCGCTGCTTGCTTGGAGATTGATTTCAGCGTCATCATCACCTGTCGATAGCTGAAGCTGTGCCTTCAGCATCTCCAACATTTCGGGGATCGTAGAAAGCTCTTCTTCACCAGGTATCTTGAAGTCTGAAAGTGCTATTGGTTCGCTGTCTGGTACATTTGCTGGAGTTTTCTCCTCGTGAAGATAGTCGCTATCAGGTCGGCATGCAGCTTCTCTATCTACCAGTTCTCCAAGCTGCTGCACAACGTAGGAAATTGATGGGCGAAAGTCTGGCTGCCACTCACACATTTTCTTTACCAATTCCCACGCTTCTGGATGTGAATGCAGATGATCGAAATACGGTTCATCTTCGTTGTTAAGAAGCCCGTGAGCACTCTCCTTCGTAACGCACATCAATGCCTCAATAATGACCATACCAAAGCTGTAGATATCTGATGCCAACGATGGCGGTCCTGATACCGAGCCACTTCCTCTACGTTCTGGGGCTAACCATCGCCCTAAAAGTGCATAATTTTCGGAGATGTCTACCGCTGACATGGACTGGCGACTTTGAATCAAACGTGGACCAGCCAATGGTACACACCACAGCCCACTGAGCTTTGCAACTTCCTTCATCGGTCTGTCATGTTGAAGCGACTTCTTCACCTTCCTATCCCGCCATTTGGTTTTACCCCCAACCGATCCATTTTCCACCACAATGACGACGTTATCGCAACTCAACCGCTCGTGTACAATATCACGCTCATGTAGATATTGCAGTCCCAACGCAGCCTCGTGTAGTAGTCGCCACAAATGAGGGGGTATTGCAGTGGTGGAATTGTTTGGGTTCTGGTATCTTGAGAGGTGCTCCTTCAGTGAGCCTCCTCGAGCACGCTCGAACACAAAGAATGGGGAAGGTCCGACATGGCATGCTCCGAAAAGTTCAGCAACATGGGGATGAACGAGCTCCGACCAAATACCTGCCTGTCGTAGTACAACTTCGCATAGTTTCGTACCATTATGCTGAGGAATGAGATGAATTGCTTTTTGTACGGTGACGCGTACACCTTCCCACCAACTCTCGTCCCGCACCTCATACGCGGGGATAAACCATTCGGGTGCGGATACAACCATCGTCCTTGCATTCCAGCAGCAAATATTGAATCCACGCACCAATAACTCAAGCTGTGAATCAGAAAATGCATATCGATAATTGGCAAGTTCGTGCTTCATAAGTGTCATCGCCTCCATAGCCACCTGCGTCTTCAATACATCAGTACAATCAAATTGCTCCAGACCATCGAGATACACATGAAACGATGCCACCATATCTTCGCAGTCATACTCCCATTGAAGCTCCCACTCATCGGCATTTCGATTGGAAGCATCATCACCAGAGTCGTTGTCAGGAAGTAAGTGCTCAGCGTCGAATTCAGCAAGGAGTGCATCTAGTTGGTGATGAATCTGTAGAATTTCATCCAAAAAGCGCCGAGTCTGAGCGATCTTGAGCAACTCACGATGATCGGAAGATGGTAGGTAGTGTCTCGTGAGATAGCGCATGCTACGTAGCAAGTAATCTGTTCTCGTTTGCCAATTGTATTCCGCATTTTCTCCATCTGCAAAACTAATCCCATCATCCCACAACCGAGCTAGCACGTGCTCTAGACGTGCAAGTACACGAGCACACAGCACTACTCCGCTCTCGTGACTTTGGCTCGCAGTGCGAATCGCAGTCCACACATCAGGAGCATGCAGCAATAGCTCTGGAAATTGCATATCACTCCAAGGTCGTTCTCGCTCCGTCAAATTCAATAGCATTCGTACCACAGAGCTCATATCTGGTCGCTCGCTTGGCTTAGATGACATCATCTCCCGAATGCGTTCTCTCACCGCATTGTTCACACCGTTGTGGTGCTCTTCATCCTCCTCGACTCTCGATAAACAATTAACAGGATCATCGATGTCGAGGGGACCGATAATTTCTTGAATAATCATGACAAATGCGTAGACATCGTCCTCCATCGAAGGTTCAGAGCTAGCATCACATTTCTTCTCGAGTTTGCGCGTACTAGCTTTGATCTTCGCTTTTCCATCACTTCCAACTACCACGCAAGTGGAGCTAATACCACCATGCACAATACCCACGCTGTGAAGATGTTGAAGCCCTCGCGCTGCCTCTAAAAGTCGTTTCCACAACTTACGGATATTTTTCACGTTTTTCGTGTACTCAACCAAAGAAACACAGTCCCGTAAAGATTCGTAAATAAAAAACGGAGTACGCCCAACATGACACGCTCCATGCACCGTGACAATGTACGGGTTCGTCACACCAAACCATTTTTCAGCAGTCCGAAAAAACAGTGTCTCCAAACCTACCATTTCCAATTCATCCAAAAACTCCAGTGTCACTTGCATTCCGTTCCACTCGCCTTCCACTCTCAGTTTACACTTCTCAGTCTCTCGAACCTGCACCTCATAAAATGGTACAAACCAGTTTGGCACCTTGACATTCTCGACAGCCACAGCTCTAGACACTTGAAAAACTGCACGATCCAAAAGTTGTCGTTCCTCCACCGGCAAAATGTCCTCCTTTTCAGCTTCACTCAACTTCATCCTCTCGTACTGCAGAGCCGTCAACAACTCCAGTCTCTCACTTTCTTGGAACTTTTTAATTCACTTTGGACTTTTGATTGCTCTAAAAATTCCTTGAACACTTGAATTTGCTCCTTGTAGTCTTCTTGCCAAAAATTCTGCCACTTTTGTGTCTCTATCGTCTCTTCACCCAATAAAGCGTCGATCTGTAAGTGCATCCAATGAACTTCTCGACTTTTTCTTGGAGCCTCCAGTAGCAACTGCAGCATGTTTTAACCTCATTTTGAGGTGAAAAAGTATCTTGTTGAAAATCTTGAAATCTTGTCAGTTGCTCTAATTGTTGCATTAGGGTTTTGAAAGTTGTCTCTTGGTGTCTTCGTCTGCTCACAGTTCCTAAAAAGTCGAGTAATTCGTTCTCTACATCGACTAATTCGTCGTCCGGAGTCTGCAAAACGGAATTGAGTGCTTGGAGGCGGGGAATAAGACTACGGAACACCACGTGGACACCAGAGCCACATACAGTTTGTAGAAACAACAGTATACGGAGATCTAGAGACGGAGAACGCGCTGGCGTGTGCACGGGCGACTCTGTCGCCGTGGGAGACGCGATAGCCACCCCCAACATGAAGACCCTACTGATACCCCGGAATGAAACAAGACACTAATAACCTTTTGAATCCTATATCGTACTTAATGATATATAACAAGGGTTTTTTAGTACACTTTAATTCAATATGGAGAAAGAGCTTGTGAGGTCTTATAACCTTTGCTAATATCTATACGCGGAAAAAGAATACGAATCATGGCAATGGGTACATTTTCATGTCGTTGATCACCATAGTAGCAATAGATGCAGGAGGAGCGGTGGTGAATTTTCTGGAGATTCTTGTTTATCTTGACGTAGTTCTGGTCTCAAGTCGACGAGTTCCATGTCGTTGTTGAAATACTGCAACGAGCATGATCCATCGCAGCCACAATGTCCAGCCCACCGTCGTTCTTCACCTAGCGAAGGTTCTTGTTGCAGTAGTTTTGGTGACTTGAGAGGTGGTGCACCGCAGTCGGACAACGTTTCCATCTTGCCTACAGTTGGTTGAGTGCGTTAAAGCAAATTCACAAGTGACAGTCGGCCTTACCACATCTTCAGCCAGTGTCTCCCGCCCACTTGGCCATTTCAAAACAGGACTCGAGAGTTTGGCGCGAACGCCGTTAGTCTAAATTTTCCACACTTGGAGAAACGCCGTGAGCTATGACAACGGAGACGCCTACGATCAAGAATATACCCGAGGTGCGGGTGCTTTCGCTCCGTTCCGTCCTTCCGAACTATCGAGCTCAAGGAGGTCTCTGGGAGAAACTCTTTGAGTTCGCGAAAGCTCAGAATGTCACAGTCATTGGACCGACGTTCGCTATCAATTACACGCAAGACGGCAGACAGATCGACGTGGACGTGGAAGTTTGTCTTCCTATCGCTAAAGACGCCCAAGTCCCAGGAGAAGAACCTTTCAGCGTCCGTAACGTGCCTGCGGTGGATCGTGCGGCTGTGATGGTGTACATTGGTCCATGTGAGGGATACCACACCGCCTACGAGACGTTTTTCGGCTGGCTTGGCTCGGAGAAACTAACCCCTGCTGGACCTTCACGTGAAGTGTACGTGAAGAGACCAAGTGGTAACTCAGACGAGGACAAGGACAGCGTGACGGAAATTCAGCTTCCAGTAGCTTGAAGGAGATTGATGTTGTAGTTAGTGCACAACTAACTACCTATGGGTAACAAAGGAAGCATTGCTTCAGCTACACTTCGACATTTTACGCAACAGACTGCTGGATCTCCGTCACGAAGGACTTCTCACTGGTGTCCTCGATGCACATGCGGAGGTAAACTTCTCGCACTGGTGCATCAGGACGCAGACCATTCTTGCCGATCCAATCATAGAGTGTCAAGTAGGAAGAGTTCAATGTATCGTACGATCCCAAATGAACCATCGAGACAGCTCGTGGGGCGGCCGCCAGTTTTCGAACTGTGATCGACGACGTCGAAGTCGCGTCTTCGTCAACCTCCGCGTCCTTGGCGATGGGGAGACACACTTCAGCGTCCACATCCTTCTCCTTGTAGCCTTGATCGTAATAGATGGTCAAACAAGGTCCAGCGATAGCGAGACCATGAGCTCTGGAGAACGCGAGAACTTGGTCCCAGAGAGTCCGCTGCGCTCGATAATTTGCGATGACAGCACGCAATGCCAACACGCGGATTTCTGTTAGATCCTTGATAACTGGAGGTTTGCCAGCAGCATCAATCGCGGCGGCAGCAACCGCCTCGCACTCGGACTTGGATGCCATTGTCTTGGCCGACTGGTCGTGGGTGACTTAGCTGCTAAGTCTGGTGTTAAACGTATTTTCATTATTTCGATGTTTTGACCTACGCACCTCGACACTTTGGTCGAGTTATACTAGCACTTCTTAGTTACATCAACTTCATTCCGGTCTCCTGTTCATCCCAGTCGAGCACGTTTATTACCACGTCCTCTGTTGTTGTCTTCTCGGCGTCGTTTGTCGCGTCGGCCTGGCTCCAAGCTTCGAGACCTTTTCAGAAGCCACACCACGACACGAGTGTGGTCTTCAGTGGCTGCAAGGTGAACAGCAGTACTGAGGTTGTAAGAATGGTCATTGAGTGTGAGCTCTCGAGCATTCTTGTACAACCATTTCACGACGTTCAACTGGCCACAACGTGCGGCGACAAGCATCGCCTGCACCGCGTGTGCGTGGCCACCGTGGAGGTATAGCCACGCCACCACCTGCTCGTGGCCGCACTCGGCAGCTTTTAGGATGGCGGCGTGATTATCATTGTGACGCCCATGTTGAAAAAGCCACTTTACTGTAGCAAGTTCATTATGGGCGGCAGCTCCAACCATGGCCTCTGAAGTGCAGCTAACAGAGCTGTGGTGGTGGAGCCACCGAAGGACTTTGACGTGGCCACATTGGGCTGCCAGGGCGAGGGTTTCAGAACTGTATCCCTCGACGCAGTGTTCATGCAACCACATGACTGCGTCGAGGCGACCGTGCTGAGCAGCACGGTCGATAGGGGTAAGACAGCCTTCTCTCAACCCAGCGAAATCTGCCCGGTGATTTTTTACAAGCCAGTGCAACATGTGAACATGGCCTGCCATAGCAGCGACGTGTACGGCCATCTTCCGTGAACCTTCGGTGCTCCGACAGTAAAGGTAGTCGAGAGCACGTACTGAGGCTCCATTTGAACAGGCCTTCAGTAAAGCGTTTCTTGATTTGAGAAAGTGTCCAGGTATTCATTGATTAAGTTCTCCAGATACGCGAGTATGTCACCTCCAACAGCTATGCGTTCACGACAGACTACCCTTGTAGCCGTGAGTAGAGTGAACTTGTCGGAGACCACCGATTCAGGTGCCAAAGGATCAGCTACCACGACAGGTTGATTGCAACATTCCATCCTTAAATACGAATTTTATTGGCAATAATTGCCTCCCTACGTCTCACTTGCTCGTGCGTATCTTACAACCTAACTCTTTCTGCCACGAAGCTCACGGAGACAGAGCTGCTGAGCAAGCTTGTGAGCGGAAGAGGAAGGTCTGCACCCGAGGCGGAGAATTGGGAAATGAGCTTCTGCAGGCGAGACTCATGGCGTCCTCCTAGCGGCTGATGACATCACGATGGAGCCAGCGATGACACGCACGGTAGGTATACAGATATGTATACAGACACGCACGCAAGAGAGCTTTCACTGGACCTTTCAGGATACTTCAATCTGACCACTTGATTAGGTTTGTAGAGCAAAAGCTCTTTAATTGTATGCTCTTAAATCGTCAGATGAAAAGCTGCAGTAGTTGACAACCATTGCAACACCTGAGCAGAAGGCGTATTCTTGTACGTCGAGCACTTATGACACACAGGCCTGTCATGATGAGTAATTAAGCAATAAAACAAGTTCTCAAACAAGAGGCTACTTGCTCGAGTGAACCGTAGTCTTTTGTACTGAATACCAAGAACTAGCAAACGGACCAGCCGAACCCTTACCCGTCAGTACCGAATTCCCTTTGTTATGGCATACGATACATAGTACCAACATAGACCAAGCGTCGACTGTCTGTCTAGCTGAGGTGAACGCTCGTGAAGTGTTCACTCAAGGCCAAAAACGAAATGATATTTTTGTTGCTCATTAGCTAAGCTACCGCGCGAAACATGACATCGAAATCGTCATCTAAACTAAAAGAACCCATTTCCTTGTCAAGCAGCCCCACCCGGAGCACTTCTTCGGTAATATCGTCAGCGTTCTCGTAGGGTTCAGTCCTATGGTCTGTGGTGTTCTCGTTATCATCACATTGCTCAACTAATCCACATTTTCTGAAACCAGCACGTATTGTAGCGGGTGGTGACTATTAAACTTTGACTGAAACAGCTCTGGGTAGAAATGGTTGATTGTTTGCTGTATATCGCTGTAGTCAGTGAGATGATTTAGGACGACTAGTTTGTGGAAGGAGGCATAGGACGACATAGTGTTCACTTTCACCTTTCGACCGTGGCCTCTTGGTAGACGAGGTCACACTTTTGGTCTTCGTTGCTGTACCATACAGCAAGTGTACGGGAGCCATTCGATGGCAAATGAGCTGTAGAAAATAGTGTTCGAAGTGCTGTATGTGATAACAACCGTTCGACCGCTGATTGGGGTGTATGCCAGAACATATCGATGGTCATAAGTTATGCGACTAAGCTACTGACACCAAGACTTAGTTGTAGCTAGTCGCTGTTGCAATTTGAAAGCCGCTATAACTCAGCTGCAGTGAAGCCAACCTCCGCGTTCTAGATACTGCGTACTAGCTGTAGGCACAAATACGCTGAACGATGGGGTTAAAAAATCCTGAAACATTTCCCTAATTCACTAATGATAGAGAAACGTTATCTATTTAACGTACTGCCTGGTGTAAATGTAGTCTTCCATAACGTGCGTTTGATCCTTGCGGCACCAATTCAGTACCTATCGTGTGTTTTACCACCATATCAATCAGACCACTCACATTAAGTTTTAATTGAAGTCCTTGGGTTTTTGTGCTAAGTCATCTTGTCTCTCTTAAGATTACAGTTGCTCAGTCTCGCTGTAGAATCTTCCTTCATGCACAATTCGACTTCGAAATTGCCAAAGTAGTGTGAACCCATACTGCACGTAGCCCGCTTCACGTTCACTGCGTCCTTTGCGCACCATTGTTCAAAGAGTTGACGATGGAACTCTCCACTTGTGGGATGGAATGTGCTGTTCGTATTGAGAAAATAATCTTAGAGCTGTTAACATTTCCTCCAAAACTAAACAGATCGTATTTACATTGGGCATTATTGTGTAAACACGCGACCAATTTCAGCCCTGTATTAATCAGATATTATCATCCAGCAAAGAATTCCACCCCAGCATTCATAGGTGACGGGTAGTTTTCGTGAGAGCTGGCACTGCTGCACCTTCAACGTTATCAATACTGAAGGCAAGTATGCTGCCAACCATAACTTCAACTTGACCCATACTAAAGTCAAGTTATGCTCCGAACACTTCAGGAAAACGCAACAAATGTATTATGTGTAAACGCGTCCTAAACCTCTCTCATGCACACTACGAGGTGTTTCAGCTACAAGCAGCAACCTAGCGGTGTCTACGCACATTGCACGACAGCTCAGTAGCTTCATCTGCCACGCTACCAGAAGTCGTAGTTTGAGCTGAGGTTGTCTGGGTGACATCAGCTACCGATGAAGCGTCAGCGATGAAGCTTCCTCCAGGGCCACCGACTGACCCACCAAAGCCGCCCATGCCAGAGCCACCGCCGAAGCCACCCATGCCAGAACCGCCGCCCATACCGCCACCGCCTCCCATCGTGCTAGTCGAGTCGGCCATGACACCACCGTCCGCTGTCAGCGTACCCGCGGCCGTGATAGTTTGTGCGCGAGTCATGTCCACACCCACGGAAATCCACGCCAACACGCCATCCGACACCGAGTCACCCAACAGCACGTACTCGAAGAACGGGTCAAAGTCCTCGGCCGCCTCCTCAGACAGGATCATGTCATCGGCGTTAGTCGTGAGTTCCTGTGTGTTGGTACTGTAGGGTGACGTGAGTTCCACCTCGGTAATAAGGTCCTGGTCGAAGAAGAGCTGACCCACGTGCGACGCGTAGCCACCTGAGTACGTGTTGTTCTCGAGCAGCGTGCCGTTGTACGTGCCGATGATGTGGATGTGCGTGGCGCGGGACGTGTAATGGCCTGGGAAGATGGACGTGTAGGACGCCACACCGTCCTCGTCCGTGGGCGTGAGTCCGCGCAAGAACGTCTTGTCGACGTTGGTCGTATCGGAACTGTCGCCGTTGCCGCTGGCCACGATGCCAGAGTACACGCCCGTGGCATTGCAGTGCCAGAAGTCGAGGTACAGACCCTCCACGGGTTCGCACGTGTTGACGTCGATGATCTGGATCTCCGCGTACAGGTCGACGCCCTTCTGATCCTCGCGGATGTCGGAGCGCACCAGTTCACCGTTGACGTAGTATGGTCCTTGTGTCACCTCGGGTTCAAGGATGCACTTGACGTCGTCTCCGAAGAGCTCACTGGCGTCTGTGGCATTGGTGAGACCGGTGAGGTTGGACTTGTGGCTTGTCGCCAGCACGGTGTCGAGGTCGAGGCGGCGACGTTGGCGGCGCTCGGCACGAAGGCTTTCAGCCTTGGCTGCGCGGCGAGCCACAGCACGCTCTTTCAGTCTGCGTGACGCATCGGAGTTGGCGCAGTCCTTGAGTAAGCGCTTGCCGTCAGCTAGGAAGAGTCTTCGCTGCTCTAGGCGTTCGGGTGAGCGGACGTGTTGGCCACCATGAGCGGTTGCGGTGTGAGGTAGCACGAGTGAGGCGAGAGCCATCGCTGCGACTAATACGTTGGAAATGGGAACCATAGTTAGGAGCGGGGGTTGATGCCACAGGAAGTTTGCAAAATCGGAAATGAAGTCTAGCGAAGTGACGGGGACTTGGCGGTTTTCCGAGGGTGCTGGTCACATTGGTTGGGCTCACGTCATGTCCTGGGATTTCTACTCGTTGAGCTATCCCAATGCACTTGTCAAACAGGTCGTGCATAACATATCGCACCAGTCGTGGCGCCTACGATCCTTAAATTAATTTGGAAGTACTAAGGCTGTTTGTCCAATGACAGCAATTCAACCACAATGATTTGCTAGGAACAACACAAGTTGTGTCTAGGAGTTTCAAACCGGGCGCCCTCTATCCGATATCAGTGTATTAAAAACTGCTGTTCCAGTTGAGAACAAAGAGCAAAGAGCAGATCATGAGATCATATCATCTTGCAACTGCAACTAGTGAAAGTCGTGCAAGATGAGACGATATTCGTTTAACAACGGCTCGCCATGACCGCTGTGGTTACAGGTCGACTCAACCGCTTGCCTATGTGGTTGGTCTGAGTGGTTGGTGCTGCAAGTTGCAGTACATGCTAGCGACCAAACAAGATGTGTAGAATGTATGCCCATATAAGAAAACTCCACTACTCCGCACCGTCATTTCTGCTTTTCACATCTGGACGAACTTGCTCATTCGGTAGAATACATGCACATGCATTCCACCGGATCTTCGTCCTTGAAGACCCAGCTTTGCCCATGAGTTGGAGGTTGTATGCGTGTACAGTTGGATCGTATGCGTGAAACGGGTTTATTCTATGTGTACCACTTCTTGAGTCCTTCTGGTGCTCCAGCAAAACATAATTCGGTGTCCAACGCAGTCTCCGATGCCTAAACAGTTTAAACAACACAGCCCATGAAAGCAGGAGTATGTGGATATATGCATGAGATCTGTCGTCCCACAAAGCTGGAATATGACGTGGCCCTTAATGCTTCGAAATGCACTGCAAACGATGCATTGCCCTGGTATTAGCAGTACAAGCCACGTTAAAGTACCGCTATTTCTTATCTACTGCAATTTGCTTAAGCAAAATCTGATGAGTTAAAAACAGCGTTGGTGTGCTTATGTAGAGCTCTGTACACGTAACGTAACTTGCCACGGTTTGTTATGGATAGTACTCATTCATGTGGTCCCTCTGAAGTGGCTTGCTTATCCCTTTACATGTTGCCACTGTGTCACTGTTTGACACAAAACTCCGGGGTTAGCGGGTGGGCTATACGAAAGAAAGCCCTTGTGTGCTCCAGATGGGAAACTAAGCGATCTAATTGCTGTTGGGTGAGCATTGGGCTGTCCAGACTTCGAGGAAACGTGACACGACTTGGCTAGCAGAGGTCGCTCGGATCTTGTGTTAAGGTAGTTGACTTGAGCTTGAGTAAGGAAATTAGAAAGTGAGGTTTATTTAGACGCTCTACAGTAGTAATTCAAACTTTCAAACTACTGTCTTGGTGAGTCGGCTTTCTTCTTATTCGTGTTGGATCACAGGATTCATCCTTGTTGGTAGGGCGGACCTGTCATATCTGATAGGGCAGTCATGTCATACTCCCCCCATGAACCTGTGTAGTTAACACGGGAAAATTCTTCGGATGCTGACTTGTTGGGTCGTTGAACCCTTGTCGATGGTAACTGTGCCGTTGCTGTGAACTTGTTTGACAGTGTATGGGCCGCTGGCAATAGCCCGTGTCTTAGCTCGAAAGGCTTTTGGAACACGCAGCATCACATGATCTCCAGGATTGTAGAAGTGCTCAATCCGTTTGCGGTTCTCGCGATCGTTGTCTGCGAGAATCGCTTCAAACCGCCGCTTGGACATGTAGCTCCAGTTAGCGTCATGAAGCTGACGAGAAATCATGTCTTGGCCAAAGATTAGCTGTCCAGGTGATGCATTCAGGATGCTGTGATAACTAGCTCGGACTGCAAATGCTGCATAGTGAATCGCCTTTGTCCAGTCTACTCCCTCATAACACCTGATGACGTTGAGGATCTCTAAATGAACGCGCTCACATATTGCGTTGGCCTGTGGGTTCTTGGACGTGATTGGCTTTGACTTGATACCATAACTGCGTAAAAGCTCCTGGAATTCATTACCGGTAAATTCCGGTCCTTGGTCGTAGACAACTTTGCGTGGGCGAGGATAGCGGCAGAGCCACTCACGATCGAAGCTCTCTGCTGTAGTTAGCGACTCCTTATCAGACTGAATGCCAACCTCCAGCCAGCGTGTGGCTTGATCTATCATGGTGATGCCATATCCACTTCCTTCGTAAGGACCAATAAGATCGACATGAACAATGTCCCATGGATTGACAGTCTTGAGTGACCGCGGGGGCAAAAGACCGTAGTCCTGCTTTCCACCGTGAACTTTTGAACGCTTACAGACAAGACACTTCTTGATCTGTGCATTGATGAATCCCTCCATGCCCGGCCAGTAGAGAACTTGGCGCATAGTCTTAAATTGTCGTTCTGCGCCGGGATGTCCGAGGTTTTGGTGGTACCAATCCACAAGGTCTTCTCGTAATGAGTCGGGGATGATTACTCGCTTTTGGTATGCAACCAGTGTACACCCAAGAAGTGGTAACAACTTGTAGTCCGGATTATTAGTGCCAGCATGACACGCCGCCTTGATCTTCTGGATCATCGGATCTTTGTCTTGATGGTCACGCAGTACAGGGCCGTGCATGACACACTCGGGTTCGTCTGAAGTCGCGTATATTTCATCATCCAGCGACTGCTGTTGTTCTGTCTCGAACTTCATGCGCGAGAATGCGTCTGCTCCGATGTTCTTCGTTCCCTTGATATAGTGGATGGAGAGTCGGTACTCTGATAGCAGTAACTTCCAGCGCTTGACCCGTAAGCTTGTCTCGGTCGGGTAAATCAGGTTTTTGTGATCAGTGTGAACGATGACGTCAAAACCAAGCAGCATTGTTCTGTACTCACGGAGTAGAGACACAATCGAGAGCAACTCTTGCTCCATCGTTGTGTAATTGATCTGGTACTTGTTCAACGTACGAGAGTAGCATGCCAGAATAGAGTTCTGCTGCATGATGATACCTCCGAGCTGCTTTCCACTTGCATCAGCGTAGACATGGAAGGGTTTCTCGAAGTCGGGAAAGGCTAGGAGTACTGCTTTAGCAAATGCTTTCTTGATGGCGTTGAACGCATCGGTGTCGCGTTGAAGCCAGGTGAAGGGGACTTTGTTGCTTGTAAAGCGATTGAGTGGAGCGCACAGTGCAGCTTTGTTGGGCACCATATCGCGGTAATAGTTGATCATGCCTAAAAACCGGCGTAGTTCCTTCCTGTTCTTTGGTACCGCAATCTGCTGAATCGCTTGTATCTTCTTGGCCTGAGGCTGAATGCCTTGTGCTGTCAGTGTGAAGCCCAGGTAATCAACCGAATCGCGCAAAATATGGCACTTTTTGCCGTTTAGAGTCACGTGATATTTGTCGAGGCGTGCAAACACCACTTGAAGGTGCTCCAGGTGCTCTTCCACACTACATGAAAACACGAGAATGTCGTCGAGATATACCACGACGAACTCCAGGTCGCCGAATATCTTTTCCATGCAGGCCTGGTATTCGTCTGGTGCTGTGGAAATGCCCATAGGAAGACGTTTATACTGGAACTTGCCCATTGGTAGGCAGAATGCTGTATATGGTCGGCTCTTCTTGGCAAGCCGGCGCGCATAGTAGCCCATGTTAGCGTCAAATGAAGAGAGATACTTCGCTCCAGCGAGTCTCATGAGGATCTCTCGGATTTTAGGGACGTAGTACGGGCTTCGTCGGAGATACTTGTTGAGTAATCTGAAGTCAATCAATAGTCGCAAGGCGCCACTAGGTTTGAGAATGAAGAAAGCTGGTGAAGCCATTTCTGAATCATAAATCTGCTCGAGGATCATTGATGAGTCGCTGAATCTCTGCTTTGGCTTTAGCTTCCATACTGCGCGGAATTGCGTAAGGTTTGGCGTGTACTGGCTTGAAGTCAGGAGATAGCGGCAGCACGTAGTCATCGAACTCCATTCGACCGAGATGTCCATCGTAAAGGTGTTCGTACTGTTGCAACAGTTGGAGATACTTGGCTGCTATTTCGCCAGTTAGAGTTTCAGGCATTAACTGGGATGGGCTGACTGCATTTTCACGAGCTTCCTTGTACTCATCGGGGAATTCGTGATCGGTCGCCGCGTTGGATGTCGAAATATTATTTTGTGACCCTGTATTAAGGCTTGTGGAGTGGCCGTCCCACTGAACGACCTTCTCCTTGAAGTTGAGCACAAAGCCCAATGAGTCCATGAGGTCTCTTCCTATGACCATGTGGTCTGAACTGCTCTCAAGGATCTCAAATCGGTGGGTGATGATTGTCGATGGTTTCAGTTTTGAGAACCGAAATTGCATAACTGTCGTGCCGTCACTTTGGACTGGACCACCCACAGTCATGAACGTAGTACTTGATGCGACTTGTCTGCGTCCATGTTTAGAGATTACCTTCATCATTGCTGCATTAATCACGCTCTTTGACGCACCACTGTCGAGCAGGGCGTCCATTTTCGTGTTTCCCCCGCGGAGCTGTATCTCAATGCGTAGGGGAGCCATTGTCGCTGTAGGTTTCTTGTCCAGCAGACCTATAAACTTGTACTCTTCCTCTTCTCCACTGGATTCACTATTTTGCACCTTATATACCCTCGGGTACTTCTTCGACTCTGAACGTCTTTGAGTCTCGACCTGCTTGTGCTCGGTCTGTTTCTGCTTTTTGAGTGCGAAACAGTCGACCGTATTGTGGGAGGAGGTCTGGTGGTGTGTGCACCATTTCCTATTATCTCGAACTGCGCTCGCAACAGAGTTGCCGTGCTTAGTCTTGTTCTTGCCCATCTTGTGTCGATCATGATTGTCGGACTTAATTGGACGCGCGTAGCGCGAGGGCCTGCGAAGCTGCTCTCCGTCTTTCTCCTTAGCTACTGCTTTTTCTCGCATTTCGAGGCGCTCAAAGTATTGTAAGAGCTCGCTCATCTTGTCATGGATGAGACCAGAAGCCGCAAGTCGGTCTTGCCATGCTTGTGGCATCGAGCGTTTAAGAAAGCGGCACTGCTGCACATCAGGGATGCTCTCGGCGTTGACTGGTAACTCCGCAAACATTCTTACGAGTTCTTTGAGCCTTCTGTAAACTTGCTGAACACTCTCATTTCTGCGCTTGGTCAGGTTCCACAGTTCTTCGTCGAGAGTCTCGCTGTAGTCTAACGGCACTAGCAGTTGTCCTATACTGTCATAGAACTGGGTAAACGATAGCCCTTCCTGGGCCGCCTGTCTAGCTTGGTCTTCGACTTCTATCTTGAGGTCACCATCCAGTAGAATAAGAAGCTGGAGAGCTGCTTGCTCGAGTGTCCAGCCCTTTCGTTGCGTTAGGCTCTTGAACCGCATGCTCCATCTCAGCCAGTCCTTGGCGTTGCCTCCGTAGAACTTGGGGATCTTGATCTTCGCCGTGTCAGCCGGAGTATGCTCCGTTGCGGGTGTAGTGACGATGGTGTACATGATGTACTCTTCTTCGTCTTGGTGTTTGCGTCCCATGTCGGAAGGTCTTGTTAGTTGATCTTTCAAATTTGATATATCAAAATGACACGACTTGGCTAGCAGAGGTCGCTCGGATCTTGTGTTAAGGTAGTTGACTTGAGCTTGAGTAAGGAAATTAGAAAGTGAGGTTTATTTAGACGCTCTACAGTAGTAATTCAAACTTTCAAACTACTGTCTTGGTGAGTCGGCTTTCTTCTTATTCGTGTTGGATCACAGGATTCATCCTTGTTGGTAGGGCGGACCTGTCATATCTGATAGGGCAGTCATGTCAAACGACTATTGGTAAGTATTGATAGTAGCCACTCAACGGAGCTGTAGTACATTGGACATTCTACAGTAAAATAACTTAGTATCATCCTTCTAGCATTGAGTCGACGCTGACTGAAAATTGTGACGTGGGCCCCACGTACTGTAGTAGGTATTTGACAGGACTCCGCTTCAAATGCATCACAGCTGCTGCAGTTTGTGGTATATACTTGTGTGGCTCTCAACGGATCCTTGCGTTGGAAGCTCGCGAGTGTTTTACAGTGGATGCTAAAGTCGATCCTATGCTGCTTTCAATGGATATTGCCTTATGCTTGCGAACGGCAGGTAAGCCAAATTGTAAAGGGACTGACACGGCCAACGTAGGACACTATACTGTACCACCAAAATCGACCTTGACTCTCATCCCCAGTGAGGAACCAAACTGTACGATACATGTATCTCAGTATTGATTCAATGCCCACAGCCATCGAGAGAGACAGCCTATCTCAACAGCACGGTGTTGGTACACGAGTGCCCAAGTATTCATGAGTCACGTTGTGAGGCAAGTACCACAGCCTGCTACGTTCCTTTGTCCTCTAATGTTGTAGAGCCATCCATGATTTCCATAAACGCGTTCTCATCCTATCGACGCTCAACATTCAGGTCGCTGGTCGGAGTCGCTTGCAAATCGATCACCAATTCCGCTGGTCCAGCAACAGGTGGTCTCGACTGGCCCAATGCGTGGGGACAGGACCACTGGACATGACGTTAGCCCAATACCCTGCATCCGAACGTATCCTCGGCAATCCATCGTCCTGTACTGCACCAACATCGTGTATTTCATCATACATATCATGTGCCAATGCGCACCACAGCAAGAAACCTCAATACCTCCGCTACCATTTCCAATTTCACTTCATACGAACACAACAACATCTCCAACACCACTAACGCACTGGATCGCGACCATGGTCCGCATTTCAACTGTCATCTTTGCAACTATGGCTCTCACCTCACTCGTGCTACCTCACACCGCAACCGCTCATGGTGGCCAACACGTCCGCTCACCAGAACACCTAGAGCAGCGAAGACTCTTCCTAGCTGACAGCAAGCGCTCACTCAAGGACTGCGCCAACTCCGATGCGTCACGCAGACTGAAAGAGCGTGCTGTGGCTCGCCGCGCAGCCAAGACCGAAAGCCTTCGTGCCGAGCGCCGCCAACGTCGCCGCCTCGACCTCGACACCGTGCTGGCGACAAACCACAAGTCCAACCTCACCGGTCTCACCAATACCACGGACGCCAGTGAGCTCTTCGGAGACGACGTCAAGTGCATCCTCGAACCCGAGGTGACACAAGGACCATACTACGTCAACGGTGAACTGGTGCGCTCCGACATCCGCGAGGATCAGAAGGGCGTCGACCTGTACGCGGAGATCCAGATCATCGACGTCAACACGTGCGAACCCGTGGAGGGTCTGTACCTCGACTTCTGGCACTGCAATGCCACGGGCGTGTACTCTGGCATCGTGGCCAGTGGCAACGGCGACAGTTCCGATACGACCAACGTCGACAAGACGTTCTTGCGCGGACTCACGCCCACGGACGAGGACGGTGTGGCGTCCTACACGTCCATCTTCCCAGGCCATTACACGTCCCGCGCCACGCACATCCACATCATCGGCACGTACAACGGCACGCTGCTCGAGAACAACACGTACTCAGGTGGCTACGCGTCGCACGTGGGTCAGCTCTTCTTCGACCAGGACCTTATTACCGAGGTGGAACTCACGTCACCCTACAGTACCAACACACAGGAACTTACGACTAACGCCGATGACATGATCCTGTCTGAGGAGGCGGCCGAGGACTTTGACCCGTTCTTCGAGTACGTGCTGTTGGGTGACTCGGTGTCGGATGGCGTGTTGGCGTGGATTTCCGTGGGTGTGGACATGACTCGCGCACAAACTATCACGGCCGCGGGTACGCTGACAGCGGACGGTGGTGTCATGGCCGACTCGACTAGCACGATGGGAGGAGGTGGCGGTATGGGCGGCGGTTCTGGCATGGGCGGCTTTGGTGGATCAGTCGGCATGCCTAACGGTGTCGCGGTAGGGTCTGTGGCTGCCTCGGAGAGCTCGAATGTGTAAACAGGCTGAAATAGGTCGGTGGATAGTAGTTACTACCACCCCAGCTCCACTGTTCTACTAGTAAGTGAGAGTAAGAATCAAAACAGCTGAGTGCAGTAAATGTGAACGGTGATATTGCGTTGAACATTGAGCACATACTCCACGACATGACAGTGCCAAGTCTGATCCCAAGCGGTTCAGTGCGCTCCCGTACGGCGCCTTAGTTGCTATCTTGCACGGGTTGACGATCTTCGATCAAAGCTGTTGCGTGAAGGTAGGGAGGCAACGACCTCAGTAGCGTGCTACTTGACTTCAATATGAGCTGAGTCCCTTAAAGTTTGTAAAGTTTGTATCAAATGTTTCATGATTTAAACGACTTGATTTGAGTATTGGACAAGTTGAAGTTACTTCCACATTCGATCTTTGGCTCCAAGACGATCCCAAGACGAACTTACAAAAAACTCACCTCATATTAACTGCATGATCGCCTGATGTCTCCATTCACATCTAGGTAGTAAGGTCTACTAAGTGGACGTTCCTACAATACCGAACACGATACAACCTCCCCTCGTTCAATGCAGCATCAGTCGAGGTAGACGTAGTCGCCTCGCATTAGCAGGTGGTGGAGTCCATTTGGCAGACACTTGTGGTGTGAGGATACATACCTGTACCAGCCGACCCCGCGGGACATCTGAGAGGGATTTGGATCCTCATTCTAACCTGACGTCGGACTCCAATCATAACCCGTTACTACAACCATCCTATCCACTATCAAGGATCTTATCGAGTATGTGTCTGGTGTATTCTGCAGTCGTCTACCTATACACCGTATGAGTAATGTGCCCGCCACTGTTGGCCCAACAGACATTTACCATGTTCCTTGTGGTTTGTCGTAACCATCCGACATCGCCATGCTACATGTGCCCTCTCACGAACCACACGCAAATAAAGCGCTACCCGAATCGATCAAGAGCTCATTTCCACTTTGGTCTCCAATCCAACGAACCTCGTCAGCAACACCTCTCCGATCTACGACCATGCAGCTCATATCTACCCTCGCCCTCCTCGCTATCGCCGTCCAATGTGTGCTTGCCTCGCCTGAGAGAAAGCTGCTGCGGTCAGGTTACGACACGCCCGTCGACTTCTCCGCTCTCACGGGAGGAACCGGCACAACCGACCCGACTGTCCAGCAACACAACGAGCACGGCATCGGAGCCGTACCTAGTCTTCCTGGAGTCGACTCGCTAACGAAGGGTCTCTCCGGTGTCACCAGTGGAGACGGCGGTCTATCGAAGCTGATGCCGTCGAGCCTACCCAGTACGGGTGCGCTCTCGTCGATCACGAAGGGCGACGGTCTTTTGCCCACTGACACTCTATCGTCGCTCACCAAGGGTAGCAGCGGTGGAGCGAGCAAACTCCTTCCTACAAACTTTAATACACTGACGAAAGGGGGCGCATTACCATCACTGGCAGGCGACGGCGGTCTGAACTCGATCACGAATGGTCTCACCAAGGGCGATAGCTTGAAGTCTATCACGGGTGGTCTAACGAAGGGCAATACGCTGCCATCGCTCCCGACTCTACCTATCGGCACAGGAAGCAATGGTGCCGTCGTGACCAAGGGTGTCTCCGGCATCACGGATAAATTCTCGGGTGTCACAAACGGTCTCGACTTGCCTATCACGTCCACCAACAGCGACAACAAGCCAGCATATTCGGCGGGTGGCAAATAATTCCCATGACAACACCAAGACGGGGTTGAGGAATCGAAGCTCGCCATGTTCGTAGTAGCTTGTGTAGGTAGTCGGTTGGTACATTGATTCACGCAGCGTTGTAAATATACAGATAGTGCATTTATTCACGAAGTGGTGGCTTGTCTCTAATTCCAAGGTATATGCAATATTTCCGATGGTTGGTAGCTAAACTCGGAGCGCATTAGGTTGACTTCAATTTAGTTGAATTGACACTGAAGGTGCATTATTGAAATAAGTGAAACACTAGCCTACGTATTAGCTGGACTGGCGTCGCTGCAGTTGCCATGATTGTATCCTTTGTTCTTAATAAGAACTTCTTACGCACGCCGGACACTAAGTGCTCTTAGTTTCCAACTTGCTTGCCGCATTGATGGAAGTTTTCGCATGACCAAGTGCACTATTGTAGCTGTGCTATCAGGCTCTGCGTTACACGTCGTAACAAAAACGGTTTGGTTTTGGTTTTCTAGTGGCAAGTGACAAGACTGGTCGTAGGAGTAGAGGACGTCCTTGTGAGTTCGCCGTTGTTGCAGTGTTGGTGTAGTGTTGGTGCGGTTGGTTACGTAGGAAGTCGGTTGGCTATTGTGTCTGAAAGAATAGATAATAGTGAGTTTGTTGGCGAATTGGTTCGTCTTGTTGGTTCGTCTTGGGATCGTCTTGGAGCCAAAGATCGAATGTGGAAGTAACTTCAACTTGTCCAATACTCAAATCAAGTCGTTTAAATCATGAAACATTTGATACAAACTTTACAAACTTTAAGGGACTCAGCTCATATTGAAGTCAAGTAGCACGCTACTGAAGTCGTTGCCTCCCTGCCTTCACGCAACAGCTTTGAAAGAAGGCTCCCGCATCTACAGCTTTTTTGCTCAATGAAATTCTCAACATAGTCTGACACCACGTTTTGGTTGTACATCTGCAGACGCTGTGATTGTACTGTCAGCACAGATGTAACTTTAGCTACCGACTTACAAAAACTCACCTCATCTTAACTGCATGATCGCCTGATGTCTCCATTCACATCTAGGTAGTAAGGTCTACTAAGTGGACGTTCCTACAATACCGAACACGATACAACCTCCCCTCGTTCAATGCAGCATCAGTCGAGGTAGACGTAGTCGCCTCGCATTAGCAGGTGGTGGAGTCCATTTGGCAGACACTTGTGGTGTGAGGATACATACCTGTACCAGCCGACCCCGCGGGACATCTGAGAGGGATTTGGATCCTCATTCTAACCTGACGTCGGACTCCAATCATAACCCGTTACTACAACCATCCTATCCACTATCAAGGATCTTATCGAGTATGTGTCTGGTGTATTCTGCAGTCGTCTACCTATACACCGTATGAGTAATGTGCCCGCCACTGTTGGCCCAACAGACATTTACCATGTTCCTTGTGGTTTGTCGTAACCATCCGACATCGCCATGCTACATGTGCCCTCTCACGAACCACACGCAAATAAAGCGCTACCCGAATCGATCAAGAGCTCATTTCCACTTTGGTCTCCAATCCAACGAACCTCGTCAGCAACACCTCTCCGATCTACGACCATGCAGCTCATATCTACCCTCGCCCTCCTCGCTATCGCCGTCCAATGTGTGCTTGCCTCGCCTGAGAGAAAGCTGCTGCGGTCAGGTTACGACACGCCCGTCGACTTCTCCACTCTCACGGGAGGAACCGGCACAACCGACCCGACTGTCCAGCAACACAACGAGCACGGCATCGGAGCCGTACCTAGTCTTCCTGGAGTCGACTCGCTAACGAAGGGTCTCTCCGGTGTCACCAGTGGAGACGGCGGTCTATCGAAGCTGATGCCGTCGAGCCTACCCAGTACGGGTGCGCTCTCGTCGATCACGAAGGGCGACGGTCTTTTGCCCACTGACACTCTATCGTCGCTCACCAAGGGTAGCAGCGGTGGAGCGAGCAAACTCCTTCCTACAAACTTTAATACACTGACGAAAGGGGGCGCATTACCATCACTGGCAGGCGACGGCGGTCTGAACTCGATCACGAATGGTCTCACCAAGGGCGATAGCTTGAAGTCTATCACGGGTGGTCTAACGAAGGGCAATACGCTGCCATCGCTCCCGACTCTACCTATCGGCACAGGAAGCAATGGTGCCGTCGTGACCAAGGGTGTCTCCGGCATCACGGATAAATTCTCGGGTGTCACAAACGGTCTCGACTTGCCTATCACGTCCACCAACAGCGACAACAAGCCAGCATATTCGGCGGGTGGCAAATAATTCCCATGACAACACCAAGACGGGGTTGAGGAATCGAAGCTCGCCATGTTCGTAGTAGCTTGTGTAGGTAGTCGGTTGGTACATTGATTCACGCAGCGTTGTAAATATACAGATAGTGCATTTATTCACGAAGTGGTGGCTTGTCTCTAATTCCAAGGTATATGCAATATTTCCGATGGTTGGTAGCTAAACTCGGAGCGCATTAGGTTGACTTCAATTTAGTTGAATTGACACTGAAGGTGCATTATTGAAATAAGTGAAACACTAGCCTACGTATTAGCTGGACTGGCGTCGCTGCAGTTGCCATGATTGTATCCTTTGTTCTTAATAAGAACTTCTTACGCACGCCGGACACTAAGTGCTCTTAGTTTCCAACTTGCTTGCCGCATTGATGGAAGTTTTCGCATGACCAAGTGCACTATTGTAGCTGTGCTATCAGGCTCTGCGTTACACGTCGTAACAAAAACGGTTTGGTTTTGGTTTTCTAGTGGCAAGTGACAAGACTGGTCGTAGGAGTAGAGGACGTCCTTGTGAATTCGCCGTTGTTGCAGTGTTGGTGTAGTGTTGGTGCGGTTGGTTACGTAGGAAGTCGGTTGGCTATTGTGTCTGAAAGAATAGATAATAGTGAGTTTGTTGGCGAATTGGTTCGTCTTGTTGGTTCGTCTTGGGATCGTCTTGGAGCCAAAGATCGAATGTGGAAGTAACTTCAACTTGTCCAATACTCAAATCAAGTCGTTTAAATCATGAAACATTTGATACAAACTTTACAAACTTTAAGGGACTCAGCTCATATTGAAGTCAAGTAGCACGCTACTGAAGTCGTTGCCTCCCTACCTTCACGCAACAGCTTTGAAAGAAGGCTCCCGCATCTACAGCTTTTTTGCTCAATGAAATTCTCAACATAGTCTGACACCACGTTTTGGTTGTACATCTGCAGACGCTGTGATTGTACTGTCAGCACAGATGTAACTTTAGCTACCGACTTACAAAAAACTCACCTCATCTTAACTGCATGATCGCCTGATGTCTCCATTCACATCTAGGTAGTAAGGTCTACTAAGTGGACGTTCCTACAATACCGAACACGATACAACCTCCCCTCGTTCAATGCAGCATCAGTCGAGGTAGACGTAGTCGCCTCGCATTAGCAGGTGGTGGAGTCCATTTGGCAGACACTTGTGGTGTGAGGATATACCTGTACCAGCCGACCCCGCGGGACATCTGAGAGGGATTTGGATCCTCATTCTAACCTGACGTCGGACTCCAATCATAACCCGTTACTACAACCATCCTATCCACTATCAAGGATCTTATCGAGTATGTGTCTGGTGTATTCTGCAGTCGTCTACCTATACACCGTATGAGTAATGTGCCCGCCACTGTTGGCCCAACAGACATTTACCATGTTCATTGTGGTTTGTCGTAACCATCCGACATCGCCATGCTACATGTGCCCTCTCACGAACCACACGCAAATAAAGCGCTACCCGAATCGATCAAGAGCTCATTTCCACTTTGGTCTCCAATCCAACGAACCTCGTCAGCAACACCTCTCCGATCTACGACCATGCAGCTCATATCTACCCTCGCCCTCCTCGCTATCGCCGTCCAATGTGTGCTTGCCTCGCCTGAGAGAAAGCTGCTGCGGTCAGGTTACGACACGCCCGTCGACTTCTCCACTCTCACGGGAGGAACCGGCACAACCGACCCGACTGTCCAGCAACACAACAAGCACGGCATCAGAGCCGTACCTAGTCTTCCTGGAGTCGACTCGCTAACGAAGGGTCTCTCCGGTGTCACCAGTGGTGACGGCGGTCTATCGAAGCTGATGCCGTCGAGCCTACCCAGTACGGGTGCGCTCTCGTCGATCACGAAGGGCGACGGTCTTTTGCCCACTGACACTCTATCGTCGCTCACCAAGGGTAGCAGCGGTGGAGCGAGCAAACTCCTTCCTACAAACTTTAATACACTGACGAAAGGGGCGCATTACCATCACTGGCAGGCGACGGCGGTCTGAACTCGATCACGAATGGTCTCACCAAGGGCGATAGCTTGAAGTCTATCACGGGTGGTCTAACGAAGGGCAATACGCTGCCATCGCTCCCGACTCTACCTATCGGCACAGGAAGCAATGGTGCCGTCGTGACCAAGGGTGTCTCCGGCATCACGGATAAATTCTCGGGTGTCACAAACGGTCTCGACTTGCCTGCCACGTCCACCAACAGCGACAACAAGCCAGCATATTCGGCGGGTGGAAAATAATTCCCATGACAACACCAAGACGGGGTTGAGGAAATCGAAGCTCGTCATGTTCGTAGTAGCTTGTGTAGGTAGTCGGTTGGTACATTGATTCATGCAGCGTTGTAAATATACAGATAGTGCATTTGTTGAAGTATTTGGTTGTCTTTGAGTCCAATAGAATCCCCGAAAATAAACATGCCGTATTATGAAAGGCAATAATAACTAGGGAATTATCAAATTGAATATCAACACTCAGCATTAACTGCTACGGTTAATTCACACATGCTCGGCATCTTTTGCTTGACGCAGAACCGTGGTCGCGGAAATAACCGCTGGCGTAGCTTCTCCTCTCGAGGGGGAAGCTCAGAACGGATGAAGTACTTCCTGCAAAGTAGTTGAGAGCGGAAGTGATCTTGAACCTAAATGACAGCACTTTCAAACAGTGGCGAATGCACGATGTTGCCTTCCGCATCGAGGTACTCGCTCATTACTAAATACTTCTTAACACATACATCAAAAGAGCTCCCACTTGAGCGAGAGTTCAGCAGTGATAGGTGGAGTATCCTGTTAATGGATACTGCTACTTCCGGGAGCATAGAGCTCAAGACATGACGCTATGAACACATTTACATCACGGTAATACTAGCCAGGTAGTGCGAGTAGACCTCATTCGAGCTTTTCCTCTGTCCAGTTAAAGTTGACCCGCCTTACCGCGCCCGTCGACTCTCTGCAATGCAAATCATGTTTGCCCCAATCTACTGCGTGATGAAAAGTACAGATGTTCATACACGGCACCAGATGAATGGCCAGATATTTGTATTATTAGGGGGAGTCGAACCTCCAAAAATGGCCAAAAAGTGAGCAAGGGAGTGCCGAATTTATAAGCAGAAAAACACTCGAAAAGTAAGCAGAAAATAGCAGCGTTTAGCGCTGCGAGGAAGTAAAGTGCGTAGTGAAGTAGATGTCGTAGACGAAGTCTTGTATAGTTGAGAGTAAAATCCCGAATGAATTTATTCGTTGGCCATGCCTGTACTGCATGCTTACCACGTGCCTACGCATGAGGAGGAAAGCATCGTGCCTAAAACCCCCTTTGACTACACAGAACACATCAGCCTGCAAGCCGACTCTCAGCAGTACTGAGATCTGACCATGAACGTGAGTGACCACGAGAGAAGCTATGAGACTACATCACCGTAGAACTCTCATACTCCCCCCGAACTCACGAATCTTGGTCCTGCAGAAGTGCACGTCCGGCAGCTTCTACCACGTCCTCGATTCCCAGCAACTCCCGCAGCATACAAAACCGCTGCAGTCCGAGTGCTTTGGTGAACATATCGGCAATGTTCTCGTTTGTAGGAACGTAATCGAGAATGAGCTCTGCGCCTTCCACTAGCTCTGCAATTTTGTGACTACGTTTTGCATACCGCTGAACTCCTTCATAGTTTCCTACGCTTTGACACACCTTTAGAGTGCTTTGATTGTCTAGACGAAGTTTAGGAATATGGGTCCATTCCAATATCTACAAGAAGACTTTGGGCCAACATCAGACTTTCCACACATGTGCTTGCAGCGACGAGTTCCGACTTGCAAGTCCCGTCGGTCACAGTTTTCTGCTTTTTGCTTTTAAACCCGAAGCTCCAATTACCTAGTTGCAGAATATATCCCGAGATTGATCTGCTCGTATCGGGGCAATTAGCGTGATCAGCGTCGCTGTAGGCACAATGTTGCAACTTGATGGCAGATTCTGCATCTGATTTGCGATAAACTAATCCGTGGTTCCTTGTACCTATCAAATACTGCAACACACGCTTGGCATTGGAGAAATTCTCCCGGGTATACGATCCAGCATGGCGACCAAGACACCGAACGGCATTGGCAATGTCTGGACGGGTGCAGCTCACTAAGTACTGCAATTTTCCAACCAATTCTCGATATGGTATCGATGGATCGTTGATCTTGCACTTTTCCTTTTCTATGGGTAACATCTTCTCGTTATGTACCTGAGGTGATCCAACCGTTCGCGCCTCATTCATCCGAAAGCGGTCTAGAAGTTGCTCAATATATACCGATTGAGATAGGCACAGCAGTACGCCCGGTTCGTAAACTATTTCCATTGAAAGCAAGTGCTTCACTCGACCAAGGTTCTTCATCACAAATTTGAGCCGAAGCTCTTCAATCACACTGTCAATATCAGACAGCATACCAACCACCATCATGTCATCCACATAAACTGTGACCATGATAATTCTTCCATCAATATGCTTCACATAGAGACCGACATCGAACGCACTTCGACGAAACCCGATCTCTACCAAGTAAGCATTGCAATGTCTGATACCAGATTCTTGCAGCTTGCTTAAGGCCATAAATGCCTTTTTGAAGCAAACACACCCGTCCCGTTCCATCATCGAAGAACGTGGGCTGTTCCATGTAGATCGTCACACCTTTTCGGACACTATTCAGGAAAGCGGTTTCCACATCGACATGCTTGGCCTCCAGACCAAGTAACAGTGCAATTAAGAGTACCAAAATCATCGTAACGATCCTTACGACTGGTGAGTATGTATCCCAATACTCAACCCCAAATCGTTGCTTGAAACCATGAATTACCAACCTCGCCTTGTACCGAATGACATTTCCATTCTCGTCTCGCTTAACGCGAAGTACCCACTTGGTAGTGAGCACTTTTACCCGCTTTCCATCAGGCGACTTTGGTCTATCGACCATTATCCATGTTCCATTCTTTAACAACGACTCGTACTCGGCTCTCATCGCAGCTTGCCACTCTTCTCGTTGAGGTGATCGCAGTGCCTCTTCCACTGATTCTGGTGTTCCAACGAATTCTTCCTCCAGCATCAGCTGGTATCCATCAAGCCTGCAACTTGTTCGTCTTACTCTTGTCGATCGTCTGACAGGATTCGTAGGTTGTTATCGCTGCCTGCGTGACTGTCGTCCTATATTCCCGCTACCTGGAACACGGCGTACCGTCTTTGATGCACGCGCTGTCAATCCGGTACTACTGGTTTCCGAATTAGAGCTGGTTGGGCTGCCCATAGCGGGGCTTGCATTTCCGTTGGTTGTGTCGTCATCAGGACCAGGTACTGCTGCATCATCAAGGGCTGGTCTAACGGGATTATGATTCAAATGCTCATTAACCACAGCATCATATTCCGATTCATCACTGCTGCTGGAATCTTGCCCTGAGCCTGACTCGCTTATGCGTCCGGAGTCATTGTACTGCAATATCGTATCACCCACCGACTGTACTGCATCAGCTCTCACACTGTCTTTCGCCACATATTCTACTGGTAATGGCATAAAGGGGATCTTGTCGTAACATCCACTTTTTCCCATTAATAGTGCAGAAATGTATCTCTTGCTGACCGTAATGTCCTCCCGAAACGTCACATCTCGAGCTTCGATAATTTTTCCTGTTCGTAGGTGCAGCAAGCGATATCCCGTTGTTGACTGAGCGAATCCCAACAACATAGCTGGTTCTGCCTTCGGACTTAACTTGTGTTTTCGCTTAGCAACGTGAACAAAACCCACTGACCCACAGACACGAATTTTACTCACATCTGGCACTTTGTCAATTAGCTTCTCGGAAGGAGTCATACCTTTCAGCGCTTTGGTAGTACTCACGTTGTCGATATCCACAATGTATTGTAACACTTCAGGCCACAATCTGTTAGGCAATTCTGCCGCGTGCATCGCTGCTCGCATTTTGTTCACCAGTACTCCATTCAACTTCTCCACGAGTGCGTTTTCCTCCGGTGAGTACGAGTGAGTAGGAATGTGCCGTATTCCGTGCGCTTCCAAAACAATCTCAGCTCTGCGTTGACAAATTCTCCACCGCCGTCACTCGTGAATGTTTTAATTCTGTGACCTTGTGCCAACAACTCCGTCACCAAGTTGATGGTGTTGGCGTTTGCATCATTTTTGTGCTTCAGTGGAAAACACCACTTGTATCGCGAACCTTCATCTTGTATTAACTGGAAGTATCGCGTGGCTCCGAAACCAGGTAAATACTTTCCCATATCGCATGTATCAGACATGAGGCGCTCATAGTTAATTTTGGTACGCTTCTCCTCAGCACGCGATTGTATGACATCCTTTTCCGTTTTGCAGACATACAGCTTAAGCACTTAAAGTGCTTCTTGAGCAGTTCAGCTGGTATATTCATGCCCGCGACGGTTCCATGATCCATCATGTGCTTGATCGCTGCCACATTGAGATATCCAAGACGCTCGTGCCACCACATCAACGCATTAGCATTGGCGTCAATAGCCAGCATCGCAACTCCATCAACTAGACCATCACACTCAACTGTTTTCAGCCAATAGTACTTGCCTCTCTTACTAAATTCGAGACGTTCACCAGTGCACGGTAAGTCCAGATATATTCTGCGTATGCCATCACGTTCACATTTGCTTGTCATTTCCCATCCGTTGTCTTCCATCACTCCTAAGCTGATCAGATTCACGGATCCATGTGGGGAGTACTCCACGTTTGTAAGCTGTAACGCTACCAGGCCAATACCGCTGTGGTCAACCGCATTAACTGCTACTTCGCCACTCATGACTCCGTGGGTCACCTGACCATCCCACACTTTGAAACTCAGTTTTGACTGCTTCTGTGTAACAAAACTGTCGCGGTTTGTACAGACATGTGTTGATGTACCAGTGTCAAGCATCCATTCGTTCGTACTTCTTCCTGGTTGCATTTCCTGAACCATTTCAACCATATTGTCGTCCTCGTTGCTACTGCTTTCATCTTGACCTCTGTTTAGAAACGCCGCTCTATTAACCCGTGTTCGTTCTTGATTTTCGCATTCTGTTTCTGTTGAAATTCCTTTCCTTTCTTCGCTAACCTTGCCCGTTTTCTTTCACTTTTGCTTGCTTGTTCTTGTACTGGTAGCAATCTCTTTTCAAGTGCCCTGGTTTCTTACAATGATAGCACTTGGGCAACGGCTTTCTACCACCTCTGCTGCCGTGTCCACCCCCACAGCCGAAATTAGGTGAAAACTCTCCAGGCCCACGATCACCACGTCCTCTCATCATACTCATCACTTCACCACCTTGACCTGCCATTCGGTCTCGCTCGTCTCGTGATCGGAGAGCGTTTGTGACTTGTAACAGCGTCAGCGGGCGTCCCTCTCGCGATGGTAAGTCAAACTGCTGCACAAGTTCTCTGTGAGTCATAGCCACGCCCATAAGCAAAAGACGAGCCATTTCGTCGTCAGTAATTGTGTGCTCAGTACCGACGTTTTTCAGTTGTTGTCGTAGTTGTGTCATAATTTTCAAGTAGTCTGTCATTAACTGATCCGGTTGATGAGAGCATTGGTATAGTTGACGTCGTAATAAGACCGCATACGAAAAATCGCGCTGAGTGTAGTCGGACATTAATAATTCCCACATCTCTGCCGCCGTTGACAATCCACATACCTTTAAAGCGTCATCATTTTTACGTCCACCACGTAGTCCACGCAAAATGGTAGCACGTGCCAGGCGGTCACGTCTATCGAACTCTGCTTGTTCGGCATCTCCATTCTCCGGCCGCGTTTCAGCTCCTATCATAATTCTCCATGCGTTCCGTTCATCCAAGTAGAGTTCCAACTCAGCTCGATAGAGCTCGAACGTTCCTTCAAATAACGGAGGCTTAGTAGACCCCCGAACAAAATTGACCGCAGCACCTTCTGCACCAGCAGGAGCAGCTTCGGTTCCTTGATCACCCATGACTTCGGTCTTGTACAATTCGACTTGTACACTTCACAAAGCAAAACACTTTGGGCTCATAACCTAGCAGCGTTTAGCGCTGCGAGGAAGTAAAGTGCGTAGTGAAGTAGATGTCGTAGACGAAGTCTTGTATAGTTGAGAGTAAAATCCCGAATGAATTTATTCGTTGACCATGCCTGTACTGCATGCTTACCACGTGCCTACGCATGAGGAGGAAAGCATCGTGCCTAAAACCCCCTTTGACTACACAGAACACATCAGCCTGCAAGCCGACTCTCAGCAGTACTGAGATCTGACCATGAACATGAGTGACCACGAGAGAAGCTATGAGACTACATCACCGTAGAACTCTCATAGAAAACAGCGAAGGGGGTGTCGATCCTGATCTCTCATTATTGACTATAATTGTTATTTATACGAGAAATTCTCATCCCCCTCCCTCCATTCCGCAATTCCTGCGAAGATGCCGAAGGTGAATGATCGCAAGCGATTCCAGCGTGAGGTTGCGGCTGCTGGCCATTACCACACTCGAGGAAGAAGACAAACAGGACATCAAGAATGAGAAACAGCTTCTATTTTCCAAAGTGAAGGATCTATCTGAGGTTTTGCTGCTTGTGCAGTCGTCCTGCTGTCTTGTTTCTCAAGAACGTGTTGGTTGAATTCAACGACGAGTTGAGGGACTCCGATGTTTCATCAAGCGAGGATGACGAAGATCAATTCTTCGATACCTACGATTCTGACGATGACGATGACCCGTTCGTCTTTCGACGGCTAGTTAAGTACCGTGCCATTGCTAAGGGACATCAGCCGGTGGAATTCTGTGGTTTCGTGCGCAACAAGTTACAGTCTGAACGGTGTTGATCCCTCTCTAACCTCTCGACGCACCCGTCGAAGTCAACTCTGCTCACGTCAATCGTCATGATTCAATGCCAGACAACCTGGAAGACATCGCGGAAGGCTTCGCGAACGTCATGAAGGAGAGCAGCACACCTGCCAACCAGACCATCAGTATTGCTGTGGGTGAGGCCCCGAAGAGCGAGGACAGCGTGATAACTAACATTTCACTTGGCTTTATTAGGTCAATTCAATGAGCGAAAGCGTTCGCAAGTAACGAATGTCCACTTGCAGCTTCTTTAGAACACCAGCACCCACAGCATTAGTTTTCTTGTTTAATCAATGCCATTACGATTGTCAAAGTCTTAGTCTCAACTGTATTCTTGGTTAACATCCATTTTCTTCACCTTGGGGTTGCCGCCGACATCAGGATTGTCAATGGTGCCATGAATTGTTACGAAGTTGCTTTCATCCTCCATCCACGTGACAATGATACGATAATCGTCACGGGATAGGTGGACTTTTTGAGAAAGTTCTATGTCGCTCATGCTCCCGCGCGCTATACTCACAGAGTAGATGGTATGTTCAAACGTTGATCGCTATGCGTGAAGTCTGCTTCTTACATGAAAGGCGTAGAAATGAAAGTGCTCGCCATCACTACAGGTGCTTGCATGTAAAGGGGGAGGGAACGAGGGAACAAGGGATGGAGGGAACTGCTTATCTTTTTCGGACTGCTTATTTTCTATATCAGCCACCTCCGGAGGTGGCTTGTTCTGAAATTGAGCAGAAAATCATTGGAAAAATAAGCAGAAGTCAGCGAGACAATTGAGCACGTTTTTTGCATGGTTCGACTCCCCCTATTGTGTCCGTTCTACAAAGTATTATTTTGAACAAAATACAACAATTTGCAAGATTTGTAAAAGTATCACAATTATGGTTTTCTTATTATCATTTCGGAGCCCTGCTCCGAGAACTAGCCTCTGAAGGCAGTAGCGCTACTATCCTCACACACGCTTTATATTAAGCTGGAGTTGCGTGAACATCAGTCGGCAGATCTGGGATTCTGGAATTTCTTCGGGCGAAATAGGACTTTTCGCCCGTAAAATTTACCATATTCTCTGAGGATGTCCATGCTTGGGTCAACTTCCCAAACATATCTATCAAACTTTAAACGCTTGCTTAACGTTTCAGTAGTTTGTCCATCACGCACCCACTTTTCAAATAGTGGTTATGGCGTAGCATAAAGACTCGACTACCTCCCCGCGTCTTTGTCTTCGATTTCAGCGCTCCAAACTCCTTGTCAAAGGGATCTTCCTTGTTGGTAACGAACTGGCTGTTAGCTACTCAGCCGCAAGTAAGTGCTCCTTTGGTACAATACTAGACAACTAGAGGCAATGCTTTAGGCTGGGAGGACAGAGAATGCAACTATTAGAAGCTTTAAAAGTGGTGAGGAAATTTGCGTTCTCAGCTGCAACCCAAAAGACATTGGAACACATAGTCTGCGTAAAGGGAGCAGTTCATATGCACTCGGAAAGTAAATGGGCGAAAATCTCGGTAATTTTCATTAGCGTTGTGCCAGTCTGCGTATGGTGATACGCTCTTGGGACCCAGATTTGCTGAGGTAAAACGCTCACTGGTTTGTAAACACTTCATATTGCGAAAAGTTTAGGGACACTTCCTAATCGGACACCTCGCATATTCTGCGAGTTGGAAGCCGCTACCACTGGTAGAGTCCACTGCATTACAACTACAGCCACTACAGTGATTAGTCTGAGCACAGATTGCATAGACTAATTTTGAGCTTTGACTAATTTTGAACTTCTAAATTAGTCTAAGATTCAATGAAATTAGAGGAGTGCCTTTTTGCCACCCGTACTATTCATCACTAAAAAACGTACCGACTTGCCTTCATTATTACCGATCGAGTCATTTTGGTGCCTGTCTCTCTATGGACTTGTAGTCCAATTTTTCAATTTCTTTATTGCCTGCAAATTCCTCAGAATACTGCTTGATGATTTCCTATAGATGAGAGAAGAGTTGACTTGTAACTAGACTCCATCTTTATTCAAAGCTTAGCTGCAGCGCATCACAGTATTGCGAGCGAAGTAGGTATCACTCTGTAGTGGATGGCGGCTATAAAATACCTGGGACCTGAGATGGCTCCTAGTGTACAGCCGACCCGAACCTCAGTCGAGATCGAGTCGAACCTTGCCCAACTACGTGCTAGTATACAAGACATGCACAAAGCAGTGGCGGACGCCAGACTCAAGCAGACTCTACTCAACAAGAAGAAAGAGCGAGGCGACAACATGGTGAATTTCAGCGTGGGTGACTTCGTACTGCGATCAAGGGTGGACGAGAAAGGGCAGAACAAATTGCTAGTCACCTGGATTGGACCCTACGTAGTCACGGAGGCACAACCGTACAACGTCTTCAAAGTGAAGCACCTCGTGACTGGCGCAGAAGCGGATGTACACGCCTCTCGGTTGAAGTTCTTTGCCGACAAAGACCTGGAAGTAACGGAAGAGCTCCTAGAGCACATCGCTTCCCAGAGTATCATGTTGCGAGTGCGCGAGCTGATGCACCATCGCTGGAACAACATGAGCCGCTGCTATGAAATTCGAGTCGGGTGGCACGGATTGGAAGCAATAGAAGACTCGTGGGAGCCTCTGGCTACTCTGCACAAAGACGTGGGGACGTTAGTGCAGGAGTATGTTACTAGAACAAAAGACTCAAAGCTTGCGCGACACCTCAAAGCGTTAGAAACGTCAGGAAAAAGACGTTAAGCTTTAGTGTATACATGTATACCCCTTCACATAGTGGTCTGTCAGTCACTAAATAAAGGTTTTCCTTTCATACAGTGATTGTTTTGGTCATTTCCTGGAGGATTTGCATGGTCAGTTTGTTCCAACTGCAACGTGTTGAAGTTGGTAACATAGTGTGTACAAATAGATGAGTCATAATGACATCGTCATCACCGTGTGGTGACTCACAAATGGTGAGTATTTGTGATACAAAAAGTACAAGCCTAATATACGGAGTGGTCAAATTGGGCTTAAGAGGGGACTGTAGTGGATGGCGGCTATAAAAGCCCAACCACGACCACCGTATTGCAGTCGAGTACAACATGTGCTTGAAGGCAGCTACAGTGTTGTGGCTGACCTGCAGTTGGAATGCCTCCTGACAGCAAGTAGTGGCTGGGTGGGCATCAAAGCTGTTATAACAGCTTGTACTCAGGCTGGTAAGGATTGAAGTTGTGAACATCTGCCATAGCCGAGCAGGACGCCCCACTAGGACGCTGGTGGCGGCGATGTAGTGTAGCGATTCGACATGCATGTTTTCCTAGTTCACTTTTACATTTGCCATCAAGTCGACAACTACAATACACTCGGCTAGACAACTGAAGGAAGTGCCAGCTTCCCCTACCGGTGTTCGAGGTTTTCAAGTGCGACCTACTACAAAGAATTCTTTTGTGATCAAGGTCAAGATGACAAGATCTACGAGGAGCAACCCGACGACAAATGTGCCTTCGAGTACACCAACGGACGACTCGTCTACGGTGCCAATGGCACTGTTCATGCCCCTCGCAGCACCGCAACTCAAGAGCACGTCACATGCAGCGCTTGTGCAATGGAGAAAACTGCGGAATGAATATGAAGACGAGGTAGCGATGCGCTGCAACAACGATCCAGGCAAGACGGCAGAAATCCTCGTGAGCGTTAAGAAATCATTCGACTCGAGGCCCCTTGCTGCCTGGTGCGACTTTGAGTGGGATATCAATGTTGCTGACGTCACCGATGACTTCATTTTGAAAAAGATTGATGAAATCATTTCCTCCATCAAGAACAACTCCGTCCCCGACGTAGCTGCTTTGTTCAAGGAGAACGTCGTCATGGATATGCGAGAGTCAGATGTACGAGAACGTGTGATGCAATATTTCGTCAAGAGCCGTGAGTTCATCGACGAACAGGGTTGGCAGGGGTTCTACACTGGAAATGAAGGGTCCCGATTGAAGTGCAAATTGCTGGTCGATTCGCTAGAGCCTCGCAGTCTCCGCGATGAAGTCGCTGCCATCGTGAAGTATCAGAACCGGACGGCCAAGGAGGACGAGAAAGAGCTGTTTAGGCTCATCTTAGAGAAAGCTCTTGATCAAGACAGAGACTTTCAACGTCGTAAGCGCTCCCGGGGCAAAGATATTTCTGAGACAAGGCGAAAAGATAACCAGTCTGAAAGCATTAACGGCCAACCACGTACAAAGTACCGCAAGGTAGAACGTGGTGACAAGCCTACTGCGAAGAATAACGGTCCAAGGGTTAACCAAGGACAGAAGAAACCCGAAAAAAGGGACTCCACCCCTCCGACTGGTGGATGTCTAAAATGCAGGGGTGACCATTGGCTTATCCACTGCAAGGAAGCCTCTGGTGATGAGGAGAAGGAGCTGCTTCGCCAAATGCATGAACGGCGCAACCAGAACAAAGGGCTGATGCAGACAGGGCGCGATGCGTGAAAGTTAAAGCGCATCCGGGACTGCATCTCAAAGCATGATAACATCATAGTGCTGGACGGGAGATTGTCCATGCCCTACTGCGCTGATTCTGGGGCTGAAATGAGCATCATAAGTGCTCAGAAGCTGAAGGAGCTTCGCGAGTTGGGTAGTCTCGTGCAAACTACCAAGCTGAAGCGTTCTATTATCTGTCAGACAGTTGGCAAGCATGAGCTGACCGCTGATCGATCAGTGCATATGCACATCCTGTTGCATACAGCAGCTGGACCAGTGAGGCCTGTGAAGTCGTTTGAGGTGTTGGTTATCGAGGAAGATGAAGATGAATTTCTTCTCGGTGAGGATATACTGGATGATTCAGGCATCAGCATCGACCGGCAACTTGAACAACTAGCGCGCCAAAGCAAAACAGAGGACGATGATCCGACTGCTTCCAGTGACGAGACCTGGATCGGTTGTGTACCGGATGAGGAAGTACGACAAGCAGCGGAGACGATGATTAGCAAGGCAATTGAGAATGGTTTCCCACCCGACGAAGAGGATAAGCTACGCACCATAGTGTTCATGTATGACATTTGGCGACTTCGATTGGGGCCAGATCCACCTGCAAAAGTGCCACCACTAGATATTCGACTGAAGAAGGGTGCAGCGCCGTATCGATGTAAACCAAGGCAGTATCCACCCCATCTGAGGAAATTCCTGAAGGAGTTTAACGAAGATCTGGTGCGACTTGGCTGGGTATTAGAGAATCCATCCAAGGTGGACATGTCCAGCGCTGCCGGTTCGAAAGCCAGGAAAAGAAGACTACAGACAAACGAACGACTACCGGCCTGTCAATGCTCTGACAGAACCGATTGCAGGCGTGATGCCAGTACTTCAAGTGATAACAGAGCACGTCCGAGACATGGAGTTCTTCGGTTTTTTTGACTTCATAAAAGGCTTTTGGCAATTGCCACTTGCCAAAGCCTGCCAAGAAATCCTAAGCTACATGACTGACGCCAAAGTTTTCACTCCAACACGGGTGTCACAAGGATGTTGTGATGCTGCACTACATTTCCAAGTCATGATGGAGACATGCTTCAAGAAGTTGCTCTACAAACATCTCTTGATCTGGATAGATGACCTTTTGCTCTATGCTGCGACTGTGGATACCTACTTGGAGAAACTGGAGGAACTTTTTTCGCTCATGAACGATTTTGGTCTAAAGCTAAGTGCTGCTAAGTCGAGTTTGTTTCAGCGCTCGGTGAAATGGTGCGGGAAGATAATTAGCGGAGAAGGAGTCAAACACGATCCGGACCGAATTAAAACCCTGAGGGAGATGCCACTGCCAACAACCGCTGGAGAGCTCCAGCAATTCCTGTGCGCTTGCAATTGGATGCGTGATAGTTTGATTAGCTATGCCAGCCATGTGAAGACTCTACAAATGCGTCTAGACCTAGCGTTGGGGACTGGAAAGAGAACGAAACGTGCTGCAAACAAAATTGCAGTGACGTTCACAACCGAGGAACAGAAAGCGTTTGCGCGTGTGAAGGACTGCCTCTCGACAGCAGCACTGCTCGCTCACCCCAGTCCTGATGGTGTTCTCTCCGTGTTCACCGATGCATCGGACGTTGGCTGGTCTGTCATTGTGACCGATATTCCTGAGTGGAAAGAAGGTGAAGCCATCGCTAACCAACAGCATCGACTACTCCAATGTCTGAGTGGTACATTCACGGGCTCTCAGGAAAACTGGAGCGTGATTGAAAAAGAAGCTTTTGCTATTGTGGCAGCATGTGACAAGCTGTCACACCTTCTACTGAGGCCGACAGGATTTCGCTTGTACTGTGATCACAGAAACTTGATTCATGTTTTCGCTCCTGACGAGACTGTTAAAAAACATATCCGAGGGAAGCTTTTGAGGTGGGCGCTCAGACTCGGTGAATTCCGCTACGAGATTCATCACATAGCAGGAGAAGCGAATGTTTGGGCAGATATGGTATCACGGTGGGCTCGATTGCCAGCCACACCACGTGTACGCAGAGTGACAACCCGCAGCCAGGAAGATACTGGCCGATTACTTCTCAGACCTCTAGACGATGGAGATTTTGTGTGGCCTACTCTCGAAGACGTTGCCCGTGCTCAGAGCAAATTCGGGCTAAAATCTGACCGGAAGCTCTGTACAGAAGGTGACGACGGGGTGTACCGAAAGGATAACAAGCTGTGGATCCCCACTGGTGCTAAAGATCTGTTCCGACGCGTGTGTATCATTGCCCACTGTGGACCTCAAGGACATCGAGGCAAGGACGCCATGTTGGCACACATCGGTCGCGTATTCCATGTTCCCCACCTTCGTCCCTGTGTGGACAGGTTTCTGGCAAGCTGCCTTCTATGCCATCATGTGAAAGGGGGGAAGATAGTCCCAAGGCCTTGGAGTGAAACATACCGCTGTCAAGAAAGGAACCAAGCGCTGCATTGGGATTTCCTTTATCTAGGCGAGGCCTATGGTGACCTACAGTACCTACTAGTGCTAAAGGATGATGCTAGTCATTATTGTGAGCTGGTCAAATGTGAAACACCTACAAGTGAAGTTGCAGCTGACGCACTCATGGACTGGCACAGCAGATTTGGGATTCCTCGAGATTGGATCAGTGACCAAGGGACCCATTTCAAGAACGAAGTGATCGAAGAGTTGTGTACCAGAATGAAGTGCAAGCAGATATTCTCCCCCACCTACAGCCCATGGATTAACGGGTCAGTGGAACGTGTAAACCGAGATATCCTGCAAGTCTTACGAGTGCTTATACTAGACTACAAACTCAACCACAGAGACTGGCCGCGGCTAATTCCTATTGTCCAAGCCAGTCTAAATCACACAACCGTGCCTTCACTGGCAGGAAAGACGTCGTGTGAGCTGTTCACTGGGCTAGAGCCACCATCGCCGCTTCAGGCTATATACCTGGGACCTGAGATGGCTCCTAGTGTACAGCCGACCCGAACCTCAGTCGAGATCGAGTCGAACCTTGCCCAACTACGTGCTAGTATACAAGACATGCACAAAGCAGTGGCGGACGCCAGACTCAAGCAGACTCTACTCAACAAGAAGAAAGAGCGAGGCGACAACATGGTGAATTTCAGCGTGGGTGACTTCGTACTGCGATCAAGGGTGGACGAGAAAGGGCAGAACAAATTGCTAGTCACCTGGATTGGACCCTACGTAGTCACGGAGGCACAACCGTACAACGTCTTCAAAGTGAAGCACCTCGTGACTGGCGCAGAAGCGGATGTACACGCCTCTCGGTTGAAGTTCTTTGCCGACAAAGACCTGGAAGTAACGGAAGAGCTCCTAGAGCACATCGCTTCCCAGAGTATCATGTTGCGAGTGCGCGAGCTGATGCACCATCGCTGGAACAACATGAGCCGCTGCTATGAAATTCGAGTCGGGTGGCACGGATTGGAAGCAATAGAAGACTCGTGGGAGCCTCTGGCTACTCTGCACAAAGACGTGGGGACGTTAGTGCAGGAGTATGTTACTAGAACAAAAGACTCAAAGCTTGCGCGACACCTCAAAGCGTTAGAAACGTCAGGAAAAAGACGTTAAGCTTTAGTGTATACATGTATACCCCTTCACATAGTGGTCTGTCAGTCACTAAATAAAGGTTTTCCTTTCATACAGTGATTGTTTTGGTCATTTCCTGGAGGATTTGCATGGTCAGTTTGTTCCAACTGCAACGTGTTGAAGTTGGTAACATAGTGTGTACAAATAGATGAGTCATAATGACATCGTCATCACCGTGTGGTGACTCACAAATGGTGAGTATTTGTGATACAAAAAGTACAAGCCTAATATACGGAGTGGTCAAATTGGGCTTAAGAGGGGACTGTAGTGGATGGCGGCTATAAAAGCCCAACCACGACCACCGTATTGCAGTCGAGTACAACATGTGCTTGAAGGCAGCTACAGTGTTGTGGCTGACCTGCAGTTGGAATGCCTCCTGACAGCAAGTAGTGGCTGGGTGGGCATCAAAGCTGTTATAACAGCTTGTACTCAGGCTGGTAAGGATTGAAGTTATGAACATCTGCCATAGCTGAGCAGGACGCCCCACTAGGACGCTGGTGGCGGCGATGTAGTGTAGCGATTCGACATGCATGTTTTCCTAGTTCACTTTTACATTTGCCATCAAGTCGACAACTACAATACACTCGGCTAGACAACTGAAGGAAGTGCCAGCTTCCCCTACCGGTGTTCGAGTTCTCTGGATATTTACTATCCAGAGTTTTAGGTGGGATCGCAGACCGTCTGGAAACTTGTATAAATACATAGATCAGTACATATCGTAATTTTATGAAACTTCACTCTCTATTACAAAGAGTCACAAACGGTCGGGAAATCGAATACCTGTCCTCATTTTTATCACGAACAGGTGAATGTTGACCCATCCGGACACTAACAACCTTCGTACGACCTAACAATAAGTAACATTCGTGCAGCATTCACGTAACATCCACTGGACCTGATGCGGCGCTAGAAACAGTTTTTGTGGCGAAGGAATGGCGAGGATCGATGATTGGCTTGATGATCCAGTGCACGAAAAACGTATCAAGCCATTTCAAGCTAGCGAATGGCTCTATTGGGACTGTTGTTGCAATCACGCTAGCTGAAATGATGATATTCAAGTGCGTATCGTTGATGGATTTGAAGAGCATTAACAATCTCTACCTCCTGATGTTGTATTCGTCAAGCTTAAGGATTATTCAGATTGCTCCTTTCACCCGGTGCCTGCCAACGATACGAGAGAGGAATCAGCGTGAAATTGCCAGATCGACAGTTCTCTGTATGCATACGTCAAGTGCCGTTGGTATTTGCATACTCTCTCACTACGGAAAAATGCCATCCAATACGACGTTCACCACAACGATCATCATGTTATGTTGCGGTCAAAACTTTACGTCAGCTTTATCTCATGACGCCCCTTTAAACCAGTTTCTGGAGTACTTAATTCCAAGTCAAGACGCACTTCGAGAGAGCTTGAGACCGCTGGCACGAACAATCTGTCTCTAAGTATTTCAATTGCTAAATTTCTAGTGCATGTTATATAAGGCTTCATCGAGGATGTTTTGCTAACAAATTTATTGTGTAAAACAGGTCGGTATAAATATCCAGAGCTTCTCCGGGCAACGCACGGCATTAGTTTTTCAAGTGCGACCTACTACACACTCTTACCTTGCTTCTGATTCACTTCTCTAACAGCAGCAGCTGCTAATTGTAGGAAGAAACCAAACCACGTCGCCAATTTGGCCCATTTTCAAGACTAATTTTGACAATTTAGCTCAGACAAATTGTGAATACACCATAAATAAGTCTGACATAGGCTAATTTTGAGCTCAAATTAATACTAGTAGCAGGAATAGACCGCTGTGGAAGTCTATGACTGAACTGGAGACACATTTCAAGCAACACTCTGACCACCAAATCTACACACTTTTTTGTAATAGTAGCCTCAGTCTGTGGACTATCGACTCAGGCAACATTTGCGAATTAAAGATATGGCCTCCCGCACAATGAAATAAGATTGGTTAGGCTGTTCAGCCAGCTAAAGCTGTCCTCCTAGTATAACTCCTCATTTCCATCACGCAGTAGATTGGGGCAAACATGATTTGCATTGCAGAGAGTCGACGGGCGCGGTGAGGCGGGTCAACTTTAGCTGGACAGAGGAAAACCTAAAGTGAGGTCTACTCCCACTACCTGGCTAGTATTACCGTGATCTAAATGTGTTCATTGCGTCGCAGCCTCTCATGCCTCCTCACGTCTTGAACTCTTATGCTCCCGGAAATAGCAGTATCCATTAACAGGATACTCCACCTATGTTATTATAAATTGTTGTCAAGATGATAGCGAGGTTAATAGGTCGTGTGCGAAGAACCAGATGAAATAGAAGAGGTACTTCCAACTATCACTGTACCTTCGGCTCACAAGTCGCTCGTCTGAAATAAAACGCTATGTCCTACTCACATCCATTTCCAGATATTCATCAATCACTGTCATAGTTCCAACAGCTAGTGGCTACACTCGGAGCGCATTAACCTGACTTCAATTGAATTGATGCGGAGGCACATTATTGAAACAAGTGAAATAGGTACCCTACGTCTTGGTTGACTGGTGTCTTAACAGTTACCAGGTCGTATCCTAAGTAAACATATCAAGCACTCAGCGTACGATAAAGCGATCATCTAGTTGCTAAAGTGTTTTTGTTTCATGACGCGACGAATTGTCTGAATAGCCCAACCGTTCAAACCAGCAGATTGAATCTCGTCACCGTTACCATTGTATAGGACGCGGCTGCACCAAATCTTGCCGAACTCCTTTCGGGCTGCACATTCAGTGGTATAACGGCAAACTCGAACGTTACCCCACCCTTCCTCAGTCGCGATGATCCAGTTTTTGCCGTCACGATGTTGGTGATATTCGTTGGCATTTAGGGATTCGTGTTGGCTACTCCGGTGTGTCTTGACGATTGCGGCAATTCCTAACCCGAGTGCTGCAGGAACTGCAACGGTTGCTGCTGTAATTCCAACAGGAACTACTCCAAGGGCACCGATACTTTGGCACATGGCGACAGTGCTCCCACTGGCGACTCCACCCCCTCCTGCGATCGCAGCACTTGACATGATACCAGCAGCTATCGATTCCGCGGCGATTCCAGTCGCTGTAAATCCAACCATTTGGACAATTGGAACTGTAGCAGCGGCAACGGTGGCCCCTATAGCTGCTCCTGCACCCGCGCCGATAGCCAAAATATTGTGTGTGTTCTTTTCTTTACCAGACATACCGTGATCAAGCGAACTTCTGAAGTGAGTAGAACAAGCTGAATCCTTCAGTTAGATGGGATAGGACTTCTACAAATTACCAAGAAAGTTTTGTGGAAAACTGAGCATCTGGCCTAAGATCGGCTGACAACCTTTTGTTTCAGCCTTCTTATGGATAAGACTCCAAGCAAGCCAAACGCGTATTATGGGCGTAAACAAATATTTTTTAGAGATTTCTAACGCCGTGAACGTTGAAGCGTTTACCGCAAGTGTGAATTCGAAACTAATTCATTTTTACCAAGAAGCAAAGCTAAAGGTGTGTTAGACCGATCCCATTTAGATACTTGGACCCTCACTTGTCAGCTGCGTATTGGTCCAGTACAAGCTGGCGGACAGCACCAGTAGCTTGTGTCGCAATTTCCCACAACATAGTCCAGTACTTGGCAATAACAGCAGTAGACTGGTGGGTAGCAGTCAAACACCACTCCAATGCAGCCTCAACGTGACTTCCTGAGTTTTCCAACACACACTTGACCAGACTACATAGATACAGCCACGATTGAGTTCCCTTCAAAGCAACGACCTGCATTGTAGCTGCGTTACGAGAAACTACCAGGCTGTTGTTCCCCACCACCCACGCCGGTACAATCGCGTGAAGGCGATCCAAATTGTCATTGGCATCTTGTAGCTTTGCCATAAGCATTTGCGTCTCAGTGACTTCTATCGGCTGAAGCACAAATTGGTACTCGGGTGTCCACACAACTTCAGCAATCGAGAATTTCAGCAAAAAATCGAGACGCATTCGTCCCTCACTCATAGCGATCAAATCTACTTCAAAGTCGGTGTCTCGACTTGGATCCGAGCGACTAAGACTCATCTGCGTGATTTAACAGTTTGATTTTGAAACCAAGGAAGAATTTTGGAAATGTACTTACTGCTAGATAGTCCATAACAATTGCTTGAGGAATGCCAGCTCCCTTGAGTGCGAAATCATTCACAGACGACACAGAGCATTGCCTACAATCACAGGTGTTATTGGGAACTATTTAGGACAAAGAACATCGAACTAAATTACCATTGCTGCTTCGTGGTCTGGTGCTCAAGCCAGATTTTGATAGGCGTCACTGAAAAGCGGAACACCGCGTCTCGCTGGGAGCTGAACGTCGCCTTCCCAATCGTCTCTGTTGCCTTCGATGATTCCGCCATAGTGTTTTACCGGTTCTAGTTCCAATTCAAAAATGGCCATAACATCGCTCCAACCATAACCTTGTCCCGAGTAGTCAATAGTGATCTACATTGCTGACGAATGAGTATATTCATCTCGCCGCAATTATTCTAAGAACAGTGCTTGATGTCTATGGACATGGCAAACTTTACTGTCGAATAACCTGAAATTAGTGAGCCACCTCACTGGGTCAGGTGACGAATCTGGGATCCGTAGGTGGCGCGTCAATTTTCAAGTGAAGATCATTGCGCAGGACAGCATTTGTCACTTAACAAGGATAACAAGGAGTCGATTGAATAAACTTAGTCACCACCAAATTTGCTTTTTCCTGTCGTTTCAATAGTTTTTCAGCGGTTAGGAAGGTTTATTTGGTAGTTCACTTTTTAGTTAGCTTGGTGACAATGGTTTCGTTGTCACAGCTGAAAGACGCATTAACGGCACTTGGAGTGTCGACGGCGACAGGAGATTTGAGAGGAGAAGCGAGACGAGATGAATTGGCGAAAAGACTGCATCACGCGAGGATGATGAGTGGTGAAGTGGCAGGTTTAGCGAAAAGTGGAGATGATGAACCTTTTGGAGAAGCTAGAAAAGAGTTGGAAACACTGTCACTCTCAGAGCTGCGTAGCGCGTTGGAGTTGCGGCAGATTTCAACTAGAACTCCAGGATTGAAAGGGGAAGCACGTCGTCATGCGTTGGTTCAAAGGTTAATGAACGGTTTTAGTAAGCAAATACAGAGTGTTAGGGACGATTTGGCTAGTGGTCGATCTGACTCAAGTGACGAAGTTGAAGGCGATGACACTAAGTCAGAGGCGAGTTCGAGTGTGTATTCGACTGCGACAGAGTTCATTTTCTACGATGGTGTGGATACCAAAGGGAGTGGCGTACAACGTAAAACTACGGATTTAATGCCACAACTTTCGTTTACAAAACTAAAGAAACAAGGAAAAGAACCTCAGCCTGAAGGTTTCGATGAGCAAGGCAGTGCAGTAGGTTGTAAAAGCACGGAGCAGATGCAGAGAGATCTCTTTGAGTTGCGGTCCAAATTACACACTAGTCGCCAAGAACAACAGCAATTAGTTGAACAATCGCTGCAGAAAGCTGGGATAGTCACCTCCCTAGGGGATATATCGGCCAGATTGCAAGTTCTTGAAGGAGAACGCCGACGACTACAAGAAAATTATTTTGGCCACGAGCTAGTTACGTCGGATGTTTTGGCTTCGAGTAGTGGCAAGCAGATTCCACTGGAGTTTGTCCAAGAAGATGCATTGGTACTAATTGAGAAACACCAGACAACATTGAAGCAATTAGCTGAGAGGACGAAAGAAGCTATGGCGATGGCTAAATTTCATGCTGCAGAGACTGAATGGGGTACTTCAAAGTCTGCCAGACAAGAAGAAGAACATCTCCTTCAGCAGATTCGACAAGTTGAGTATTCCCTTGCTTCTTCGACCCAATCTTCTTCTTCATTGCCACGAAAAAGCCCCATGTCTTCACTGGACGCTGGAACGCGTGTTGAAACACCGGTTTTGGCTCGTTGTCGATCTAAGCAAGATGATCTGCATTCTGATCTGTGGGATCAATTGGATGCTCGTGAGCGCAGACAACTGCATAACGAACTACGAACTGCTGCATCGTTTCATATTCGGCGCGGTAGGGTGTCAATCAACATCCCGGATTCGGCAGGAACCAGTTTTACGGCAACTCGAGTGCCAACGCAAGCTGAAAAACTTGGGATGAAGGCGCGGTTCATGGAGAAATCCCAGCGCAGCCCAGACGAGATATCTCGGGCGTATCAGGAAGCTTTAGGAGTTGATGACAGCCATGCAGAAAATCTTGGTAACTACGCATTATTCCTTTGCACAGTGTGTGCACAGTTCGACAACGCGAACGCCTACTTTCAGCGAGCTATCAAAGCCGACCCAACGAATGCAAAAAATCTTGCAAACTATGCGAACTTTCTCATGAGGCAACGTGAACAATACGTTGACAGTGAGATTTACTACAAGCGAGCACTGAAAATTGCTGGAAAGGATGTGAATATCATGGGTGGATATGCAGATTTACTCACGACGAGAGCTCGTGAGAATCGTAAAAATCTGCAACATGCTCATCGAATTTTGAAGAAAGCTTTGAGTCTGTCCCCATTGCATGTCAAGAATCAACTACGCTTAGCGTTGGTACTTGCTGACTTGAAAGAGAATGACGAGGCAGAACGCTGTTTTCAACAATTGCTCGACTCTGTGGTGGCGCAACGGAGCATTAACAACGACAGTTTACCAGACATTCAAAATCGACGGGACAATGAACTACTGGTATCTATCTACGAAAAGTATGCTAGTTTCCTGCATCGATGCAGACACTGGGAGCGAGCGAAACGCATGTACGATCAAGCGCTTGCATTAGATTCTCAGCGACCGTCACTTCTCCGGAAATTGTAAGTTGATGGTAGTTTGTTCTCGTTCTTTCACTCTCACGCGTTGGTTGCGCTGTAGCTCGACTTTCTTACGTGAGAGCAAACCATTTCTTTCACCACGAATTGAAAGGATGCCATTTTGTAGCTAGTAGACATCGAGGGTCTAGCGCATTGAGTGTTTACGGAGGTAGGTGGAAGTGGAATGTCATGTGACTGTGAAGACTAGGACTGCTACTAAGTGATGTACTGACGAATTTGCTTGCTAGGTCAAAGTGTGAGTTTCACATGTGGTAGCTGCGAACGGAGGCCGTTCAACAAGACAGTGAAAAGTCCATGAGTCCGAGTTTTCGGTGCCAACACGGCAATTGTGATGTTGAAGTGCGATGGTGTGCCTGGCACATCGCTCTACGGATGGTGAAATCGGCATCATGCGACTTGCTAGTCGTGACTTGATTATTATGGCTGGTTAATTTGCTTCGCGTCAGGCGCTCGATCATGAGATCTATCCTCGCGGTTCCTAAGCTATCGCATCTGTTGCAAGTTTCACTGTTAGTTTGACCTGCATGAGTCCATCGGTAACGATCAAAGCACCACAGATCACTCCTGGACTCTTGGCGAGTTAACAGTCTCCATGATCTGAAGCAGACATCGCTTCGACGAACCGTATCGAGTCAACTACAGCAGCCATGCCATGTCGACTTTGAAGCTGTCCGCATCTCCAGCTGCTTTGGTAGCACGTCGGACAGCAATTTCGACCAGCATTGCGATCTCAACCGTCTCGATCCTCTGTCTGGATCCTTGTCCTCCATCTCGAAGCGGAAGTGAGCTCATTTCCAATTCCCCCTTCTCCCGTTCACAACTACAACGAGCTTCACCCCCTAGAAACATGAAGTTCTTCTCCACCATCGCACTCCTCGCTATCATCGCCCAGTGCACCCAAGGTCACGAAATGCTCCGTTCCGCGACCACCAAGTCGGCGGATTTCGCTGAGGTGACTGGTTCGGGGCCTGACGCCGTTGGCTCCAAGAAGCACAAGCCTCATGATGGTTCGTGGGATGGCAAGAAACCTCGTCACCCCCCACGTCACCCCAAGGGCTCCTTCGATGGCAAGTGGCCTGGTTCGTTCGACGGCAGCTTCAAGGGCCATGGCAAGAACATGCCGTTCCCAGGCAAGGGCAAAGGCAGAGGGAAAGGCAAGAAGAACGGATCGGCCGAGACGGAGCAACAAACAACGCAGAAGGAAGACGCTTCGGATTCGCAATAAACCTGCCGCAACAGTTTGCCTAGAGCTAGGCGTTTATCGTACATGTACTTGACTCCGTTTCAACATTGACAAAGTTGACTTTGATTTCATTTTCTGGTGGTGCACTACACTCGTCAAGGCATCAACACGACAGCTTTACTGGTTATACAACAACATGTAGCTACAGGTGTGTTTGTTGCTGTTGTTGGTTTTACTCGGTGACGTCTCCGTCACGTAGCGGTTGGTACCCCCCTCCATTTCTTCCAACAAGAAGGGCGCTTCCGTCGCGCAATCGACGTCCTGCTCCACTTGGTGGTTGCTGTTCCCCCACCGTGTCTTGGACACTAGTGGGTGGAATTGTTGGTTTGGTTTGCGTCGAAAAGTCGATCAGTTGGTTGTCAAAGGAGCGCACGAAGTCTAGCTGGGCCGTCGTAGATGAATACTGCATTGCAGCAACAAAGAGAGTGAGTGTCGAGACGAACTTCATGGTGTCGATGAAATGATGTGGTGGGGTTTGCACTTGGTACTAGAATGCAAAATGAGAATGACTACTTGTGTAAGTACAAAATGACGCGAGCTACAGGTTTCAGATATTTGGCTTCAACCACACTGTTCTTTCGTGTTGGAATTGTATGCGATCTGGCAGATAAGAGCGCACAAGTACCATCTGCAAGAACCAAACTACAAGTAGCAATATCTATGTCGAAAATCAGGACGCACGTTGGTTGCGTACAATGCGCACAACAGACAACCAGATTGTTTCATTACGACACTGTGACTTTGATGGGTTTGGTCTTGGAAGACACATTCAAGACAACTTACTTCGAAGCAGCCTGAGTAGTGGAGCTTGCAGCTGTAGTGGCGGTGGATGCTGCCGTCTCGGTGGTGGACGACTCCTGCGTTGTGTCCATGAGATTGGAGAGGCTGTTGATACTTGTCCCCGTTCCCGTACTCTCAGTTGGCAGACTTAAGGAAGAGATATCATTCGTAATCGACGACAAGCTGCTCAGCGACGACAACGAACCAAGCGAGGTTGGACTGGAAATGCCATTGTTACCCGTCAAAGAAGACAGGGAGTTGGTGTTTGGGAAGACCCCCGATGTTCCACCGCTGGTCGGTAACAAGTTGGCGATCGATGAGAGGGGTGAAGCAGTGTCTCCAGTGCTTGATCCAATAAGCTTAGAGAAGTCAAGACCCGAATCGTATCCCGTGCGAAGAAGCTTTCGGTCTATTGAAGCTGCAGCGAAGGGAACAGCTGCTGCCAGAACAGCGATGGTCGAAAGGAACTGCATCTGGTATTTGGAGATTGCTTCGACTAGGAAAATGGGATAATGGATAGCAGGACATCACTCTTATCGGAGTAGCCGAAAGTCATTGCTTGTCGTGGGAGGATACGAACGCTTGTATTGATACTGATTGCGGCAACGTGATTGCCTAATATAATGCTTCACGAAGCAACCAGAACGTAGCACTTGAGCATACGGTGGACGCTATTTGTGGTCTTCATGATGGCTGATTTCTCATGCAGTCATGAGTCTGTGCGTCAGTCCCAGTATGACGAGACGCCTTTGTAAAAGCAAGCATTGATTCTGAATCCCAGCCATGTAGACGTACGAGTCGGCCCCACTGTCCGTGGGGCAAGACGTTTGCACAGAATAAATAGCAAGTTTCGACCACGTGAATCCTCGAGGATAGCCTAAGTGATGTAATAATACCACATATTCATTCACGATAGATCGACTCACAACCTATCTGTGGACTTGAGAGCTCCAGCGTGAACGAACAAACAGTTGAAGCCACATAGGTGAAAACTACACAAGGTGTATTTCATGGACTACACAAATAATCATTCCACCGAAAATTGATACGGAGACTTCTCCTTGTCCGGCTTGCTTGGTGGTGGTTGGTCTTCGTCGGGTTTTCTTGGGGCTTGACGCATACAGACTCAATATTCTTTGCTGGGGCAAGGATGCACTAGAATTCGTGACAACTGTAGTCCGCGCCTCACAATCAACCTCCAGTTAGTTACAAGTCGTTGCTTCAGCTAACCAAGCGACCTATTTAACGATTCTGCATGTGCTGGACACAGTGACATCAACTACAGCAACAGTTAAATAATGGTATGTATTGTTTCAGGCAAACTTTTGTGACAAGAATAGATGCAAAGCACATTAAGAAAAATTGCACGAACGCGATGATAATTGCAACCATGTTAATACGGTCTCCACGGTTTGGCACCATTTCTAGATCACCATCCAACGTTTCACAGCACAAAATAAATTGACGATGAGAGTTCTTGAGGCCTCGTCCTTGCCGTTCATACTATAATACACTCGTTAAGAATGAACGTAACTTACTGCGGACAGGATTCGACAACCCATCAACTTTTCTGATCTTGCGGGTCTCACCAACGCCACGGCCACCGATTCGATTATACGCATGCCAAGACAAACGAAGCAGTATATAACGTCGCGTCTGTTGCGAAGAATACATGTAATTCCCTGCCTAGTACGGATTTGACTCCCAGCAACAAGGATGCCACTGATCTGACAACGACTACCGGACGGAGCGGTCTGAACTCGCTGAAGGTCGGTACTGGGTTGGCATCAAGATTGACAAACGATGTCGTTTGTGATTGATGACAAACGACAAGAGGAAGACCGGTAAAGAATCACTACCGACTAAAAGCCGTGCCGACCAAAATATCAACCCTCACAGACGGACTAGGTCTATTGTCGACTTCTGTGGGTGGATCGTAAAAGTGCGAATCTGGACTTTTACCAAGACTCACGGTCCCAAGGGTAGTCTGCATCTAGTTCGCGAGAGGTATGAGGTACCAATCCCGGGGTGTATGGACGCTAATCCATCGCTACGAAGCACCAGCAATGACAGGTGGTAGACGTTGGTCGCTGTTCTGGCAGCAGCTGTTCCCTTCGCTGCAGCTTCAATAGACCGAAAGCTTCTTCGCACGGGATACGATTCGGGTCTTGACTTCTCTAAGCTTATTGGATCAAGCACTGGAGACACTGCTTCACCCCTCTCATCGATCGCCAACTTGTTACCGACCAGCGGTGGAACATCGGGGGTCTTCCCCAACACCAACTCCCTGTCTTCTTTGACGGGTAACAATGGCATTTCCAGTCCAACCTCGCTTGGTTCGTTGTCGTCGCTGAGCAGCTTGTCGTCGATTACGAATGATCTCTCTTCCTTAAGTCTGCCAACTGAGAGTACGGGAACGGGGACAAGTATCAACAGCCTCTCCAATCTCATGGACACAACGCAGGAGTCGTCCACCACCGAGACGGCAGCATCCACCGCCACTACAGCTGCAAGCTCCACTACTCAGGCTGCTTCGAAGTAAGTTGTCTTGAATGTGTCTTCCAAGACCAAACCCATCAAAGTCACAGTGTCGTAATGAAACAATCTGGTTGTCTGTTGTGCGCATTGTACGCAACCAACGTGCGTCCTGATTTTCGACATAGATATTGCTACTTGTAGTTTGGTTCTTGCAGATGGTACTTCTGCGCTCTTATCTGCCAGATCGCATACAATTCCAACACGAAAGAACAGTGTGGTTGAAGCCAAATATCTGAAACCTGTAGCTCGCGTCATTTTGTACTTACACAAGTAGTCATTCTCAACTTTGCATTCTAGTACCAAGTGCAAACCCCACCACATCATTTCATCGACACCATGAAGTTCGTCTCGACACTCACTCTCTTTGTTGCTGCAATGCAGTATTCATCTACGACGGCCCAGCTAGACTTCGTGCGCTCCTTTGACAACCAACTGATCGACTTTTCGACGCAAACCAAACCAACAATTCCACCCACTAGTGTCCAAGACACGGTGGGGGAACAGCAACCACCAAGTGGAGCAGGACGTCGATTGCGCGACGGAAGCGCCCTTCTTGTTGGAAGAAATGGAGGGGGGTACCAACCGCTACGTGACGGAGACGTCACCGAGTAAAACCAACAACAGCAACAAACACACCTGTAGCTACATGTTGTTGTATAACCAGTAAAGCTGTCGTGTTGATGCCTTGACGAGTGTAGTGCACCACCAGAAAATGAAATCAAAGTCAACTTTGTCAATGTTGAAACGGAGTCAAGTACATGTACGATAAACGCCTAGCTCTAGGCAAACTGTTGCGGCAGGTTTATTGCGAATCCGAAGCGTCTTCCTTCTGCGTTGTTTGTTGCTCCGTCTCGGCCGATCCGTTCTTCTTGCCTTTCCCTCTGCCTTTGCCCTTGCCTGGGAACGGCATGTTCTTGCCATGGCCCTTGAAGCTGCCGTCGAACGAACCAGGCCACTTGCCATCGAAGGAGCCCTTGGGGTGACGTGGGGGGTGACGAGGTTTCTTGCCATCCCACGAACCATCATGAGGCTTGTGCTTCTTGGAGCCAACGGCGTCAGGCCCCGAACCAGTCACCTCAGCGAAATCCGCCGACTTGGTGGTCGCGGAACGGAGCATTTCGTGACCTTGGGTGCACTGGGCGATGATAGCGAGGAGTGCGATGGTGGAGAAGAACTTCATGTTTCTAGGGGGTGAAGCTCGTTGTAGTTGTGAACGGGAGAAGGGGGAATTGGAAATGAGCTCACTTCCGCTTCGAGATGGAGGACAAGGATCCAGACAGAGGATCGAGACGGTTGAGATCGCAATGCTGGTCGAAATTGCTGTCCGACGTGCTACCAAAGCAGCTGGAGATGCGGACAGCTTCAAAGTCGACATGGCATGGCTGCTGTAGTTGACTCGATACGGTTCGTCGAAGCGATGTCTGCTTCAGATCATGGAGACTGTTAACTCGCCAAGAGTCCAGGAGTGATCTGTGGTGCTTTGATCGTTACCGATGGACTCATGCAGGTCAAACTAACAGTGAAACTTGCAACAGATGCGATAGCTTAGGAACCGCGAGGATAGATCTCATGATCGAGCGCCTGACGCGAAGCAAATTAACCAGCCATAATAATCAAATCACGACTAGCAAGTCGCATGATGCCGATTTCACCATCCGTAGAGCGATGTGCCAGGCACACCATCGCACTTCAACATCACAATTGCCGTGTTGGCACCGAAAACTCGGACTCATGGACTTTTCACTGTCTTGTTGAACGGCCTCCGTTCGCAGCTACCACATGTGAAACTCACACTTTGACCTAGCAAGCAAATTCGTCAGTACATCACTTAGTAGCAGTCCTAGTCTTCACAGTCACATGACATTCCACTTCCACCTACCTCCGTAAACACTCAATGCGCTAGACCCTCGATGTCTACTAGCTACAAAATGGCATCCTTTCAATTCGTGGTGAAAGAAATGGTTTGCTCTCACGTAAGAAAGTCGAGCTACAGCGCAACCAACGCATGAGAGTGAAAGAACGAGAACAAACTACCATCAACTTACAATTTCCGGAGAAGTGACGGTCGCTGAGAATCTAATGCAAGCGCTTGATCGTACATGCGTTTCGCTCGCTCCCAGTGTCTACATCGATGCAGGAAACTAGCATACTTTTCGTAGATAGATACCAGTAGTTCATTGTCCCGTCGATTTTGAATGTCTGGTAAACTGTCGTTGTTAATGCTCCGTTGTGCCACCACAGAGTCGAGCAATTGTTGAAAACAGCGTTCTGCCTCGTCATTCTCCTTCAAGTCAGCAAGTACCAACGCTAAGCGTAGTTGATTCTTGACATGCAATGGGGACATACTCAAAGCTTTCTTCAAAATTCGATGAGCATGTTGCAGATTTTTACGATTCTCACGAGCTCTCGTCGTGAGTAAATCTGCATATCCACCCATGATATTCACATCCTTTCCAGCAATTTTCAGTGCTCGCTTGTAGTAAATCTCACTGTCAACGTATTGTTCACGTTGCCTCATGAGAAAGTTCGCATAGTTTGCAAGATTTTTTGCATTCGTTGGGTCGGCTTTGATAGCTCGCTGAAAGTAGTCGTTCGCGTTGTCGAACTGTGCACACACTGTGCAAAGGAATAATGCGTAGTTACCAAGATTTTCTGCATGGCTGTCATCAACTCCTAAAGCTTCCTGATACGCCCGAGATATCTCGTCTGGGCTGCGCTGGGATTTCTCCATGAACCGCGCCTTCATCCCAAGTTTTTCAGCTTGTGTTGGCACTCGAGTTACCGTAAAACTGGTTCCTGCCGAATCCGGGATGTTGATTGACACCCTACCGCGCCGAATATGAAACGATGCAGCAGTTCGTAGTTCGTTATGCAGTTGTCTGCGCTCACGAGCATCCAATTGATCCCACAGATCAGAATGCAGATCATCTTGCTTAGATCGACAACGAGCCAAAACCGGTGTTTCAACACGCGTTCCAGCGTCCAGTGAAGACATGGTTTTTTTTCGTGGCAATGAAGAAGATTGGGCCGAAGAAGCAAGGGAATACTCAACTTGTCGAATCTGTTGAAGGAGGTGTTCTTCTTCTTGTCTGGCAGATTTTGAAGTACCCCATTCAGTCTCTGCAGCATGAAATTTAGCCATCGCCATAGCTTCTTTCGTCCTCTCAGCTAATTGCTTCAATGTTGTCTGGTGTTTCTCAATTAGTACCAATGCATCTTCTTGGACAAACTCCAGTGGAATCTGCTTGCCACTACTCGAAGCCAAAACATCCGACGTAACTAGCTCGTGGCCAAAATAATTTTCTTGTAGTCGTCGGCGTTCTCCTTCAAGAACTTGCAATCTGGCCGATATATCCCCTAGGGAGGTGACTATCCCAGCTTTCTGCAGCGATTGTTCAACTAATTGCTGTTGTTCTTGGCGACTAGTGTGTAATTTGGACCGCAACTCAAAGAGATCTCTCTGCATCTGCTCCGTGCTTTTACAACCTACTGCACTGCCTTGCTCATCGAAACCTTCAGGCTGAGGTTCTTTTCCTTGTTTCTTTAGTTTTGTAAACGAAAGTTGTGGCATTAAATCCGTAGTTTTACGTTGTACGCCACTCCCTTTGGTATCCACACCATCGTAGAAAATGAACTCTGTCGCAGTCGAGTACACACTCGAACTCGCCTGTGACTTAGTATAATCGCTTTCATCTTCGTCACTCGAGTCAGATCGACCACTAGCCAAATCGTCCCTAACACTCTGCATTTGCTTACTAAAACCGTTCATTAACCTTTGAACCAACGCATGACGACGCGCTTCCCCTTTCAATCCTGGAGTTCTAGTTGAAATCTGCCGCAACTCCAACGCGCTACGCAGCTTTGAGAGTGACAGTGTTTCCAACTCTTTTCTAGCTTCTCCAAAAGGTTCATCATCTCCACTTTTCGCTAAACCTGCCACTTCACCACTCATCATCCTCGCGTGATGCAGCCTTTTCGCTAATTCATCTCGTCTCGCTTCTCCTCTCAAATCTCCTGTCGCCGTCGACACTCCAAGTGCCGTTAATGCGTCTTTCAGCTGTGACAACGAAACCATTGTCACCAAGCTAACTAAAAAGTGAACTACCAAATAAACCTTCCTAACCGCTGAAAAACTATTGAGGGGGGGGGGGGGCTTGACCGGCAATGTCCGGATTGTCCTGGGACCAAATCTCACCAGATTCCACCAAAAGCTACCAAAAGTCACCATATCCTGATTGATATCCTGGGACCTAGGCCAATCAGATTAACCTGTACAAACCTGGAATCGAAGAGCGATTTGAGAACGTAGCAAGTGAACGAGACATTGGGCTCCAGTCTGTTGAGCATTATATATTCTTACTTTGCTAACTTGCGTTTTTGCACGTGTCGTACAGTTTAATTTGATGTGAAGTAACTGGTAATAGTTTGCTTTTGAGCTTTGTTGCGATATTCACAGCTCGGATTTGTGCTGTTTGGTCCACATCCTCGCTTGGGCTTGTTGCAACTTGGACATGAGGCTCTTGTGTCCTTAACAACGCTCTGGTGTTGCTGTTCTCGACCACTTGGAGCTTCCTGGGGAAGATGTGTGACAGATACTGCTTGATTAGTCGTTTTATTGCTTTCAAATGTCTTTGACTGTGAGCGCCTGAGACTCTCACCATTAAGTCGACACCGAAGCTTATTCAAGTCCATATTTCCAGTTGGATTCATTTGACTGTACAATGCCATGATACTGTGCCATTTTCCATGGGTTCCTTTGCGAAAACTTGCGGCGTGATCTAACAGTGCGTCTAACGTTGCCAGGTCCAGATTTCATAACGAGGTGGGATGGACGAGCAAATCTTGTTTCTGGACAGGGTACCGATGTTGGTATTGAGGAAGTGATCGAAGAAGACTCATTAGATGAAGTGATCATTGTCACCATAGATCGCTGAGATTTACAAGTGGACAGCGCTTCCGCATTTGGGATTTGTTCAATAGTTTTGGATACTTGTATTCCACCTCTGATATGTTTTGCATTCTTGTAGCTTACTGCTCGGCGTAGTGAGTCCCATCGACGATCCAGGAATTCATCACTCTTTCGATTGATACCTACGCATGTACAAGCCGCGAAGTCGTACACTGCTTTATAAACTTGCTTCACGTGTTTAATTCCTACTGGTAACCGAAGTAATTCAATTAGTTCTTCTTGTAGTGCTTTTTCGGATGGCAAATTGATATCGTCGTTGATTGTAGGGTTAATTTTTAATGTCATTACGCCAGACTCGTCTTCCGAAACTTGCACTTGTGGATTTTGGCTAATTTGAATATCAATCGGACTAAGGCGCCGAACAATTGCCCGATAGCCACGGGGTTTGATATCCAGATTAGGGTTATCTAGTCTTCTGACGGCTGTATTGTATAGTATAGTTGTTACGACTTCACAGGACGCCCACTTGTAAAACTTTGCCGCAAGTTGTTCTCTGCGCAACATTTTCAGTAGTGTGAATTCATGAGATGAAAATTCCGCGCAATTCTCGTACTCACTCTCAATACCAAGATTCTCGACAAAATCTCGTTGTGTCATTTTTTCCCGTCCGTGATTTACAGAGCAAAGCAACTTCCGAATATCATTTTGCACGAAGTCGTTACGAAGCAAATTGCCCTCGGCTCTGTCAGCACACAACGGTATCATGTCGTACAGTATTTCCCAAGGACGATTAATGGGAACTTCTCCACCGCCAGGTCTATAGTAGAGCTGCAAACTAATATCGGTTGGCTGTGATGCTAGTAACTGGTTGACATACTCCAATTGAGGCATATCCGGATAAATACCGCGGCACAGGAGAGAACTACGACTCAGTGTGATAAAGTCAAAACCCGAAAATTCCGGATTTCGCTTGAATTTAGCCCCTACTTTCAGATTATGCTGCGATCGCAACCATAAAGATTAGTCTGGGTTTGTTTAATTTACAAGATCAGTCACGGGAAACGAACCTGTAGTAGGAAAATGTCTAGAATTCGAAGTCCAACTTGAATAGAGATGATTCGATCAAGAAGTTTACGTAGCTTGGAATGAATTGCTTCAAGCTGACTTGTTGAAACAATGCGTACCGATCTACCTCCTTCCATGTAACTACTATTTTCCACATAAAGGTCACCCCGAACTATTTGTTCGAGATTACTGCTGATACATCCCTCCCACTCTGGGAAAGGTACTCGAATACTCGATGGTTGTACTTTTGCAACGGCATCCGCAAACATTTTTGCCATGGTATTTGGAGCGCGAAGATTATTTTCCATATCAAAAAGTGCATTTGAAAGACACTTCGCGATCCAACTTCGCTCTACCTGATCGCTAATTTTCTCTGTTATTCTTTGGATAACATGAAACGGGTCTTGCTTCACAGTGACGGAACCCCCAAAACGTTTTCTAACGAGATTTCGCATGCCATTTGCGTTGTCACACACACAAAACCGCTCGTTTGTTGGCTGTCTGGTCAATTTTGCTGCAACAGGTTCCAAAATCGCTTCAGTTTCCTTGTGATTTTCAGATAGAGTACATCCACGTGCAATAACTTGTCCTATCTCATTTTGTACAAGCAAAAGCATGCGCACGCTCGAAGCTTGGTTCTTGCTTCCGTCAGCCTCGAACACTTTCAACTTACTACAAAATTTCTGAGAGTGGTCAACTCGAATAACCTTGTTGTACTCGGAAGTAGCCATGTTCGCCTCAAGCAATCGGAAACAAATTTCAGTCTGGGCAAGCCATACTTTTTGGAGAGTTTCGCTGTCGAGGCATGCGTGCTTAGTCATGTACTGCTCTACCGACTGAAGGAGTGGTGGACTGTAAGCAGCGTTTGCAGCTTTACGTTTTTCAATTTCTGAAGCAGCAAGAACTAGTAAGTTGTAATATCGTTTCTGTCGGCGACGTGTAATGTTGTCTGTTGCACCAGCCAGTCCTTTGGTTGTAAGCATGCTGTCGTACACCAGGTCAAAAACCGATAACGAGATACCGGACTGATAAGTTAAAAAGTAAGGGAACGCTAACAGTACCTCTTTCGATGAAGAAAGATAAGAATCATCGATGGTAGTGAATGTACAACCTGAACAACAACTATACCGAGCGTAATACAACTTTGTTTTGTGCTGAACATCGTGAACGGTTCTGTTCAGATATTCTTTTACCTTTGGCGTACACTTACAATTTTTGGTTGTGCATACAGGCAGTCGATTAGCATTCAATACCTCAGGTACCCACGTGAGTGTATGAAGTTTAAACCACTCCGATAGCATACTGTTTCGCTTAGCCTCTGGGTAGCATAAAGAGGGTGGAAAATGCTTCGCTGTAATAGCATCACGTACAGCAATTCGAGCTGGATTAACACTCTTGGGCATTTTTTTCAGTGGCAGTAGTGAAAGGTACACTGATTATATACCAACGATCTATTCCTGTTCGTGGGCGGGCGGGCGGCCACCCTTCGGGTGGCGGCGGCAGCGGGCCTAGCGACACGACATTGCCGGTCAAGCCACTATTGAAACGACAAGAAAAAGCAAATTTGGTGGTGACTAAGTTTATTCAATCGACTCCTTGTTATCCTTGTTAAGTGACAAATGCTGCTCGATGAATGACTAACTTTGAACTTCTAAATTAGTCTAAGATTCAATGAAATTAGAGGAGTGCCTTTTTGCCACCCGTACTATTCATCACTAAAAAAAACGTACCGACTTGCCTTCGTTATTACCGCTCGAGTCATTTTGGTACCTGTCTCTCTATGGACTTGTAGTCCAATTTTTCACCTCAGTCTGTGAACTGTCGACCCCTGCAACATTTGCGAATTAAATATATGCCGCCTCACAATGAAATAAGAAAGGTTAGGCTGTTCAGCCAGCTAAAGCTGTCCTCCTAGTATAAATGCACTATCTGTATAATTACAACGCTGCGTACCAGCCGACTACCTACACAAGCTACTATGAATATGACGAGTTTCGATTTCTCAACCCCGTCTTGGCGTCGATGGGAATTATTTGCCACCCGCCGAATATGCTGGCTTGTTGTCGCTGTTGGTGGACGTGGCAAGCAAGTCGATACCGTTCGTGAACCCCGAGAGTTTATCCGTGACTCCGGAGAGATTCTTGGTCACGTCCGCACCATTGCTTCCCGAGCCGATAGGTAGACTCGGGAGCGATGGCAGTGTATTGCCCTTCGTCAGACCACCCGTGATAGACTTCAAGCTATCGCCCTTGGTGAGACCATTCGTGATCGAGTTCAGACCGCCGTCGCCTGCCAGTGATGGTAATGCGGCCCCTTTCGTCAGTGTATTGAGGTTTGTAGGAAGGAGTTTGCTCGCTCCACCGCTGCTACCCTTGGAGAGCGACGATAGAGTGTCAGTGGGCAAAAGACCGTCGCCCTTCGTGATTGACGAGAGCACACCCGTGCTGGGTAGGCTCGACGGCAGCAGCTTCGATAAATCGCCGTCTCCACTGGTGACACCGGATAGGCCCTTCGTTAGCGAGTCGACTCCAGGAAGACTAGGTACGGCTCTGATGCCGTGCTTGTTGTGTTGCTGGACAGTCGGGTCGGTTGTGCCGGTTCCTCCCGTGAGAGTGGAGAAGTCGACGGGCGTGTCGTAACCTGACCGCAGCAGCTTTCTCTCAGGCGAGGCAAGCACACATTGGACGGTGATAGCGAGGAGGGCGAGGGTAGATATGAGCTGCATGGTCGTAGATCGGAGAGATGTTGCTGACGAGGTTCGTTGGATTGGAGACCAAAGTGGAAATGAGCTCTTGATCGATTCGGGTAGCGCTTTATTTGCGTGTGGTTCGTGAGAGGGCACATGTAGCATGGCGATGTCGGATGGTTACGACAAACCACAAGGAACATGGTAAATGTCTGTTGGGCCAACAGTGGCGGGCACATTACTCATACGGTTTATAGGTAGACGACTGCAGAATACACCAGACACATACTCGATAAGATCCTTAATAGTGGATAGGGATGGTTGTAGTAACGGATTATGGTTGGGCTCCGACGTCAGGTTAGAATGAGGATCCAAATCCCACTCAGATGTCCCGCGGGGTCGGCTGGTACAGGTATATATCCCCACCCCACCCAAATGGACTCCACCACCTGCTAATGTGTGGCGACTACGTCTACCTCGACTGATGCTGCATCGAGCGCGGTGAGGTTGTATTGCGCTCGGTATTGTAGGAACGTCCACTTAGTAGACCTTACTACCTAGATGTGAATGGAGACACCAGGCGATCATGCAGTTGAGATGAGGTGAGTTTCTTGTAATTCAACTTGAGGGAAACTAAAGTTACATCTGTGCTGACAGTACAATCACAGTGTATGCAGACACAAAAGGTGGTGTCAGACTATGTTGAGAATCTCATTGAGCAAAAAACTGGGAGCTGTAGTGGGGGTTACATGATTTCTAGAAGTATATACACTTTCTTTGTTACTCTATCATAAGTGGTGTGGGTCACACCACTGCCAATTAGATAGGGCCAACCAATAGTATTTGACCTACTTTGATATATATATAGGAGCAATTATAGTTAATTAGTAATTTGTATTACAGGCCAAATGATCTAATTAACCGTAAATAAATCTGTCTAAAATCTACTCTATTGTCCACGACAGAAGTCATTGGACCAAAAAGTTGTCGCCTGTATCTCCTTAGGATTTGCAAAAACCTATAGCGCTAGTTAGATATAAGTGGTATTGGCGTGTGTAGATTTCGAAAATGAGGTCAGATTTGCCTAATTCGCAGCCGTTTTGGAGCTACAAGCGATTTAAAAAGGTGTCTCCCTAATGAAAATAGTTTCGGGAAAAGGGTTAAGTTTAAGGGATAATTTTGATTGGCCTTGAGCTCAATTCATATGGAATTACACGAAAACGTACGATATGACAGGTGCTGACAATCCTCGCAGATACCAACAAAAAATCTACCATGCTGTGGGTAAATATGAATTTACACAGGTATCCTATCTTCCTTGGACATCAAAAGCATCTCGTCAGTTTCGCGCTTGTGCTCTTGGCACATGTTCTCGAAAACTTGCGAATGTCTGTATACAGCTATCCATTTTTGCCTTGTTATTGCACGCAACCGAGTATTGACCTTTGCCAGCGCATCTCCACCGTTTTCTGGGGGATCGTCAGCAATTCTCCCCTTCACAATCGCCCATATCAGCTCTATTGGCTGCAATTCGGGGTGGTACGGTGGTGTGAAAAGGAGAAAATGCCCGTGGTTAGAAGCAATTGTCTGCGCTTTGTACTTTGGTTTCTCCTTCAAAGGCATTACAAGGGTCATCATAGCCTTTTTAGTATCCTTTTCACCACATTGAACACCTATATAATGCCAATAATTAGATTGTGAGTTTATAATACAAATTGCATCATAAAAATTTCCTCTGCTACGGAGCATTTTCAGACGGCTCCAATTCATTGTTGGACCTTTGTTTGTCTGATTCTTGTGATAGGATGCTCCATCCATGTGAATGTTGCAAGGGCCATGCTCAGATTTTAATGTTTGGCATAATTTGGTAAGCCAACGCTCAATTTTTTTAGTGTCAAAGTTGCCATGATAATCATCATCTGCTTGATCTTTTGTTCGTTTAGTAGTTGCATTCCAAACCTCATTTGAACTTTGCAAATCCGGCATTAATCTATGCACCATGCGTTGAAATGTATCCGGCAGCAATCATCACTACACTAAAACACAAAAACCATTAACATTTTAATTTAGCTCAACTAGTGTTCTGGGGCGTCCGCTACGCGGACGCGGTTTTTTTATGCCTCTAATAGTATTATCAATACGAAAGTGATGTGTTGCGAATAAACAGTTACTATAATGTGTTGTTTTAGAAACATACAAAAACATATTTTCGTGTTATTGGTGTGAATTCATTGAAAAATTTCCCTATAAACAATATTCTTGGTGTGTATATTGCCATCTTCGTCTATAGCTTCCGGGTCAATTGCAATCTTGATCGCCTTTCTTGATGTTACACGAGACAACGCCACATAGAGTTGACCGTGAGCAAATACTGGCGATTCGAGGTAAATACCGACGTGGTGGATTGACTGACCTTGCGCCTTGTTAATTTTCATGGCAAACGCTGGTACAACTGGAAATTGTTTACGCCGTAGCGTGAAAGGAAACGCTTTGTCCTCGTCATCACCGAAAAACACGATACGCGGTATAAACACTCGTTTGCCACGTTGTGACCCAGTCATAATGGTCGCGTCAATCGAGTTTTCGCGCAAAGCCACCACACGCAGTCGCGACCCATTGCATAAACCATCAGCACTGTTTAAATTGCGAATCATAATAATTGGCGTTCCCACTTTCAAAACCATTTTATGAGGGGGTAGTCCAGAGAATTTGAGAGAGTTTAAAAACTCTGGTTCAAATAGAGACTCATCTCCAGGTCCCTCGAGGCTGTCATTCGATAAGTACTCCTTAGTCTCCCCGGGTAAACGCTCAGCTACCATTTCATTGATTCTCCGAACGCTGGCATTCGTTGGTGCCAATATTGCACGATCCACAAAGTATTGATCAGGCAAGTCATCATCACCAATATCAGGGTACACAGCATCAATCAATGCATTTGCGGTCTGCAATCGACGATTTTCTTCAGGTCCCAACAAACCGCAGTGATCTAAATCACGACTTTGCGGAAGAAGCGAGAAATTTGGGATCTCAACTTCAGCATTCTCATCGGAAGAGTAATCCTCATCCGAAGTAGGAACTTGCCGATTGGGAACCAAACACATATCACGTGGAATACAAATGTCCCCTTCGCCTATATCGGGGTTGCTCGGAAACCGCCCCTCACCAATTTGGAGTAAGAAATCTGAGAATTCTGCTAACTCGGCTGCGCCATCCGGATCCGGTGCTGTTTTGACACGCATGTTTTCAGTTAGGTAAACTTGTTGTCGTGTAGGACACGATAGAATTCTCACTTGTCGGGTGAGTTCCCATAAACAACACACGCTTCCCCGTGAAGGTCAGCGATTGTTGGATCAAACCTGAAGACCAGGAACGATCCCTTACACCGGGTCGGTTGTAAGCGCTTCTGTATACCGAGGTTGTTTTAGGTAACCTTTACCTACACCACTAGCCACGAGCTTAGACTAGGGTGTTATATTGCGCTTTCGCGCGTAACCCTGCAGTCCCTCAGAGGAAAGGGTACCGGCGTGTTAGGCCTTATACAGGGGTGTCGAGGTATAACCTCGACGGGGAGCAAAATATACACTAGGACCTTAGTAGACCCTAAGTATACACGTAACGACACTTCACTGTCGCCTCCGATCTCTCGGCCACACCAACTCTTGGCCTGACCAGGATAAACTCTCGGTTCAATGTACCTTGAGTCTACCAACAGGCATCCCACACAACTGAGCGTGTCCTGGCACTTCAATAAGCTAGCTACACTTACCTAAGTCGGACTTGACTCTTGTTAGCTGGGGGGAAGACTGCGTTTTATAAACTGCTTAATGTGAGGCTCAGAGAGCCTCTGTATGTCATCCTATGTTTTGTCCTATGCCTATATACAAATATCAAGTGTAAACAAATCACCGTAGGAGTCTCCGAGGTTTCAGAATAAGTACGACCGAGGGGTCGACAACTCACCCTTAAGTACGGATTTGGGACTGTACAGACGTGAGACAAGGGATCTGAGATGGGTACAGAGCCCTATCTCGGCCTAATCCAGGAAGCCTCGGCCAGGTTGTATTAGGCTAGCCGAGGCTCCCGGATGTCACTATTCCTTCTCTGTCACTCTTTCGCGGGATGTATAATCCTCCAATGGGTGAACCCTCGCTTTTCACCGAAAGGTTCTGTGGCGGTTGCCCTCTAGCGACTGGGTCACTACCTCACCGTTAGAACCCAACACCACAACTGCCCCCGCCTCGACGTGAACCATCCCAACTGGTGACCGTCGTGGCGCCTCATTCTTCAATTTTCCTTCGCCCGCCATGGTCCGCCAGTCACGAGCTCTTGAGCGGGCTACCGCCGCAGCCATGCAGGCTCTCGGGCCTCAAGAACAGGTATGTAGTAGCTTGTGCGTCCATCCGAGGTCTGAGTCTATACCTTGGCTCACTTCTTGCATCTTTAGACGTCTTCTGGTACGTCCTCAGAGGGCTCACACACTGTCTCCGAGGATCGTGGAGCCGCTGAGCAGGCGGCGGGGATCCCTCTGTCGCCAACTCCCGCGCTGACAGTAGATTCAGCAACTCGCGGGGCGTCAGGAGGGTCTTCGCCTGTTTTATCGCCTTGCTCGCCTCCGACGTCTCCTCTTCCGCTTTCCTCCGAAGCAGACTCTCGTCCGACACCAACTCCCGCGCCGGTAGTGGATTCGGCAACTCGCGGGGTGTCTGATAGGAGTTCTGTGGATGTGATCGATGAGGATAGTCCTGTCGGTGGTCTCACCGAGCAGTCGACCTTGACCCCATCTGACCTTCAACTTCTGCAGCTCGCTAAGCTCGTCATTGGTGTTGCTCGCAATCCGCCGTGCCGCGTCGACGTAAACCTGGACCGTCGTCTGCAGAGCGCATCGAATCTCGGTGACGTCTTAGCTGCTGCCATCGCTCCCGTCCGGATTCCCCTTCATGAATCCGAGGAGATGGTCTCGCTGCGGGACGAAGTCTCTCGATGCCAAGAGCAGGTCAAGGATGCTGAAGATAAACTCGCAACCGAGTTCCAGCTCCGAACGAGAGCTGAGATGTTCTGCACCCAAGCCTCTTGTGATTTCAACGCTGTAGCCAACACTTTACACTCTGTTCGGCTGGAGAACGTAGTTCTCTCTCGGCAGCTCGCGTTGGCCAACGCTGCTATAGCGACTCACGCCGAGTCCATGGCTCAACTCGGTCTTCGCGTGAAGAACGCCGAGGCTGACTCTGCTGCAGCCATGCGGACGATCCGAAAAGATCGGGAGCGCTTCAAGGCTGGTATGGTGGCGTATACCGAGCAGATGGCCAAGCTTCGGTCTTACCTGCTTCGGAGTGACAGCCGGAATGATGGTACAGTGCCTGCTCGCATCCAAGCCCTGGTGACCGAGAACGCTGGCCTGCAGAGGGCAAACTCGATCCTCCGTTAGCATTCGGCCAATCACGGCCTAAACACCGACGCTCTTGTCCTCGCTTCGGCGGGGATTACGGCTGACGACATCGACTGGAGTCTTCTCGGTCTGTCTCCTCCACGTGTGACGGTGGAAACACCTCGAACTCCGAGTTCTGATCGCTCGAGTGGTGAATCAAGTGATAACGAGGCTTCAGATTCAGCGCAACAAGCCATTTCGGCGCCCCTACGCACCACACGCAACCAAGGGAGCGACCCCGAGGATTCTCGACCTGTCGGACCACCTCCGAAGCCTCGTCGTCTTCGTCGGCACCAAGTCCCCGCGGCTAAGTCTGGTTCGTCTGCCTCGGCGGCTCCGAAACCTTCATTGCCACTCAATCGACGACTTCGTCGTCCTTCGGTGAAGCCCAAGCGTCGTTCGTCGGCTCCGACCTCTGTTCCACTGTCGTCTATAGCACTATCGTCTCCTGCTGCTCCGCCGGCATCTGCTCCGAGCCCTCCAACACCACCGACTTCTCCTTTGACTGCGTCGGCTGCATCTGTGGAGACTCAGTCTTCATCTGCTCCGCCTCAAGTGTCATCCGAGGTTGCAGATGAAGGACTCGAGGACGGTGAAGTGGCTGACGAGCCACCGGCAGCTTCAGATAGCGGGGCGGAGGACACTGAAGAGCTCCCCGACTCGGACGAGGATGCTCCTGCTTCCAATGCTGTTGCTTCCGGGCCCTCGTCCGACGTCGTTGACTTGGCGTCCGGTAATGCGGACAATGCCGAGGTTTCGAAACCTGCGGACAGTCCATTCTCGTCCCCGGTGATCTCATTGCCTCGCAAGGATGGTCGGCCGATCCGGGGCGCATCTGCGGTGTCCGGTCTCCGTTCAATGGAGATGGTGGAAAGAGAGCTCGCAGAGGATGATTTCGTCCTCGGTCTCTCTCCGACTGGGTCCACACCGCCGGCCGTTGCGCAGGCACCACCTACCGCTGTCTCCGGGACTGACAGTCGCCAAGTCTCTCCAGTCCGACCTCCAAGCTCTCGACCGGTTGCGACCGCCCCATCTGCTGTCTCTGCTCCGACGTCCTCGTAGTTCCGCCCTAGGCGGTCCCAGTCGAGCACTCGGAGACCACATGCGGCGGTCACTGCTACATTGTCTACAGCGCGGGGTCCGGGCTCGGTGACTTTTACTCCCATCGGCAGCAGTCTTCAGCTTCCTCTCGGATCGAAGAAGCTTGCCGCTTTAGCCGGGCCTTTCTTGGAGCCTGGTTTCACTGCGCCTGGTGCTCAGGAGGCTTGGTGTCAGATTCAGAACCGGAGTCTGTCCGAGCCTCTGCCGAAGGATGGAGTTTCGCCCGTGTCTGCTGCCAGTCTCACTGCTATGATGGACTGGGAAAGCTCCAGCCATCCGTGGCAGCAGCTCCGCCGCCGACTGCCCGAGCAGCCGTGCCTCTTTGACTCCAGCGGATTTCCACCGGGGACGAAGATCTCCAATCGAGAGACTGGGCTCGGACGCACCGTCAAGCTGTGGCGGCAGTTCCAAGGTACCTCCACGGACAGGACCGAGAAAGCAGACTTGGGTCTCGCCTTGTGGGAGCGTCGCCACTGGATCCAAGTCTCGGCGGTCGAGAATTACCTCCGCCGTCTCGAGAGAGAGCATGGGCGTAAAGATCCTCTCGTTGTCGCTTTGGTCGCGAAGTGGAAGACGTACAACAAGGCTCAGAATCTCCGTGCGGACCGTCTCCGTCAGCAGATGGTGTATCGAGTTTGGGAATGGAGCATCGAGCGTGACAGCAAGCCTCGGGAGAACCGTGCTGGGCTTCTGCTTGAGCCCTCCTACTTGCAGTATCCGTTTGAAGTGTTGGATTTGGCCCCTGCAACGGATAACTGGGTTCAAGAGCTCGTGGTTCTCGACGCGCAACAGCCGTGGCGTAATTGCTGGATGGATGCTCCCGCCGAGCATCCGTATAACACTACCTTCGCTCCCTACAACCCCGATGTGCCGCTATTTGTTCCTCGGCATCGCTCGTATGCAAGTGTGGCGTCCTCGATTATGGTAAATCCAGCTCTGGATCCGGCCGCTGTTCGTGCTCCGTGGGCAGCCGAAGCTTCGGATACTCCAAGCTCTGCTCCGGAGGCTCCGGCTTCCGGCATTTTAGGGTCTCCTCCTGCTGATATCCTGAGTGCCGGCTTGGACGTCCTCGTGGACTTGGCTACCGCCACCACCGAGATATAACCTCGGTCGGCGTATTTCGGTGTCGTTGTCCAAGCTACTCCCGTAGTTCCAAGAGTGCTGTAGTGTAGTTGTTAGCTTGGTTCCTATGTCATTCTTTGTCGTAATCTCCAATTCACTGGTTCGTTTACTTTTCATGCAAATATGCAATATTCAGTGTTCGGTACAGTAATCTTCGTCATTCATCTCTGTAGGCTGCACCGACCCCACAGAGAATACAGTACAGTAGCTTCTTTCGTCTGTCACTGCAGACTGTACTGGCCCTGCAGGCAGGTCAATCTTCGGTGACGTCCCATTTAGTCCTCGTCGGCGACTTGGACCATTTGCAACCGTCGGTCACTGCGCTTCTCTCGCAAGTAGTCATAGAGAAGACCTCCACACGACAAATTGGACGCAGGTTCCCATGTTGGTTCGTCGTATCCCAACCACTTCACTTTGAACTCTCGGACGGCTCGTTCGGTGCTTGTGGATAACGGGACGCGGTCGTCGAGAATAGTCTCGACCTCGTGTTCACCGGCGAGTTGATCAGGCTCCCAGCTATCTTCGGGAAGCAATTCCTCGACAAAATCTAGTCTCGTTTCCTCTGTCACCTCCGGTGTCAGCTGACTCTGCGGTCGACTCCCGAATTCGTTCGCAGCCTTGAGTCGAGATACATGCACTACAGGGTAGAACCTGTACCCGCTTCGGTCGGGTAGTTCCAACTCATATGCGAACTCTTCGACCTTTCTCTTCATCCGAAATGGCCCATGCCATCGGTGTGCTAGCTTCTTCGTCAGTCCTGGTTTCACACGTTCCATGTACAGCCATACACGGTCACCAGGCTCGAACAATGGCCTCGGTGCGGTGGCCGGAGTGTCATCTGCTGCCCCTGAGACTGAGTGTGCCTCGTCCGAAAGCTCAGTCGGGCCAGTACTCGGTATAGCAGCCTGCTCTCTTCCACTAAGTGCTTCATTGTGTTTCCGGGCTCTCCGAAACTTTTCAGTGGCTTGATACTCTTTAGCCATTTCCAATGCGATCTCCTGTTGACGGTTCACTTCTCGGCGCAATGCTAATGCGTCAGTTTGCTTTCCAGACCCTCATTTGAGCGACAACGTCATCGCTCGGAGCGTTGACTGTGCGTCCCAGCCATGAACAAGGTAGAACGGGGTCTCCTTCCTCGTTGCATCAATCGAGTTGTTGATCGCGAAGATCAGCTTCTCGGCAATCTCATCCCAATCTTGTAGCGGGTCCTCGGCGTACACTCGCACTGATTGCATGACGGTCTTCACCGACCGTTCTTGTTGGCCATTAGCCTGCGGACGATAACTCAGGGTCGCCCTTGTCCTCGATTGCATCATTTCAGCGAAAGCTTGGAATACCTCGCTCATGAAGCGTGGGTCGCGATCATGGCGGATCATTGTCGGAGCACCGAATCTTCGGTAGACACACTCTTCGAAAGCCTTTGCCACACAAAGCGCTGTTGTGTCAGCCATTGCCTTTCCCATCACGAAGCCTGTGAACGCACACTGGAAGAGCAAAAGCGCTGTATTGCCCCTCCGAGACTTCGGTAGTGGTATGACAAAGTCCATGGACACCAGTTGGAACGGTCTCTCGGCGAGTACGTTGCCGGGCGAATACCCTCGGAACTGTGGTCGGCTCTTGCTAGAGCTGCAAACGGGGCAAGACCGTACGTGCCTTTCGACATCCGCATAGAGGCCGATCCAATAGTAGTCTTGTCTGATTCTGTTGAAGGTTCGGACAATGCCTTGGTGGCCGCCTTCTAGCGAGTCATGGCAGTTTTGTAATACCTCTTGGACCATTGTTGAGGGCACTACTAGGCGTAGGATAGTCTCCTCCTGTTGTCGGTCGCTCTTCCGACGGCTCGTTCCCAGGTAATACAGGACGTTATCTTCACTTAGCGTGAACCGGTCCGACATCTTCCATGAATCCCTCGCTGCTGGATAGCCGAGCTTCGAGTCTTCACCACGGAGCACTGTCTTGAGGTTAGACCATCTCAACTCTTCGGCCTGGGCTACTGCAATCCGTCTCCGACGCTCTCGTTGGACCATCAGAGGTTCTATGTCGTTTGCACTTGGAGCTGTTGAAGTTGAATCCTCGGCGCTCGGTTGCTCCTCTCGCACGTGGTTTTGAGCTTTGGTAGCCGTATCATTCGCGTTGCCTTGGCTGTCCGCCTCTCTTCGGTCGACTATCGAGGTCTCGTTGGCGAATCTGACCCGCTTCTCGTTGACTTTAGCTTGTTGCCGGGTGGTCAACGTTAGTCGTCCGGTCTCGGTGTCATCTTGCACAAAATCGAAAAACGTTTTGCGACGGGTAGAGCCTGTTCTCACATGCGTTCGGACCGTGTTGACCGATGGTTTGTCCTCGGTCTCGGCCTTGGCAGTTGGTTCGTAGATGACGTCTTGGATGCGGTTTAGCGCAACCAATTCTGACAGCCTGGTCTCAGTCGACACCTCTTTAGACACCTTGCTCTCGAGAGTTTCGCTTGCAAGCGAATCTGCAGCGGCATTGAACTCTCGGACCACGTGCAAGTACTTCACTGACTGGAACTTGGCTGTAAGCTCTCGGTGGCGGTTCAGGTGTGTCAACAGTGACTCCTTACGACATGCGATCACCCCTAGGGACTGCTGGATTGCGAGTCTCGAGTCTCCCACGATGACTAAGGCCTCGGTCGTGTGCTCTAATGCAGCTTGTACTCCGTTGTTCATTCCCGCATATTCGGCGAGGTTCACCGTGGTCGCCTCGAGGTAAGCACTCGCAGCGGTCACTATAGTCCACTCTGGTAATCTCCACAGTATCCACGCACAACTGCCATAGCCACCGTGCTTTTCGGTCTTAGCCGAACCATCAAATGACAGCACGAAGCCTTGGTAGGACCTCGGTAGCCGTGCGTACAGCAGGTTCGGGTCCATCCTAATGCTCGGTGACCCTTTGGTTGGTGGTGCAACTTGTGCTAGCGAATCATCTAGGTCGACGAAACTCGTCAACCCCGCTTGAAGTAGCTGAGCGAATGCGCAATCTCGTTCCTTTACCCGTTGCACCACTAAGTGCCACGGAGACAGCATGACTGCGAACTGGGTCGTGCGTCCGAACAGTGTCTTGGACTTATGTACCCAGTCGAGCGTCGAAAAACGTGTATAGACGTGGATGATCCGACCTGCTAGCTGAGTGTAGCACACCTTCAGCAGCAGTAGAATGGCCAAGACCTCCTTCTCGGCCGGATGATAGTTCATCTCGGCGTCCTTGAGAACACGCCCGCAAAACCGAACTGGGTGTAACTTGCCGTCGTGTTCTTGCATGAGAGTAGAGCTCAGAGCCCACTCGTTCGCGAAGAGCATGACGTGCACTGCTTTGTCTCGGTCGAAGTGCCGCAATATCGGGGCGTCTATCACCTTCTGCTGAAGTGCCACAAAGCTTCGTTTGGCTACCGTGAGGTCACCCCCAGGTGCAAAGTCTGCGTCCTTCAACTGGTACAGCGCAGCGTCGTACACTGCAAAGTCCTGGATGAACCGGCTGTAGTAGTTGAGCGCACCCAAGAACGACTGCATATATTTCTTTGACGTTGGGAAAGGGACCTCCGTCACTGTCTTGATCTTCTTCGGATCGGCTCGAATGCCTTCGGACGAGACTTCATGGGACAGGAAGTTCACCTTGGACTGCACGAATATAGTCTTTGTGAAGCTGACGCTGATCCCACACTCTGTGAAGCGTTGGAGCAGTCGGTCCAGCTTCGCTAGACAGCCGTCGAACGTCTCGTTACCAAAGCATATGTCGTCGACGAAGGATCGTCGGTCGAACACCGGAACCAGCGAAGACTCATCCGACTCGCCGTTCGTACACATATCACCCGCGGAACTATTCACCAACAGGGACACCGCGTCCATAACAGTAGAAGACTCGCGGTCGGCCTCGAACTTGGTTCGAGCCCTCGGTGGAGCTTCTGAAAGCTGGTTACAATCCTCGGTAGCGACTGTCCGGGCATCTTTGGCCTGTTCTTCGGCTTCACCCATAGCTTTCGCGAATTGCGACCACCCGCCCTTCGGCTGGACAAATCCCCAAAGAGCATTGTCGATCATCCGTTGATAAATCATCGGTGCGTTCTTGAGACCAAATGGTATCCGTAGCCACTCAAAATGCCCCAGTGCGCAGACAAATGCAGAGATCTTCCGAGTTCTCTGTGTCATCATTATGGCCCAAAATCCGCTCGCCGCATCCAACGAGCAGAACCATAGGTAGGACTCCATGTCAGTCAAAAGGTCGTCAACGAGCGGCATGGCGTACTCCATGATCGCTGTGATTGCGTTCACCATCTTGTAATCAATGCACAGACGGATATCGACACCGTTCTTTTTCAGAACAACCACAATCGGGGACGCACACGGGCTGTCCGAGAAAGTAATCAGTCCGGCCCGTAGCAATCCCTTCAGGAGCTCGTACAGCTTCCCGAGAAATCGCAACGGCGTCCTCCGAGCCCTCTGTTTGATGGGCGCGTGCCCCTGCACGTCAATATCGCACACCACACCGTACGCCGGTGGTGGTAGCGCATTACCACTTGAGATCATGATCTTCTCGTGACGCTTCAACACATCAACGAACTTCAGCTGTTGACCCACCTCCAGGTCCTTGTTCTGAACGTTCGGACCGGTGTAATCTAAAGCAGTAACTGTGATCTCGGTCAGGTCAGGCAGGAATGCCAATTCTTGTGCGTAGTCGGTGAGCTCGATGTCGTTCGCCAAGTGCTCGGACACGTCATTCTCTTCAGCGTCACGTCCCGACACAACTCCTGCCGCAATCTCATGCATCGCGGACACGTAGGTAGCATTCAATATACGCTCCGGACCTTCAGTAGGACACGGGGTATGTATGGCTCGGTCGTCTGGTTAGTCCAGAATCTGGACCGAGGTGCCGATATTCTTGGACGGCACCCCATTTGAAGACTCGGTGCACTGTGCATCGTCTGTGGCATGGGTCGAGGACCGCCTCTGAGCTTGTTCCAACACTTGATCGCCACTCTCTGGCACTGGTATCGTGCGTTCCAGCTCCTCGGTCGGTGTCCTCTCGACCGCTACGCCGTCCGATGCATCCACTACGGCTCTGAATGCAAGCGAGTCATCGCGTCGACCACATTCCCTGCCGGTCGTGTCTGTGGCTTGTGTCATATCCTCGGCGCAATAGACTTGCGGCTCGTCGACTGGGCCCGAGTCCTCGGCGTCTCTAGTGAGAATATTTTGCGGCGTCGGATACTCTCTGCGCTCGACCGCAGGCGGTTGTTCGGCTAGCCAACACTCGTAAAGCTCGCGTTCTCGTTCAAACAGCGTCTCGTCACGACTCTCCGCGGTGACAAGGATCTACCACTCCTTATACTTGTTAGACCGTAGGCGTACGTACCCAGGCTCGCGCGGAAGTTCGCCTATCAGTATCCATAACACAACCGACTCATGTTTTGAGCAATTAGCGACCCTCGGTGTCACATTCGTCAGCCGGATCCACGTCGGGTGTCCCCGTCTAAACCTCGTTACCGTCGGGACGAGTCTCTCCGTTCGTCGGATCCAAATTTCGTGAGTGTCCCGAGAGGGTCGTTTGCACGTAAGCCGAAACTCTCGCCACTCATGATCGGGGATATACAAGTCCTCGGTCGGTCCACCAACTACTTGAGTGCCGTAGGGTTCATCATCCGCGGCGCTCAGCGACTTAATTAGTGGCACCATTACTTCATATGGCAATCTAGCTGTCCCGTGGAACAGGTCCAGCCGGACACCCGCCGGAATCATGAAGTCCGTTCCGAGGACCACATCGACTCCTTCACTGTGGTTCATGATCCACATTTCAAACTCGTACACTCGCTCCCACCCCAAGGTGATCTTCACGAGCGCTTGTCGACGAGTCTCTAGCACTCCGGGGTTAATGCCCCGCACTTCCAAGCTTCGGCCGTGGTCCGGGACTTCACGCAACCGTAACCGCTTGACGTAGTTCGCCGAGATAACGCTGACGTTGGCTCCAGTGTCCAACAGAATCCTCGTTCGCACATCGTTCACCGCGCCTTTGACCAAAGCTCTCATTCTCTTCCTCTTGTCGTACTGTTGGGACGACCACCACCCCAATCTCTCGCCCGGGAGTTATTTTGTTCTCGGGACGAGACCTCGGGGTGATTGGTCAACTCGGGACATACTAGCAATCAAGCCCTCGGTCTTGTGGCCTCTAGGTTCGCCAATACTCCACTCCTTCACTCCACACTCACTGAGGTATACACCTCTCTCCTTTTCGTTTTCCATCATTTTCACACTCGTAATCTCTCGGTCTTCGGGCCAATTCACTTCTCCTGCAAATGCGAACATATAGTCGGCATCTATTGCAGGTTCGGTTAACTGTGGCAGCCCGATTGGGACCAACCCAGTTTCAGTTGGCGGGCTGCCTAGTTTAAATGATTCCCGTACACCAAGCTTTGCAGCTCAGGCGTGAGATCCTTCTTCTCGACCTTCGATCGTAGGAGGTTGGTGAGCTCGTTGAGGGCGTCACACTTTCCAGCGTCGTGCACTTGCTTGCACAACTTGCATCGCCTGTAGCAATAGTGCAAAGAGTGCGACATACTGCCACAGGCTGCACAAGGGCCGTACTGGCGTTGTCGGTTGTCTCGTCCGTAACCTCGGTCTTTGTTGAAGTGACCATTACCGCTCCTGGTGTGTCGGTGGTCGGACCGGGCAAAAGTACCCTCTGCAGCGGACCGGTGTTCGCTGTCGTTGGCGGCTGCAACATGACCATATTCACCGTCTGGACTAGAATCGCTGTCGGAGCTCTCACTGGAACATCGTCTGCCATCCCGGCGCCGTTCGTCTTCGCTAGATGTCTCGGTGCTGTCATAACCATGATGGCGCGTCTCTGGGCGGTTCGATCGGGACCTGGTAGCGTCGTTCACATTCAATGCAGCGACGAGGTCGGTTAGCGCATTCGCTACCGTGACTCTCGGGCGTGAATCGTCGCGACGACGTTCTCGGTCATGTCGATCACGGCGATAGCTGTCTCGCGAACCCTCGATGCGCCTGCCATCATGTCGGCGGCTGTCCTCTTGGTTCTTAGGACGGCGTCCTGACGACTCTCGGGATGTTTTACGCTCCCGACGACGGAGGATGTCGTTGACCATATCTTCGAGGTCACGAATGTCCTTAACTCGGACGTGACACAGACGCTCTTCTAGACCTCGGTCATCGCACGTATCCAGAAAGTGTTCCACATGATCCTTGGCGTCGCGTTCGCCGTTCTCGAACTGCACTCCGGCATTGCGGGCATAGCCGTTAAACCTATTGAGGTAATCGCACACGTGCTCTTTATCCTCTCGTTTCGCTGAATAATACCGAGCCTTCGCAGACTGAGTAAACCGTGAGCAGTAGTACTTGATAAACGCATCGCTCAACAACTTCCACGTACGACGAGTCTTGCGTGGGAGTTGTCGGTACCAATGTAGAGCTCCATCTTGGAGACTGAGTTCGAAAGCCATGCACCACTCGTTCGATGGCGTGTGCGTTCCCTTCATCTCGTAGATAAAGGTTCGGAGCCATTGCATGGACTTTTCGCTCTTGTTCCGGAGTCCAAAATCAGGCTTGATGTTGCCGAGTGGAAGGTGGGTTGCGAGCTCGAGACTCGGTGTGGAGCTTTTCGTCTCCGCTTTGCTCAGCTCGCGGATCTGGCGCGCCCACTCCTCGGTGAGGTCTCCATCGAGATAATCGAAGTCCTCTGAGTCACTATCACTGTCCGACGAGTCCTCTGGGCTATCGTAGTTCCTGGCGGGACGTCGGCCAGTCTCTTGACGAGTGTTCGTAGTGGGGCGTAGGCTTTCTGTCTCCTCGGCTAGCCGCTCAGATCGACTTACAGACCTCGGTGTTACCATGTGCGAATCTTGCATGTACGGTGAAGCCTCGGCTGTAGCCGTAAAGATACCAGAATCGGAACCCTCGTTGACACGCTTCTTGGGAGTTTGAGGAAGCGGGACCTTTGACGGGTCCGCCGCTTCCGGTGCGCGTCGGGCTATAGGTTGACGGCCTGCCCCGATCTCGGACACCCCGAAAGACGTCCGCAACTTCTTCTTCCACTTTCGCAACGCTGTGCCGGCATCGGTCGGCGTCCAATCCTTGAGTGCGGCGTCAGATGGAAACCTCTGAGGCTCGCACCCCATAGCACGGAGAAGTAGCACAGTATCCTGAGCCACCTGTTGGGTGCTCGTTGAGTCAATGGGCACCGCTAGCTCACCCCAAGGTCCATCCAGACAGCCTGGCGGACCTGCTTCGGGCCAAATAGTTGCATCCAATTGCTCCTAGCCTTCATGAGTTCCAGGCAGCGACCTAGAACCTTGTTGGCAGCTGGCGTATCACCATTGACTGGTGGCCGATTGCCTGTCGACCGAGAAGTTGCCTTCCCGGTCATCGCCGACGGCTTCAAGCCGTCGGACCCATCATCACTGTCCTCGGTGGCTGGTTCAGGACCAGCTACGTCGTCCAGCTCTTCGGTGAGGTTCCGCGCGAGCGACCTCACCCCTCCGCTCCGGCCTACAGATACCACTGCGCTTCCGAAAGGTCGAGCATTGCTGCCTTCACTTCCAGGTACTCTTCATCATCATCTTCCTTGGCGTCGGAGTAGCCAACCGACTCGTCGAAACTTCCTGAACGTTCGGCAATCGTCACCAAACGAGATGTCGGTGGTGTCGACAATGAACTTCCAGGGTGCACCGTAGGCTCAGTGCGTGTTCCACTTGACTTCATCGGTGTTGCTGGTACCGCTGGCTTGCCTCCTTTCGCCATTTTCTCTCTTCTTCTCTCTCTCTCTCAAATGCTCGTTAGGGTAGAACCTAACACAACCACAACACACAGAAGGTCACAACAATCCCGGGTCGCGGCACCAGTTGTCGTGTAGGACACTTTAGAATTCTCACTTGTCGGGTGAGTTCCCACCAACAACACACGCTTCCCCGTGAAGGTCAGCGATTTGTTGGATTAAACCTGAAGACCAGGAACGATCCCTTACACCGGGTCGGTTGTAAGCGCTTCTGTATACCGAGGTTGTTTTAGGTAACCCTTACCTACACCACTAGCCACGAGCTTAGACTAGGGTGTTATATTGCGCTTTCGCGCGTAACCCTGCAGTCCCTCAGAGGAAAGGGTACCGGCGTGTTAGGCCTTATACAGGGGTGTCGAGGTATAACCTCGACGGGGAGCAAAATATACACTAGGACCTTAGTAAACCCTAAGTATACACGTAACGACACTTCACTGTCGCCTCCGATCTCTCGGCCACACCAACTCTTGGCCTGACCAGGATAAACTCTCGGTTCAATGTACCTCGAGTCTACCAACAGGCATCCCACACAACTGAGCGTGTCCTGGCACTTCAATAAGCTAGCTACACTTACCTAAGTCGGACTTGACTCTTGTTAGCTGGGGGGAAGACTGCGTTTTATAAACTGCTTAATGTGAGGCTCAGAGAGCCTCTGTATGTCATCCTATGTTTTGTCCTATGCCTATATACAAATATCAAGTGTAAACAAATCACCGTAGGAGTCTCCGAGGTTTCAGAATAAGTACGACCGAGGGGTCGACAACTCACCCTTAAGTACGGATTTGGGACTGTACAGACGTGAGACAAGGGATCTGAGATGGGTACAGAGCCCTATCTCGGCCTAATCCAGGAAGCCTCGGCCAGGTTGTATTAGGCTAGCCGAAGCTCCCGGATGTCACTATTCCTTCTCTGTCACTCTTTCGCGGGATGTATAATCCTCCAATGGGGTGAACCCTCGCTTTTCACCGAAAGGTTCTGTGGCGGTTGCCCTCTAGCGACTGGGTCACTACCTCACCGTTAGAACCCAACACCACATGTCTTAGATGGCCCCACAACGGGGACACTTTAAAACACGCTTTCACGGTTTCAGCTCGTGTAGCATTTTTCAAAACAGGCAGAATTTGATGGTGATCTCCACTGAAAACGATTACCTTTCCTCCAAACGTTTCAGTATCATTATCCATAATATCGCGAAACGTCCTGTCAACCGCTTCAAAGCAAGACCGGTGCATCATTGGAGCTTCGTCCCATATAATTAAACGGCTTGTCGAATTAATTTTGCCTTCTGGGACTGTTTAGAAATACCACATGTAGAGTGTTCATTTGGTTTAAGCGGAATCCGGAACATCGAATGTGTTGTTCGACCTCCAGTCAGCAACGTTGCTGCAATTCCACTCGAAGCCACCGCCACAGCAATTCCGCCTTCTAACCGAATCTTAGCAAGCATTGCTCGAGTAAAAACGATTTTCCTGTACCACCTGTACCATCTATAAAAATAGTTTCCCTCCTATTTCGGGAGTCTCGATAGCGCTAATAACTTGATCGAAAATGTCCTGCTAGTTTGCGTTTAGTCGGGTTACCATTTCCGCAGTGGACTCTAATTGCTCCAGTGGGTATGCGTTGAGTTCTTGCTTAATTAGATCTCCTGTAACTTGTTCATCTACAGCGGCCTCGAGTTCATAGCCTTGAAGGAGTGGTAGGCCGTAGATTTCCAGTGTTTTCCCATTCACACGAAGAATGCTGTCCAAGCTCTATAGCGTCTTGTATTCAACTTTCCTATCATCCATATCCAAGCCAAACTCTCTCTGAAAATCTTCACTTAAATCGTTCTTGAAGCGCTCCCATAACCCCAAAGGGCTACTCGGTAAAGAGTAAACCAAAATGATACCAAACAACTGCCGGAGCTGATAAGGCATACGCTCATGTGATGCTTCAAGCAAGCATTCTTCCCACTCGCTGTCGTTGTCTAAATAGCCAGCTGCCATTGCAGCTTCATGAAAAGTAGCGTACGTTACTCCATCAATAGTTCTTAGATCTTCGAAGGAAGTAGGCCCGTGTCGATAACACAATAACAGGCGCAAGTAAAACCGTTCTGGATCTTGTGGAGATACATGTACGATGCGGCCGATAGAAGAAACGTATTTCTGGTACTGCACCCACCACTTTGATTTCTTATCCCAGCGGTACACTGTCGGGATATCCTTATACAGCATTTTTCCAGCCACTTCCGGCTCCGCAAGACAGAGCATGAAAAACGCAGTTAAAGTTGTCTTGTCTCCTCGCCGAATCAACCTGCGAATTTGCGCGTTGCTCGCATGTGCGCGGTAGGTTGCAGCGCTTTGTCCGGGTAAATAGATTGCCAGCTTTACGACGGTGTGCGTGGATCCTTGAGTAGGATGCTTGAATAACAGCATACAGGCTTCAACCGGCGATATATATCGCGCTAACAAATACTGTAGAATCTCGTTAAGCGAGTGACCTTGAATTTCACCCTCAATGGTGACCATGGTCATATCTGCACCCTTGTAGACATATTTGTAAATATATTTGACGGCCTTGCTCGTAGCACAAACTTCCACATTGATATGACAATTGTACTTTTGCAACAAAATTGGTTGTACGGTACAACCCACTGATTAACCGTTTCATTATCCCATTCCTTTCTGCCATAGATCAGACGACCCGTTGGGCACCTACGGCGTCAATACACGGGATATTTATCCGCTGCCATCGTCGTTTCATCTGCTAAAGGTTTCGGAAACTTTTTGGAGCATTTCCCATTCTTCATGCAGGGGCTATTCTTGTTCGCATCCCCGCAAGGGCCGTGTAGCATACACGTAATCACCGTTTCGTAAAGATCTGGCTGCTTCTCTTTATTTGGTATTTCGGCCGAAACCAAGCGATCTACATCTAGAGCTGGTAATGGTTTGTCTTCAGGCCTCACGATAAGCAAAATATGGATGTGAGATAAACCCCGCTTTTAATACTCTACCACGTGAATTCTGGCTGCCTGAATCCCCAGGACACCCTCGTCAAGATCCTTGCAGAGAAATTTTAATTTTGCCATGAAAACCCTTGCCACAATGTCAGGTCGATCCGAAGCAGTCTGTCCGGGGTGGATGTTTTCCTGGATTTCTACCCATTTGGGATTGCATGGCATTGTAATAAATAGATTTGGCGCACCAAGCTCACGTACGATTGCCATTACGTCCTGGAACGGTTGGTACATATAGCGAGGTCCACCAGTAAATGAAGGTGGCAAACTTGAACGACGCCCAATGTTATTGGCATCTAACCCGATTTCCTCCTCAGACGTATTTTGACGATAACCCCGGTCGGACGTAAAATTACGCGCACACTGTTCAAGGTCATGAACTGCTGCAATTCGGTGCGCTTCAGTGCCTTCATGTCTGTATGCGTCAGTGAGTCCTTGTATGGTCTCGAGGCGAAATTCATGTTGATTGTTCTCGATATACCGCAGTCTCTCCTGCTCCGCCTTAGCCCACTGATCAACACAGTACTGCTGGGTCAGTCTTCCTCAAAGCAGCAGAAGCGAATGACTCCCAGTACGGTCGTAGAGAAGATAGGCAACAAATTCTCTCAGAGACATGGTTGTTTTTCGTCGTCCCTCTCTGCCATCCTCATATTGCACAACATATCCCCACTCTGCCAATCTCCCTCCACATTTTGATCAGTTTGATCATTCCCCACACGTGACCTTCCTCCTTGATCATTATTGACGTTATTTAAATCATCCGCGTATCATATGGATGGAGAAGAGGGTACTGTAGCGGATCGTAGTGTGTATTCGTTTCATAAATGCGATTGAACCCTCCTTGTCTAGTGTACAGGATAATATTGCGGGGTTGTGCAGCATTTGCGTCGATGATAATTGCAGCCACCTCGGAAGCAGTAGGCGTGTTATGGGTTCCTGGATTTGTGTCCCGACCTACATGAAGTCGAAGAACACACTCGACTTCCGGATCTATGAGGCTTTCATGAATATCCTCTTCTTGCTTACCCTCGTTTTCTTGTCTCTGCACACGGTCTTCACGGGCCATTTCTAACGCTGCCCTACTACGTTAAATCAGAATGTCGCGTGCGTGTAAGAACTGGTGAGCGTAGGGATTGTGCTGTTCCATGACTTCATCAATGTCGCTCAGGATTTCTGCACCCAATCCATCTGTCATTCGGATGCGACTCGCCACACGCGCCGCACTGTCAGGGTCGTTTATAAAATCTGTGCAAACATTGGCTTTTCACCGGGGGGCGGAAGAAGAGATCCCATCTGATGACAAACTGTTCCCATCACGGGGGAATTGTAAACGCCTCCCCGCGTAACACTTTCATCAACTTGAAGTGGTTCGGATCGTGACGCTCCCATGCATGTAAAAGCATTGTTATAAGCACGGATTGACTGCATAAATACCGGGTTATTAAACAATAGTCGCAGCTTCTGCGGTGCTTCTCGGGGAGGCGGCAGTCGGATTTTACCACCCATGCAACAGCATTTCTTTGTTTCAGTAGGAAACTTCCAAGCACCGCAATCAGCGCATGTGCGTTCATGCCCCGAACAGCCTCGAATAAACCGTGAAACGTAGTGGCATTGATTCCAAGTGTCATTACCGCGGACACTCACGGAATCAAAGTCTTCATGATTATCATAACCTTTCTTGTATTGACGGGATCGGCGCCTAATCGCTCTTCTTCACGAAGTTCTAGTCGCTCGTCTAGTGTCATTAACCGGTGTGATGTCGCCCTAGCATTGGTGTCACACTCCTGAATTTCTTGACGATGTTTTTGACTCAAACGGCTACGCTGAGAAGCCCTAGCAATTGCTTCGCGCTCCTGAATAACCCTGTGTTGTTCGTCGCTCAATTCACCTCGTGCAGTACCTCGTGCGACGGCATCGCGATTCTGTATCATACCGCGTTGTTCGTCATTCATTTCAGCCCTGGCAACTGCTCGCGACAGAGTGTTGCTAATGCGTATCGCTTGGTGCTGTTCGTCATTCATTTCCCTTCGTTGATCTGCGCGGGACACGCTGTTTTCCTGCTGTTGTGCACGTCGTTCCTCTGCGGACACTTGTTGGCGGCGAGCTGCTTCTCATTGCCGATGGATTGCTCGTGTTTGCTCGACTTGTCTCCTCTTTGCAGCCTTTCGGATGCGACCTCTCTCTCACTTCCGCAAGGTGCGAAGGGCCCATATCAGATCTTCTGCGGCGGGTTGTGCTACGTAATCCACCTGAATCCGCTCGTGCATATGTCGCAACAGCCACATTTGGTATTGATTCCGGCTGTGCAAGCACGGAGTGAATACTGGTTGTATCTACGTGAGCGACGGTGGTTGAAGTGTCGGCGTTCCTGGAATTGTTATATATTCCAACCGTAGTAACATTTCCGACGGCAGCAGCACTTTCTTCATTTTGCCGATATACCGGTCAATTCAAAGCAACTTTCTTAGCTCTCAGTCTACGCCTTTTATCCTCGTTCGATTCGTCTTCGTCTGGCGTACAGAAAGCGTCTTCAATGTCCATGATCATATTGTACTTCCGTTTTCGCCCCATTGTCCACGCTATATATCCACGAAATGCAGCAACCGTTTAGCATTTTTGACTTCATCGGGTTCATGACGGAGAGGTTTAAAGAGGCACACCTAGATTTCAATTTCCTTTACTTTGTAACCAACTGTGTCCAATTCTATCATTTTAGTGTCTATAAGACTCACCCCATTACTTAATACTGGTAATATCTGACACCCTCCATAGTATAATTTTAACAGCATCTTTTAGTAAGCTTCTTTTACTGTAATGTCTTTAATATTTCCCCGCATGCACGTTACGAACCGACGAAGCATCTACCCTCCTCAATCATCCGTGGGCAACGCGCATGACAGTTTGGGCCTTGCTTCTCTAGGCATCCACCTTCCTTCGTATACCATGGGCTACACAGCACACAAATCAGGTTTCCAGGTCCTAGCTATTTAGCCTTCCGCTATTTTACGTGGATCACACGAAAAATAGATCTAGCTAGTTATCATTTTTATTTTTGCCACCAACCTCTTTAATTAACTTATTTTTTGGTTTTTCGTATTTTTAATTTAGGTTGTTTTATGGCTGTCGGTATTGACGGCAGTTTTGGGATACCGTGGCTGACAAGTTAATTAAGTATCAGCTCCTAAGTATAAGACACGGAGGATGGGGCCGCAAAATTATACTAAAGTTTAAAAATAGAATAATACCGGTATAGCAGCTAATGAGATTAGGGTTAAAGAACAAAAAGTGACGGGTTTGGCCAATCAGACGACGCTAAAGCGGTGGAAACTGAGTTCCAAATAGCCCCTCTAAAAACCTCCCTATTGGAATTTTATGATTTAAGGCAGTGTGGTTTCGGAGACTCTCGGTTGAGAGCAAGACTCACCCCCAGTGCCTCGCAACACAATAGTTCAGGATTCCGCGGTCGTATTACCAGCAGTGGTGCAAGTGCGGTATCGGTTACCGATAAAGCTTACCACCTATACCGGTACGGTGAGCAACGGGGGACTCCTTACACCCGCTTGGGTGATCACGCTGTGCCCGACCACGGACTCAGAGACGCACTCGGTATTACTACCACAGTGCGTCGGGTCCCATTACCGACGACTGGGTCCGGGGTGGGGCAGACGGCCCGGTAATACCGGCTTTTATCGCCGTTTGTGCTGCCCCTTACCCCGGATTGGTTATGAGATTTCCCACACCGCCGGTGGGCGGCATGTGACATGATGCTATTTCCGATTTTCGAGCGACAGGTGGATATTACGTTACGATGTGATTGGTTATAATATGGGTTATGAGAGAGGGGGCCTGGGACACGACTGCACCCGTGCGGCATCTGTGGAAGATTTTAGACGAACCTTCGCCTGACTGTAAAGGGGCCCAATGGACCAGAAGTGTACTTCAGAGTGTGCACAACTCTGAAGTTCAAATGCACTCTGTCTGGTCACCGGACTTTCCCCGACGATGAGTGCCTAATTCCTGGCGGAACGTCTCTCAGAAGAACGTATCTCTGAGAGACCTCATCCCGTTACCGTCCAGTGCGACGATGATGGTTCAAGGATCTATACTACTTACCCGCAGAGACCAAATACCGCGCGCCGGACGCCGCGCACCCGCGCAACCCTCAAGAACTTCGTGTACGTTGAAGCATTGGTGCTCCGTACTATGATATTCCGTTCAAGATTCTGGTATTCCACATTCTATGACCAAGACTCTGAAAACCAAAGTGGTTTCAGACTCTGAAAACCCGGATACCAGACTCGGAAATCAACGAAGATTCAAGACCATACTGAAACCAAGTGAACACAAGTTCAGGTCACGCAATCAAGTGATGACAGACCTGCACATCCCCCGTGATGACGTCTCTACCCATCAGCTCATCGGGATCTGCTACACTGACCATACTGAAACCAAGTTCAGGTCACGCAATCAAGTGAAGACTGCCCTGCACATCCCCCGTGATGGCGTCTCTACCTGTCAACCCATCGAGATCGGTTATACTGACTGTATACTGAAACCAAGTCAAGATGCCTGATACATACAAGAACCAAGTGTACCTGAGATTCGAAGACTGAATGCATGAAGAACGCCAAAGCCGACAAGAAGAAGAGAGTTACCAGAGATATATGAGAGTTATGAGAAAGATAAAACGATAAACAGAGTTCAATTTGGTTGCTACTACACAAGTCCGCTTGAGAGGTATCCAATCCACTGCGTCGTGGACGTACGCCGTGTGATTTCCACCAAATTCAGTCCCCTTAGGTGGAGATCAGGAAACGTAGAGACCTGAGAGGACCCGCCTATTCCATATCCTAGTTGGGTCGTTTGTTTTGTCTCTAGCGGTAGCCCATTTCATATTGCTCGTTTGGACAGGCTCTGGAAACTAGACAGTCGTTTTCAGGGTGCAAGGTAGACTGTTATATATAGCTGATTGTATTGGTTTATATTTCCCTCTATATTAGAGGGTGGTGCGCGAACGTGACAGGGATACCAGACAGACCAGGTGTCTGGTAACGAGTCCCTAGTTGACCTGGAGTATTAGCCCACCGTTCAAGGGCCCAGAAAGAATATGAACGGCTGTATATTTGTATATTCCTGAACTCTGTATATTTGTTGTTTATCTCTGAAAGTCAAGTATCTCGGTTCTGGATTTGTGATATTCAGACACCGGTATCAGACTTTCTCTCTGGTATATTAACCTCTTTCCGACCACCAACTTTCTGGTAACCTACTTGGTTTCCAGAAGCTCCGACTCCCGAACGCTCCTGGAAGGACTTCCTGAATTCCGACACCAGACTCCAAGGGAACACAACTTCTCGTCACTTTGAACTCTAGACTCCGGCGAGGGTCATATTCCCAAGACAACGAACCCACAGGGATACCACAAGGTACCACACGCCCACCTACGTTGTACGGCTCTGAAATCCTTTCAGTAGTCATATAACCGGGTTCACTATACGCCACCTGCACCGCGACCAAAGTTTTCACCGACTTCGCGACAACTGGTGCGCGTGCCCGGATCTTCGCATCGTGATATCACCGGATTTGAGAGTACAAGAAGAGAAAGTTTCCTGTCGAGCGTCTATATTCAAGATGGCTACACCAGGATCTACGAGAGGAGGACGCCGTGGTCGCGGTCGCGGTGTTCTGACACGTCAGTCCAAGCGTCTCCAAGGATTGCAGCCTGAAGAGCAACCAGACTTGGATGCTATCCAGAAGGCGGCTCGCGAGAAGAGGAAGGCTGCGCGAGAGAAGAAGGCCGCTGAGAGTGTGAGCGTCCCAGAACCGACGGTCGAAGACCAGCCTGCTGCGGAACCAGAAGCTAAGGAGGCACCCGCTGTCTCTGGTGAACAAGGTTCTGAGGAAGGCTCGTCAGAAGTCGAAGCTTCTGGTGACGAGGTGACCACTGCCCGCGAGGGTAGTGATGAGGCGTCTGAGGGAGGCGCCGATATGGTTGAGTCCCCGGAAGTGGTCGATCTGCGTTCAGAGTCGACGACCTCCGGACAGTCCGTGGAAGAGGTGAAGCCAGAACCCGGACTCTCTGAAGATCGTGTTCCGCAGTCTCCGAAGTCTGAAGGTACACCAATGTCGGATGACACGCTGATCAAGTCCGAAGATTCTCTGAAGACACCGTCTGATGAGTCTGGGAGGGCTGATTCGCTTGATGGAGAACGAGCTTTAAAGTATTTTCGTCGTGGGCTCCGCCGCTGGAAAGACATGGATGCCGGTAGAGTCGTCCCGCCAAGCGTCGAGTATGTATGGTCGACGACGAAGCCCAGTGTAGACGTCTTCCAGAAAGCCGCTGCAGCGACCGGCGACTACATCAAGTGGCGGTGCTCCTCTGTATTCCCTGAAGACATGTGGATTTCGGAGTTTCACGTGAGACGTCATGGCTTTGGTCGGATTCAAGGCCTTTCCTACGTTGAGATTCCGATGAGTACGCTGACGGCACCAGAGTGTGTGGCTGTTCTCCAGACAATGTTGTACGAGGCGTGTTTTGAATTCCAGAACTTGCTCCCGACGTGGTCCCAGACCCAGGCGTCAGCTATCTTCGAGTCTCAAGTACGCAGTGTGGCGACCGAACTTCAGAACCGTCTTGCCATGGAACTGGTTGAGTGGGCCACCGTGACTGCCAGGTTACAGGTCATCCGACTTTCAGAAGGCATGAAACAAGAAGACACAACAAGTCAAGAAGGAACCGATAGTGTATTACCAGACAAGGATGCTGACCTACAAGGACGACAACTGATCATGCGCCTCCGGGTGACCGGACTCCGAGTGACGCATAGTTCCAATGGTTCCAGCAGTGATGAGCCGCCGCAGTCCAAGCGCTTAAGCAGAGACCGCCGCGCCCACAAGTCTCGTCAATACCGTCAGCCTTGTCGACGCCGTCGCTGTCTTCATTGCCACAGTACGAGAGTCGTTCTGATAGCACGCGACCAGAGTCGGCAACTCCCATGTCTGAAGATCGTAACAGCTCTCGATCTCGAATGACGGATGTGCCGGTTCCCACTGTTATCGGGACCTCTGATGATCAGTCGTCTGGATTCCAGACCTCGCGTGGAAGCTCTACAGACTCGTCCTTGACGTCTGTGAGTCGAGGGGCGGTGTCACACATGCCGTTGTCCGCAGGGGGTCCGGCGTTGATTGCCCAAGGCGCTGATGTCGGAGGGATGATCTCCGGAGAAGGTATGGGAATCCAAGTGACTCGAACGTTGTTTCCTGTGAAATCGGAGCCTGAAGACATCGACATGCTGGAAGAGGAAGCTGAGGCACCAGATATAAAGTCTGAAGAACAGGCGTTCGCTCATGAGCCTTCACAAGGTGTCAGACAACCAACGCCCGAGATTCCGCCTTCATCTGTTTCCAGCCGAAGGGCAAGCCATCGGAGCCACCGCCAGAGTGTCAAGACCTTCGGAAAACGCCGTCTCGACGCTTGAGTTCCATCGCGTCGAGTCGCACGAAGACTGAAGCTCCAAGTTCTCAGAGATCAGGGCCTGCCCAGATCGAACTGAACGTCATGAGGCAACAGCAGGAGTGGCAGAGCCGGATGGAGCAAGCGCAGATGGAATTCTTGGCCCGAGAACGCTTGGAATCCATGGAACGTGATCGCCGTCGGGAACAACGTGACTTGGAAGCAAGACGCGAAATCCAGACACTCACCGACCGCTTGTTGGAGTCTGAAAACGCAAGACTGGAGGCGGAGAGACGTGCTGACGATGCTGAAGAACAGAGAAGTTTGGTATCGGAGAGTATGCCCAGAAGCCGCAGCGTGGCAGAGCTGGAGACGCTGAAATCAGATCTCTGGAGGTCGGAAAGCGAACGTCTGGAATCAGAGTTTGATGATCGCTGACGACAGCGAGAAGCCGAAGCCGAAGCCCAACGTGTGCGCGTGACAGACGAGATGAAACGAGACTGGATTTCCCAAATGAAGACCTTACAGCAGCGGATGAAAGATATGGAAGCTGAGCGCGACAGGGAGAAAGAGAGTTCTCAGAACATGCAACGCTTCCAAGCCGGTCAGTTGAGAAACCTTCGAGCAACATTGTCCCAAGTTCAAGAGGCGCGAAGGGTCGGTCACCCTGATTCAGCAACTACAACCCCGGTGTTAAACACTGAGGACCCTGAAGTTGCAACTAAGTATCCGGTAATCGGATCAGAAATCAGAAGTGAGGTTAGGGTTGAACCCATGTCGCACCCACCGGCTCTCAAGGCGGCTCCTCGAGAAGTTGCGACCTTCCAACAAACTGCCCCTGCGCGAAGCTCGGTGACGAAGCGAGTGAAGGCCGAGAGGAATGGCGCCGCCGCTACGACCACTACAGCAACCCAAGCGACTCGAGTAGCCTCGGTGACGGAAGCCAAGGGGGACACCAGGCGTGCATCGACCCCACGACGAGATCCACCGCGGAAATCAGACGCTAGACGGTCTAATGGAGACCGAGAGGCGCCCCGCCGAGAGAAGCGCCGTGGTGAAGCACCATACCCTGGTGGAGACTCTGAGGACTCGAGCTCAGAATCCGAAAGCTCGTCTTCAGACGACTCTGAGCTTGGTGAAGTGGTGAACCTGACAGCAGCGATACAAGCTCAAGCTGGAACTACACTTCTGACGTTGAGGCCGTTCATGAACTCTAACAATCTCGGAGAGTTCGATCCTAGAGCCACACTCAGGGAACGCATCCACTGGTGGGAGCGATTCACGAATATGGCGTCTCAAGGAGGGTGGTCGACCAAGACACGCATTCAGGAGCTCAAGTTGAAGCTTCCGGTATCTGCGCGTGACTGGTTTAACCAACTCCCCAAGAGTGTGTCCCGTGACTGGAAGGAGTTGTCGTCAGAGTTCAAGAAGCGTTACTGTAAGGCGCGGTCATCATATTCAGAGAGATACTTCACTATGGCTATGAAGGACTCTGAGACCCCGCTCGAATTCTTCTATCGACTCAACTCCGCCGCTGGGAAGGCCGACATTGACTTCAGAAAATCGTCCAAGCGTCTTGAGAAGCATGTGCTCCGTTTTATCACGAAGCTCAAGGACGCACGTCTGAAAACTTCGCTACAAGGTCAGAGATTCCGACATATTTCAGACTTGGAGTATGCTTTACAACAGGATGAAGATGTCTGGCGAACAGGTGACCAAGATATGACCACCACCAAGCCTCGAGACTTCCGAGCAGACAATATTCCACGAGGACCGTTCAAGCCCAAGCGCATGAACCGGACTTATGTCGTGAGAGACCCGGACTCTGAAGATTCTGATGATGATGACCCTGCAAACCATAAGGGATCTTTAAAATCCGATCAGGATGCCAGAGACCAAGCCGGTGATTCCGACTTCAGAGTGTGACTTCAGAGTCTACCCGTGATGGAGACACTACACAGACTTCTTCGAGTGCCTCGACAGCTCCGCCGAGCGCTGACTGGACGCAGACCCTGACAAATGAGGTGTACCGAGTGATGGGAGACATGGGATGGCGTCCGCCGCCCCATTCCCCGTCTGGATCGTCAGGTCAGGGTTTTCATCAGAGGCGTCCTGAAAATGGCGGTTATTGGAACAAGTTTTGCGAGAAATGTCAACGCCCAGGACACTCAGAAGAAGATTGCTGGAGGGATATCACGTGTGACCGGTGCCAGGAAAAAGGGCATCCAAGTCGAATGTGTCGAACACCCCCCTGTGAAGTGTGTGGAAAAATACATCCCGGAAAACCCTGTGAAGACTTGAAGACTCTGGAAGCACTCAAGCAACTCGCCCGTCAAGGCGCACTGAAGGACATGCCAAACCACCTGAGAGAAAGACTTCTGGGTGATGAGGCAGACTCTGGGAAGCCGTTAAACTAATACGCCCGTCGGATGGGGATCCGAAACGCGCCGGGCAAGGCAATACCCCAGAGTTATGTGTTCTAGTGTGTGTAGGACCGGAGCTGAGAAAGGTTCAAGATAAACCCCAACAATGCATGACCACTTTAACCCAGGAATCAGCTGTGCCTTTCAGAAACTCAGGAAATAAGTTACCCGAGATCTCTGAAAACACCAATCCGATACCTGACGACACAGTGTCATTCAGACTGAAGGATGGCGAATGCTACGGCTGGTGGGAGGATAATTACCCTGATCGTTCCAAGCGAGATGTGGTGATGGTACATGGTGCTGTGAATGATCGCCGGACTAAGATTCTCCTGGATACCGGTGCGACTATAAACATTCTGAGTTACGACTTTGCGCGTAAGCTCGGACTCAGACTCAAGTCGCACAAGCAAACTAAGGTATCAGGGATGGGTGGTGTTCCGACGTACATTGGCGCCAGCGCTGAGATCAAGTTGACACTTGGGCCAAGAGTGGTGTACATTGTGGATGTTGGGTCGCGAATATTGGTGAAGGAATTGATGTGCTTTTAGGAATGGGCTTCATGTTTGCCGCTGGAGTGAGGATCAGTACTCGCGAAGGTCTGGTGTCGTTACCAGACGAAGTCGTGGTGATGATGTGTAATTGGGAACCTGGTGACCACATTGGTCGTAGCAGGTTTGTCAGACCAAGCGAGGCTGTTCTTCTGAGTCCTGGTGAGGAGTTTATTGTTAGGATTGATTACGGTCCGACGAATCCGCAACGGGAAGTCGTGTGGGCTGGACGTGGTGATCGTTGGGTTACACAGCTGATCTATGCTGCCCGCTCATGGCCTGTGGCAGTTCGCGTGGTGAATATTTCCGATAAGAACACCTGGGTTAATGAGCTCTCTGATGTCGCGAGGATCGTGGAATATGGTTTCTTCCCGAGACATGGGCGTTTCGTGCGTCCAGGTTCCGCTGCATATCGTGATTGGGAAGTACTGATCCTGGAAAGCACTCCGTCACCAGAAACGAAGAAGCGCATGGAACGAGAGCAAGGCTGGAGGCTCTGATACCGCAACCTCCTTGTGTGGAGCGTCCAGATTACCCATGGCCGACTAAGCTACTGCAACGTCCGAGGTTGGATAATGCTCGAGTGCAGTTTGTGAAATCAGACCCGACTCCAGTCACGAAGCGAGTGCGTTTTGCCCTAGATGCATCCACTCAGACAGATGATTGCTGCTGCAGTGGAGTGGCGGATAGCTGGGCGCAAGTGTGGATACCGGAGATTCTGAGATGTCCTCTGAAAGTGTCTCTCCCAGCGACTCTAGTGACGATCGCATCAGTTCTGGTGATGGCCCTCGGACTCGGAACCAGAGTCTCCTGCAAGTGGTTTTCAGGCTTCTCAGTTACCTGCAGATGATCTAGTCTTAATGGACGAATCTTGGGATATCCCTATTCAAGGGATGCCCGGAACACCTGTGGAAAAATTGCGAGTAGAGTATGAGCGGTGCATGCAAGTCTCGAACGAAGAGTTGGATTTGGAACCGGGTGTTTATATGCGGGAAGGCACGGAGCTCCTTGCCCAGTTGCGCGATCAATTGGTCATGTTACCGGAGATTGAGGAATTGACACCGGAGTGCGATATTGACAGTGCTGATGTTGGAGAACCAGGAAAGACAACACCAGAAATGGAGAAGAAACTACGTGACATTCTGAAATACCACAGAAAGATCTTCCTAGGAGATGGTAATGCAGCGCCCGCACCGGCAAGGGGCGTGGTCTGTGATCTAGACGTGGGAGACGCCAAACCGGTGGCCCAACGTCCAAGGTCCGTTGCTTCTCATCTCATGCTGAAGGTGTACGAGCTTCTCAAGAAACTTCTGGAAACTGGTTTGATCGAGTACTCCAATTCGCCGTGGGCATCCCCTATTGTAATTGTTTTGAAGAAGAACGGTGTTGACATACGAATGTGTATCGACTATCGGATTGTGAATGGTTTCATCCAGCTATCACATTACCCGTTGCCTCTCATTGATGACCTCCTGATTGGGTTCGAGGCCGCGATGTGGTTTATGAGTTTGGATATGGCTAGCGGTTTCTGGGCGATCAGGATGACGGAACGTGCACGATTGATATCCGCATTTATTTGTCCATTTGGACACTTCCAGTGGGTGAGAATGCCTTTCGGCCTGAAGAATGCTCCTCTTGTGTATCAAGCTATGCTGGATAATTGTCTGTGGGGATTTGTAAGATTGTCACCAGAGGAAGAGGCTGAAGTTGACGCAGATGTTCTGGAATTCTTGCAACTGAAGCCTCAAGACTCTGAAAACCAATCCTCAGACTTTGAAAACCATGCGCTGAAATCGGAAATGTCGGCTCTCACAAGTCAGATGACCGTTTTCCAGAGGAACATTCCGGTTCCAACGTATATGGGTCCAGTCCTGGGGAGAAGTTCGTACATCGATGACATTGCACATGGAGCGCCGACTTGGGACCAACTCTGTGACGATTTAAACGCTCTGCTTTTCAGACTTCGCTACTGGAACATCTCTGTGAGTTTGCCCAAGAGCGAATTCGGGAAGTTATCGATCCCGTATCTCTCCCACGAAATCAGCGCCGAAGGTCTGAGAGCGACGCCCAAGATTGTCAAAGGAGTCGAAGATCTGCCATTCCCGTCCACGCTAAAGGGGTTCAGAGTTTCATGGGAAGTCTCAATTACTACAACAAGTTTATTGAAGATTTACCAGTTATCGCTGCCACCTTGTACGAGTTGACGGATGAACAGATCCGCTCTGGGAGGATCTGACTTGTGCCAAAGAAGCATTTGAGCTCCTGAAACGCAAGATAGTTTCCACCCCACTTCTCAGACACCCGGACCGAACCAGACCATTTGTTATCATCCCACATGCGAACCCTTGGGCTGCCTCGGTAGTTTTAGGGCAAGAGTACGATGGAGTGATTCATCCAGTCCGGTTCACGGTCCGTGTTCTGAATGACGCTGAACTCAGGTATCATATTGCCGAAAAGGAGGTGATTGCGATTCTTAGAGTCTTGGAAAATTTCAGAGCGCTAGTAGAGTCAAGTCCAGTGATTGTGGTGTATACCAGATACTCTGTGCTGAAGTGGTTGCTGACGTCGCATTCCACCGATGGTAGAAACGTGAAGTGGGGTCTGAAGTTGTCGCACTGGGACTTAGAAATTCGCCGGATCCAGCGTGATGAAGACGGACTTCCAGCCATACTCGGCGCAGGCATCACACCCCGAGAACATTTAGACGAGGTCTCTGAAAACCTGATTCCAGCCAGGGGCGAGTCAAACCGCCAGCTCCTGTCAGTGTGGAAATGCTGGAAGCGGATTATCAGGGTCATGTCCTGAGTTTCGATGGCGCAGCAAAGACGTCTACTCGTCTGGGAAGTTGTGGATGTATAGTCTGGAAACTCCCTGGGTGGAATGTTTTGGAAGCCCGAGGATTTCCCCTGGAGGACGTCACTGTGAATGATGCGGAGTATTGTGGTCTGAATTACGGTCTGAGGATGGCGTTGGAACATGGAATACATGAGCTAGTGGTTGTTGGAGACTCACGTATCGCAATACAACAAGCTCAGGGACTGATTAACTGCAACCAACCTAATTTGCAGCGGAGGTTGGCAGAGTTTGAATCTCTGAAAACCAAATGTCAGACCCTGAAATTAGTACATGTGAAACGCGAGTTCAATCAAGCGGCAGATAACTTAACTTTGAAGACTCTGGCACTTGGGGAAGCTTGGCAGGTACAAGACGCTGACGAGCTCACCCATCTACAACTAGTGTCTATAGGCCAAGAGAAATTAATGAAGCCCTGCCCAGCTCCAAATGCAGAAGTTCAGGAGGCCGAAGTACCAGACTCGGAAAACCACAGTGTGACACCAGAATCTGATGGAATCCCTGGCCCAGAATCCGCACCTTTGCCACGATCAGCTAAAGTATTGATCGCTGTGACCCGTGCCCAAGTTCCGAATAACACTGATCTGCCTGAGGACGACGATGAGCGTGAACCCCTGGGGCCTTTGGAGTTCCAGGCAGAGCGTTGGCGGCGAATCAAGGCACATCAGAGCCACGACCCGTATTTGGTCGAGCTCATGAAGTTTCTGAAAGGTGACGTGGGAGACCTACCACGGCCCCGAGTCAGGAAACTAGCAAGGGTCGCTGAGGATTTCATCTTAGATTCCAGAGATGTGCTGTATCGTCTAAGTCGTGCTACCCGAGAGCGGCCTCGAGACAACGTCGATGAACTCAGACTGGTCGTCCCCAGGGACTTGCGCTCAGACTTGCTACATTATGCTCACGAAGACTATCAAGGAGGACATCAGGGAATCAAGAGGACGTTCGAGAAACTGAGCTCAGAGTTCTACTGGTTGGGTATGTATGCCGATGTAGAAAGATTCGTGAAGGAGTGTGTGGACTGCGCTAGCGGCAGGGGGCGACCCCCAAATCCTGGACCGTCACCTGGGAATATTGAGCCCAGCAGACCATTTGAGGTTGTGTCCATGGATTTTGTGACGCATATGCCGAAATCAGCACGCGGCAACACCTTACTCCTACTCTTCCAAGACATGTTTTCAGGGTACGTGATCTGTAAGCCGATGAGTATCACCACGGCTCAAGACGTGGCGGAAGCCTATGAAGAACTGTTTTCAGAAACTTCGGAGCCAGTTCTCTGATTCGTCATGACCAAGACCCCCGTTTTATGAGTGAGGTGTTCAAGTGTTTCAGGGAACTCCTGGGTAGCAGACAACGAGCTACTTTAGGATATCGACCACAAGCTAACGGCTAACAGGAACGGTCGGTTCAAACTGTGGTGCGCGCGATCTAGGCGTATATCTCTGAAGCTGATCAAAGTGATTGGGATGATCATGCCGAGCGTCTTATGTTCGCCCTGAACACGTCGTTCGATGCCACCCGTCTGGAAACGCCTTTTTATTTGGTGCATGGTTGGGATGCTCGCGGAACTGTGTCCGCTATGCTAGGACCCAAGCCATCAACGACTCAGGAACGAACCGCCTACGAATGGAGAAGGAAGATGCAACGAGATTACAGTTATGCTGTTGCATGTGCCGAAGATCTCCAGAAGAAAGCGAAACGCGACCGGTCTGAAGAACAAACCAGAAAGTGGAACGCGTTATCAGAACGTCTGAAATCAGGTTTTGCTATAGGTGATGCCGTATGGCTTTATATCCCTAAAGTACAAACGGGGTTAAGCCGGAAGCTAGCGCACATGTGGCATGGTTCTTTCAGAATCGATGAGATGTTGGATGACTTCCGCGTACGACTCAAGGTTGAAGATACCGGTTATCGTGTGAATCCCTGGGTGCATGTGAGCCGTCTGAAACCCAGAGCCCTGTTCCCCAGGCGACCAACGATAGAGCTCAAGATTCCAGAAGACGATGACTTTGATGCCGCTTTGCTACCTGAAGATAGTTGGGAACCTGACGCTGAGAATGATGAGTATGAAGTGGAGAAGATTTTGGATACTCGTTGGGGTAAACGTACCAGAACGTCCAAACGTCTCCGTGAATACCTCGTTAAATGGAAGGGTTACGATGAAACTGAGTGGCTACCGTTATCGAAGTTGAATTGTGGCGCATTACTTTACGAGTTCAACCAGAGTGCACGAGCACGAGCTCGTTTCCAGGCAATGCAAGCTGGAGACGACCACCCCAGAGTCTAAACAACTCTGAAAACGCATCTGGAAGTCCGATATCTGAGAGATTGCAGAGACTGATTTTCAGAAGAATGAGGATCTGAATGCATGTTCTTCAGAGATTTTATTTCTGAGATTCGTGTGTTCAGACATGTGATCGACTATGTTATCGCTGGTATGAAAACGACGATGTGTATGTGGAGAAAATGAATTGTGGAGATTATGTGCTGATGAATACGAGATGGTGAATTAATGACTAAGTGGAGAATATTAGAAGATGGAAGATGGGATGATCCTACTAAGGCCGAGGTTTACGTCACAAATGCAGATAACTAAATGGCCTATCGGTGTGCGGACTTCCTACGAAATTTTTGGCTGAGGCTGGGGACTTCAGTAGGCTCAATGGCATCCAAGTCTCCCAATTGCGTCTCCAGACTCAGACACTTGGGACCACCAAGTTCGGTGACTCTGGGGTCTTGCCAGATCCAGGGACACGCCTTGTCAGGAACAGTCCAGATGCCAGGCTCCGAGAGTAATGACTTTGGGAAATCCCTGTTCGCCAAGGCTTTCCGGACGAGTGCGTTGTGCTGACGAACTAAAACAGCTCGACGCATGGCCCGGTACTTGTGCAACTCCGCAGACTTGTCATCAGCCTCGTCGTCCATAGTGACCCAGGGAGTCCGTTCCCAGTAGGCCTGAGCGTGTTTTCTCATGCTGTGCACGATCTCTTCTACATTAGCCAACACCATGGGGTCCAGGTCGTCACGTTTGTGGAAGTAAAACTCAGAGAACCGGTTGTTAAACATGACCTCCCAAGGAGCACGTTTCTTGCGGATCACGGCACAGTAGCGTTCTGAGTCCCAACGTCCCTTGAGAATGGAGCACGAGTGTTTGTGGACCTCATAATCCGGAAATCCCAATATTTGACTTGTCGAAGTCTTGGTAGAGCTCCCGCGTTGTACTCTGATACCATAGTACAACCAGGAGGAGGCATCACGATCTGGTGTTTCCACCACCTGGAGCTCCCTAACTGACAGCGACTTGTAGGGCTTGGATACCAGACTTCGTGATCTTCTAGAAGGAGCCTTAGACTTCGATCCACTTCCGCTGGTGGATTTCGGATGGGACTTGGGACTGGTGTGGGCAATCACGGACGCACGGCACCTCTTAGACATCTGGGTGGGAACGATCGGTCCATTGTCAGAGTCGGAGTCGTCCTCAGACTCACGAGGACGCTTGGAGCCAGAATGCGAATGATCATCAGACTTCTTGCTCTTGGACTTCTTTCCCTTGGATTTCTTGTTCCCAGACTTCTTGACTCCTGACGTTTTGCTCTTGGACTTGCCACCCCCAGAATTGCTGTCGTCAGATATGTCATTCCCAGAGTCGTCGTCATCGTCCTCAGACTCAGAATCGACGACACCACTATCTTTGTAGTCAGGATCCTCTTTGGGGTTGTCGATCGACGACTCGACGTCGCTCTCAGGATAATTGACGTGGCCATCCAGATCACCCCAAGCAGCGGGCTTAGTACCAGCCGAGAGATGACGATCCACCACTTCATCGGCCATCTGATAGTAGACTTCCGGGACATATTTAGTCCAAGGAGTGGAATCCAAGTGACGTGAGAAAATCACACTCACCAGCATCTGGACAAGAACCGGACTACTGAAGAGACTATGAGCCTCTTTGTCCGACGCCAACCATTCCATGGCCTTGTCATAAGCGACGCCAGACAACAAAGCTTGGCGAAGGTCAGGACGGACTTCTTTCCAGACAACATCCCCAGGAAGCTTCTTGTACACATCAGACTTGACCACCGTGGTACTTGCATTTGCCGAAAGTACGGAGTCTTCAACAGGCTGGTGTCCAGAGGGACGACGCTTAAGACTCCTGAGGTCTGATGTGAGTGACCACTTAGGTGATAACGTCTGAGCCGGAGATTTCGAGGAGTATACGAGATACCTGGGACTCTTGGACTGTGAATCAGGAATACCAGTATCCGGACGAGTGAGATCCAGAACTCTGGTATTTTTCGCAGCCTCCTCGGCAGCCTGACGAGCTCGCTCTTCAGAAAGGCGCTTCTTGAAATCAGGAACAGGCTTCTTTCGCTCGTCCAGAGCTGTCACGTTGATAATAGTTGTCCAATGGTCTGGAACAATAGTGTTCTCCTGATATGACACCAAGAGATCATGTAGGCGATTCCAATTACCCGAGATCTCAGGGTTCTCTTGCAAGAACTCCGAAAAACCCCAGGGATCCGTCGGCTTGACGTCGGGACGAGACTTCAGGATAGAGACTTGAGCTTGGACATCGGCAATCTGAGATTTCAGAGCTGCCTTATCCGCCTTCAGAGCTTCCACTTGATCTTGATAGTGGGCCTTGAGGTCCCGAATCTCGGAAGACATACGCTCCTCCACGACACCAACGTCTTGCTGAGCAACCTGCAGTTCGTGCTTCCAGTATTGACAGTTCAACACCCATTCGCGCTTGATCTCTTCACACTCCGACCGAGCCGCCGCAGCATCTATCAGGGCAACACCGTTTTGAGAACCAACGCGCTCCCGAAGACGTCGATGGGCTGCAGTCATGAGTTTCAAGTACCCAGCCGTCCGAAAGACCCTTTCAGCAAGCCGGGTATGAGAAACATGAGACAGCAGAGACGCCATCTCGCGGCGAACTTCCACTAACGAAGCCAGAGCATCCAGGGTGGGCACATTGAGAGTCTGGGCACGTGGTGTTATAGTCTCATGGGGATCGAAGCTTGGGATCACACGCTCCAACTCCTGAAGGTCTTCGTCGGTAAGTGTCTCGTACCCTTCGAGCACACAAGGACCGCCATATGCATTCGCAATGTGACGACCCCTCTGGAAGTCTTCAGCTCGCGCCGGTACACTTATCAGGAAGGCACGTCCCTCAGACTCGATGTTGGGCGCGATGTAATTGTGAGGGCCGTCAGAGTCTCCCAATGAAATGACTGGAGCGCTTTCGCTCGTCGTCAGACCCTGGTGGAAGAGTCGGTCGACTTCCTCGGTAGACAACAGTCGAGGTGCACCAAAGGCCTGCGGTTTGCAAACGCCAGGGGCGTCTTCCGAAGATGCAGGATCTGGATTACGTGAAGTAGCCCTCGTTGTAGAGCTACCCGAGTTCGCGCCGCAATCAAGGAGGTCCCTGACATGACCTTCGACCTGGAGAGTTCCAGACTTTGATGTATGGACTGGGGCGCTTGAGCTGCCACCAAGTAACGTGGCTGAACCGACGTCACCACCCTGCACCGTGTCGACAGTAGCCGTAGCAGGACCCGTGCCTGTGGCGTCGCCTGCCGTGCCACTTGACGAGGCGTTCGTGGATAAAGATGTGCTTGTTTCCTCCGACATGCGAGTGTGAAAGTGGATTGGAATATGACCGCCCGTTGGGCGAGCCAAGTTCAAATTTCTGAGTCTGAGAGAAGAATCAGACTGGGGAACAGGGCGCCAGAGGCTCTGAAAACCAGGCAAATGACAAAGGGTTGCTGCCACACTACGCTCTAAAAACCGTTCATCAGAATGTCTGATAGACCTGGCCATGATACACAGTTTGGAGAAAGTTCCGCACTGACGGATCGTGACCAGGAGGGGCGGTTGACATGATGCTATTTTCGATTTTCGAGCGACAGGTGGATATTACGTTACGATGTGATTGGTTATAATATGGGTTATGAGAGAGGGGGCCTGGGACACGACTGCACCCGTGCGGCATCTGTGGAAGATTTTAGACGAACCTTCGCCTGACTGTAAAGGGGCCCAATGGACCAGAAGTGTACTTCAGAGTGTGCACAACTCTGAAGTTCAAATGCACTCTGTCTGGTCACCGGACTTTCCCCGACGATGAGTGCCTAATTCCTGGCGGAACGTCTCTCAGAAGAACGTATCTCTGAGAGACCTCATCCCGTTACCGTCCAGTGCGACGATGATGGTTCAAGGATCTATACTACTTACCCGCAGAGACCAAATACCGCGCGCCGGACGCCGCGCACCCGCGCAACCCTCAAGAACTTCGTGTACGTTGAAGCATTGGTGCTCCGTACTATGATATTCCGTTCAAGATTCTGGTATTCCACATTCTATGACCAAGACTCTGAAAACCAAAGTGGTTTCAGACTCTGAAAACCCGGATACCAGACTCAGAAATCAACGAAGATTCAAGACCATACTGAAACCAAGTGAACACAAGTTCAGGTCACGCAATCAAGTGATGACAGACCTGCACATCCCCCGTGATGACGTCTCTACCCATCAGCTCATCGGGATCTGCTACACTGACCATACTGAAACCAAGTTCAGGTTACGCAATCAAGTGAAGACTGCCCTGCACATCCCCCGTGATGGCGTCTCTACCTGTCAACCCATCGAGATCGGTTATACTGACTGTATACTGAAACCAAGTCAAGATGCCTGATACATACAAGAACCAAGTGTACCTGAGATTCGAAGACTGAATGCATGAAGAACGCCAAAGCCGACAAGAAGAAGAGAGTTACCAGAGATATATGAGAGTTATGAGAAAGATAAAACGATAAACAGAGTTCAATTTGGTTGCTACTACACAAGTCCGCTTGAGAGGTATCCAAGCCACTGCGTCGTGGACGTACGCCGTGTGATTTCCACCAAATTCAGTCCCCTTAGGTGGAGATCAGGAAACGTAGAGACCTGAGAGGACCCGCCTATTCCATATCCTAGTTGGGTCGTTTGTTTTGTCTCTAGCGGTAGCCCATTTCATATTGCTCGTTTGGACAGGCTCTGGAAACTAGACAGTCGTTTTCAGGGTGCAAGGTAGACTGTTATATATAGCTGATTGTATTGGTTTATATTTCCCTCTATATTAGAGGGTGGTGCGCGAACGTGACAGGGATACCAGACAGACCAGGTGTCTGGTAACGAGTCCCTAGTTGACCTGGAGTATTAGCCCACCGTTCAAGGGCCCAGAAAGAATAAGAACGGCTGTATATTTGTATATTCCTGAACTCTGTATATTTGTTGTTTATCTCTGAAAGTCAAGTATCTCGGTTCTGGATTTGTGATATTCAGACACCGGTATCAGACTTTCTCTCTGGTATATTAACCTCTTTCCGACCACCAACTTTCTGGTAACCTACTTGGTTTCCAGAAGCTCCGACTCCCGAACGCTCCTGGAAGGACTTCCTGAATTCCGACACCAGACTCCAAGGGAACACAACTTCTCGTCACTTTGAACTCTAGACTCCGGCGAGGGTCATATTCCCAAGATAACGAACCCACAGGGATACAACAAGGTAACACACGCCCACCTAAGTTGTACGGCTCTGAAATACTTTCAGTAGTCATATAACCGGGTTCACTATACGCCACATGCTCCGCGATCAAAGTTTCACCGACTTCGCGACATTGGCTTCATCTGGCGGGGGTTCGATCCTTCTGTCTAGTTCCGCTTCCACTAATCGGCGTAGGCACAAGCGTGTCCGTAGCCGCTCGGTGGATTCTCATCACGGGCGGTCTTCCCGTCGTCGGCGCCGGGTATCTCCGGTTCTGTCGCGAAGGAGTTCACGCGGTAGATCGCGTCTTCGCCGAGCGGCGTCTGGGGCGGTCTCATCTGATTCCGACAGTGACGAATCTGTGCTGGCTGCGTTGTCCGATCTGCGATCTTATCACCGACGTCGCAGGATTTCTTCCAGTGGATCGTCCCCAAGTCGTACCATCTCCGTCGACTCTTCGGCACGTGGGAACAGCTCGGAATCCAGTGACCTCGGTTCTTCCTCCAGCCGTTCCTCCAGTGTGGATCGTAATCAAGGCGCAGACCAGGACGCAGATCCGGGCGAGGCCGACTCCGGAGACAGTGATCGCAGGAGCGCTAATGGACGCGGCGACTCTCTTCCCGATGGATCCCCACCCGATGGATCTCAACCCGACAGCAGCGGCGACGGGTCCGTTAACGGTTCGGATCACGACAGCGACCATAGCAGCGTGAGTGACGGAGCTCGTCCTCCCTGCAATCTGTTGCTCACTTCCCAGCTTTATGACCAACTCCCCCCTGCCGGTATGCCCCCTGATCATTGGGTCCCTGGCTATCGCGTTCGTACGCAGATTCCTGTAATTCACGTCTCTCCTTGGCACGTCAAAAGTATCCGCCGGGTCTGCGTCCAAGAGCTGAACTTGGATCTGCTCTTCCACCACTTCTCGAAACCCAAGCTTTCGATATTTCCTCGGAGTTACTCCATGCCGTCGGCGAGACAGTGGAATCCAGAGCTCATTGACGAAACTCACGTCAGGGCACTGTACGCTGCGACTCCCTGGTGTGTACTCACCACCACCGTTGCGCCGATTTCATTTATACCCTCTGGCACTCTGGAGTCTGTCTTCCGACGCTTCTCTGCTCTTCGGGATCATCACCAGCAAGCGTTATGGGAGGCTTCCCACTTCCTCCCCATATCCCCTGCACTACAATCTAGGAGCCCCTACCTCCGTGAGTTTTGCCACGCCCGGAAACAACGTCGATCCCGTCTTGGAGCTGCTTGGAAACGGTTTCTCCAGTGAGAATTGAAGTGCATGGTAGCCGGTGAATATGATCTCGACGTGCTCCTCGATCCATTCATCGTGCATTATCCTCGCCATGGCGAGCAATCCCGATGGTATCCCGGCTTTAACTGCAATCCAGCGCCGGCCGATCTGATTGATGGTCTACATTTGGCCGATGACGCTGAGCCATGGCGTAACCAGTTTCGTACTCGCGTTCAAGATCACCCGGGATCTTGCTTAGCTCGTCTTGCGGGGAAATTCATCCCGGTGGCATAGTTGGCTACCCTCATTTGAGTGACTCCAGCGTCTGATCTCCATTTTGAATATCATTCCTTGAATTCATTCCCTAACTTCTTCCACGCATGCCTTTCCACCTTAATGTACAGCCTCCCTATGCACTCTTCATCCGTTTTCGTCCGCGGCAACCTACTTACCACGGATCGGGCCCAATCCATCAATAGTACACAACCACCTTGCGCACTCCTTCTCCGTTCACAGTCGTCGCGGCCAACCCGCTACGATCTGCTTCCCTCCTGTTCATGGGTTTGCATTACGCTAAAACAGTTTCGACTCGTGCGGCCACGCTCGTACTCGTGTAGAAGTGCACTGCAGTTCAAATCGGCCTCATCCACCCACGATGGTTCATCGTAGCCCTTCCAGCGCACCTTGTACTCTTCATGTACTCGTCCATACCGTGTGCGTCTTCCCGATCACACGTCTATGATCTGCTCCACTTCGAATTCACCGTCCTCAAGCGGTACCTCCCAGCTATCTTCCGGAAGTAACGCTTCGTCGAAGTCGACTCGGTCGCATTCTTCAATAGTTACTGTTTCCACGGGGCGGTCTGGGAATGTCTTCACCGGTTTCAACTTGGATAGGTGCACGATCGGGAAAATGCGATAGCCCGATCCCGTGGTTTCCAACCGCGCTGCATGATTACCGATCCGCTCTGCTACTCGAAATGGCCCGTGCCACATGTGCGCAAGCTTTCGTGCAAATCCCTCCTTCACTCGATCCAGATATAGCCATACCTGTGTCCCTTCTTCGATGCCGTGTGGCCGAACGTGCTCGTTGTGTTGTTCAGCCCTAGACCGAATAGCTTCGCGTAGCTTCTGATTAACCGCTTCTCTGGCCAGGAGGTATTGTTTTTGTATTTGATACCTCCATCTTCGCGGCACCACGTCCTGTTTCCGGATCGACCCTATCGGTATTACGGCTTCCAGTGTCGACCTCGGGTCCCAACCGTGCACCAGGTAGAAGGAAGTATCCCCACGCGTCGTATCCTGCGCGGTGTTGAGTGCGAATGTTAGGCGTTCGGCATAGTCATCCCAATCTTGTTGGTTGACATCCGCGACATACATCTTTAACGCACGCGTCAGTGTTTGTACAGTCCGTTCGGCTTTCCCATCGGCCTGTGGGCGATACGCCATAGTCGCACTCTGCCTCATCTTCACCATACGGTTGAATGCCCGGAAAAATTCCGACATAAACCCGGGTTCTCGGTCGTGCCTGATCACCTCGCTGGCGCCGAATCTGCGGAAGACGCATTCTTCGTAATTTTCAGCTATGGTTTGTGCTTCCCTAGACGAGCTCGCTTTAGCAATCACGTACCCCGAGAACACGTCGGCCCAGATTAATAACTCCGTATTGCCTTTGAAGGACCGTGGCAGCGACGGGATATGGTCCATCGATATTACCTGAAATGGGTACGTACCCTGGATTTTCCCAGGGGACTCTCCCGGTACGGAGGGTCGTCCTTTGCCGGTCTTGCAGTCTCCCACGTATCTCTGCACACTTCGGTATAGGCCTCGCCAGTGGAAACGCGATCTGATCCTCTGGTACGTTCTCCCAATGCCCTGATGCCCTCCCTCAATACTGGAGTGATAATGATGTAGAAAATCTTGCTGCAGGCGTTCCGGGACAACTAGCTTGACGGCTCCGTCTCTGTCGTCGTCCCGACTCATACGTCTGGGGCAAAAGAACAAAAGGTTGGCTTCGTCAACCTCATAATCCGACGCAATCTTGGAGCACGCCTTCGCCTCATCGGCCGTCAAGTTCTTCACGTCCCCTTGCAGGTATGCTTTCAAGTCCGCTATCCACTTTTCCTCATTCTGGGCCGTCCGAATTCGTTCATATCGTATACGCTGTACAATGTCCTCCGTTAGGATCGTGGATCGTGGTCGCGATCCGTTTCTTCCTTGGGTCATCGCCGACACGTGTACCACAGCTTCGGGCGGTTTGGATCGTAACAATTCATCTAGCCGGTTTAGTGTCATAAGATCCTCGCGATCTTCTTCCGTGGTGACGATCTCTCCCTCTTGGCGTTGGAGGGCGGCGCTCGCTAGTCGGTCGGCGCTCTGATTCCAGTCTCTCTTCACAAGCAGGAAGTCGTGTTGGGGCCACGATTACAGCCGATCTAGTGCCTTTTGACGAAGCAGTTGCAGGCCCGGGGCCTTACAATCGATTTCGCCCCGTATTCGCCGGATCACCAAGTTGGAGTCCCCGCAGATCACTACCCGTCCCCTGTCTCTAGTAGACAGCAGATCGAAACACAGCAGGAGCCCCCGGTACTCAGCTTCGTTGACGGTCAAGTCTTCGCTATAGTCGGACATCGCTTCGAGGATGGACCACTCTGGGAGCTTCCAGATAATTGCACTGAATGCTCCGCGCTTCCTCTTCGTACGTGCAGATCCGTCAAAGCTTGCAACCAGCAGCGCCTCTTCCGGCCTGATCGTCGGCAACGGAGTGCTAAGGTTCTTGCGCGGTTGCTTCCTAGGCGCAATCGCTACTAACGCCTCATCTACTTTATCTCGCGGTGTGATGCTCGCGGCGATAGCGCCAAGTATCTCCTCTTCCCCTCTGACGCACTTCGTGATTTCGAGCGTCCAACCCGACGGCAGCGCGGCCCACTTCCCCAGACGTCCGTCGAAACCCGAGGAATTCAAGAGCCAGGCCAGTGTGGAGTATCGTGACAATGCTTTGATCGGCCGCGTTACCAGTTGAGTGTAACATACATCCAAAATCCGAAGGAGAGCCAGGTCTTCTTTGTCTACTATCCCGTAGTTGATCTCGTCGGACTTCAGGGTGCGGCTGGTGAACGTCACCGGCCAGTAGACTCCGTCGTATTCTTGCATCAAAGCTGCGGAGATGGCCCACTTGTTCGCGTAGAGGAGAATTACAGGTGTTTGAGAGGGATCGAAGTGCCGCAAGGTCGGGGTTGCGACTATTTTTTCTTTTAGTCTGATGAACGCACTCTTCGCGTTCGTCCAGCGGTCGTCTTCGTTCGTCTTCGTCGGATCGCCCTCAGGTTCCAGATCGGCCGAGTTGACCTTGTTGGCGCGGCGTAGTTCGTGAAAATCGGATTCACGTAACTCATACAGGACTGCTGCGTAGACCGCGAAATCCTCGATGAAACGGCTATAATAGTTCAAGCTTCCCAGAAAGGACTGCATCGCTCGTAGGGTTTGTAGGAACGGCAGATTCGCCAAGTTGTCCAGATCCTTCGGACTCGCCTCGAGCCCATTCGCCGATACCTGGTGGCCCAAATATGTAACCTTGCGGTATCCTCAGGAGCTCTTTACTACGCTTATCGACAGGTTCCAACGGTCACAGGCGTCGAGCAGTTTCTCAACCTTCTCGCAGAGATCACTCCGCGAGATCTCAGTTACCAAAATATCGTCGATGTACGACCTTCTTCCCAAGACTGACGGTCCGGATTCGGGATCCGGTTCACCTTCCATGAACACGTCTTTCGCTCCCTCGTTGTGATGTCCGAGACCGATGCGCAGATGTCCATATAGTGCGTTGTCTACGAGACGTTGATAGATTTGCGGCGCATTTTTCAGCCCAAATGGCATACGCGTCCACTCGAATAGCCCGAAAGGAGTGATGAAAGCAGATATTTTTCGCGCGCGTTCCGTCATCGAGACTACCCAGAACCCACTCGCCATGTCCAAGGAACAGTACCAGAGCATTTTGTCTAAGTCTTCCAAGAGATCGTTGATCAACGGCATGGGGTACACCAATAGTTTCGGCAAGCTGTTCACCAACCCGTAATCAATGCAGAGCCGGATATCCACCCCATTCTTCTTTATGATGATCACGATTGGTGAAGCCCAGGGCGAGGTCGAATGAGTGAGGATCGTTGCCGACAATAACCCTTTCATGAGCTCGGACAACTTCTCCCGGAATTGTGGAGCAACCCGGCGGCAACGCTGTGCGATCGGCGTCGCTTCTCCCACATCGATGTCGCAGATCGCGCCTTACGCAGCAGGTGGTAATGCGTTCCTTTTCCCAATCAAGAGATGGCCTCTCCTCCAGATGATTTGACGAAGTCTGTCGATCTCTTCTGGAGTATTTACTTCGGGGTCTCCCACTTGGAGGTCATCGATGGTGACTTCCTCCGTTGTGGTTACCACTTCCGGCAACACCGCCATTTGACTCTCGACATCTTCGGCGAACAAATCACCGTCTTCGTAGATGCACACTTGATCTGCTTCACATAGCTCCTTCCCGTCTTCCGTCCGCAGTGAGTCCCGATCTTCCGGCTGCATCTCCGTTTGATCTGGCTCTGGATTCCCTGGTGCTTTGGTGAACACCTCATCTACTTCCCTTCCTTCTTCGTGCTTGATACCAGCCTCTGAAGGGCCTACCCTCGGCTTTCCCTTCGGATCCGTTGCTTGTGTCGTAGCAACCTTGGATGATTCGTTTGTCGTGTCAGGATCTGAGTCGGGCGATCATATCGAGGTCGCTCAACCATCGCTCCCAACGTCACATCGTCCAATCCTGCGTCTTCCTGTCGTTCCGTCGTGGCCTCAAAAGCAAGACTCTGCCATTCATTATACCGGCGTGACCCTATGGAGACGAAACCGGCTTGTCGTGGTATGTGATCTCCTCATAACCAGATTCCGATCCATGTATCGTCGAAAAGAGTTAGAGGCTGGTCGCACAAGTTGGTTATTCGCAAATAACTACGCCGAACCAGTCCCTTGATAAGTGTTGGCACCCACCGTTCACCGCGCGTGATCCACAACTTTTGTCGATCCGACCTGCGCGGATAGATTGGAACTTCCGCCGAGTCAGCGACAGGGATTTCGTTGTCATGACCCAGTTCCAATCGTCTCGAGTGCGCACTGACCAACTGGCGGCGACCCGCCAATTGGATGCGCACCTCATCAGGGAGGCAAAGCGTTCTGTCTGCAAGGTCCAACCGTATTCCAGCAGGCACCATGAAATCCATGCCAAGGATAGCCTCCTGGCCTGACAGTGACCCGACCCACGCGTCAAAGTAGTGTACCAGCGTTCCCGCCAGCGTGACTTTGTTTTTGGTACGTCCTTCGGTCATGTATGCGTTTTCTCCTATACCGACACAGTCTTGCCTCTGACTGTTGTCAACGTAGCATCCGACCTTACGAGCAAAGGTGGAGTCCACGATCCAGACTTCCGCACCGGAGTCAAAGAGTAGGGTGGCCCTCTCATTGTTGAGCTTACCCACTGCGTTGGCCTGTTTGAACCATTTCCCCGGAGCATGATACTTCCAATACATCTCCTGGCAACAGGTCCAGTTCCATAACCACATTTGAGCGGGCATATTCATCCTTCCGCAGACTCGCAATCGCCCAGGTGTGGTTCCCATGATTTTCACGTGTATTGTTTGTCGAGTTTTCCCGATTACTAACCTTCGGTCCCGCTTTCTTCTCGACGTATGCATATATGCAGATCTTAGAACGCTCGGCTCGTACCAGATTCCAACCTGGCGAGCCTTCTAATTTAACATCTTCTCCGCGTCGACGGGCAACATCCCAGCGTGTTTGGTGGGGACGTACCACTGACGGATCAAATTGTAGTATTCCTCCATCGGACATTTTCCGGCTTCGTGGATCTCTCCGCATGCACGACATACAAACAGACAATGATCAGAAAGTTAGCCTTTCCGATTACACTTCTGGCACGTTAACCTCTTCCAGCAGCCCAAGTCGTCGTGTTTACATGAACGATGATTGGGGGATTAACAGCATGGAATAAGCTCGGATACGTTTTGATTACGATTATCACGAAGTATTCCCACTGGATCATGCATGGAAACCCTAGATCAACAAGATCAAAAGAGATCTAATCGATCTGGAATTGGATCAGCGGGATCTAGCCTTATTAAGGCATGATCTGACTCGGAAGACGTGTGATCTGGATATTACGGGAGGTGATTACGATACTGGAGAAAGTAGAAGGACAGATCACAACATTGCGACTAGTGATCTAATGTTGATGGTTCAGATCCAGGGTGATCTGCAAAGATGTCGACTGCTATGATGGTGAGGACAAGAAAGGACAAGGATCAGGATAGCGTAATCAGTCGATGTGTCGTTAAGGATAGGATACAGGATGGGATAGGTCTTAACATTAAATCAGAACCGAATTTGCATCGTACGACACAAGTGCTTCGCTACGCGCCTGGAAACGGGAACTACATTGGCCCTACGGTATTAATAGCGATTTAGGTGTATAGATCTAGGGTGGTTGATAATATCTAGATAATATATTGGCTAGATCCAACCTCCTAGTATCTTACCCTAAGTGCAGATCCAAGATCCCGGTATTAATTGCTTAGCCGGTAGGTCTTCGGTTTCTCAACGATCAAGATCGCGCTATAGGAAGCGCCAAGCAATCAAAGGACCCCGCGTAAAGGGAAATCTACACAAAAGGAATTACTACAAGGCCGGATCCAGATCTAGGCCGCCGGATCTAAGCTCGATCTAATCGCTTAGACTCCGGATCTACTACTGGCGAGTGGTGTGAAGACTTCCACGCCACTCTACGACCCCAACGTCACGCCAAGACGTTCAACTAACACCGATCGAGCAACTTAGCAGTCACCAAGAGAGGAAGATCCAACCCAACCGACGGGTACACAAGGTGAGCAAGTTCAGCAGATCACGGATCATCGGAGAACCCCCTTCGTTAGTCGGTGTCCGGGAATTGGTGGGAAGTTGGATCTAGCGATCTCGCAGATTTTGCTGATCCCGCTACACCACAATGGTGCGCGTGCCCGGATCTGTTGGTGACTCGGGATTTCACCGTGAGTCTCAAGAAGATGTTCAAGTGAAGGTTGAACAAGGGGAACAAGTGTCATCGGACCTCGGATCGACGATGATGCCGCTGAAAGAATCAAGATCCGCGGGTCAGCAGAGCGCTAGGAGGAACTCTGCTAACGGAAGAGAGGGCGATCTGGATCCAGATCCAGATCTAGAAGAAAAACCTCTACCTCCACAGGTCCCCACGGGGACCCCGACGGATCTCGACTTACGTCGAGATCCGTCAACAAAACAAGGGAAGGCGAAAGTGGAACCGTACAGATTGGTCGGATCTCCAGTCGATCCTTCACCATATCCACCCAGGGATCTTCCAGTCTCTAGATCCGATAAGAAGAAGCCGAAGAAGAAGGTAACGCGGAAGAAGATGAAGGCTCCAGAGATGGATGATGAAGATCAAAGCGGATCTAAACCTAGATCCAGATCGGGACAAGGCTGGTCAGATGAAGATCTGGAGAATCTATTCTACCACAAAGAACTTCGCGAGTTCCTGGATCGAGATCCCGTGATGCGGATCCTGAGGCTGAAGCAGGTCGGGGATCCAAGAGAACCCGTATCAGCTCCGATCAAGACTGCCAACAAACTAGAAGCAGTCAAGGATTTATTGCGACTATTGAAGGAAGCAGGAATGACCACGGCAGCTTTTGATGCGGATGATGTCTTTGATCTGGATCTGAAGGTGATCCAGACTGCTACCGAGGATCTATTCTCCAAACTCAACATCCTCGTCGGCGAGATCCCCCAGATCACAGATCCGGTGCCATCACCTCAGGCAAGCATTACGGATCGCCAAACGTCCTCATCACATTACGCATCGGCCGCCGAAGACGAATCCGACCTCTCGTCGGAACCGAAACGAATGTCTCTGGGACCGTCTCGGCACTTCAATGCTGGAGGCGCGATCCAAGATCCAACGTCGGAATCAGCTGAGATCCGGTCGCTCAAGGACGATCCCGGCCTCCGAAGACCAGATCACAGCAGCAACGACGTCAGATGCCTCATCAGGTACCTTACAAAAGTATTTCGAAGCAGCCATGAGTAGATTCCTGGCGGAACAGCGAGGGCCGATCATGGATCAAGGAGCGACGAAGATACAGGATCCAGGATCACAAGATGTAGATATGGAATCTGTGAAGTCTGAACATAGCACAGCTTCATGGGAGTATGATCCAGACGATATCGACTTCCTCACGGCTGCTCGAGCGACGGTCGCGACCGCTACGACCGGATCAGCCGGATCAACGATGATCCAGAGAGTCCGGATCTCTGCGATCTCAGATCTCAAGGAGTTCACGGGGAAGGATCAAGACGAAGATCGGGCCAGAGAGTGGATTGGCAAAGTGAAATCAGCGTTCATGCGAGATCAAGCCTCGGACGAAGAGAAATGTCTGACCTTTGCAGACCTATTGGTCGGATCCGCTAAGAACTGGTATCGACAACGGAGCAGATCCACCCGTAACAAATGGTCGAATCTGCTTCGAGCTTTCCAGATCCAGTACTGCGGATTGGGAGTATCAGTGGCTAGACAGCATTATCATGCTCGACACCGGCCGGAAGAATCTCCCCTCGACTATCTTTACCGCCTTAATGCAGCCGGATTACGCGCAAAGTTGAAGATCAAGGATGGTAATGCGAAAGATCGACGTGAACATGTGGATCATTACATTGAGACTTTGGAAGATCAAGATCTAGCTGACAGGCTGACTCTGCTACGACTATCCGACGCGGATGATCTCGAAGAAGTGCTACGATCCCGTGAACGTGCAAAGAGCAGACAGAAGAAAGCCGCGTTCGGATCTAGCAAGTACCGGAAGAAGGCAACTAATCCAGCACCTGTAGCTACGACAAAACATGTCCGCGCGGTGCAGATCCGGACTGTGGAGTCTGAATCTGAGTCCGGATCCGACGGATCGGATGGATCTGACTCGGATGGAGACAATCATCGGCGGATCTACCTGGCAGCGGAGCAGGACGCCACCACAAAAGTGGAACCTGGTATGGAGAAGGTCGAGCAAGTACCAATCACCCACAAGCCGGCGGATCAGACCCCACCAGATCATAGATCCCGGATCCAGAGCCTCGGATCCGATCGGAACCGTTGCTCGCACTGTGGATCTAAGAAACACTCTGATCTAGGATGCTGGAGACGCCTCACTGGCCATAAGTGTGGTAAGCGAGGACACCCGGCAGATCATTGCCTCTTTGTATGCCGAGGGTGCGGAGAGCTACATGATATGGGAAAATGTCCTATGGAAGAGTTCTATAACCAGATCCGCCAGTGGTTCAACCCAGCCAAACATGCAGGTATGCTTCCAGAATCTGCAGAAAAGATGTTAAACTAGGACTCTCGCCGGGTTGGAATCCGGTACGAGCCGAGCGCTCTAGATATTGCATCTATGCATTTGTGAACAAGAAATCGGTAGATCAGGGTAACAAGATCCCAGATCTACGCGGTAATACATGTGATCTGAATGGAAACCATGCTGTCGCAATCTCCAGTGTCCGCCAGGTGGATGATTACTCCAGATCCGAAGTGGCCATGATGGTGGACCTCCACCCAGGAGAGATAAGGGGTTATTGGAAGCAACGGGATCCAGATCTGTGGTTCCAGCCCACAGATCAGGAGGGTATACCAGTGATTCAAAAGCCAAGTCAGATCAAGGAGATCCGAGGTTATGGATCTCTTGCCAGGAGAATCTCGGGGATATTGGAAACACTATGCCCCGGGGAAATGGTTCCGACAAGCCAAGATCACTGGTAAGATCAACAATGAGAGGGGGATCTTGCTCTTAGATACAGGCGCCGAAGTGTCCATAGTGGATACGGCCTTTGCTCATAAGGTTGGGTGCTATATCGATACGAGCCAGATCCAAGATTGCTTTGGGATTGGCGAAAGTGTTTACAGGACAGAGGGGAGAACCCGGATCAAGATCACGATGGCTGGATCGCTGGTTTACTTTTTCGATATTTGGGATGGAGATCTAGCAGGTCAAGATGCCATCCTGGGTATGGATTTCATGGTACCGGCGGGGATCCGACTGGATCTGGCCTATGGATCTATAAGTTTACCTGATGAGGTGCGGATCCAGCTTAGTGGGCGTCGACAGCTCTACAGCGACAAGGCCAGGCTGGTAACTGTAGGAGAACATATCCAGATCGAGATCGGACAATCAGTGGAACTTCAGCTACATCTCCGGATGTCAGATCACGAGATGTTCTGGGTCACCCGAGGAGATCGTTGGGTACCCACGGTGGTAAAAGGCCTCGGGAAGAGACGGTATCTGCAGATCACCAACGTGAGCGATAAGGCGATCATATTGCAAGAAGATGTGAGAGTTGGGATCTGGCTATCGGGTGATCACATCCCCCGGATGCCAGGATTCGTCTCGGTGGGGTCACGTCGGTATATGGAATGGCAAAATCTGGCTCTGGAAGCCACGGTGGAAGGAAGATCCGAGCAGGATGAGATCTTGATGGAATCAACAGAGCCGATGGTGGATCGACCCTCCTACCCAACACCTCGTGGTATCCTGAAACGACCCGAGATCTCGCAGATACAGGTAAAACCAGTGTTGACGAGCGAAGATCAAACATCAGCGGGAATAGATCCGCAGGATCGAACTCCGATCCAACCGATAGAGACCGAGGTGACAAACCAAATTATGGATCAGGTAAAAGCGGATGATTTGGATCCAGTGATTGGAGGATCAACTGCAGAAGATCCTCCCGAACAGTTATCGGCCCCGATACAGGAGGCGTCCCCAGAGGATCGGGACAATTCCCCGGATCCGGAGTCGGATCCGGAGGTACATTACCATGAAGGTAACGATCTGTATGCGGAGGATGTAGATCAAGAGATGGCGATCCTTCCAGAGATCAACCCCACCACGGATGAGGTGAAGATTGAGGATATCCAAGTTGGAGATCCGGGGATCCAGACTACGGCGGAGATCGAACGATTACGTCAGAGGATCTGGAATTATCGACATCTTCTCATCGGAAAGGGAAATGCTCTACCACCGGCCGCAAGGGGTGTGGTGTGTGATATCGATGTGGGAAATGCTAAGCCAATCGCCCAACGAGTGAGGAAGATCGCACCTCGATTCCGCGAGAAGTTATCAGATCTGATCAAGGGATTATTATCAGCTAAGATGATCAGTTATTCCAGATCACCCTGGGCCTCTCCGATCGTGGTGATCGTGAAAAAGAATGGAGTGGACATCAGGCTGTGCATTGATTATCGTCTGGTCAATAGCCTTGCTCAACTGATAGTCTACCCTATGCCCCTGATCAACGATCTTCTCGAAGATCTGGATAAATTCTTGTGGTATTGCTCCTTAGATATGGCTAGTGGATTCTGGGTGGTGACTATGACAGATCGAGCTCGAGCGATCTCAGCTTTCATTACTCCTTTTGGGTTGTTCGAGTGGAATCGTATGCCATTCGGCTTGAAGAATGCGCCACAGATCTACCAACGTCTGATCGACAACGCCCTGTATGGATTCACTCGGATCCCTCCTCCTGGATCGGATCCAAGATCTACAGATGTGTTTGAAGTGGGAGAGGCCGATGGTCCGAGCAAGCCATCAGTGATCGGACGCAGATCGTATATCGATGACATCCTTATACCAGCGGATAGTTGGGATCAGCTATGTGATCGAGTGGACGCCCTACTCGAGGCGTGCGATAAGTGGAATCTGTCGATCAGCGTGGTGAAGAGTTTCTGGGGTATGAATAAAGTGGAATATCTGGGTCATCGCGTTTCGAAAAATGGACTGGAGGCGAATCCCAAGGATCTAAAGGCATTGACGAATCTAGCGTTTCCTGGATCGCTGAGATCGATGCAATCTTTTCTGGGCAGCTTGAATTATTATAGTCGATTTATCGAAGATTATGCTATCTACGCAGCCGTACTGTATGAGTTGAGGGAGGTCGATTTCGCCGCAATGTCCAAGGATGATGTGCGGATCCAGATCAAGCGAAGTATGGAACATAAAGAGTTGGATCAACTATATCTGAGGGAAGATCCAGGATCGGATCCAAAACCAAAGGCTACGGAACCGTCGGATCCAGGGAGACTGGACGGAGACAAGGTGGATCCACGATGGATCCGTGCTCATCGAGCCTTCGAGACACTCAAATCGAAGATCGCATCCACTCCGATCCTACGTCATTTTGATGTGGATCGGGAGGCTGTGGTGATCGTATATGCGAGTGATTGGGCGATCTCGGCAGCTCTCGCGCAAGAGTACGACCAGATCTACTATCCGATCACCTTCGTGAGCCGGACGTTGAAGTCGAACGAGCTGAATTACAGCCCAGTGGAGAAAGAAGTGTTGGCGCTGCTAAGGATCCTGGATCTCGGATATAACATGCTGGTGGGACGCCGGATCAGGGTGCTGACTAGATACTCCACGTTGGCCTGGTTATTTAGATCGACCGGATTACAAGGGCGATTAGGCCAATGGGCGTCACTGCTATCACCGTGGACATTAGAGATTGTGAAGTGTGTCAAAGGAGAAGAAGAGATTCTAGGGGTAATTGCGGCTAGTATCACGCCTAGATCCATGGTGGATGAAGCGTTGATCCAGATCTCGCCCAAGAAAGAGCCACCACGGAAGATCCAAGCTCCAATCCCTGTGATCCAAGCGGATGAGGAGCTGTATGTAGTCAGTTTCGATGGATCAGCCCGCGTGAAGCGTGGAGGCGGCGCATATAGTGCGATCCTGTGGAAGTTGCCTGAATGGACGGTGATCCAGGCCAGATCGGCCTATGCGGAAGATCTTACCGTCAACGAGGCTGAATATCATGGACTGTTACTATGTCTGGATCTGTTAAGTACCGTAGATCGCAAACGAGTGGTATTCTGCGGCGACTCTAATCTGGTGATCCGACGGTCAGGGGTGAGATCGAGTGTAAGGCACCCGGTCTAACTTTACTCAAGCAGAGGGCTTTAGATCGACTGAGGGACTGGCCAGATCATGAGCTTGTACACGTGAAACGAGATTGGAACGGCAGTGCGGACAGTTTGGCTAATGCAGCGCCACAACGACAAGGTGGAGCGGAGATCGAGTCGGATGAGGATAAACAGGATCTGATTACGTTGAACAGATTGGACGAGGTATTGGTAGTCAAGAGGACGGATCAGGCAGCCCAGATCACGGCGGTAGTGACTCGATCAGGCTCGCGATCTACGACGCGATCGACTTCGGATCCGCGATCATTACGGGAGGAAATAGTTCGGGATCTCAGGATCGATCGGATCCGACAAGCCCAAGACGAGGAGGCGTGGATCTCGGGATTGAAGAAATATCTGAATGGAGATCTACAAGATCTGACTCAGCAAGAAGCCAAATCATATGCTAATCTAGCAGCCGATTACGACTTGGATCACCACGATCTACTGTTTTATTGCCCCTCTACGAGACCGACGGATGCAGATCGAGACAAGCTGATGCGACTAGTGATCCCGGAGACTCTATATCAGGACATACTACATCATTACCATGTGAGCTTGGAAGGTGGACACCAAGGGATCGGCCGAACTTATCAGCGGATCCGGGATCACTTCCATTGGAGAGGTCTGTACAAGAGCGTCTAGAGATACGTGGGTGAATGTGTGGATTGTGAGACTGGTAAGAGCAAACCTCGGATCCAAGGCGAGTCACCAGGGAATCTTCAGGCGACGTATCCTTTCCAGATCATAGCTATGGATCACATCCCGTCGTTACCCAGATCACATAAAGGGAATACGGAATTGTTGATCTTCGAAGATCTATTCTCTGGATATGTGATCGCGAAAGCCAGCTCATCAAGGACTGCTCAGACTGTCGCCGAATCATACGAGGAATGTGTCTTCCGAAGATTTGGGGCCAGCGAAGCGATTAGGCATGATCGTGAACCAGGATTTATGTCCGACTTTTTCCGAGCGTTTAATAAGATCTTGGGTCAACGTCAACGTGCCACAATGGCATATCGCCCCCAAGCTAACGGATCTGCAGAACGCATGGTCCAAACCACAACTCGGGCGATTAAGATGTATGTGCAGGATCTGGATCAACGAGATTGGGACGAGTATGCCGAGAGGATTACCTTCGCGATCAACACCGCGCATGATCGGATCCGAGGAGAAACACCTTTTTATATGGTACATGGGTGGGATCCTAGATCCACATTGGAAGCGGTGATCCCGGTAGGGAGTACGCGAAGACATGATCGGGATCCGCGGCGATGGAGGTATCAGATCCAGCGGTATTATCAACAGGTTCGGGAACAGGTTAATCAACGACTGCGAGAGGCGATCTCAGATCGAGCGGATCTACACAACCAGGAGATCCGCCCGCATCAGATCGAAGTCGGATCTCGAGTGTGGTTATATCTCGATCGAGTGAAAGAGGGATATGCTAAGAAGTTGGCACACTTGTGGCATGGACCATTCCGGATTGTAGAGAAAGTTGGAGAACATGCGGTGAAATTGGAGATCGCCGGATCCGGATATCATATTTTCCCTATGGTACATGTGAACAAGTTGAAGCTCGTGAAAGAATATCCAGATCGACCTCTAATGCGACTCAACGTGGAAAGTCAAGATCGTCTGGGTTTTGATGAAGATCTATTACCGGGGATAGCTGGATCCAAGATCGCGATCCCGATGAATATGAAGTGGAGAAGATCACAGATATGAGATTAGGGAGAAGAACTAGATATGGGCGGATCTACCGAGAATTTCTCGTACACTGGCGAGGATATGACGATCCAACGTGGGTGGATGAAGCAGATCTCAACTGTGGCGCTCTGCTGCACGAGTTTCTGCGGGATCGCACGAATCATAATCGATTCGGTGTGATGCAATCTCACGAGGAATCGTGAGGTCGCAATCAACGACAACGAGCTGGTTGTTGTCGTGGTGAAATCGGTTGAAGGATCTACATGAGGGATGTAGATCGGAGGAATGGGTATACATATATACATGTGGAATATGGTGATGATGGAAGATCAAGTCTCGAGAACTAGAGATCCTAGCTGATCGAAGTCGGTTATGACCCTATAAGAATGGATCGAGGTAAATGGGAAGCAGGCGAGTCAAGATCACCAGCCATATATTGAAGGATGTTATGGAAGGAGACAAATCACATAAGAGAGCTAGTTACTACGATCTAGCTACTGGTCGGTGGTTGCGCTACTTGGAGACCGAAGAACTTACGATCCAGACGAGGGAGACGGCGCGATGGGTGATCCGCAGTATGATCCCGATAGTGGTTGCGCCAGGAATCTGCTGTGTCGGCCTCGGCTAACGCCTACAGCAGATCGGTGGGCTCCCGGCGGTTGAGCTGCGGATCAGCGAGATTCGCACGCCGAGCCTCGATCCCGGGATACCAAGCCACTTCATCAGTCCGCTTGGGGAAGTGGAGGAAGAATGGATCCAACAGTAGATCCAGATCACACCACCCCTCGATCATAGCCTGGATCAATGTGAGCAACATGCGCTTCCATCGATTTCCAGCGTGTGATCTGCGGTTATTGCGCTGCTTGGCGAAGAATCCCAGTCACGGCGACTGTGCGATCATACCAGCGGTGATCGGGAATTTGTGGGTCGACTCCCAGTACGCGATCAGCTCGGAAGCTTCAAAATCACGATACTGTCGGAGGAAGATCCCGAGTCGACCGCCAACATCGGCCTCGAAAGAGATCGGGGGCAGGGTGTTTCGGATCACCCGCCATGGCTCCGCCGCTTGCAAGGCCTTGACATTGGCCTCCGTGATCAGATGACCACAGAACGCAGGAGCAGTCGGAGAGGTGAAGATCGTCGGCCGATGGGGGAAGATCCAGTCTGGCCGGAATGGCAGGATCGGAAACAAGAAGTTCACAGTCATGGTAATCAAAGTTTGATTTGCCAACCGGGACTCAATCCATGGATCTATGTCGGCGGCAGCCATGACTCGGACAATCCGCCGACCGGGAATACAACGACCCTCAGGGAACGGAACCTGAGGGACGAAGGTGATCCGAGGAGGCCGATGTCCAGGGGGCGGATTGGCCGGACCAGATCCGCCTGTGGGGCCGGATCCGTTGCCCTGATCTCCGGATCCAGCATCAGAGTTCGAATCACCGGATCCACCAGGAGATCCGCCGGATCCGGCTGCAGATCGGCGTTGGGGAGACGCATGATCTCGACGGCGGGCTTCAGATCGGGACTGGGAAATGGCCATCAAAGTTTGAGCCTCATAGAGGTCATCGGCCACCTCAGTGTCCTCCTCCTCCTCCTCCTCTGCCCCATCGGACCCAGATCCAACCTCGATCACCTCGCCTGATGATCGACTGCGTTCGACATCTTTGGAGGGCGGGGTTGATGCTTGATCTGCAGAGGGCGATCGCCCTTCAGCAGATCCCCCACCCAGATCAAACTCAGATTCGTCCTCCTCGGCCATGGACTCATCGTCCGCCTCGAGAGGAACAGACCGCTTCTTCTGAGGCCGTGATGGAGAGGGTGAGGTGGATCTGCTGCGAGATCGCTTTGATTTGGAGGCATCAGCACTCCGATCCTCACTGCCCGAAGTCTCCGCAGAAGAAGAGCGTGGGATCCCTCCCGCGGGCTGATCCGTGTCGGATCCAGGATCCAGACGCAATTGGGTTTGAGGAGGAGGCGCCCCGATTGTGGTCGAGATGGATGTGAGGCGTTGGAAGGCAGCGGTGTATTCGTGACGGAGGGCATCCCGTTCACGGACCACTTTGCCCAGATCCCGAGAAAGCGTACGGATCTGAGCCTGATTCTCAGTAATGGTACGCTCCCGATCCGCATAAGCCTTCTGGGCTACCTCCACATCATGACGCGCACGGGTTAAATCACCCTCCAACGTCTGCAGCTGGGTCGTATCCGAAGCCGATCTGGCACGGTGGGCTGCCAGATCCGACTGTAATAACCCCAGCGTCCGCTGCGCTGACAGAATCTCAGCATCCCGCGCACGGATCTGATCTTGTAGAGAGTCGCGCTCTCGAGTGATCTGGTCAAGATCGGCTTGAGTGGGGCCCATAGATTGGAGATCCGCCTGCGAAGATTGCGGATCGGGACCCGAAGACCCGCGATCGGCGCGATCGGAGCGAGATAGGAGCAGTTCTGCCTCGACCCGATCCAGCTCAGATCGGGTCCGGCGCAAGCTCTCCTCAGTCGCCGATAATGCAGATTCCGCATCCTCCTGACTCCGATCCAGATCGTGCTTGGCCTGCTGGAGATCCAAGATCTCCCCGCCGGCTTGTGTCGTCTCGGACGTGAGATGACGGATCGTGGACTCCAGACGGCCTCGATCTTGGCTCAGGTCATCGATGTGTGCTTCCAGTTGATGGATCTCGTCGGATCGACGATCTGAGTTTCTAAGGCCGAGATCTCGGGTGCAGGCTGTGGCGGCTCCAGACCGATAATGCGATCGGATTCCAAGGAGGATTGGAGGGCATCACGCTCCTCTCGGAGGCGGTGAACTTCAGCCCGATAACGCCCGATCTCCCGACCTTGGGTAGCGCACATCATCTCGAGCGACTCGAGAGAGCAAACATGCTCGCGATTTCGATCCACGGCCTCATCGGCCCGGCGGGTGGCCAGCCGTAGATCATCGCTCAGACGTAGCACTCGGCGACGCAAGGCGACCACAGATCGACGCAGATCTTCGGGTGAACCCCCAGTGGGCCCACCGATCTCGGATCGAGGAGAAGGAGGATCGTGGCGGCCAGATCCATGCTGGGATCCATCGTGGCCGTGATCAGACATGGTCGGAAGATTGAGTTGAAGGAGTGAAGAAGCTTGGGTTGGACGAGGTGATTTGAAGAATGGACGCAGTGAAGTCGTTATGCAACTACAACTGGCGACCAGGAGGCGGCTGTGGTGAAGTGGATTTGAAAGATTTGGCATTGGAGTATCCAGGAAAGATCCGATTTGGACGTGATCGGACCTGACGTGATGTGATTGGAGTAGATGACGAGCTGATGTGGGTGGATCTGGTGGTGGATCCAGTTGATGGATAAGATTGATGGAGATTAGTGACACCTTGGGTGGGACGTGATAGATGTATTGATATACGATCTGTACATGTACCCAGATCCGAAGAGCTGGGAAGATCTCGTATGGATATGGATGATGTGGGACTTGCATGATTATAGTATGGGTACAACAGTATGTCTATATACACTGTGGAAGCTGGTGATCCCAGCCTAGATGTCCAGATCTGGGTCATAATCTACATCTGTGTAGACCAGATCGGTTCATATATGCGGGTCTATTCGGGGAACTTGGATCAAGGTTCATGAACCTAGGCTGATCCGAGGGATCCGGGATCTAGGGATATTATGGCAGAGATGAACGATGATTGGGGGATTAACAGCATGGAATAAGCTCGGATACGTTTTGATTATGATTATCACGAAGTATTGCCACTGGATCATGCATGGAAACCCTAGATCAACAAGATCAAGAAGATTTAGCCGATCTGGAATTGGATCAGCATGATCTAGCCTTAATAAGGCATGATCTGACTCGGGAGACGTGTGATCTGGACATTGCGGTGGATAATTACGATATTGGAGAAAGGAGAAGTCCAGATCACGATATTGCGACTAGTGATCTGATGCTTATGGTTCAGATCCAAGGTGATCTGCAAAGATGTCGACTGCCAGGATGGTGAGGACAAGAAAGGACAAGGATCAGGATAGCGTAATCAGCCGATGTGTCGTTAAGGATAGGATACAGGATGGGATAGGTCTTAACATTAAATCAGAACCGAATTTGCATCGTACGACACAAGTGCTTCGCTACACGCCTGGAAACGGGAACTACATTGGCCTTACGGCATTAATAGCGATTTAGGTGTACAGATCTAGGGTGGTTGATAATATCTAGATAATATATTGGCTAGATCCAACCTCCTAGTATCTTACCCTAAGTGCAGATCCAAGATCCCGGTATTAATTGCTTAGCCGGTAGATCTTCGGTTTCCCAACGATCAAGATCGCGCTATAGGAAGCGCCAAGCAATCAAAGGACCCCGCGTAAAGGGAAATCTACACAAAAGGAATTACTACAAGGCCGGATCCAGATCTAGGCCGCCGGATCTAAGCTCGATCTAATCGCTTAGACTCCGGATCTACTACTGGCGAGTGGTGTGAAGACTTCCACGCTACTCTACGACCCCAACGTCACGCCAAGACGTTCAACTAACACCGATCGAGCAACTTATCAGTCACCAAGAGAGGAAGATCCAACCCAACCGACGGGTACACAAGGTGAGCAAGTTCAGCAGATCACGGATCATCGGAGGACCCCCTTCGTTAGTCGGTGTCCGGGCATTGGTGGGAAGTTGGATCTAGCGATCTCGCAGATTTTGCTGATCCTGCTACACCACATTGTAGTCGCAGATAAGCGTCCAATATATCTTGTTCTACGACTGGGGTGCCTTAGGGCGATGCGTCCTAGGGTGTGATGTCCTTGGGTGTGTGGGGTCCTTTCCAGTGCTTACCGCTTACTATCGGCGGGATCTCTTTGAGCACTGAGTCGGTCACGAACCTGGTCAAGCAATCCAGGTGTCGCTACGCCGTATACTCCGTCGCTTCGGTGACTCTTGTGCCGTCAGGGGTTAATATACGTTCCGCCCGGAGTCAGGAAGCCACTTGTGTAGTATAAGGTAAAACTCAGTCTGTATTCAATGGAAACCCAAAGATCCTCCTTCCTATCCTCCTATGCGTCCAACAATATCCCCTCGCGCTGGCTCCTTCGCTCCTGACCATCCATAGTCGTATGTACCATACTTGTGGTACGCCACATATCTGTTCGCCTGTCCATGACCCATGCCGACAAGTCGGGGTTGTCTAAATGATTGCACCATTTCGATCTTGGTCCAGATCGTGGGTCTCAGATCGTGAGTATCAGATCGCGGGTGCTGGGATCGCGGGTAACCAGATCGCGGGTAATCAGATCGTGGGTCGACTGATCGCGGGTCGTGGGATTGTGGATTGCGTAATCACGACATCGCAGACGGGTCGCTCTCGGATTTGCCTGTCATGTCCCCGCCGCTGTCTGGTCGGGTCCATCTTCGTGTCCACAAAGTGACGTCACTTCGTCACATCATGTAACATTGTACAATGATCTTTTTGCTCGCGTAAAAACTCTAGTAAAACCTGAACATGGGGATGTTGCTAGTGTCACTTTGGCCACCACCCATCCTGCCATCTCATTGATGACAACAAGCTGGAAGCCGACCGCCAAGAATGGCGACAAGCTTAAGGAATTAGATCGAGTAGATAGAGGCGAGTCGGTCGGCCTCGTAGCACACTTATGATGTCATGCGTGTGACAATTGGAGGAAACAGCAGGCAGCTTCCGTGATGAAGCCTTTCAAGGACAGGCACAGAGATATCTACAGGAAGTATGTGATCCAGAATGGTATTTTTACGGATGCAGCTCAAAAGGGTCGGCATATTGCTAAGTCTATCTACAAGCGTGGGAGGAGGTCAAGGGAGTCACGATTCGCAACGAGTCCTGAAAGCAGGCCTACTTGGAACAGGTCCGCGCGATATGGAAGGTGTGTTCGCAACAGGCATGCCACCTGCTGAAGGAGTAGTTGGGTTGACATCATAAATAATAAAAATAGGTTTTCGTTGATGGTTGTATGACGGGGTGTCATTTTATGAGTTTGATCGCGGTGACATAAAAATACACTTTTTACCAAGGACGACCATAGTACCGAGTGTTACATGATCGGCAGCGCTTATATCACCATTGGAAATGCATGCCCACAAGCACCATTGATGGCGAAAATTTCAGGGATGTGCAAGTAAATTACCGAATAATTTTCGATGTACGCCAGCTTTTCATACTTCCAAACGTGCGGGGAGCAGAAGCCGAAAGCTGGAGAATGCAGGTCAACACGACTAGCTGTGAAGGAAGCGGTATGTTTGCTGTGCTTTTCTATAAAGTAACTAATGCCGTGCGTTCCCCGGGGAAGCTCTGGATTTTCATACTCGGACACACATGATTCTAAATGTTATTCAACAGTTTATCACACTACCTCAACTATTAATCATTAACCACAACAAAGCTTTCATTTGATCACAAACCATTAGCCACATGCAATGACTGATGCATCAAAGGTGATATTCCGCCTGTGGCGGCCTTCCTCGCTGTGCTCCCCGCTAAATAAATAGTACCTCCTTGCAGGGCTAAGCCCTCCGCGCTACGCGCCGTCCCCTGACAGACCTCCGCTGCGGAGGTCAAATGCTGATTATGACAGCTGTAGCAAACACCTTGGAACGGTACTGCATTTTGTCGGGGCGCCGTTCGTGATCGGCAGCACGTTGTTCCTGTTCACGATCTGTGTACCAGCTGCAACAGTGATGCCATAATATTTACACTTAGGACGACATGGGTTTCGTCCGTCCACCACCGCGGAATGGTAGTTAGGCTTCAGAAGCGTGCCCGAGGCGACCCAGCATACACCACAGGCCTTGCATGGCGATCTGCTTTGCTTGATTGTTTGAATGTCGTTTGAAGCTCGAGCCTGGAGTACGAAATATGCTATAGCATAGGATGACACTCGTGATGTTGACCCTAGCCGACACAGGCAACATTCACAATTTTTTCAAACTGACATCAGGGTATATGGTATCGAAGGTAAATTTACTTGGCCACAGTCGGATTTCCAACGCCGCTGTAAGTTCTCATTGAGACAAGGAGGGAATAGCTCGCTTTTGGCCGAGGTCGACGATCCGAGAGTCGTTTATAACAGGTCAGTCCAAGTATAGAGGTTTTGAGAACTGAGTTAGTATGGAGAATGTTACTTTGGGTTCCGGAGAATTGGGTTCCATCAAGTATCAAAGTTAGTTTGGGTTCGAGTAGCCTTCTCCGAAATACTCTGGATCTAAAATCCAGAGAACAGGACGAACACTTGTCTCTATTTGTAGAAGATGTATGATCCTAATAATTCCGTGCGAAAACTCGAGAATGCTAACCATTGCCAATCTCATTAGCGGCATATTCATACTGTAATAAGTTGATAGCGTGGCCAGGCCACAACTACCGAGACGTAAGAGGCAATGAACGAAGTAAGCGACAGCTGCGCGACGAGAGAGACGTAGTCTAGAACCCGATGTGCGAAAGATCGGGCAAGCATGGTAGCTTGAAGTACCTCGAGACGACTAGACTGGACGCGCGATCCAGCGAGGGAGAACAGGCGCATGGAAGTGTTCATTACTGATTTTGCGCGGTGGAGCACAAGACGGTCTTCCGAGTGTCGAGCTGGTCACTTCGTGTTGAGGTAGAAGGCGTGGAATAGACACCACGTCGATGTTGACGAGACGAGAACGGACGCGTGAACGGAGCTGAGCCCCTGTCGACCGAGTAGACGAGAGAACGAGACGAGACGAGAACGCGTGAGGTGGTGATCGAGTCACTACTGAGCACTGCTGCTGGACGATTGATCAAGCTGCTAGTTGGGTGTCGGGCGGTATCGGGCGTGGGGGGAAGCAACTGCATGTACCGAGTGCCTGAGGGTGTTTCCAGAAGCGTCTCGGCGACTGCAGTGAGCGACGCAGCGTTGCTATATGATCTGCCCAACGGCCGGGCAAGATAAGTGGCCTGTTACAATACCTGTTTAACGTTGTCACGGCACCAAAGCTGTCGACACCTTAGAAGTATTTTGTCCTACGGTGGGTACCTGGTGACGACGCAAGTGGGGAGATAAAAAGTGTTTTCCCTGATGGAAAAGTCTGTGATGGCAGGACCAGAGAAGCCCGAGAGTGTAAACTGCGGAGTCTTCGTGAATCCAACGAGATGGGCGTATTTGCATGGAGAAACGAGATGGCTCATGTTACGAGGTAAAGCTCCATGACAAGCGTCATTGACACAACGTATGCGGATGTTGTAGCAGTTGCTGTGCTCTATCGAGGGGAAACCTGTCATCACAGAGTGTACCCTCTCAGAATATTGCAAAGATAGAAAAAGTGGACGGTTCAGCGAACCGGTCCAGAGGACCATGGAGAGGAACCGGCCGTTTCCGACTTGAGGAGAAAATCACGACGCTCGTGATTTCACCGGAGAACAGCACAGACGAGCGTGTTGTTCAGGACACACAGTCTCTGCGCTGAGAAGAAGGGCTGAGCCCAACATTTTTTTTCTTCTCAAAGTGGGCTTGCGCTTGATGGGGATTAGTATTTTTCCCGAGTTTGGGTTAGTTGAAGTATCCTACAAAACTTAGTTATCCCAACGGGTTTATAGACTCTTTCCCAGGGTCAAGTTTACTCGAAATACTAGGTAGGAAGAGGTGTTGATTAGGTTCAGGATGAAATGCCTTTCTAACTAATCAAGTCTTGCCTCCATCTGCTCGTCGTGATCGTCTACAACAAAGGAAATATCTGGAGAACTAATCGCTAAGCCGAACGAGGCAAACTAAAGGGTGAGAGGTGCATGATAGATGCCTCTGTATAGCTGACACTAAGACAGGTATTAGAACAACAATACGTGCCTCTAATATCTGAATAAAGAAGTCTTCTCCAAGAGCTGCATAGCCTATATGTTGCGCGCATTCATACTTCCCACATTCATGTGTTAATTATTCACGCTGCACTTGGTGTCCATAATAAAGAAGATTTGGTGCGCACCTATGAACATTGATCTCTGCATACAAGTAGAATCCTACGTTTGTCAACAGGCGGACTCCACTAAACTCCTAATTTAAAGTTCCTTAAACACCATGTAGTCTTTAGGGCTACCGCCTTCGTGCACTCTGCATCCCCAGGTAGATTCATCTCCAGGAGAACGCATTAAAAACATCCATCATTATGCCTTCGAATCTAACCTGCGTGGCAGCACAGCCTTTTCTGAAAATCACAGAATAGGACACTAAGTATCACACAGGATCGTGGTTCTGCACATGACTGAACATTGATTGCACAGCTCCTTACAGAACCGTACACTATAGGTTTATAGCCAACAGCTGCCGCACGGATTAAACAATCCACACTCAGAACAGATGTGGGTGGCTACAACGCAGGAACGACCAAAACAGGGATTTGGAATCTAAGTGGAGGCGAAGGCTTACCGAGAAAGTTTGCATGGGCCAAAATAGCAGCGGGGGTAAGCCTGACATGCGGTCAAACGATCGTGGATGGTCTCAAGTCGCACAAAATCATCTGCAGTCAACCTACATCGTGCTCAATATGCACTAACCCGCTTATTCAGCCCATACAATTCATGTTGCTGGTATGTACGTCGACCAAGTGTAAGGAAGAAGTCCCCAATATTCAGTACCCATGGCGTGGTAAGCAACTAGTGTGTGATCGAACAAAAACGATGGTGGTGTACGCCCTTAACCAGCACTTCCCAAGCGCGCAAGATCTGCAAAAAACGTCATGTTACCAAACCAAAATGATGGCAAAACCCGTGTGGTACGCAAGGACATATATAACATTCACTTCATTACAATCACCGTGGATTTCGTTGCAAAAGTTTCGCATCGAGTGGGGACAATGACAAGGTATTCAAACCACGCAGGAATTTGCACAGTACTTCAAAAAAGTGGGGCCTACGGGAAACTTTATCAGGTGACAGTGTTTTTAGTACCCAAGCTCGTACGCTACTAAAATAATCCAGCAGAACAATTTAACCGACTGTGACATCGCGACTACACGCTGCGTAAAAAAATGAAGATGGGGTTACTACTTCGTCAACGACAGGAAGGCATGTCAAGAGTCGATTTGGAAGTTGATGTGATTTAGAGAAAATATTATGAGCCGCTACTTTCGCCTTTTGCACTATATGTCCACCCCCAATTTGCATTGCATCATCAGAGTTACGTGGATAGTAGTGGGAATGAGATGTTAGTAAATATAAGTATTTCACGTAAATGCAAACGATCTAGTAGACAAGGTTTAGCAGCACCAGCCCCAGTTAGACCACTGAAGTGTAGACAAGCTCTATCGTTCGTGTAACATACCGATGGCCTCAACGATACTTTGTGACACCTCCTTACCGTCGTTACTTTATTTTAACAAGTGTTTGATGCGTAGTTTGTTTCATCTCGCCCTGGACGACGTCGTCTCACTACTACATTTTAATGCTACTACATCTCAACGGTGTCTGACACCTCCTCACCGTCAATATTACGTATCAACTACTATTACATGGCTAATTTGGCTCATATTGTCGTTTCTTAATTTGTCTAACTACTATAAGCAACTATCCAATATAAGAAAGACAAAGTGCTTTATATTTGTGACCTCCTCATCGTCTAATTTACGTTTCGTCTTACTTCCCACATGTTGAAGTTGTACGTTCATCATGTACGACATCGTCTCACCACGGGTATCCTCGCACTACAGTTATTGCATGGCTAACTGTTGTTTAAGCGTTGGCAGATAAGCTCAGTGAAGCGGACGTTCTCGTTTTTCTGTTAGTCTGCTAGTTTTAGCCTTCCTCGTCCCGATCGGGCTACACGTATTTGATCCGTATTGCTTTCACAAAGACACTCGAGCTGTAACGGGGTTACATGAAAGGGGTACCCCAGAAAGGGTACCGCCTTTAGAAGTTGATATACTTCTGTGAGTATTTGTTTTAATACTCTGATGGAGTTGTGTGAGCCACACTGTGGTGTGGGCCACACTACTGCCACGTAGGTTCGGTGCCTGAGGGCCAACCAATAGTAATTAACCTACCTTTTATATGCATAATTAGGATAAAGTATAGTTAATTAGGAGTTTGTATTACAGGCCAAATGACCTAATTAACTATAAATAAATCAGTCTAAAATCTACTCTAAACTGGCTATTAAGTCCCCCCAGACCAGGGACTAGTGAACTGCCGTTCACTCAGAGTTTGTATACTCTTAATAGCACGCTTCCTCAAGCAAGGTGCTCGTGTGACCCCGTCACACGAGCAGATTCGAATCTGGTGCGCCACCACTTTGCGCCTACGTATCACGCAATGCTAACTCCAGTATTTCGGCTTCGTTCTTCAGATCATCATCTTCTTGACTGCTGAAGCTGTCGTTGTGAATATTCTGCCAATATCGAGACCTCACGCGCTTTATCAACCGGCTACGGAGAAATCCTTTGTCCTTTCGCCTCTCATTCATCGCGTGTTATGTCCTTGCGCGACCACACATAGCACTTGACACTTGTCGATCCCATCTTCCAGCAAAAGATCCACGACCGGTCTTCCATTTGTGCAATAACACCTGCGCGACACATATAGCTGGCTCTTATATTACCAATGCAAATGACCAATTACGGTACTACTTTATCAAGTACGGTACTACCAAACAAAGTACCGTAGTCGAAACGAAATACCGTAGATGTTATGTTACAAAAGCATAAGACAATCTCACCTTCAAAACAGCCCAAACATTAATAAGATATAGATAGATGTATTCACCAGTTATAAAGAATCACTTTGTCATTACTCTTTTCGAAATAGCGTCCTACGCCTTCGCGATATCAATGCCACAGCTCCGGATACCTACCGCATCTCTAGCCATTTTCATTCTAACGTTGAGATTCTCCAACGCTTGCGTCTCGTCGTCACAGGTCTCTAGATCCACTACATACCTATGTGCAGAAGTGAACTCTACCGCATTTCCAGAAGGACTTCTTTCTCTTTAACTTCGTCATTACATTTGTCGCTGCTGATGAGGTCGACGATCGCATGTGCTGTATTTGGTGCTATTTACAGCTATTAATACAGAACGCGCAAACCAAAATTATGTGAAACCATCAACTTAGAGCCTGTCCACAAGTCCAAAACTAGGTCCTGTTCGTACCATAACAAGGTGTAAGGACGATGCAAGCTGGAGCGCATCCAGTCGTTTTTTGTTCATGGCTGGGACATAGTATGCTGTGTTTACCAGGCCTGTACCGATGTTTTTGATATTTTCTCCATCTCCAGGGACTGCCCTATGATCATGTCGACTTATTTTCCTTTTCGGTCATCAAATGATGAGTCCTTGTACATCAACGAAAGATCAACGTTCAGCTACAAAACGTACCCAATTGTGATGATGGGTATGCTTTTTAATGGTGATATAACCAGAGCCTATATATGATCGCTGTTATTTACGATAGTTTTGGTCATTACCGGTGGAGATGCCGTAAGATCTGAATGTGTAGCCAGCACACTCATTCGTTGGATTCGTCACAATTATGCTAACCGTTTGTAATACATCCTAATTACAGATGCCATTATTGGTCCATAGTACTTAGCATTAAGCTATCTCTTTGTGCACGGATGAATAGGGGAGTTTCACAATTACAAACTTTCATATTAAATCTGTACCGTCCTCTATCACTACCATGTGAAAACCATAACCGGGCCGATACAAGGAGGTATGACCTTACTTCAATTATCTTCGTCGCTTTGCTCCTCTGTAAAGCAATTACGCCTGGAAGACGGGCAAATGGTAACTTACTTTGCTAAGAAGTTACGTCCGTCTACCGCTTCATTACGTCTGCGGCGTGGTGCTAGATGAAGGTATTAATCAATGCCGTGCTAAAATCCCGTAGAATAGCGGCATCCAGGACCTGTACGAAATAAGTCTATAATCTTTGACTTATTTGTGTTTTTACCGTTATGTCTAACACTTCGTAGGGAATAGCGACGAATCCACCGTGCTAGCAAGACATGTAAACTCGGCAAATGGAGCGTGCAAACAGGTTGTAGGAATCAAACGTGTATAGCTGTTTGATTACCATCGACATCGTCGCCCCCCTATGTCCTTTTTACCGTTTGCGTCGACTTCTTTTTGGCCGTTTTCAGTTAGTTTTAGGTTTTTTGTGCGATCGCAAATCACACTTTCGAATGGTATGCCTCATTTTCGCAAAAAACATGTCGTCGACCAGAAAAGGAACCGGAATGATCCTGAGGTACACTGGAACCGATCCTTAATATGCTCCCCCTTTCGCAATCTCATGCCAACTGTCCAGGACTGACTGTCTTTCTGGTATAGTACAGCAGTGTTGTTAATAATCTGGTGGACAAAATACTCGACATAGGAAATGTAATCGTTGTTATGGTCCAGGTCGGCAATTCTTCTTGTCACTCTTCACTTTTCGACTTTCCAAGTTTTTGTCAAGACATTATGAAGCTTTGTTATTATGGGCTGTGGATGTCTGCCATCTTCGTAGCAAGTGTCGATGCCTCGTCGAAAGTGACACTTGTTTCTCCATCTATCAACCGTCCAGAACCTGCTATCGAAACTGTTGTGGTTCCTCTCGAGCGGTCATTACGAGTTAACGAAGTATGGAATGAAGAGCACGAAGAGAGAGGAGTTGGACCTGGGGCAGCTGAAACGTTGAAGTCTGTATTAACTCCGTCGGTAGTCTCTCCTGCTACTATAAAGCGTTTGGTGGACAGCCAAAAGTCTCCAATTGATGCCTTCAAATGGTTGAAACTTAACTTCGCAGGCGCCAAGCTCTTTCGAAAGCCCAAGTTTAACGCTTGGGTCGATTATATGAGACAGCTGAATACGAACAACCCTGAAGAAGCCATGTTCAAGGTGTTGAGGACTAGCTACACCGATGAAGCTCTGTCCCGGATGCTTATTGCAGCAAAGAGAGGCTCGGATAGTGACGACATTATTACCAAGTTGCAAACTGAGCAGCTCAGGTACTGGGCAAGTAAAGAAAAATCTGCTGATGATGTTTTCAACCTGCTGCAGCTGAACAACAAAGTTGATGATAAACTATTCGACAATCCGGAATTCCTCGTGTGGGCGAAGTTCATGGATGATGTGAAAACTCCCGGTAAGGAATTAACCATGATGTCGACCTTGTTATCGCATTACTCCGACGATGCTCTATCGCAGATGCTTATTGCTGCGAAGAAAGCTCCACAAACTAAAAGCATTGCTACCAAGTTACAAGCTGAGCAGATCCGACGCTGGCTGAGTAACGACACACCTGCTGATGAAGTCTTCACACTGCTTCGGCTTCACAACGCTAGAAACTTCGGCAATAATCCGGAATTTGCTTTATGGGCGAAGTACGTTGACGATCTGAAGATCCCAGACACGGAAAAGACCATGCTGTCAATTTTGTCAAGTCATTACACCGACGATGCTCTATCACAAATGCTTATCGCAGCGAATAGAGCCTCGGGTACTGAAAGTATTGCTACAAAGCTGCAACAAGAGCAGCTTCGGGTTTGGCTGAGCAAAGAAAAACCTGCTGATGAAGTTTTCACCCTTCTTCGCCTCAATCAGCTTGACAAAGGTGCTGATAAAATTTTCGTCAATCCGGAGTTCATTTTGTGGAGCAAGTATCTTGATGATCTGAAGATCCCTACGAAGGAACAGACTATCCTAACAACGCTATCGGCTTCTTACTCAGATGAAATAGTGACTGCAATGATCACTGCAGCTAAAACTAGCCCTGGAATGGAGTCCATGGCCACGAAGATGGCGAATTTGCAGACCAAAAAATGGCTGGACGACAAAAAATCTCCAGTGGACGTCTTCAAGTTTTACCAACTCGATCAAGCCGGCGACAATTTGCTTACGAGCCCACAACTGACTACCTGGATGAGTTACATGGAGAAATTCAAGTACGAGAATCCGACGGAGGAAGTGACGATACTTTCAACAATGACGAAGTATTACACCGACGAAGGCTTGGCAAAAATATTTATTGCTGCGAAGGGTGTTCCTAGAACAGAGAAATTGGCTACTGCCTTCCAGAAAGCGCAGGTCAAGAGCTGGTTGAAGGCAAGAAAAACTACTGCTGATGTTGGTAAGTGGCTGGGCGAGGATACTACAAATCCGAGTCCACTATTCCAAGACTTCATGAAGAAGTCTATATCGCAGGCATTAGCCCCAAAAAGATCTGAGTAGAACCAGTCACCAGTCAATGTCTGTGCCAAATGACTCGGTTGATTGGATAGATTAGATGTCAGGGCATAGTCTCAAGGATCTATAAGTTCGCAGTAGTATTCCTTACAGCCTGACGGTGAAATGCGGCTCTTTCACCCAGAATTTCTCCGTCTTCTGGTATGGTTTGATATCTTTATTATCCCTGGGTTCACTAAACACCAGACGATTACACATAAAACCTGTTGGATCTGGATTCGTTATTAATTCGGCTGCTGAGGTAGTGCTGTCTGTCAACGGAGACGCATAGAAAATAGTATTAGTGCTGTTGATGCTATACAGAGTGGCAGTGCTACCGATGCAGTGCAGTTAGGAATTGTCGCAACTATGGTTGCCATCCCTACGGAGATAGAGGTCGGCGTCACTGGAATACTCAACAATCTCGAATGCGATGAACACAATTTCGCAATCGCGTAAGAGCTCCATGAACAAGACAATCAGATAGGATGTGGAACGTGCAAGCTGTTCGTTTCAACACTGAGTGTGATGCATCCAAGATGTGTGTGTGTTATATAGTCAGTCCCCTAGGCAGGGTAGTTGCACCAGCAGGATGGAATTCATGGGCTCACGATACGATTCATCGGGTGATGAAATTACGAGATAGCTAGTTGATATTTTATCATTACAGAAAGCTTTGCGAGACTCTCAACAAGGTGCAATCGATTGAGTTCGTTTCGCCTCAATATTCAAATAACACCTGTTACACAGACTCGAGTCTCCCTGCCCAAAGCAGATCGAGTCTTCACCTCGTACATTGAAAATCCGGGAGAATCAAGGTTTGATGGCGTGACGATACTCCCCTCGAGGAAATAATCATACATGAGTCATGTAGTCTATGACCTCGTAACCAACCCAGTAACATGACATTTGAGCCCTGACATGTGCATTGGACCTTGCCCTCATTCTTAAATCGACATTTTAGCCACAAAGATGTGGTCGCTCTTCCCCAGCATTTCGAACGACGGACTGCATCGTACCTCCGAGTTTCCACTGCAACTTCTCCAAGAAGCTATCGATACTCGAGTCGACAGCAAAGTGTATGAGGTCTTGCGAATAGAGCGTATCCTCAAGGAACTCATTCAAAGCACTACGTCACATAAAATACCAAGCGACCCCTATCAACCGAAATACAACGTCTTCACTTGTGTCCAAGCTGCAGTACTTCAGGGTATACCTCATGTTGTACTTGCAATGCATCGATTCAATCCTACAGATGTTCAACTCGCGACGTGGTATGCACTCTACCGTCTCAAGAAGGACAATCAGCAGATGAAAGTCCCACGTGAATTAGTCAAAATCGCTAAAGCTCAACGTCGCTCTTGGCTTTGGGACCAAATTGGGCCATTTATACTCGTTCGACAGACGTCTAGAGTGGGTAATAGGCATAGACGACGGCTCCATCCTGTTACCATTGTTCCCGACGAAGCGTTTAAGATCATTTTAAGCTTCGTCGACTTGCACGAAAATCGAGAAGCTCGAATTCTACGATTTCTCATTGAAGCTCGACCATGTTCGATATGTTCAAGAGTGTGCATTCCTGGTCATTGCAAGGCTAAACGGCTTCGGAAGATGGAGAGAAGGGCTTCCAAGTGACTGAGTGAGGTGTAAGGCACCAAAGCTTCTATCTAATCATACTTCGTATCGAACCCCTTTATGAGCATTAGAAACAAAAGCAACGACAAAAAACGCAATCTCTCGTAAATGTTATGTAACTGGCGTAACTATTAGTTACAGACCTCTTATTAGTCATTTTATAATTTGCAGTCTTCCAATGAGATGCAATCGTCCTCCTCACCTCGATGTTTCAAGCATCTCTTGCTTCCATGAGGCCCTGTACTACGGACAAGTGGACGTCGCACGTCGTCTGATCTACCGTACTCCATCTCTCGCTAACGCCCGCTCCAGTTCAAGTCCCCACCCCACGTCACTTATGGTCTGCGGTACCAGTCGTCAGGCGTCTTTAAAGAACACGTTAACTCTATTAAAACTTCTTCTAGCTAAAGGGGCCTCCCTCCGGACCAAAGATGACCATCGCTGCTCAGTTCTTATGGCAGTTTGCGCCTCTGGAGCCCACCAAAACATCGTAAAATGCCTTTTAGAGTGGGACCAAATTAACTCTAAACATAAAGTTTTATTATGGAGTGATGAAGACGATCAAGGTCGGACAGCACTCGGACTTGCAAGTTTAAATGGCCACGGACGCCTGGCGTCGTTTATTTTGGATGTTGTAGGGGCTGAAGAGGAAATGGGGATCCTGAATCCGTTGTACGCACTCAATATGGCACTTCATAGTGGAGATGAACGGTGTGTCATGGAATTATTACGTAGCAAAATGATGCAGAGGGTGGTGAGAGATGACAGACGAGAAAGGAAATTGACAGTTCATGGGGAGTGGTATCAGCCCCAGAGTGGAGACGAAGAGGTGACAGTGTCGACTTGTGTCGCTAAAGCAGTGGAGAATGACATGGTGCGAGTGGTGAGGGAGATGCACCGATTAAATCGATTTTGTGTCCGCCATGCGACGTGGTTTACCTTGTGTAATAAGATGGAAACTTGTGGAAAAGGAAAATTTGTGCAGAGGCCGATTCATGTTCGACCGGAATTTCACGAGATTGCAACCTTGTATCGACGAGATTGCACTTGGGAACGACTGAAGATAGTGTTTTTGATTCGATACGCACGAGAGTGTGCGACGTACGACGTAATGCAGATAAATATTGTGGCCGAATTACCGGATGCATTATTCCGTATCGTCATCGAGTTCTTCAAGCCGAAGTTTGACGACGCAGAAGAAGCCCAGAAGGAAAGATTCAAAGCTGTTCTAGATTTATCATCGTGGTGAACTGAATAAGCTGGAATTTTCTTCTGATATACTAGCTGACGAAGCAAATGAATATAGACTTTGTCATGAGTGCTCACAGGAATGGAAATTAAGTTCTGCGGCAGTTTTGTTGTTGTTGGGATTTCTTCCGGCACACACAGCAAATGTAGAACTCGGGAACTGTCAAATGTGATATATTTGTGTTTGTGGTCGTGATGTCTTTGACCAACTATTGTTGTGGATACTAATTGATTGAAACTAGCACATGAAGACAAAACTCTCTGTGGGATGTTCTACGAGTAAAAACAATCACCAAATTGCTGATTCATCACCGTACCAGTTTTCACGAATCAGTCGCGATAGACAAATTCGATTATAATAATCTAACTCACTAGGTGTCCAGCAAGTTTCTAAGCAATTTCAGAAATGGAGTCACCAAGTCTGGATTCTCAAAGCTCGACTTGTACTAGAGTCCCATTCACTTCAGAACCGTGGTCGGGATCATAAATTGTCGACCAAGAAGCTTCGTGGGGACATTTGCCCTACATTACAATGATCAGTGAAGTTCACGAACTCGCGTCGCAGTATCTCTTCTGTAGTCGCCGTCATATTTGAGCAGTCTAATGAGCACTGTTATGCCTTAATGAACCTCCATGAAGCTTACGTCTGGGGTCATCAGAAACCAATCAGAGCATTATTTTGTTTACACAACATTTGCTTGGAAGTGGAGCTTGGTGTTGTTTGAGGTACTATAAAGTCGTGTTAAACAGGTGTTGATACTACAATCCATGGTGCCACACACAGGACAAGACGCTCAGCATACACCAAGGAGTTCGTCTGCGTCCTAAGTTGCTTCCATCGTGTACTGCTGAGGTTTCGATTTAAGATGCCAGACTTGATGATGCAATCGTTGTATGTCGTGCTCGAGTAATGTTGCATCACGGTCGGGAACAATTTCGTTGAGCTTTATTCCCGTTAATCAGATTATTTGGCTGTCTAGCTGCTCTGTTGTAGGTGAAAGCTTTTGATGCTGAGAAGAGATGTTGTCTCCGCTTCTTTTTGATGTCACTTTTGGTTGAAATGAATTCTGGTTGTAGGCTGACAGCAATATCGTCACTCTTCGTTGTACGAGTTTTTCTTTGCTTCAAGCTCGTTGTGGTAGAAACCGTCATCGAGGCTTTCGGATTTTCGGGTCGATATTTCGCTACAACACGAATGGAGAAACCCAGATAATCTTGAATAATCTCTTGAGTACCTCAACAATGGTGTCAACATGTCGGGTTGGTGACGTCAGGGCTGCCGAATATTGCATTGTTATCTATTGCTAGCATCTACCGAGAATAGATAATTGAACACCCTGTCAAGCAAGTACACAATAGGACATTGAGGGCCGTTCTTAACCACGCCATGCCATGCCATGTCACAAATGCGAGCAATTTGATTGGTCCCTAGATTTTAGGGGTAGGGTAGAAGTGCCATGGGTGGCAAAAGCAAACTGCCATTCGACCTGCATCTGCCACAGTGCCAAACTCCAAAAGTCACGTTACCAACACCAAAATCATGATGGAATCCCGCCTAACCGCACTCATTGCACTGCTTCTTCTGGTCGTCATCGCGGTGGCTCTCCCCGTCGGTATGCGACAAAGGTGCCGTCTACGCACGCGTATCGACTGGGAATCTCATGCGCAGCTCTTGTCGGAGGAAGACCAGTTCAAGAAGTACTACAAGATGTCGTATGCATCCTTCATGGCGCTCGCTGCAAAGCTAGAGTCCTACCTCGCTGTCGATGAGAAGCAATCGCGCAATCGGACTGGAATCGAGCCGATCACGCACATAAACAAGCTTCAAATGTGCCTGCGTTGGTTCAGTGGTGGATCCTATCATGACATTCGCACAAACAGTGGTGTGAGCGTTGGAGCATTTTACGCTGCTATACACGAGGTCGTGGACGTGATCATTGCTCATCCGGATTTGCAACTACGGTTCCCTACTACTGTAGCGACCCAACGCCATGATGCCAAGTCTTTTGAGCACCTTAGCAGCTCCCGTGTGGTGAAAGGGTGTATTGGTGCGGTGGATGGTTGGCTTTGTCCAATTCGAGTTCCTTGGAGGAAGGAAGTTGCGCGGGTTAGGTCATTTTTCTCTGGTCACTACCAACGGTATGGAGTTAATGTGCAGGCTTGCTGTGATCATCGTAGTCGATTTACCGCTGTGACGTGCTCAAGTGCTGGGGGCACCGGGGATGCTGTTGCTTTTTTGAAGTGGAGACTTTCGTCGGTGGTGAAAAACCTTCCAAATGGTTTGTACGTCGTTGGTGATAACGCATACACCAACTCGAACCACCTTTTGACTCCTTTTCCCCGCCCCAAAATCTCAACGGCCGCCCACGATAGCTACAACTACCATCTGAGTCAAGTCCACATTCGAAATGAAATGGCGTTTGGGCTCCTGGTCTGCAAGTGGCGAGTGTTTAAGGCGCCGCTCGAGATCGCGTTCAAACGTGTGCCTCGAACAATCTTGGCTGCACGAATACTGCACAACTGGTGCATTAATCGTCGCATAATTGAAGCCGGCGGCTATTGTGTGGAGGAAGATGAAGATCTACTGGATGGAATTGAAGATAGCCGCTTTGAGCAAGATCCTCCTGCAGATTTTACCGTGGAGCCTCAGGACTCGTCGCGATATCGACGTCTGTATGACTCGTCGGATTTAGCTACTGATTCGGACAGCTACAACAACTCGGAGTGGGGCCCGCGATGCTCTCGTCGGATTTATTGAGAACAACTCGATCATGCGCCCATCGCGTAATCAAGCTAGACGAGCGAGGGAGCAGGAGGAAAACCAGTAACAATCAAAGCCATTTTCAATCATTCTCATTAACTTTGCTTAACTATGAGCCGTACTAAGTTCATCTAAAAGAAAAATAAAAGCGGCAGGTACCACAGCAACGGTGGTGCGAAAATAGTAGTCGAAGTGTATCGTAGGGACTCACGTCAGCAACGTAACCAAGTGGTCACAATAGACCATCCAGTTGATCTTCGTAGCGCTGCAAACGCTGCTGGTACTTGCGAAGACTCACCGCTAGCGTCGGATCCGTAGTTCCAGATAGTGCATCCTTGCGTTGACGCTCCTTCACCTGTTCAGTTAGCAGATGCATCTTGCCAATGCGATCAATCAACTGGTCCTCGTCTCGGCACTCTGCTTCCGTTGACCTTGTTGGCGCTGAAGAGACAGTGACCGGGGTCCCAACAAAAATGTCTGCTAAACGATTTACCGTCCTTATCACCTGGTCATGCCACTTCGCCGACTTGTCAGCTGGAACATTGGAATGAGAGCCAGGAAGATTCATCGAGTCAATTTCATCTTCTGGACGTATACCACCTTTGACGAAAGCCGCCAGTTCTGGTTTGACTCGTGTGCATATCTCCAAATACGCAGCGTCCAAATTTCCGTCACAAAACTCGTAGAAGTCCTCCGAATTTTGGCCGGACACGTAAAACTTAGCATTCGCCTTCACAAAGCTGCTGTTGCCTTTTTTCCACATGTCGTACAGTCTGCCGTCGTCATGCTGTACAATGTAGGAGGGGTTGATACCGCTAAAGCGGGGGTCAGACGCAGCGGCCTCGAAGAGATTGTTGTAGTCCCTCTTGTTCGTACGGTGCTCGACACCAACTTCCTTCCAGAACACGGTCTTGGCATTCATAGCACCGGCCTCGATCTGGTCACGGGTTAATGCGTCGTCTGAATGAGCCAACCGCTCAGCGAACCAATCCGAGAAGAGAACATTCGATAGTCGAATGAAGCAGTGCTTGGTTTTGCGCATGCTGGGGTCCAATAGGTTTTCGCTGTCAATGTTGGCCTGAACAGCGCGTTTCGTCGCATCATAGGAGCGTAGATGACGAATTTGATCCTGCTTACTCGTCGCACGGGCAAGGCGAAGCTTGCGCTCGGTGCATTCCTTCCGCAACTGCGCAATGGTCCAGGAATCATAGTCATTACAAGTCGGCAGTGCAACTTTGCCAGGATTCTTGACTGTCCAATTGAATACGCGCTCGACCGAAACTACGTTCTCGGTCGTGCCATTAATACTCGATGGTTCAACCGGAGACGCTGATTCGCTGTCCGATGTTGAGCTGAGCACGTCGTTTATTCGTTCGAGTAGCTCAGCATTAGAACGAGCAACACGTGACTCAATGCTAGCTGAAAATGGCTGATTTTCGGTCGTACTGGTCGATCCTGGGGTCTGCATGGGCATCGTTGGTAGGGGTGCTATCAACTCCGTCACGAACGACTCAGGAAATTGTACGACGTCTTCAACAACTGTTGGCGGCTGTGGAGGTCTTGTAGGAGCTATCTCGTGCGAGTTAAGCCGTCCTGGGGGCGCCTGAGTGGCGCTTAGCCCAGTGAGGCCAAACCCTGGGTGCACTGCTGCAGCAATGTCAAGCGTCCGAGTTGAAGTCTTCACTGCGCTAGATGCGCTGGCTATCGGAAGCCCTTCGGCACCCTCGCCCAATGGCGCAGGTGCTTCAATGATCGTGGTTTGCCTCTGTGCGCTCGTTGTCGCGCTTGAAGCCGCGCTTGGCGGCCTCTGGGGGCACTCGGTGGTGCTAGGAGACTTGTCACCGACGTCTGTAGATGCAAAGAGAGTTGGTGTCCTTGCTACTTCACTGTTAACGCGCTTGCGCGCCGCTCGTTATCGCGCTCGACGAGGTGTCCCGTACGCGCTTGCCGTTCAGCTTCGCCATCTCGGCAAGGTTTCAAAGTTGTGTTTTGTTGTTTTTCAAACCGAAATATTAGGATATGGCACAAAATGGCACATTTTATTTCTAACCATTTTGTGCCATCGTGCCATCCAGCCAAGACAAAGTGTCATGCCATGGCACGCCATGGTAGTGGTTAAGAACGACCCTGAAATATCGATCACACACAAATAGATTATTGATGCAATGTCATTGTATAGTTGGGTTAAGTACCTATCACTTACTCTGCGCTCTCAACTGTGCGAGCATCCCAGTAATCAGCGTTCTGGCGAAGAAATAGCAACATTTCCAACGTGTACGGCTGTAACAAGCGGCGCTGCTGCCCAAACGTGGTTCGAGCGACACTAAAAAATCGCTCGACCACGTTGGATGTAGGCGGAATGGACGCCAACAGCTCGTAAGTAGGTTGCCGTTCTTCTAGGCGCCGGCGCTTCTGCAGCAGCTCCACGAAGGAGACACTGACCTCTTCGTCTTTCTCTTCTTGTTCACCTTCGTCTGCTGAGGGAATCACAAACAAAGGCTCTAGCGCCGCCTTCTCCGCTCGGGTCAGCCGCTTGGCTTGCCCTTTTATCACCCGCACGCAGCCTGCCTCGAAATCGGGGCTATGGACGATGTCAGCCCTAGGGGCTTTAATAAAATACAAATAAATTCATATTAGTAAGTAAATCAATAAGTCCAAATAGATTTATACGCACCGAGATAGCGGGTATATGAGGGCTTCGCCGCAATGAGGCCGTCGAACCAGATGCGGACGTCGAGGAGGTTTGCATCGGCGCCTTGGAGTGCCTTCGACACGGACTCGACGTCCTTCAGCTCGCCAAGCAGGTCACGGAGCCGCCGCTTGGACGCTGCCGGTGGAAGCAGCTCGGCCAGGTCCTCGTCCTCCGCGTCAATGAACGGGAGAAGCTCGAAATACCGGGTGAGCATGCTGAATGTCGAGCTCCAGCGGGTTTGCTGCCGGATGATCGGCCGAAGGTCGGTCTTGAAGCTGCAGGCAGCAAATGTAAAAATTACAGTTACAATGAATAAAATAACAGAAATAACCAATTAAATACCAAACTTACCGGAGTTTTGCAGAATGATGCAGAGTCCGTAGCTTAATCATTAGCGCCTGTACCAAGTCGAGGTCACCCGCGCACTCACTGAGTTGAGCAGCGACGGCACGGTTGAGCCGGAGACTGGCACACCCGACTAGCGGGACGCCCATTAACGTAGCGAGGCGGCGGTTGACGCTGCAGTTGTCGCCGACCAGGAACAGAACCTGTTCGGGGCGCTTCTGATAGTCGCGCGCTAGCATCGTAGCCAAGAAGGCTTGATGACTAGTCGCAGAAAGGTCATCAGTCTCTTCATTGACGAGTGGGGCCATGCAGAGCAGGGGGCATCGCATGCCCCCATCTATCTCGTAGCACGCAATGACTGCGATGTAGTGCTCGGAGTCATGGCTCCACCCGTCAAAGATGATTCCGAATTTCTCGGGCATTTCCACCGCGATTGCACGCTCAACAGCGCGCGTCACAGCCTCCATGATACGCCGAAGCGTCTCAACAGAGACAGGCTTCAGGTGCGTATAACTAGTCGCAACATTAAAACACGTCGTTAGTACACCGTCAAACGGTACATGTCAGATGAAATCGGATCGTACCGCCGTGCGAGCTTGCTCTTGCAAAACGAGAGCGGCAAGTTGCACTTCACTACCCACTCCAACCACCCGAACAAATTCTGGGCGGAGTGGCGGACGTAGTGCACCAGCGAGCCCGTCTCTCCAGGCGTCGCGGCTAGCATCTCCTCGTCGAACACGGGATGCTCGCGCCTGATATGCTGCATCAGGTTCGAGTACCCCGTCCCGGCAACTCGCTTCCGAACCGCGCCGCACCAGCAACGATAGTATTCGAGAATCACCTCGTCGTACTGGTCGCGGCACGGTCGGAAGTAGAACTCGCAGACCTGCCTGTTGGTAAAGGTCGTGCGAGGAGAACGGGGAGTTGCGAGCATTGTGGTGGTTGGGTGGTCTTGCAGGAGTGCGGTGGGCTAGATAGAATCAAAAGTGAAGCAGCTAGACTCGATTCTCGGGTTTGAAGGATGGTTGGTTGCAGTAGTCTCCAATACATTATTGAAGATGGTTATTCGTAATCGAAAGATAACTGGTACTAACCGGTAAGAACCGCTCAATAAATTATTGGAGTACGTCTATTGCAATAATTTCAGCACCAATTTATTTTTCGGCAGCCCTGGGTGACGTACAGAACCTTGAGCGGCCCCACTGAAGGATCTCCCGCCAAGAACAACTACTGTCGTGTTGAGCTAAGACACTTAATACCGCGATGCAACTCATTCGCTTGATGTTGAAAGTAATGAATACCGAAATATTAAGCTGGTAACGTAGCTCCAACTTCTGAATCGACATATTTTTGTGGCCATCCCTTGCTTTTGCGGTAAGTCCTGGTTGTTGCGGACCATCGATTCATGCCAACATTTTACACTGAAAGCCGTTAAATAAGAAGCATCTTTGCAATCCGTGACAATGTGTTTCCATATTAATGACAACTACGAAGTGCCTCCCAACGTGACTCAGCCGGCGCTATAGGCGGTAATCACACCTGGATGCACTGTATCTTCTACCACGCCCTTGAAGCCATAGCAAACAAGTGAACCGTATTCAGCTACATGTACCACTTTCCATGGAGTAGGTTTTTGTCGGGAGCCCTGATAAAGGCAGATATGCCAATGCCCACGCTGTGTTTGTGGAGTAGACGAATAGCTTTCTCAATTGGCTCGACGTGTCATTTTTCTTTATACAATTACCTCTGTTGACCACTCGTCGTCAATGCAATACTAATGCCATGCGTTGCCCGGGGAAGCTCTGGATTTTCATACTCGGACACACATGATTCTAAATGTTATTTAACAGTTTATCACACTACCTCAACTATTAATCATTAACCACAACAAAGCTTTCATTTGATCACAAACCATTAGCCACATGCAATGACTGATGCATCAAAGGTGATATTCCGCATGCGGCGGCCTTCCTCGCTGTGCTCCTCGGGGTCCTCCGCTAAATAAATAGTACCTCCTTGCAGGGCTAAGCCCTCCGCGCTACGCGCCGTCCCCTGACAGACCTCCGCTGCGGAGGTCAAATGCTGATTATGACAGCTGTAGCAAACACCTTGGAACGGTACTGCATTTTGTCGGGACGCCGTTCGTGATCGGCAGCACGTTGTTCCTGTTCACGATCTGTGTACCAGTTGCAACAGTGATGCCATAATATTTACACTTAGGACGACGTGGGGTTCGTCCGTCAATTGCGATTGTCAAAGGTATGCGAACGAGGCTTGGTAGTAGACGATGTGAGTGGATGAATGGAAATCCGAAAGTGAGTTCGATTTAGGTTAGTGTCATTGCTACTTGCTACCTCCTACAGTTCCTACAGTCTTTTAGTAATCCTACTGTTACGGTCCAAACGATTTGAGGCGCGGCCAAACGATTGAGTGATGCGTAAACACGATGCACATCACAGGATTCACCAAATTGAAGTTGAGAGCCAATCACATTACACGATCCCAAAAGATCCGCCAATCAGGTTGCTCCATTCCCGTTTCTTCAACTATGGACCACACAAGGCACATGCCCGGCACGTGCGTGCCGCGTGCCTAACGTAGAGGTCCAGCGTAGAGGTCCAGTCGAACAGACAGCGAAGTGCAACCACAACACCCCCACTCAATTCGATGTCTCGAGCTTGGGACCCACGTTGCTCTGCATGAGTAAAAGGCGTAGCGTCTTCGTCGATAGACCCTTGGTGAGAAAATCAGCGAGTTGGTTCTTGGATTCTTCGTAGGTCAATTCAACCTCACCACTCGCAATCTTCTCGCGAATGAAATGGTAGCGAATATCAATGTGCTTGGTTCGTGCTTGGTAACCGATATTCTTTGCCAATGCCATGGCACCTTGGTTGTTTTCGTAGATCACCGTAGGTCCATGTTGCTCTGTACCAATATCCTTGAGGAGACGTCGCATCCATATAACTTCCTTGATGCAATCACTAAGCGCCATGTACTCGGCTTCAGTAGAACTTAGAGCGACCGTCTTCTGGAATGTCGATCTCCACACCACAGGTGCACCGCACACCATGAGCATTACCCCGCTGACTGAACGTCTGTCATCGCGATTGCCGGCCCAGTCAGCATCTGAGTAAGCGGTTAGTTCTGTCCCCATGCGTCCGTCGTATGTGATGGCCACATCCTTCGTCTTCAGCAAATAGCGCACCACCTTGATACCAGCATCCCAGTGTCGCTGACCGGGATTTTCGAGGTATCGGCTCAACTTGGCAACGGCAACAGCAATGTCCGGTCGAGTTCCACATGCCAGGTACATGAGGCTTCCCACCAACGACCGATAAGGTCTTGACTTCATCTTTGCTTTGTCATCGTCACTCTGTGGTTCATCAGCCTTGGTCAGGTGGACACTCGGATCAAGTGGGGTGAGGCTTGGTTTTGCGTTCTCTTGACCAAACCTGTTGATTATAGACTCGGCGTACGCTCGCTGACTAATGGTCAATGTCTTCCGTTCCATATCATAGTCGATCTCAATACCGAGAATGAAACGCGCACGACCGAGGTCCTTGATCCGAAATTTCTCAGCAATTCCTGCCTTCACGGACGCAATGATGTCTTTCTCACGTGACGCAATCAACATGTCGTCCACGTAGAGACACACAATACACTCGCTGTCACCTTCACCTCTTGTGTAGATACATGGGTCTGCATCAGCAGCCTTGAACCCCATTGTCTTGAGATGTGCGTCTATGGTCTCGTTCCACACACGTGACGCCTGCTTAAGTCCATATAGACTCTGGAGCAGTAAACACACGACGTCACCTTCTCCTTCTGTGTCCGCCAATGACAGAAGCTCTTGTAGGCCTTCTGGAAGCTCCATGTAGATCTCCTCTTCCAGTTTGCCATATAGAAATGCTGTGTCGACATCACACTGCTCGATCTCGAATCCTTCTGCGCAACACTTAGCGAGTTTCGTACGAATCGAGTTGAGGTAAGCCACTGGTGCATAGGTTTCTTCGTAGTCAATGCCACGACGTTGCGAATACCCCTTTGCCACCAGACGTGCCTTGTGTCGAATGACCTTTCCCTCCTCGTTGCGTTTCAACGCGAACACCCACCGGCAACCAATCGGGCGCTGGTGCGTTGGTCTTGGTACCAACTTCCAGGTCTTGTTTGCAGTGAGCGACCCCAGTTCACTTGCAATAGCCTTCTTCCACTCTTTAGCGTCCACGCTTGTAGTGGCTTCTTCGTATGACTTTGGGACACCTTCCACTGCAGCCATAGCTTGACCGTTCTCGATTGCGAGCTGGTCTTCGTTTACCTTTGCTCTTTCCTGGATCAATCTCTGTCGTTTCGTGGTTCCAGTCGTCGACGATGCCACTATTTGTTTCTTGCGTGCACTCGCCTCCTCAGGATCTTCAGTCTCGTCAATGGGGCGAGTGCGCGAGCGAGTAATCATGGGATGGGTAGAACCGTATGGTACCATCACACCATCCATTACTGTGTCATGTTGAAGTGGGATAACGTCACCACCTTCGGTAACGGTCGGAACGATCTGCCGTATGTCCACCGATCGTTGTCTAGCTTGTACAGGAACGCTTGTTGGTTCTTCATCTTCATCTTGACGAACGATCAAATGACCAGATGTACTCGTCTCCATGAACGTGACGGTGCGCACGATTTGCACCTTTCCCGTTGTCACGTTCATGACACGGTATCCCTTCACTCCGTCTTCGTATCCCATGAATCGACACTTGAACGCCTTCGCATCGAGCTTTCGGCGTTTCTCGTTAGGGATGTGTGCGTAGCCAAGTGCACCAAACACCTTCAAGTTCTTCAGTAGCGGCTTGGTCTTGTACACGATCTCGTAGGGCGTCTTGATTGTCACCGAATTTGGGATCCGATTGATGATCCAGGCTGCGGTGTTAACAGCTTCTGCCCACCACTTCTTGTCAACGCTCTCATGGTAGAGCATACAGCGAGCCATCTCCACGAGGCTCCGGTTCATGCGCTCAGCAAGTCCGTTTTGCTGAGGCGTGTACGGCACCGTCTTCTCGTGCTTGATGCCACAGTGGTTGAGGTAGGCCTTGAACTGTCGACCTGTGTACTCTCCACCGTTGTCCGAACGCAGACGCTTGATCCTTTGTCCCGTCGTGTTCTCTAAAGCTGCCTTGAAGATCTTGAACTTCGACAGCACATCTGACTTCGCTTTCATGAAGTAGACTGTCACGTGGCGTGAGTAATCGTCGATGAATGTGACGACATACGTGCAACCGCCAGGTGTCTTGGTCTGCATCGGACCCATTACGTCTGTGTGCACGAGGTCAAGTACACCAGCGCTTTTGACGAGCTTCTCCGGGTATCGTGGAAAGTCGTCGGCTCTCATCTTGCCCATGCAGCAGCCTGCACAGATAGCATCACTATTGACACCATCCGCAACTTCAGGCACTCCATCTGCCATGGTCAGTAGCTGTTCGTAACGCTTGAACGGGATGTGGCCTAGGCGTGCGTGTACTACAGCCCACGGCTCCTTACGAGGTGTCGTTGCGACATTGCACACCTCGTCCTCCACTGTCTTCAGCTTGTAGACATTTCCACAGCGCATTGCCTCCATAACCTTAGCGTCGCCATAGCGAAAGACACACTTGTCTTTGCTGAACTGCGCGACAACATTCTTCTCGGCCAGCTTCGATACCGAGATGAGGCTTCCTTCAACTTCGGGGATGTAGAGAACATCCGATAGCGAGACGGTCGTTCCGTCTGTCAGCTTCAGACTGACTGTGCCCGTTGCAACTGCGTCGATCTTCGTACCATCCGCAATGGTGATGCGGACTGGCGTCTTCAGGTCCTTCATGGACACGAACTTGTCCCGGACACTGGTCATGTGCGAGCTTGCACCGGAGTCGACGAGCCATTCCGATCTGCTCATCGCACTCGTAGCCGCAAACGAAAAGTCGTGTCTTTCCTCTTGGGCTACTTGTCCACGCTCCTCGTCGGACTTCTTCTTGCGGCACTCAAATTCCTTGTGCCCTTGCTTCTTGCAGTAGAAGCACTTGCCAACAAATCGATGCTTTCCCCCAGGGATCCTCTTCTTTGCTGCGAAAGCTTTCTCTTGAGCTGATGGCGATTCATCCGAGGCTGCAACACCAGAAAGCGCTTGAATCGCGTAGGCGAGAGTGATGTTTGGTGTGTTCTCGAGCACAGTGCTGATCATCTTGTACTCGTCGGTTAGACTGCCAAGCAGCAACACGAGCTGACGAGTCTCATCTAGAGGCTCTCCGATTGTCTCCATTTGAAGTACAATCTCCTTGAACTGGTCGACGTGGTTAGCAAAACGAGTACCCGGCTCCATCTTGAAGTTATTCAACTTCTTAGTAACAATGAGCCGGTTCTTCAGTGTCTTGCGATTGAACTGCTCTTCGAGCAACGTCCACGCGTCAGCGGCAGTTAACGCTCCACGGATGTAGACTTGGTATGTGAGGCTCACATCTCCTGCGATCACACCAAGGGCCTTCAGATCGTTGGTCTTCCATTCCGCCGTGGAGCGGTCACTCAGTTGGTCGTACTCTGGCTTGACAATCTGCGGAAGCAAACCTTTGCGAGCAAGTTTCATCCGCATGTTGAACTCCCAGTGAAAGTAGTTGTCTTCCACGAGTTTAACGGTGTCTGCGTAGCTTGGGCTCATAACCAATTGCGATTGTCAAAGGTATGCGAACGAGGCTTGGTAGTAGACGATGTGAGTGGATGAATGGAAATCCGAAAGTGAGTTCGATTTAGGTTAGTGTCATTGCTACTTGCTACCTCCTACAGTTCCTACAGTCTTTTAGTAATCCTACTGTTACGGTCCAAACGATTTGAGGCGCGGCCAAACGATTTGAGGCGCGGCCAAACGATTTGAGGCACGGCCAAATGATTGAGTGATGCGTAAACACGATGCACATCACAGGATTCACCAAATTGAAGTTGAGAGCCAATCACATTACACGATCCCAAAAGATCCGCCAATCAGGTTGCTCCATTCCCGTTTCTTCAACTATGGACCACACAAGGCACATGCCCGGCACGTGCGTGCCGCGTGCCTAACGTAGAGGTCCAGCGTAGAGGTCCAGTCGAACAGACAGCGAAATGCAACCACAACACCGTCCACCACGGCGGAATGGTAGTTAGGCTTCAGAAGCGTGCCCGAGGCGACCCAGCCCACACCACAGGCCTTGCATGGCGAACTGCTTTGCTTGGTTGTTTGAATGTCGTTTGAAGCTCGATCCTGGAGTACGAAATATGCTACAGCACAGGATGACATTCGTGATGTTGACCCTAGCCGACACAGGCAACATTCACAATTTTTTCAAACTGACTTCAGGATATGTGGTATCGAAGGTAAATTTACTTGGCCACAGTCGGATTTCCAACGCCACTGTAAATTCTCATTGAGACAAGGAGGGAATAGCTCGCTTTTGGCCGAGTTCGACGATCCGAGAGTCGTTTATAACAGGTCAATCTAAGTATAGAGGTTTTGAGAACTGAGTTAGTATAGAGAATGTTACTTTGGGTTCCGGAGAATTGGGTTTCATCAAGTATCAAAGTTAGTTTGGGTTCGAGTTGCCTTCTCCGAAATACTCTGGATCTAAAATCCAGAGAATATTAGGTTTGGATGGATGCAACACCTTTGATCTATCTGGATTCCATTGCGTTGGATTGAGCCAGACATTTTGCATGGCAGCATTTTCCCATTTTCCTTAGGGTCGCTTTCCAAAATCTAAAGCGTGGTAAGTTCGACTCAATGTACTCGGCAGGTTAATCGAACAACGGAGTTGGTATTAGTACTGCACTTGTCTTTTTGACTGTGTCCATGTCGATGTGTAAGTAAACGGTATATTTTCGCTGGTTATTACCGTCGGCGATCATCATGTGGGAGCAATCATGCTTTACCTTATGCGTAGCTGATAGACTAATACCGTGCTATACACGGGGAAGCTCTGGATTGAATACAACTAGGCGTTATGAAATAGATGAAATGCTTGTGACAATTCGAGGTGCATCAATATCATCGAGAGTAAGTGACACCTACATCTTACAATTCTCAGCAACAAGATACTAAACATGTTTTCGCTGCAAAATGCGATTGAAAAAGATTAGCGGGTTGAGAACACAATAGTAATCGCTGCCGGATTCTAAAGCTTCTAGGCGCGAATTCTCCTGCATTGCATCTTGTAGCGGAGTGAAATACTTAAGAAAAATTAGCGATAACGGCTCCATAAGATACAGCTGACACAGTGTTTTCACTCGAGTGACAGCGACGTAAAATGACGAACGCTGAGGAGAATGCCGTGTTGAATGCCGCAATGGACCAAGAATAATCTTTATCACTGTTAGGCCCTGGCATTTTTAACTGATGAGAGCGAAAGCAGGAACTAAGGGGACTTGTTTCACAACCACAGTGAACGAACGCTGAGGCATGATGATCTTTACATTTCTCTAAAATTGAGTTACCAAATAGCTATACATTGTGCTGCCCAGTTCATTGCCTGTGTCGTGCATCCTTTCTTTCCGTGGCGTGTGTGTGCGAGTGCAACCACTGCATTGCATGCAGCCTATAATGCGTGCTGCATATTTGAATCATGCAACCGCTAAATCACGAACGGGTCTATAAGCTGTGTTTTTTTCGCGGGATTGTCACAATATCTGTTTAAACCCGTGCGGTTCAGACAACATTCCTGGGTGATCTGGGTTTTGATGTTGCAGGTAGCCGCCACAGGTAACATTCACTGGGACCTTTTAAATATCCAGCGGCTATCTAAAACTGCAGGTTCGATGGTATCAACGATGTATTAAACCTATCACTTAGAATATTTTGGTATATTGCATATATAAGAAAACAGAAGAATAACCCCCACTTGTCAAGAAATTTAAAAAAACATATTAAATGTATCAGTCTTTGTTTTTTGACAAGTTCTATACATAGCAACTGTATTGCGTTTTTATTTTGGGTATCGGGTATATAATATTCCAAAGTTATTTTGGGTAGAATGACCTCTCTGTAGAAACTCTGGATTAAAATCCAGAGAATAGGGTGTCCAATTGTTGTTGTTGCCTTTAGTGATACTCTGTGAGGAAAGCAGTACAATTGCAAGATTGTCCGCGATGGAGTATCGTAATTTCGATTAGGAATGTCATTGCAATGATTTCCCATACTACCTCCGAACATCGATTTTATCGAACCTGGACATTGAAGAACTTTCAGAAGTTATCCCATGATTCATGGTGTTCACTTTGTGTTTGTATTGGTGATGTCGTGGTTGATTGACTCAGCTAGAATGACAAATTTATAATCCACATTCCCTGAATTTACACTTGAACAATATTCCGTGTCACACCATACCTCTTCACGATGGAATATGTCCTGAATACTACAGTAGTTACTAGCTGTTCCTAATGTGGAACTTATCACACAGCAACACGGTTAGAATTCATGCAGTACTTGTGAAATTTCTGGATCTCTGAAACAAGTGATGTACCATTGTGTTTCTAAAGGATTACGAGACAACATTAGATAAACAACTTCTGTACTGATGGCCAAATTTCTCAAATATGGGTTACGACAGAGGAAGCCTTAACATTCACCAATTTGCAGACTCACACTCAAGTACCTCTCAAGTCGACACCATTTGCCCCAATGATCAACTATGCACTACCCCCAACTGACTCCCAGGCGCTAAGCGACAACGTTATTGGAAACGTGGTGCAACGCGTTCGATCAGTACGTCACCTCCAAGTCGAAGACGGGAGACGTCAAGAAATTAGACCAACACAGATGCGTAAAACGCCAATTCAGGGACTACCGAAAACTAGTCTTCAGATTTCTCACTGCGTATCAACGAGCAATAACGCTGCAGCACCAAGCGTCCACCAAGATGAAGTCACTGCAGAGAAGTGGACTAAATCAGCGTTTCCACTCGTGTCGATGGAAAGTCTGCAAAGTAAACTGTCGCCAGACTTGCTAGATACTCTTCAACGAATGGAATGCAAGCGACGAGAGCGTAATCGAACCAAGCAACAGGCTTACAGAAACCGGCAGAATCGCTACGTTTTGGATCTTCAATCCGACATAAGACAGCTCCAAAGCGAGATTCAACGACTGAAGCAGCGACGGGATTTTTGCTTTCGTAAAGTCTCATTAGAAATGTTATCTTGGAAAGTGGTGACAGAGTATTTTCGCCTCTTCCGGAACGGATTGAAGAGTTATGACAAGCTCTCCGTTCAAGCGTTGTTTTTGGAGAGCGCGATGGCACCGGATGTGCTGTTTACTGGAGGTCACGGTGTGGAGATGCTGGTAGATAAGTGGCAGTCCGCTACCCTTCATCACAAAAACTTACATATTGACCTCGTGGGGTTGGAAAATGGCGTCGAGGGATCAATGGTTGCCGATTTCATCTGGTATTCTACAATAAATGAAAAGATGCTGCGTGGCATTCTACCACATGTCAGCAACAATGGAGACGCGGACAAGTTCTTGTCACTTGCTGTCAAGCTGCTCGGTACTCATTCGGTGTTCCAAGTTCAGCTCGCTTTTACTGGGACGAAACAAAATCCCGTATCCTCATCATACACTACTCATCGGATATGATAACTCCTTTGTTAAAGCCCGTTAGGGACATTGGTGGACGTATCATTTGCACTCAATACTGGCGCTGTAGCCTGTTGGACCGACAGACTGTAAAATGCTTGCTGAACTATCGAACAACGTAACACTTTATTACGTTATTACTAAAGCTGTCAATCTCAACGAGTCTTCTTATCATCAAGGCTCGTAAAAGTTACTTGAAAATTTTAGAGAATATTTTGTTCGTGCATAGCGATTGTCAGAAAAAATCAAGGTGGACTACTATTACAAATTTCCGCTACTATCGTAGTACAAAGAATTTACTGTAGTCCATGCTTTGTATTGGAAAAACGTAATGCTGAGTTTGTGATTACCACCATGTCCTTCAAGACCTTCCAATCAACAACATTTCTCAACTTTCGTCGTACCTGAACCAATACGCTCCACTCAATATGACCAACAGCGTGCTCTGTCGCCGTATCTCCCAGCACTTCAGTGATGACGCTATTGGCAATGTTACTCTACGCCGTCACTGTTCTTCTCGCAGTTTACACCCTGAACAAGTCATTTGGGAGGGAAGCCAAGCCACAACAACTGAATCAATTTCCAGCCAGGAATCCCAATCTACTGAGCCATCCAAATCTTCCAGGTCAGACAACACCCCATGGTATGCTACATTTGATGACAAGACTGACGGAGTGAACACGAAACCTGAGTCTCAAAAATCTCCCGGTACAACTAAAGCTGGACTTCAACTAAAACACGGAACTCACAGTGCGAGCGTGACGGCCACCATTAATCGGGGCATCGAGCATTATCGCCGGCGTCGAAGAGAAATTCAGCAACAATACCGGAAACGACTGAAGGATCGTGCAACTAGTCTTGAAGCAAACAGCGTCCAATTGCAAGCCGAAATCCAAAACCTCACGGTGCAACACCAACTTCTTCTCGCTGGGGTCCCCACGAAAGTTACTCCATGGAGCGTTGTGGTGGAATACTGGAACCTCTTTCAAAATGGATTGAGGCAACCGAAGAGTTTGCCGGGCATATTGTCGACTTCATCAGACTTAAACCGTATGCACAAGACATTTTTGCATGCGGTCATGGGTCCAAATGTATCTGTGAACGCAGGCTTTGGTGTCGATGCGTTATTGGAGGATTGGAGACTCTTGTCACTCAATCTGGAAGACTTGGACATCCGCCTCATCGGCTTGGAATATGGTGAGGGAGACTGTCTAGTTGCCAGAGCTAGAGGAACAACAACTATCACGGAAACAATGCTACTCAACGAGTTTCCACATCTCATGCATGGTGCTGAGAGACGCAGGTGGTCATCTATCGCTTTGAGACTTCTTGGACGACAACTGGTTGTTTGTACCACGACGCGCTTCGTTTGGGATGCAACGGTTTCTCGCATCGTCAGTGCTCACTACACCGTGGACCTCGCGACTGCTCTTCTAAAGCTACTTGGAAATGTGGAAGACGTAGCGTACATGCTTAGCATTCCATTTAGTGCTCAAGGAATACGACGCTGGCCTGGACAGATATACTCTAAGAATTAGGTTACTAAAGCAAACCACATTTTCTTCATTGTGACTAGCACGTTGGACATTGTGATGATCGTGTGAAGTTGGAATTTTCGGAGCCTGGTTAGTGTTGATGGCGGAGATTGGCAGGTCTGACTACTAACTACTGGTTACTCTTAATAATAACGGGGGCGTTGCGAAATTCACGTGTGCTACCATCTTTCGCCATGAGAAAAAACAACCACAACGAGTTGAAGCTCATAACTTCTAGCGTTGAAATCCCTAAAGATTGCAATCAACAAGCATTATCTGCTCTATCTAGTGTTGGTTTAGCAGCGAGAAGATCGCCGATGTCCAGTGCTTGCTGTTCACGACCTGGTACAGGATGGATAGCGCAAAGTACAATCTTAGTCAACTAATGCCGTGCGTTGCCCGGAGAAGCTCTGGATATTTATACCGACCTGTTTTACAAAACAAATTTGTTAGCAAAACATCCTCGATGAAGCCTTATATAGCATGCATTAGAAATTTAGCAATTGAAATAGAGACAGATTTTTCGTGCCAGCGTTATAAATCCACGCCTGCAGTCTCAAGCTCTCTCGAAGTGCGTCTTGACTTGGAATGAAGTACTCCAGAAACTGCTTTGTAAGGCGGCATCATGAGATAAAGCTGACGTAAACTTTTGACCCGCGTCACCGCAACATAAAATGATGATCGCTGTGGTGAACGTCGTGTTGGATATCGAAGTGGAGCAAGTATCATTATGTAAACCTTGGCATTTTTCCGTAGTAAGAGAGTATGCAAGTACCAACGGCACTTGACGTTTGCATACAGAGAACTGTCGATCTGGCAATTTCACGCTGATTCCTCTCTCGTATCGTTGGCAGACAGGAACAACGCCGAGTGGGAGCTCCGGGTGAAAGGAGCAATCTGAATAATCTTCAAGCTTGGCGAACACAGCATTACGAGGTAGAGATTGTTGATGCTCTTCAATTCCATCAACGACACGCACTTGAATATCATCGCTTTAGCTAGCGTGATTGCAACAACAGTCCCAATAGAGCCATTCGCAAGCTTGAAATGGCTTGTTACGTTTTTCGTGCACTGGATCATCGAGCCAATCGCCATTCCTTCAGGTCCCGTTGATGTTGCGTGAATGCTGCACGAATGTTACTTATTGTTAGGTCGTACGAAGGTTGTTAGTGTCCGGATGGGTCAACATTCACCTGTATGTGATAAAAATGAGGACAGGTATTCGATTTCCCGACCGTTTGTGACTCTTTGTAATAGAGAGTGAAGTTTCATAAAATTACGATATGTACTGATCTATGTATTTATACAAGTTTCCAGACGGTCTGCGATCCCACCTAAAACTCTGGATAATAAATATCCAGAGAACATGTGACGGGGTCACACGAGCACCTTGCTTAGAGGAAGCGTGCTATTAAGAGTATACAAACTCTAAGTGAACGGCAGTTCACTAGTCCCTGGTCTGGGGGGACTTACCGAATAACCTTAGTTATCACATACGCTTAGTTATGAGATACAGATCCAACTGACCAATAGCAGGCCTCAGTGAAGGGTGAGCCATGCATCCCTGTGCATCCTCTGTTATAGCGTACAATCTGTTCTAGCCAGCCATTCCGGCCGACTGTGCCACGAAATTTTCTCACTTCTCAACACTACCAATGGCCCCCAAGACTCGAAAGTCTCCGAAAGGAAGGCCTCGCCTGCCAGGTGGGAAGGGCCGATCTGTCAACAAACATGAGTTATCGGCCTACAGTGCTCGTCACAAGTTGAAAGTCCTGACGCATTTCGACCAGTACAACGACATTGCGGCTACAATAGCAATGTTTTATCCTTCCCTACCCAGTAAGCAGCACAATAGCCGGAGGATCCTAATCTACACGTGGCGTCGTTCACTGGATAAAATTGTCGCTTCGTGTGCAACACACCGAGGTGCCAAAAAGAAGAAGGCTAGGTCAAGCGGGGTGGCTACTCTACTGCCTATATCGGTGGAACTCAAGCTGGTTCAATGGGTAAACGAACTACGTGACGAAGGCGTACCCGTCACACCCATGATGCTGAGGTTGCAAGCCTTAGCAGAAGCAGAAGAAGCTGGCATTGAATGCTTCCGTGCTTCATGGTGCTGGCAGCATCTTTTTAAGGCTAGACATAGTCTGGTACTTCGCGCTAAAACGCGACAAGGCCAACTACGTCCCGCTGAGCTCACCCAAATTGCTAGAGATTTTGCTAAGGAAGTGCACGAGAAAGCTCGTAGCCTCGGTGTCACTCATATTTTTAACGCCGACCAAACAGGTACAGTACTACATTACGATACTGATCGGTATTGAGACCTTACAAACGTTGCATCAATTTGTTAGCTGTGAATTTTGAATATGTACCTAGGAAGAAGTTAGATAGGAAGGGAGTTAAGCCAGTTTGGATGAAGTGCGGTGGGAAGGAGAAAGAGAGAGTCACGGTTACGCTGTTGGGCGATTCTGATGGAAACAAGTATACCCCTTACGTCGTTTTCAAAGTTCGACCGTCCCGCAAACCTGAAATGGAGCTAGAAAACCTCCAGCGCCGCAATGGCTTTGGACTACACATTTGGAAAGAAATCAATGAAGCCCAGAATTCAACTGGGCTCCGAGTCCACGGCAACGGAAAAGGTAAGCCAGAATATCTATTACATAAAATAGCTTACTAACGACTGTTTTAATTTGTCTTTGCAGGCTGGTGGGACTCAGCACTAACCGTGGAGTGGCTTCGCTTTCACTTTGGCGCCCGTGAAGATTATTCAAAGCCCGTGCTGCTGTTGCTGGACGACTTCTCCGGTCACTGGACCGACGAAGTCGTCGAGTATGCTAAGACTATCAATGTATCCTTGATGAAAATTCCACCTAGCGCCACCTCCGTGTCCCAACCAGCCGACGCCACGTGGAACGGGCCCTTCAAGATGAGGCTGCGCAATGCCTGGATACTGAATCTCAGAGAACAGCTAGCGTCCCGTGTTTCGGGTGTGCCTTTTAAACTAAAGCCGCCTCGCCGAGATCAGCTGTGCGAGTGGTTTGCTGACTCATGGGATGAAGTAGCTGCGTCGACGATTCAAGGTGGATTTCATCGTTGTGGTCTGTTGCGGCATGATGGTGAAGCCACTGCCGTACGGGAGCAGGTGGACGTGCTCCAAGCCGATGATGAAGTCATTCAAGCTATGGTCAACTCAAACTTGATCGACACAAGATTTCAGCAATTTAGTTTAGAAGAAGACTTTGATCATCTTTGCCGTGAAGATGCTCATGATGAATAAAATGCTCTCTTCCTTTCTTCCTTTCGCCGTATGTACAATGAAGATGACTTTAGCCGGTACATGTCCAATCCTGCCTCTATCGCTACAGATCAGTTGTACGCCTTGGCTAAGGTTATTCGGTAATAGCCAGTTTAGCGTAATTTTTAGACTGGTTTATGTATAGTTAATTAGGTTCATTTGGCCTGTAATACAAACTCCTAATTAACTATACTTTATCCTAATTATGCATATAAAAGGTAGGTTAATTACTACTGGTCGGCCCTCAGCCACCTCAACCTACGTAGCAGTAGTGTGGTCCACACCAGGAGTGTGGTCCCCACCATTCACAACAGAGTATTAACCCTTTCGTGGTCAACAGGGGCATTTTGAGCCGTTTGAAGGCTAGCTCTAAACAAGGTGACAAACAAGCCCTCAAGGGGGGCATTTTGCCCCTGTTGACAGAAGTTCAACTCGAAGCCCACACACTTTTGTAACTACCAATCGTAGTGCTTCAGCACTATCCCCAACCCTTCTAATGTGGCATACATCACGGTAATCTAGCGTTTATGTTCACTTTGTAGCACACATAATCGCAAAATACCCAGGTATGTGCGAAATCTATAACGATTACGTCAGCAAACGACAGTATATTACGTGACGCGTCGACGTGGCGCTCAGGTTTGCAAGATGTATTGCCTTTGTTCCCGTTACCAACGAGTGGTCGTGAATAATTTATATAATAAAACTAAGTTACACGCCTCAATCACAATCTGTCAGTCATGCGAACCGCGTTCACGTTCGACGACGACAAGGAGCTAATCCAGCTCGCGCGCAAATACTCGGATGCTGGTTCACGTGTAGCTTGGCAGGATGTCGCTAACAAAATGCGGCGCACGGGGCACTCGGCGCTAGCGTTGCGCCAGCGCCTGAATACGCTCATGCGGACATGGGGCCGCGATTTGTCACGCTTCCCTCCAAGTTTCTTCGCGCAAGTCCGCCGTCCACGTGGCCGCCCACTTGCGGTTTTTCGACAGCAACGAGGTGCTGCACCGGCAGCAACCACTGGAAGCTCTCCAAGACCGGTGTCTGCCGCAACCCCTCCACCTGCGCCTGCTGCAAGTTTTTTACCGTCGGAGCCTGCTATGAGCCCAGTGCGGTCAATACCAGCTACGAGTTCGGTGGGGCCGATGCCTGCTACAAGTCCAGCGGGGATGGCGCCTACACCAAGTCCTACGGGGCTAACACCTGCTGAAATTTCACCACGACCAGCTGCACTCGCAAGTTCACCACTGTTGTCGGCTCCTCCTGTTGAATGCTCGCCGTGCTCAAGTCACGCTGCTAAAAGCCCTGATGATGCCTTTATGAGTGACCAGGATGCAGCCAGCGACAGCGCAAGTGTCGAGACGATCGTGCATGCCATTTTTGAGCACGTTCCGCGTGTTGTAGGGACAAGGGGTTGCAATACCCCGCATTGCAATGTCGGTGAAATATTACCGCAGGGCATCACCAAACTACTTGATGAGATACAGATGATAGGCCCTATTGACGAACGAGATGTATTCTTGGACATTGGAGCAGGATTGGGGAACATTGTGGTCCATGTAGCGTTGGCGACAACTGTCCAGAGGGCTATCGGTATTGAGCTTCGTGAAGACGTATACCAGCTCGGTTTGCGAATGATTGGAGACAATGTGCATGGTCGACGATTGCGCTCTAGACTCCTAATGACATGCGGAGATGTTGCAGAGGCCAAGTAGTCACGGCGCTTGCCGTATGAACAAGCAACTATTGTGTACTGGAACAACGTTTTGTTCGAGCCTCACGTGATCGAGATCGTCAAAGAGCATCTCAGCTATATGTCCGACATCCGATTCTTTATCAGCTCTCTACAAATATGCCCCAGACACCGCGAGCCTTGCTTCACAGGCTTCTGTTCGTTGTTTGAGTTACTCAAGGAGGTGGCTCCCCTTGCAGTTGGAAAGTGGGTGCGCAAAAGGTGTTCATCTACAGATCAAAACTTTCTTGAATTTGAATAGTAAAAGCAAGATGAATACACACATATCGGATTTTGACATTTGAATACTCACTTCGAGTCGAATGCGGAAGCAACATCAAGCGAATAAATATAGTTAAACCAAGACTTTTGCACATGTTGAAGATATCAATGTTGAAGTAGATGCTTGTATCAGAAACATTCAACGTACAGCATTACAATGCGATCATTCGGGCAACACTTGGTCGTTCTCCGGAATCGTCACTCCCTTCCAAGGGAGCGGTGTTAGTATCAGCGTCTGGAGGCTCGGCTTCTTGGTTTGCTTGTGCTTGTAGCTTCATTTTGTACAGTTCACAGCTTGTGCGCACCGTTCCCTTCGCTGAGAATAGCTTGCGTGGTAGGTAGAAACGGTGGTACTTCTCCCAGCACGTCCATGTCGGATTCACGCATGTGAATGGCTTTGTAGTAACCGAAACGTGTTGACAGAGACAAACACCGTGCAGAACGCAAAAGTCCGTAACCTCGGTGGCATATCGGTCCTAACACCGACAAACCACACACTGTCGGCGCTTTCTGTGTTTCTCTGAGTACATTTGCTTTGATGCAACAGCGGAGCGCCGCTTCTGAGGACTACCAGCGTTGCTTTCGCTGACATGAGATTGTGCCACCCACACCGCCCTTGACGGAGACATCACTTCTGTTACGCGCTCAGCCCCCTCCGTCTGTGTAAAACATCCGTCGTTCCCTGGGTGCCTCTTTCTACTTTCCTGAAATCAACTCAGAACTAAGTTGAGCGACAAAAGACTTGTGGGATTCGCGTTCATCGTCACTATTGAGTGCCAACTTGCGTGTAAAGTATGCATTAGCCCGCGCCACGTCAATAAGGGCAAACCCCAGCTTTTTGAACCACGTTTCGAACGAATGTCCGTCGGACAGCGAGAATCTCCCTCGGGTTTGATCAAGCCGATCAAAACCTTGCATATTCTTGTTGTACTCTTTGATACAGGTAGGGGCGTTGAAGGTTACTTTTTCAGAGCGCACTTGTCGTGTCACAGTTGTCTGGGTAGATGCGTCAGCATTTGAAACCACAGTTACAATCGAGCTATCGTACCAAGAAGCTGCTACAGTATTACGATCCACCGACACGCCTTGGCGAGATGTTCCACGAGGTCCATCTTTCTTCTCAAGAACTACATGTCTCGGGAAATGTGCACTAGTTTTCCGAACAGTTCCTCGGGCGTAGAGACCCTTCAGACGGTGAGCGTCGAGTAGGTGTACAGATGTGTAGTAGTTGTCAGAATTGATAATACGCCGTCTGCCATATAATGGTCGAACCACTTCTAACACACACTTCCTAATTGATGACGAACTTACAAGTTCATCCCTCAGTGCTTGCGCTTCCACCGGTGTTGTCACTCCATGTAGTCGACCCGCCATGTTACTCTGACAGTGTAGTCGAAAGTTCAATGAGATCCACGTGGTAGAACAACATAACATGTAGATACGAAAATGGTACTTGCCCCCTGGCTTCATCGGGTTGTACACGATCAATGGCTTACCATAGTTTGAGCGACATGCAATACTAGCTTCATCCAATGCCACGTTTCGCCCTACCTCAACGTACTTAGACCCTGTCGACTTCAGCAAATTCAGCAATGGTCGAATCCTGGCAGCTTGGTCAGTGTTTGTAGCGTTTTCGTCCACACATTGGAAACTGAGTGCTTGACGGAGCTTTTTGAAGCGTCGTAGAGGCATGACGCTATCAAGATTTACTGCGTTTCCGCCAAAGATGGCATCTTCCACTTGTTGCCCCCACTAGTTGCTGTACTCCCCTTTATCGACTAGCGACATGTACAATAACACGCCGATGAATTTCATGATCTCCTCCAATGAAAAAAGTGTCTTGAGTTTGATACCATGTACTCTAGCATAACTATTTGTTTCTCCAACAACTTGCTGCCAGAACGAAACCGGGATGTACGCAAACAGCTGGCCGACGCAGAGTGTTCGAACAAATATTTGAACTCTGGCCGAAGCCGCGTCGTAGTAGAACCATCTGCGTGTTGGAATAAATCTGCTGGTTCTTCACATTGCGCAGTTGGATCGAAGCGCATACTGTTGATAGCTTCAACCTCAGCAAGCGAAGTAGGGAAATCGTTTGGTGGATTGAATTCCTCCATGCACTCTTCCAGAGCTGCAACATCATCTTTAATAATCAATGATTTCTCCTTCATCAATTGCACACAGATTTCACCATACTACAGCCGTCACACTATCGTGTAGGGACCGGTAATTGGCATTACCACGTTGTATCTCGCTCAAATTTAGACTCTCAATATGATTCTGGTATTGTGAGTCTAGCCACTGGATAACCCTAATGCAGTGTTTCTACGCATGTTGGAGCTCCAACATATTGAAAAATAAACTTGTAACTTGTAAACCATTGTACCCAATACTTTAATCGAGTCATTTTAGCGGTGAGATAGAAATGTGATGTACAGGTGTAGGTGCATTTTATGAAATGTAGGGGAGGAAAAAACGATGCGAGAAAGACAGGGCGCACGATTTTGAGTGGATGTTGTGGCTTCCCCTTTCATTTCGACATTTCTGGCTAGACACCTGAAGCATGGTGGCTCCAGCGGGGAAGGCACCGAAACATCAACTAAGCGCGGAGGAGAAGAGGAAGCCGATGGATCTGAAGCGGAGGGAGCGGCGTATTCGACGGGCGAATGATCCTGCGCCCCATGGTCCACCATCTATCAGGATTAAAGAGGCCCTACGGAAGGGTAGGTTGCCAGTGTCAACCGGTAGGGAACAGGATTTTTCTTCGGAGCAGGCGTCAAACGCGCCTAACAACGCGGAGAATAAAACAAAGCAGCCGACAACAAAGAATCCAGTGGTAGGCAAGGGCAAGACGACTACACAACAGTTTACATGTACGCTTGCGGATATCGAGGTGGATGACTTATAATTACTAACTTTTCTCTGTTTGTTTGGAATGTAGCAGCTCATGGTGTGAATTCGACTGTCCAGGAAACAGTAGCAAGTCTGGTGCGTGTTGTGCAGCTTGTGGATGACTTAGGGCCAAACGACAACGAATCCGACAGTTCTCCGCCTTTGGATTCAACTTCTTTTCTATCACCGACCCTCCCTCCAACATTGAGGCCAACTTCTGCTACCTGTACTCCTGTTTCTCCAACATCCAGGCCAACTTCGACTACAACTATAGTTGGCCCTCCAACATCGGAGGAAACCGAGAGTGGTGTACCTCCAACATCGGCTACAAGTGTTACAAAGAGAAAGGGGAAACGTACTAACAACTCTGACAGTAGCACAACTGATTTGGACGATGATTGTCTTGCGACTGGTGTGGTGGTGGGTGATGGAGAAAATGTTGGTGACGATGATCCTTGCTTTATGGAGGTAGGAGATGCTGAAAAGGAAACAGCGTTGGATTCAGAAAGTGAAGAAAGCTCGAGTGAGATTGGCGAATTTGAACCAAATGAGGAGTATGATGAATCATGGGAGCTTCCGTGTCCATCCGACGAAGAGAAAATGATCCAGCAGAAGAACTACCGGACAGTGAGTTTCTGAAGACTGCCACGAACAAGAATTTGATGAAAATATGAAGAAGACGTGTTGGGAGTACGGTATGTGATACTGCCTGTGTATTTGTTTACGCTTTCTTATGCGCCTTATTGCGATGGTAGATTCTACGAGTTTGGTTCTGATCGTCAGTACGCAGAGCTCTACAAGGGTTCGTACGGCCCAAGCCCTAACGTTTTGCGTGTCGCGGAGGACCCATTGGCGTTGTTTTTCTTTTTATGCCTCCGCAGCTGTGGATCAAACTCCAAAACAAGACAAATCTTTATCACATGCAGAATATAAAGAAGCGTACTGTGGAAATTCGGAAAGCTCAGAGGAAAGCAGATCCTGATGATGTAGAGCCAAAGAAGGGTGTTCGTGCGAGACTGAGAGCTGTGGCACCTGTTCAACCACACGAGATATTACGACTAATTGGTTTGTTGGTTGCGAGAATGTTGTGTCCTCATGCAAAAGGACTGTCAGCGCATTGGAGAAAGAGTCAACACGGTGCCGTGCCAATTGGGACGTTTGGCCGCTGGCTTTCGCGGAACCGCTTTGATCATGTCATGCAGAACTTACATTTCAACAGCAGCAAGTCTCCACAAGCGCGTGTAGATCGTGGTTGGAAGGTGCAAAGCGTAGTTGCTACGCTGCAGAAAACTTTCGCGCGAGGGTACAAGATTGGACATGTTATTGCATTTGATGAAGCAATAATCCCGACAAGATCAAGTCAAAACCCGACACGCCAATACCTCCCCCAGAAACCCCACAAGTGGGGGACCAAGTTCTTTGCTGCATGCTGTGGAGATACCGCGTATTGTATGAGGTTCGAGTGTGCTAACTTTTTGGTGAGCCGAGGCTCACCGGTTTTTTTGCTAAGTTCATTATGTTGGAGGATACTAATTTTGGGTTTCTATCTCCAACATAATTCCAACATAGGATTGAAATGTACGTCGGGGCCAAGTCACATTTAGCCGTGCCTCCTGCTGCTGATAATTCGTGCGGCGCCGCGGCTGTTGTTCGGAATTTAGATTTGCTTCTTCCGCGGTCCTCATGCAGTCCATTTCGTATCGTAGTTACCGATAGGTACTATACGTCAGTGGTACTCGCGTTAGAACTTCTACACCGGAGGTTGTATCTGACGGGTACTATCCAGTCTCGACGTGCAGGGTTCGCGGAAGATGTCATCACGAAGAAAAAGGTCTACAGTACAAAACCATCAGAGCCTGTACGCGGTACGATAAAGCTTGCAGAGAATAAGAAGTTTCCACAGATTATCGCTGCTATGTGGATGGACAATCATCCAGTCCACATGATATCCACCGGAGGGAGCCGTTCCCTTGGGCCAGTGTGTAAGTAAATTATGTTGGATGATATGTTGGGTGTTCCTGAGGTTATGCCTGTTATGTTGGAGGAAAACTAACTTATTTTGGCTTGTTGTATATATAGATCGCCGCGTAGGAAAGGAGAAACAAAATTTCCCCGCACCAGGCCTTGTGAGAGACTACCAGCGTTGGATGGGTGGCGTAGATATTCACGATCAACTACGCATGCAACGTTACAGTATCCAGCTCGCTTAAAAGCCGAAGAAGTACTACCTATCTCTATTCTTTGGTCTAGTGGACATGGCGGTGGTAACCGCGTTCATTGTTCATCGGTATCACATGAAAACTACTGGTCAGAAGCCTCCAGCACACTGTAAGTTCATGGAAACCCTACATGAACAACTCCTCGCAGTAGACGAAGCCAAGTTTCGTGAAATTGAGGTAAGTATTTGGTGCTTCTATTTGTATTTCTCTATTTTCTCACTTTTACACATGTAGACCGCTACAAGGGCTGAAGACAGAACAACTGCCTCACCAGTGACTTCTGGTGGGCGTACTACGGGTACAGGCAATGCTGTGCACGGCGATCATAATTGGGCGGAGTGTCCAGACTTCGTGGACTCAAAAAATGGTAAAAAGCGCGTAGCGCGCTCATGCAAAGTGTGCGCTGTTTATAAAGTCACTCCTAGAAAATTTACGAAGTGGTATTGCCCTGGATGCTCCCTCGACAATCTACGGTACGTAGACCTTGTGTAGTTTCTTACCTCATAGTTCTGATCTATTTGTGCGCACGTCTGTGGCAGTAAACACCTCTGCAACGTGGTTCGCGACGGGAGAGGTAAAACGTGCTTCCAAATATGGCACGAGGACTGGGCAAGTGGATTGCAAATTCCAGAGCGGCTTCTCGAAGGGCGCCGAGTGCAGGATCGCCGGCCTGGTAGCAAGCGACCACGCACAAGTCGGCGTGTCGATATGGACGAACACGAGGAGGGAAAAGAGTGTGAGGCAGATCGTTTGACTGCTGGGGAAAGCTACAATGGGAGTGATGGATAGAGAGATACGGGTACAAGCGGTAGCTAATACACCCTGCTGTCTGTTTTGTAATGAACAAAACCAAGTTTGCTTTTTGCTAATTGGCTGTGTCTGCCATTTGTTGTCAGTATCTGAGCATAAAATGCTTTACTCTAATAAAAGAGACATTCGAAATGTTGGCTTCTCCATACTATTAGTTCATTTCTAGCAGGTATCTCCAACAAAAAGGGGATTATGCTGGATCTGGCTAACCTTTGTCACCAGCAAGTCCAAACCCTTCCCATAACCCTCCCGCTATCAAAATCGTACTTAGACTTGACACATACAAACATTCATACTAATTATGTTGGTGGGTCCAACATATAGGAAAAAATATACCCCCCACTTCGTTGACGGGGGTTGAAGGGTTAATAAAATCTAGATAAATGCCTACAATTCTGTGCTGTTGGTCATCTCCATGTTGGTCTTGTGCTCTAACTTGTACGAAATCATGGTGCCTTGTTCCTGTGCATCTCTGGAACTAGTGCTTCATGCGGGTGCTTCGCTATTTATGTCTGGGCGGGATTTACGGTAGATGGTCTTCGTGCTTGTGAAGAGCCTTGTGCAGCGTTCCTGTTTGGACACCATTTGAGAATATGCTACGTTCCTAATGGATTTACGTTCCAGGTAGTGCGGCGTCCGTACTCGTGCGACGTTTGTGCTGATGTCGCAGCGTCCGTGATGGCGCGCTGTTCGTGCAGTCCTCGTGCTCGTGGCACCGGTACGAGTAAGTATTGGCGGGCGCTTCCGCGCCATTACCTCTACTGTAATTCATTCCATTAGATAATGGCGCGAAAGCGCCTCCACGGCTCTGGTGGTGTGCTCACATTCTTCAAATCATCGAAGCCGTGACAGTGGTACAGTGTATCTTACCGATATCTTTCAGGATCGGTATTGTATGCATCATCACTCCAGCCACCGTTTTAGCCAATCGCTGACCTATTTCAGCAAATCGCTGGCACGGGGGGCATAAAACTTTTCAAATTGAATCTTTTTATCCAATGAGAAAAATTCACTTGCAGTACCGTAGTGAAATGAAGGGGGGCAAAATGCCTCCTTTCATGATTATTTGAGCACCTACACCTAACAACCCCACAACAGGAAGTACCGTGGTGAAATCAACAGGGGCAAAATGCCTCGGTTCATGGCTTAACATCTTAGTTTGTATACTATAATGAAATCAAGTCGAAACCGAGCGTTCACGAAAGGGTTAAAACAAATACCCACAGAAGTATATCTACTTCTAAAGGCGGTACCCTTTCTAGGGTACCCCTTCATGTAACCCCGTTACATCCTCCCCCACTTAGGTTAGGAACACCCCCAACCAATGAGGAGCTAGGAAGAGAGCTCCGCTCTCTTTCCTGTCCTTGTCGATACCCATCGACGAGCCACCGTTGTGGCTTTGAGGATCTCATTGAGCCTTTTCGCGTGCGCAAGACACCCAGAGGTTCCCACGTCAACCTCTTCCAAGATGCCCAAGAAGGCAAGCACCCGCGGCGCTTCGGCGCCTTCCAAGTCTAAGACCGCGAGGTCGAAGACTTCTAAGGCCAAGTCGAAAGACAAGGCCGCTCCGCGCAAGGAAGTCCGCAAGGCGGCTTCCGGGACAGGCAGCAAACGCTCTGCTGCTGCCGCCAGACAAGAAGGGAGTCCGCGACGCAGTCGCTCGCGCTCCCTGTCACCCGACGATAGGCCGAACACTCGGTTCGCCTATTGGGACCACCGCCCTGGGGCAGAGTCCCCGGAGTTTAACATCCCTATGATCACGGGATCAGAGTCTGACGGGGACTCTCCTGGATCCGCTAAGGATCCACCTTCTTCTCAGGATGCTCCTTCACAGGCGCTCCTGCTGATGATACTGAATCATCTGAGGCAAAGGCAGCTTCGACGAGCTCGCCTGTCAAGCACCTTACCTTAACCGAAGGAAAGGCTCGAGCCCAAGCTGCGAAAGCAGCTTCTCCAAAACGGGCTGATGAGGGTGCTGCTGCTGCTAAGAAGCGCGCAACCCCTGGCTCTCCTACATCAGAGCCTTCAATCGCTAAGGGATTCAAATCCCTGATCGACTCCTCAGACGAAGAGGAAGAGGAGGGGGCTGTCTCCGATCCCCAAGAGATCTCCAATGATCTCGATGAGCAGCAGGAGCGCTATCAAGCTGCTCAACTGCAAGGCACTCCTGTGCCTCCCACGCCGTGTATCCTCGCGGATACTACCCACCGGATACGGGGTCTGGGTCTCCAATGTTCTTGGAGCACCTCAAGGCCCCTCGTGGTCTAAACCATGGGCGTACTTCGCGCGGCGCCTATGAGCGTGCCTTGGTTCAGGGCGAACCACCCTTTGTCAATGACATCGAGGCCGCTAGGTGTGTGCTGCTTGCACCTCACCGAATTCCTCTTAAGGAATTTACGAGTCTCCGGAAGAAACCGGAAGACCGTGGTGGGCTCTTCCCCATCTGGGGGTACCCTTGGGTACAGCCCGAGAACACCGCAACCCAGACCCAGGCAGAAGACCTGTTCTGGAGATGGGTTTCTCTGAAGAACTTCACAGTTCAGGAGTTGAAAGAACTCCGAGAAGATCGGTTGCTGTCCTATGTCTTGGACCAGCGCGATCTTCGCATTGAGTTTGCCCACTTAATCGCTAAGCGGCAACTCCACTCCGTCATGGAGGGACTTAGACAGCAGTCTAAGTCCAGCGCTCAAGATGAGCGCGGGTACGGTTCCGTGAACCCAGGGACCGTACACCGTAAGGCGGCTAAGAAGCCGCGGACTACTTACGCCCCGGCTGTTGATCCCAAATCTCAACAGCCTTCGGGCAGTCAACCCGGAGCCGGCCTTCCGGCTTCCATGAGTTCTGTAGCGAGGGGTGACCCCGCCACTTCACAAGCGGCTGGCGCTTCCCAGAGCGCCGCCGCTCCTGGACGACCCGCTCCACATGGTAGTGGAGCTCGCCGTTCCGGTCAAGGAGGGCAGGAGGAGCTCTCGCACGCGTTTGAGTACGAGGCTCCTTCTCAGCCTTATCCTTCTGGACCCTCATCTTCGGGTCGGGACTCTGTGGGGTCCCTATTAAGCGACGAGGTCCGTCAGCCTCGAGATCGCGTTTATGCGATCGAGATAGCCCTTGGGCTTGGACCTGGTGGTCAGGCTGCCTCTCAGGCTGGCAAGCCGGGGACCCTTGAGGTCCTTCGTCAGGATTTGGACGCTCTTGGTCGTGAGACTCATGAGCTCCATGGGCGCGTTGACCGCCGAGCTCCGGCTGCTGCCGTGAAGGAGCTCCGTCGAGGCTTAGACGTTCTAAGCCATGAGGTGCATGGTCGGATGCCCTCTTATGAGCCGCAGGGGTATTCGTACCCCTCGACTTATGGGTATAGCTCTTACCCAAGCTCTTCCCATTCGGTACCGTCATACCCTTCGTATGACTCGCGTGGGTACCAGCCTGCGTTCTACTCGCAGGCTTCGACACCGGCAGCTCCGGTTGTCCAGAGAGCTCAGCCTCGTTTCGAGGAGGTGAGTTCTCACCTTGGTCTTCCTCCGTCCGAGAAGGAAGACCCAGTGGATCGTGATACCGCTTAAGACGCCCCACGTAGAACGTCGGGTGCGTCGCCATTGACTTTGGGAGGTCAATGGTATACGCTGCGCCATGTCTGGCCAGGACCGGAAAGGGTCCAATGAAGCGGTGCTTCAACTTGTTGCTCCCTACGGAGCTAACCAAGCTTATAGGTAGATTTTTAGTGTCTAACAACACCAATTCACCTTGTTTAAAGACATTTACATTTCCTCTTCCTTTCTTGTCAGAGTACTCTTTTTGCTTGTCTTGGGCTGATGTCATTGCATCTCTAACCCGGCTGATCAACGTCAGCCTGTTGTCTATAAACGACGACAACTGTCTTTTTAAAGACTCGGGCTCTATTGCTGAGACCTGGGAGGAAAAGGCTTTCCGAGCCTCTCCCCCACTTACGATAGAGGCCACAGTGCCTCCCCGCAAGGTTAGCGGCACCTGGGGGTGTTGTAACCCATTAAAATAGAACGGGGTAAACCCCGTTGATGCGTGTACCGCATTGTAGAGTGCAAACTCAACCATAGGAAGCTGATCCGACCAGGATCGAGGTGCTTCCGCACAGATACTGCGCAGAGTATCTTCGAGCACGAGGTTGACGCGCTCCGTCTGACCATCCGTCTGCGGATGGTCCGCAGTTGACATCGTCAACTTAGTTCCCAGCAATTGGAACAGGGTGTCCCAGAACGCCCCCGTGAAACGCGGGTCTCTGTCCGAGACTATGGTCTCTGGTAGACCATGATAGCGAAACACGCTATCTAGGAACAGCTGTGCAGCTTGTTTCCCGGTGACCTTGTCACGTACCGGAGCAAGATGCACCATCTTGCTCAAACGGCAGACAAACACCAATATGCCGGTGTTTCCCTTGTCATCGGCCGGCAGGCCGAAGACGAAGTCGAGACTCATCGACTTCCAGCAACCCGCTGGTACAGGTAGGTTCTGCAGTGGAGCCGAGGCGTGGCCCGAAGGCTTCACCCTCTGACATGTTTCACATGTCTTGACATAGTGTGCCACCCACTTATACATGCGGGGCCACCAAAATGTCTGAGTGACCATTTGGTAGGTCTTCTCCCGGCCAAGATGGCCACTTATCGGCGCATCATGCGCCTCCAGAAGTATGTCATACTTCAGATCCTCGTCGTTTGGAACGACAACCCGAGGAGGATCTCCTGGGTCTACTCTGTAATGGAGTAACCCTTCGGTCAGCTCATAACGATGAAGCAACGCCCGCTGTGGAGGCGAAAGCCTATCGACTTTGGTGTCCTTGACATCGGACAAGAACTGCACCAGTGGTGTGTAGTTCTCGTCCCCTTGATACGTCAAGCGTATCCGATCGTATAGATCTGTCGTGACCCGACTGACATGAGCTAGCTCATAGTCCGGTCGACGCGACAATGCATCGGCAAGCACATTCAGCTTGCCCGGCTTCTATTCAACGCGGAAGTTGTATTCCGCGAAGAATGACAGCCACCCCGCCATCCGCTGTGACAGATGCGGCGAGTTGGTGGCAGTCCGCAAGGACGCGTGATCCGTATAGATCACAAAGGGCCTCGTGCCCAAGAGATGAACTCTAAACTTGACAATAGCGTACTTCATTGCAAGTAGCTCCTTGTCATGAACGGGATAGTTCCGTTCGGCAGCCTTCAGCTGCCTGGACTGGAAGGAGATGACACGTTCGTGTCCTTCATCGTCCTTCTGCAATAGCGCACAGCCTATTGCATAGTCAGAAGCGTCACAGACGACGCTAAATGACTTATTCCCGTCGGACAAGGCCAGGACTGGCACTTGCTGTAAGCTCGCCTTGATGCTATCGAAAGCATCTTGGTGCTGTCGCTCCCAGACCCAGTCGGCATCTTTCTTTAAGAGCTCCGACAAGGGTCGAGCTAGTTCAGCGTACCCTGCGCTGTACTTATGAAGATAGTTGGCTAAGCCCAACCACTTCCGGAGGTCCTTCTGCGACCTCGGGGTCGGCCAAGCCGCTATGGCCTTGACTTTCCCTGGATCGGCGCGTACGCCGACCCTGCTGACAAAGCAGCCGAGGACTTTTATCTCCTCAGCTGCAAAGACGCACTTGTCGATGTTGGCATAGAGCTTATTAGCTCTCATGACCTCGAACACTCGACGGAGGTGCTTCAAATGCACCTCCATAGCCGTCTGGCCACCTTCGGCACGGCTATGGACGAATATATCGTCAAAGTACGTCTGAGCGAACGTACGCAATGGTCTAAACAGTTGTGTGACCAAGCGATTGAACGTCGCTGGGGCATTCGATAGCCCCTGTGGCATCACTAGCCACTCCCAGAGCATCCCACTCGGGGTGCTCACGGCGGTGAGAGGTATGTCACTCTCCCGCATCAGGATCTGGTAGTATCCGTCTACCAGATCCAGGGCACTGTACAGCGTACAGCCCGACATGTTGTTTAGCAACACATCCTTGCGAGGGATCGGCGTCTGTGCCGGTACCGTCGCATTGTTCAGCTTGTTGTAAGCGTGAACCAGACGCCACTTCCCGTTCGGTTTCCGAACGCAGAAGGTCGGCGTCGAGTGCGGGGACTTCGACTCCCGCACCATGCCCGACTTCGCCTTCTCGGCGAAGAAGGCATCTATGACCTCGCACTACTCGCGAGGTAGAGGCCACTGCCTCGTGACACAATATTTTGTGCCAGGCACGAGGTCAATCTCGTGCCGAACTCCCCGATCCGGCGGGAGTTGGGATGGTGGGTGCTTCGACACCACATCCGAGTATTCTTTCACAAGAGGATACACTGGATCCTCTGGGTTCCTGAGAATCTCAGAACCCAAGCGCGTTGCGCGCTGCTTCGTGAACCCCTCCAGGACGTCCTCGTCCATTACGGAGGAAGAGTTCAAATCTTCAGGAGAGGTCTCCGGCTTCAGGAGCACCATCTCCGCAATCTCTCCGGCCTTCAACTCGGCCAGGAAGTCTTTCATGGACAATTCCTCGAGGTTCAGCAGTGCTGACACCTCTGGCAGTGCCTCCAGATGGACGGCACCTGCCCTAACTTGACGACCGGACACGCCGTCGAAGACATGGCATTGTTCTTCGACCGGCCGTGCCGGTGGAGTCTCAGACTCCGAGTGTGGTACTTGGTTATCCACACGGGAGGTGCTCAACGACACCTCCGCACTCGTACTGGTCTTCTTGACCCCGCGTGGAACTCTGTTACCCACGCTAGAGACGCACGCTGCGCTCTCAATCTTCTCGGTCTCCTCGACCTTGTGTGGAACTATGTTACCCACACCGGAGGCGCTCTCGGCGCCCTCCCCAGCAGCCTCAGCTGCTTGCGGACCTATGTTACCCGCCTGGTCAGTGCCGTCCGGCACTGCCACAGTCGAAGCCCATACGGCGCGACGACTCTCAGCGTTGGGACTTGCCGACGTGGCAATCCCACACGCTTGGCAATGAGCCTTGGACTCATGACCGGTTGCGAGGCTCATCGCAACATCTTCGTTGGCGTCAGTGACTCCCAGTACTTCTTCGGGCGCATAAGCGCCTTGGCGACCATCTCTGGCGCCCCAGTCCCGGACAGAGGTGGGAACATTACTCACCAAAGCTCTGTCGGAGACTGCAGGCCGGCTAGCCCCAATGGCTTTGCCACGCCAATCTATCCAGGGTTCGCGCTTTTCAAACCACGGCATGCTCAGGATCAAGTCGTACTTGTCCATGTCTAGGACAAGGAACGACCCCGTGCTGTCAAAGCCCTCAAATTTACAGCCAGGTCCATCCGGACCCCAGGTACGTTAACCACCGTACCCTCAGCCAGTCTCACCGAGACCTGACCCCTGCCTTCGCTTTCACGCAAAGCATCGGCATACTTGTCGCCATCCCGTGCGACCGTCTGACGTCGAGCAAAGTTCGTCGACGCCCCGGAATCGATTAGGATTCTGAAGGGATCTTTATATCCCCGTACATTTGCGTGTACCACAAGCAGTCCACCACTGCTCTTCCTCGTCTCGAGAGCGCCCAGGCTCTCAGGGGCTAAGCCTCCATGGCGTGCGCCGTCCACACTCCTACCATGGGGACTTAGATCTTCCTCAGTAGGGCGCCCCGCCCCTACTGGTGACCCCACTTCCCCTGGTTCTTGGGTCGTGGCTTCTGCCAGTAACCCCTCGAGCCCCTAGGTTTGGAAGGGAACTTCCTTTGCCCTCCCGCAGGGCAGGCACGTTGCATGTGCCCGAGCTTCCCACATCCGTAGCAACGGATGGTGTCACGCACTTGAGCGAGTGAAACTCGATTCAGCCAGTAAACGTTGGAAGTTGTATTGGCTTGTGGGTTACGATGAAAAATCGAAAATGCTAGAAAGTAAAGAGAGGTTCATCGGCCAGTGCCGGCATGCGCTTGAGGCGCGTTGGAGTTTACCTTGTGCTTGAACTTGAACTTGACACTTACCAAGCGCGAATCCTATCGTAGTGAACGGCTGTTGGTGAGGTGTAGGTGGTGCTTGCATTACAGTCTCCCCCCAGAAGAGCGCTCACGGAGTCAAGGCGTTATTGGCTTTGCTGATAGTCGGGAACTGCGGCGTGTTGAGCCCTTAGTAGCTGAAGCTGGCGAGTTGCGGCGGTGGGAGCGTCTTCGATGTTGTGGCCTCGTTGAAGAGGCTAAAACCTCTTCAATCAGCCCAGCAGATTGGCGTAAGTTTGTCTCTGGTTCCCAAGAGTCAGCTTCGTCACCCCCGTACCATTGGTCTTTGAAATATCGAACACCACGTCTTGTGCGCTGACCGACAATTCCTCGGACTTGATGGCCGTCGTCACCGTCGCAAGTTATCAACCGGGGAACGTCATTGCGGCGGTTCATATTGGTGTCTTCGACGTAGCGGCGTAAGTATGACACGTGAAACTCATCATGCAGCCGAATACCTGGCGGCAGTGAAATATTGTATGTGTCTGGTGTTGTTGAAGCCAAAACTTTGTAAGGTCCAATGAAACGAGCTGCGAACTTGCGGCGGCCGGCTGCCCCAATGTGACTGAGGTCAAGATGTGTCGTGTCGAGTAGTACTTCATCGCCAACGTTTAGCGGAAGTTCAGGACGGTTGTGGTCGTAGAAGTGTTTCATACGACCCTGAGCAATCGCTAGGGAGTCACGGGAACGCTGGAGGATGGCTTGAAGCTGCTCGTTAAAACGAAGAGCGTCACTGCTGTGCAATAACAATCGTCTTCTTCGTTCCGGGGTGGCCTCTAGCAGCGGTATCATGGCACTCGAAAAGAACGGCATTGCGAAGGTCAATGTCAGCAGGAACACACAGGCGGCGTCTTTCATCAATTCCTGACTGAAGATAAATTAGACCATCGTCGAGAAAGAAATTGGGTAGCAGGATTCGCACGGATGAATGCAGATCAACTGGTGCCGCTGCTTGCTCGTCCTCAACCAGCAAGTGGCGCAGTAGCGGGCCGAAAATGGCGTCCTCAGGATATAGGCGTTTACATTGCTGTTGAATTGACGGTCGTTGACGCATGTAATTCAGGAAAGCTTCATCGGGTGTCGTAGTCGAATGCATCTTAGTCAATTGTTCGAGCAGTGACCCCAGCGAGACATGGGATGGCTGTTCGTCGTCCAGCAACTGTGGAGAACGGGAAATGGCGTCTGCCACGATGTTCGTATCACCAGGAATTCATTTGAAACGAGGCTGAAAAAGACTGAGTTCATTTAGCCAGCGAGCAAGGCGTTGAGAACACGTTGTCTGTTGCAACAAAGACTCGAGAGTCCGATGATCGGTATCAATGTAAAATGGTTTGTCGATCAGATATGGTTTCCACGTTCGCATAGCGTGCAGCGCGGCCAGTAGTTCTTTCTCTCGCGTAGGGTACATTCTCTCAGCCGTGTTTAGTTTGCGTCCCCCGTAGGCGATGATCCGCTCGTGACCATCGACATCCAGTTGGAATAGGTATCCTCCTATAGCGTAGTCGGAAGCATCGTTCTTCACGTGGAATGGAAGAGATGAGTCTGGATGCGCCAACACTGGAGGAGACGTTAGCCTCCGCTTGAGCTCATGGAATACTTCGAGTTGCTTTGACGCGAGGTCAATCCGTTCGTTTTTGGATTTGCCTCGTGTTGCATCGGTGAGGGGCGCCGTGAGCGACGCGAACTCAGGACAGTACTTCAACACGTACACACAGGTCCCCAAGAAAGATTGCAACTCTCTCTTCGTCCGTGGCGTGGGCCATTCCCGGATCATCCGAATTTTGTCAGGATCCAGTCGAATACCTTGGCGACCAATGTAGTCTCCTAAGCACGGAATTTCTTCGGCACAAAATGTACACTTAGAAAGTTTGATGAAGAGTTGTTCCTTTTCACATCGAGCAAGTACCTTGTCCAACGCAGTGAGATGATCATTCACCGATTCCGTATTCGTAAAAACGAACAGGTCGTCGAAGTATGCGCGGCAAAAGTCACTTTGGTCACTGAAGATTGTCTGAATCAGTCTGTTGAATGCTGAAGGGCTACACGAAAGCCCCATCGGCGTCACCAAGTACTCAAAAAGCCCGTCCGGTGTAGAGAACGCAGTGAAGGGCACATCTTTTTCTCGCAGTCGGACATGAAAGAATCCCCAGAGTAAATCTAGCACTGAGAACAGTTTACCCTTTGCCATTGCGTCATATATGTCTTCCTTCCGTGGAATCGGGGTCGCAGAAACTCTCACTCGCGCGTTAATTGCTCTGAAATCATGCACGATACGCCATCCTACCGCCTTCTTCACACAAAAGGTGGGCGATGAGAACGGTGATTTCGACGGGCGGATAACTTTGGCGGCCAACATCTCTCGAGTCCATTTGCGAACTGCATCCTTCTGATCTTCGCTCAGGCGGAATTGTTTTCGAGCTACCGGTGTCTTGTCAGTCAGCTCTATCTCGGCTTCAATGTCGATACTGCGCTGTGGTGGAGCGCTGGGTAATTCTGCCACGAACACCTTATCCTTGTACTTGAGGATGACAGGCTCAACCGGATGACCTTGGAAAGCATCCCAGTCTGTCGTTAGCTGGCGCGCGGTTTTTTCAGACGTTGAGCGGACAAAGAAACAGAACTCCCCGTCGGACAGCTTTAACTTTGAAAGTTTTGCTGCTGCAATAACCTGCGTCTCCCCTGAAGCAGATGCCAGAGCATGCTTCGTGTAGTACATCATGAAATCATCGTGCGATATATTCGGAGCTGCCGATCTGCACCGCCTCACAGTACGTACACCAGCGACAGTTGTTGCTGGTCCTTCGCGAATACATTGACGGAATGACGTAACACCGTGCGTGTCGCGGGATTTAATGATCTGGTTCGACCAGTCAATTTCGGGGTTGACTTCTTCAAGCCATGGCATACCAAGTAGGAAATGCTTCTGCTCAGGAATTGCCATAACGAAAGCTTCTGTCGTGTAGACAGGAAATCCAGTCAGCTGGATGTCCACTTTGACAATTCTTCTGGGCACCAGGACTTTGTTGTTCATCCCGAGTGTTAACTCGAGGGGTTTTGAGCATTCCACAACCTTTAGGTTGAGGCGCTCAGCTATATGTGGGTTGATAGTATTAAAAGAGGCTCCGCTATTGACAAAAGTCGTAACCGAAGCATCTTGGATCGTCCCTGCGTGAGACAAATAGCAGTAGATGTTGTTCTGGCGACGGCGTACAACCGGATTATCGGTCTGGTAGAGGAAAACGTGTCGCTCAGAGCGTTTTCGGCCGGCGAAGCGTGTACTGCAAACACTCTCCTTGGGTTCCGGCTCGTCAGGCGGCCGACCTAACGAGCCTAGACGTTTTTTGGCGGATCAGATCTGCCAGTACCCGTAGTGTTTGGGCATCGCGCTTCCGCGCACGGCAAACATCCATTGTGTGGCCAAATTTGCCACAGTACTCGCAGGTTGGTTTAACTTCACTCTGTTTCTGCGTTCCTGTCACCTTGCCTCCTGCTGCATTTTGCGGTTTTGTCTCTTTCTTAATGTCGGGTTTCCGCCCTGGTTGAGCTGGGCGTGAATCTTCGAAGCGCTGAGCCAATTCAATAGTAGCTTGCAGTGTATCTGGCACGTCCTGAGATATAAAGCTGCTAGTTTCAGAGCGTAGATTGCGCTGATACATCCAGCGTTTGACCGGGTCCGGTAGTTCCTCGTCGAGCTGCGACAGCAGGTGCAGGAACTTTGTCGTGTATTCTTGTTGAGACCCCTGCCAGCGCAAGTCATGCAACTTCGTGAGGACGTTTTGCTGGAAATCGCGATCTCGGAACCGCTCACGAATTTTGATCTTGAAGAGATCCCATGTAGCAGGTTGCTCGGCTCCCAAAGATAGTTTGAAATCGCGGAACCAAGTTTGGGCAATAGTACCGAGGTTCGCAAAAATCGTATCCACGAATTCCGAAGTATTGCGGTTCATTTCTTCTCGGTGCTGAGCATAGTACTGTTCAGTACTAAAAATCCATAGTTCCAGATCCTCAGATGCGTTGCCCTGGAACGTTGGTGGATCACCTTTCTTCTTCTGGGGCAACCTGGATTGGGTTTGTTGAGACAGTAACTGCTGTTGGAGAGACATTTGCTGCGCCATCATCTCTCGCCTCTGTGCCTGCTGTTGTTGCTGTGAGTGCATCATGAACTGCATCAGTTGGGTCAACATGCTAGCGTCAGACGTCTGCGGTGGAGGAGGTGGTGGAGCATCTCCTGACCCAGCCGCCGAAGCACTTGTCGATTCGGTTAGTGCTTCGGTCGGGCGAGACGGAGCATCATCTTCTTCACGTGTACGACGCGTACGACGTGGTCTTGGGTTCGGACTCTCCTTTGTCGACATGTCTTGACAGATATGGAAGTTCGACCCGCTTGCGTTCCTTGCGCTTTAATAGTTAATTAACTGTCACGCACTTGGGCGAGTGAAACTCGATTCGGCCAGTAAACGTTGGAAGTTGTATTGGCTTGTGGGTTACGATGAAAAATCGAAAATGCTAGAAAGTAAAGAGAGGTTCATCGGCCAGTGCCGGCATGCGCTTGAGGCGCGTTGGAGTTTACCTTGTGCTTGAACTTGAAATTGACACTTACCAAGCGCGAATCCTATCGTAGTGAACGCCTGTTGGTGAGGTGTAGGTGGTGCTTGCATTACAGATGGAGCTCTGTACGGCCGTATCCAGTTCCATGGGTACCGGCCCTGTGCTAGCTCCAGCTGCTGGAGTTCCTTGCACTGCGCCTGATGACGCACTGTGGCCTTGCCACACTGACGTAGGAGTACGAGCCTGTCGGTGGCTGTACTCCTCTTGGAGGGCGATCTGGATCGCCTCCTCCATAGTGCTCGCATGCACGCGGAACAACTGTGTGCGGGATGGGCCCACCTTCAGGCCATCCATGAACACTGTCACCTTGATGTGTTCAGGTAGGGGGTTCCCTACCAGAGATGCAGCGAGTACTCGCATCTCCTGGATGTACTCATACAGCTCACGCGTTCCTTGTTTACAGGCAAGGAAGCGCGAGCGCTGGCGATACTCATAGTTCGCCGGAAGGAAGGCGGCTCTAAGCTGTTGGCACAGCTGAGCCCAGGTTGTGAAACAACCCGGCGTTGTCGCTTCGCGCGTGTACGCCCAGGTCTTCGCCCGTCCTCCCAGGTTGGACAGGGCGAAAGCGACCCGAAGTCGCTCGGTCGAGATTAGAGCCGCGTCCATCGCGAGCTCGACCTCTCGGACCCAGAAGTGGAGGTTCTCTCCCTCCTTCCCCTCATAGGGGTTAACCTTAAGCCTCATCGGCTTAGGTTGGGCTAGCTTCATCTCAGCCACGGGGGTCTGCAACCCCTGTACGTGGGCGATAAGCCCTCTCTCGTACGTGTCGAACGCCTCGATGCGTTCGACCTGCTCGGACGGCGTAGCAGCCGCCAAGCTTCGGAGGGCATCTCCTCCAAAGATGCCCACCATCTTCCGGACCGACTCAAACTGAGAGTCGGTCAAATGAGGGAACTTCACTCTATCCATCCTGGCTTACCTTGTAGAAGCCACAGAGGAATTAGGTAGTCAATCTACCCGCGTAGGCGTGGATTGACTACAAGTGCTACCAAGTGTGACGGGGTCACACGAGCACCTTGCTTGAGGAAGCGTGCTATCAGGATTATACAAACTCCTAGTGAACGACAGTTCACAAGTCCTGGTCTTAGGGGACTTAATAGCTAGTTTGGAGTAAGTTTAAGACTGATTTATGTTTTGTTAATTAGGTCCATTTGGCCTGTAATACAAATTCCTAATTAACTATAATATTTTCCTAATATGCATATAAAAGTCAGGTCAAATATTATTGGTCGGCCCTCAGCCACCTAGACCTACGTGGCAGTGGTGTGGTCCACACGACCCACAACAGAGTATCTAAAACGAATACTCACAGAAGTATATCAACTTCTAAAGGCGGTACCCTTTCCAGGGTACCCCTTCATGTAACCCCGTTACATAAGTGGTGTGGTTGGTGGAGATTTGTCTCCCTCCAGCACACCAGGACTCTAAGTCCTCACTTCTGGATTTACCAGCTCTTACACACAAGCATCATCTCCAATACACAAGCTTCTTCCGGACTTACTCCTACAACTAAACTCTCTTTCTTACTTGCTCACATGTCTTCACACTACCTCACGCTGTCCTAACTACTCTGCAAATCCCAATTAATAGTACGCAAATCGGGGAAAGTGGGGCTGATAAAGAGTGCGAACACCGTTCCACGCGATAGGGTACTGAATGTTTGTGGATCCAACACGTTAAAATCGGTGAGCTTTCCATCTATTCGATGCTACCAGCGCATCGCGTTGGTGTAGGGTGATATACAGGGCTGACTTGGACTGAAGGTGGGACAAGTCGAAGATAAGCGTTGTCTATTCTGCTAGTGCCGTTATGTATTGGGGTTGCGCGATGACCATCTTGGACAACATGAACTTTTGTATTAGAGAAGAGGTTTTTTATTGGGAATGCAGGCGTGAAACCTTTAGTTAATGTTGCTGGCTGGTATAGGCAAAGCACGTACCAGCAATAATTAATAATAATGTTTACTGTAAGTCTTCCATTTGCCATCATAATGTATGTGCATACAGCGACTACGATGCTAAATTTCACGTAATTCAGAAACACACCATTTTAGCATCAAACTCCGTCACCATCATTTTTGGCAATCTCTACTGACTAGTAGGGGAATAGACAGCCTCAGGTGCCAATTCAAATCGGGATTTGACGGAGATTCTATTTATAGCGCGTGTTCGCAGTAGACCGCGAGTCGGGCCGCTACAACAACGCTTCGATACAAAGGGTATCACCATTAAGCCGAACCAAATAAGGTGTAGAGTTCTGGCCGTTACGATATTAGGGAGCCTATTATATATTATATAGTGTGTATTGCGTCGTCAGTATCTGTACATCTTTTGTCCATTTTGCAACAACACAACATCAAAAAGCTTCGGTTCGTACACATGAGATCTACCATATCATATGATCCATACGAGCAGCCAGAACTCTAGTTAGTGCTGTCGATGCCTCGATAATTGACGTCAAATTTGACTCAAAGTATCGGTGTGAAAACAGTATCTCCTTCACGCTTTCGATTCCGATTCCTTCCATCTACCCACCCAATCGCAGCCAAAATACGGTACAGTATTCCCCGGCAAATCGGGAAATGTGGGACTGATAAAGATTGCGAAATATACAAATTGTGCACAGGGACCGGTCCACGCGATAGATTACTGAAATTTTGTTATTATCAAGGGATCCAACACATTGTCATTGGTGAGTTTTCTGTAGATTCGATACTACCAACGCATCGCGTTAGTGTAGGGCGATGTAGAGGATTGACTTGGACTGAGGGTGTAGCAAGTCGAAGATAGGCGTTGTCTATTCTGCTAGTGCCGGGATGCGCGATGACCATCTTGGACAACTTGACCTTTTGTCCAAGAGTCTTAACATAGATAGTGGTTCTTCATGGGGATGCAAACATGGGACCTATGATAATTGTAGCAGGCTGGTATAGGCGGAGCATGTACCAGCAATACATAATGCTCACTGTAAGCCATCCATTTACCACCACCATAGCAACTCATGCATGCATGCAAGCTCTTCTTGCAGACTGCGCAAAGATGCTAACTTGCACGTAATTCAGTAAACGTACCATTTTTGCATCAAACTCCGTCACCATCGTTTTCAATTATCACTACTGACTCGTGGAGGAATATAGACAGACTCAGGTGCCGATTTGCCGGGGAATTCTGTACATACTTTTACTTTTCGTCAAAGCCAAATTTCACATCATCGACGCCATCTGCGGAGGGTACCGTGCTCTAACTACATGTAATTCATTAGGGTCGTCAGAATGCTGATACCCCTTGCAACGGTACAAAACATTTTAGTAATACATTCTATTGTGACAAAGGATGCCATTACATGCATTGAGTTGTAATTTACTGGTCGCGTGTACTGTACATGATGGCCTCCATCATGGAGTCTATCAGATGGAGGAAACTACCGATCCTTAATGTGTTCCCCCATCCGCAAACTCATGCCAACTGTTCAGGACAGTCTGTCTGTCTATCTGGTGCAGTACACTACTACAATTACCAATGAAAACTGCAACAGTACAGTAATGCTCACATTTCTCCCTCGTACCTACTACGGTACAGTCGTCCCCCCCGTTATGCGCACCATGATATTCTAATACCCCGTCATATCGGTTTGGTAGATCCTACGTTCTCATATGAACATAACAAACATGTTTATTGTAACTCTGAAACCTTATCGCGTAATCATGCGCATAACGGGGGGACGACTGAACTCAAGTACCCGTAATCGTTGTTGTGGTCCATGCCTGCAGAAACAACAGATCCTCAATGTGCTCCCCCGTTCACCAAATTAATTGAAACCAAGATTTTTCTGGCCCCCGTTCGGCAACTCTTTTATCACTCTTCGACTTTCCAAGTTGTTGTCGTGGTATCATGAAGCTTCATTATTATGGGCTGTGGATTTCTAGCATCCTCGTTGCAAGTGTTGATGCTACGTCGAGAGTGAAACTTGTTTCTCCATCTATGAACCATCCAGAACCTGCTATCGAAACTGTTGTGGTTCCTCTAGAGCGGTCATTACGAGTTAACGAAGAATGGACTACGGAAAATGAAGAAAGAGGAGTTGGAACTGGGTTAGCGGAGACGGCCAAGTCTATATTCACTCCGTCCGTAATCTCTCCTACTACCATAAAGCGCTGGCTAGACAGCCAAAAGTCTCCAATTGATGCCTTCAAACGGTTGCAACTCAACTTCGCAGGTGCCAGTCTCTTTCGAAAGCCCAAGTTTAACACTTGGGTAGAGTATATGAGAAAGCTGAATGCTGACAACCCGGAAGAAGCCATGTTCAAGGTGTTGAGGACTAGCTACACCGATAAAGCTCTGTCACGGATGCTTATTGGTGCGAAAAGAGGCTCGGATACTGACGACATTATTACTAAGTTGCAAGCTGAGCAGCTCAGGTATTGGGCAAGTAAAGAAAAATCTACCGATGATGTTTTCAACCTGCTGCAGCTGAACAAAGTTGATGATAAACTATTCAACAATCCGGAATTTCTTGTGTGGGCGAAGTACGTGGGTGGTGTGAAAACTTCCGGTAAGGAATCTACTATGATATCGACCTTGTTATCGCATTACTCCGACGATGCTCTATCGCAGATGCTTATTGCTGCGAAGAAAGCTCCGAAAACTAAAAGCATTGCCACCGACTTGCAAGCTGAGCAACTTCGGATTTGGTTGAGCAAAGAAAAATTCACTGATGAGGTTTTCACTCTTCTTCGGCTCGATCAGCTTAAAAGTGGTGCTGATAAGATTTTCGACAATCCGGAGTTTCTTTTGTGGAGCAAGTATCTCGATGATCTAAATATCCCACACAAGGAACAGACAATGCTATCAACACTATCGGCTTCTTATTCGGATGAAATAGTGACTGCAATGATCACTGCAGCTAAAACTAGCCCTGGAATGGAGTCCATGGCCACGAAGATGGCGAATTTGCAGACCAAAACATGGCTTAACAACAACAAATCTCCAGTGGACGTCTTCAAGTTCTACCAACTCGACAAAGCAGGTGACAGTTTGCTAACAAGCCCACAACTGAACATTTGGATCAATTACATGAACAAATTCAACGACCAGAACCCCACAGAGAAGGTGACGATGCTCTCAGCATTCACGAAGTACTACGATGACGGCAAATTGGCAAAAATACTCATTGCTGGAAAGGGTGTTCCTAGTACAGAGAAATTGGCTACTGACTTGCAGAAAGCGCAGATCCAAGGGTGGCTGGAGACAAGGAAGAAAACCGCTGATGTTGGTAAGTGGCTGGGCGAGGATGTTACAAATCCGAGCCCACTTTTCCAAGATTTCATGAAGAAGTCCATATCGCAGGCATTAGCCCCAAGAAGATCTGGGTAGAACTAGTCACCAGTCAATGTCTGTGCCAAATGACTCGGTTGAGTGGACAGAGCATAGTATCAAGGATCTATAAGTTTACAGAAGTTTTTTCTAACAGCCTGACGGCGACTTTCGCCATGACACGTTTATTATCCCTAGCTTGACTATTAAATACTAGTCGATTACACATAAACCTGTTGGATCTGGATTCATTAATTTGGCTGCTGCTGGAATGATGTAGTGTTGTCTGTCAACGGAGGACGCATATAAAGTGATATTAGTGCTGTTGCTGCTTTACAGAGTGGCAGTGCTATCGATGCAGTGCAGTAACAATTGCCGCAACTACGATTGCAATCCCTACGGTGATAGACGTCGGCGTCGCTGGAATACTCAACAATCTTGAATAAGATGAACACAATTTCGCAAGCGGGTACGAGCTCCATGAACAGGACAATCTGAAAGGACATCGGTTCCGTACTGAGTGCGATGCACGCAAGTGGTTCCGCAAAAGTTGATCTCCGGCTGTTGTATAGTCCCCAACTTGGGACCCAAAAGCAAGGTAGTTGCATCTGCACGAGACAAACAAGCCGATATCATTTGAGTTCATTTCGTCTCCTTATTCAAATAATGGTACACAGACTCGGAGTCCCCTTGTCCAAAGCAGAAGCAGATCGAGTCGAGGCGAATATGGATTCATCCCGTACATTGATGATCCTGAAGGAATCAAAGGTTGATGGTACAGTATGACGATACTTTCCTCTCATACACGACCCACTAACATGGGATTTGAGCCCTGACATGTGCATTGGATCTTGCCCTCACTCTTGAATCGACATTTTAGCCACAAAAATGTGGTCGCTCTTCCCCAGCATTTCGAACGACGGACTGCATCGTACCTCCGAGTTTCCACTGCAACTTCTCCAAGAAGCTATCGATACTCGAGTCGACAGCAAAGTGTATGAGGTCTTGCAGATAGAACATATCCGCAAAGAACTCATTCAAAGCACTACGTCACATAAAATACCAAGCGACCCCTATCAACCGAAATACAACGTCTTCACTTGTGTCCAAGCTGCAGTACTTCAGGGTATACCTCATGTTGTACTTGCAATGCATCGATTCAATCCTACAGATGTTCAACTCGCGACGTGGTATGCACTCTACCGCCTCAAGAAAGACAAGCAGCAGATGAAAGTCCCACGTGAATTAGTCAAAATCGCTCGAGCTCAACGTCGCTCTTGGCTTTGGGACCAAATTGGGCCATTTATACTCGTTCGACAGACGTCTAGAGTGGGTAATAGGCATAGACGACGGTTCCATCCTGTTGCCATTGTTCCCGACGAAGCGTTTAAGATCATTTTAAGCTTCGTCGACTTGCACGAAAATCGAGAAGCTCGAATTCTACGATTTCTCATTGAAGTTCGACCATGTTCGATATGTTCAAGAGTGTGCATTCCTGGTCATTGCAAGGCTAAACGGCTTCGGAAGATGGAGAGAAGGGCTTCCAAGCGACTGAGTGAGGTGTAAGGCACCAAAGCTTCTATCTAATCATACTTCGTATCGAACCCCTTTAGAAGCATTAAAAACAAGCAACGACAAAAAACGCAATCTCTCGTAAATGTTATGTAACCGGCGTAACTATTAGTTACAGACCTCTTATTAGTCATTTTATAATTTGCAGTCTTCCAATGAGATGCAATCGTCCTCCTCACCTCGATGTTTCAAGCATCTCTTGCTTCCATGAGGCCCTGTACTACGGACAAGTGGACGTCGCACGTCGTCTGATCTACCGTACTCCATCTCTCGCTAACGCCCGCTCCAGTTCAAGTCCCCACCCCACGTCACTTATGGTCTGCGGTACCAGTCGTCAGGCGTCTTTAAAGAACACGTTAACTCTATTAAAACTTCTTCTAGCTAAAGGGGCCTCCCTCCGGACCAAAGATGACCATCGCTGCTCAGTTCTTATGGCAGTTTGCGCCTCTGGAGCCCACCAAAACATCGTAAAATGCCTTTTAGAGTGGGACCAAATTAACTCTAAACATAAAGTTTTATTATGGAGTGATGAAGACGATCAAGGTCGGACAGCACTCGGACTTGCAAGTTTAAATGGCCACGGACGCCTGGCGTCGTTTATTTTGGATGTTTAGGGGCTGAAGAGGAAATGGGGATCCTGAATCCGTTGTACGCACTCAATATGGCACTTCATAGTGGAGATGAACGGTGTGTCATGGAATTATTACGTAGCAAAATGATGCAGAGGGTGGTGAGAGATGACAGACGAGAAAGGAAATGACAGTTCATGGGGAGTGGTATCAGCCCCAGAGTGGAGACGAAGAGGTGACAGTGTCGACTTGTGTCGCTAAAGCAGTGGAGAATGACATGGTGCGAGTGGTGAGGGAGATGCACCGATTAAATCGATTTTGTGTCCGCCATGCGACGTGGTTTACCTTGTGTAATAAGATGGAAACTTGTGGAAAAGGAAAATTTGTGCAGAGGCCGATTCATGTTCGACTGGAATTTCACGAGATTGCAACCTTGTATCGACGAGATTGCACTTGGGAACGACTGAAGATAGTGTTTTTGATTCGATACGCACGAGAGTGTGCGACGTACGACGTAATGCAGATAAATATTGTGGCCAAATTACCGGATGCATTATTCCGTATCGTCATCGAGTTCTTCAAGCCGAAGTTTGACGACGCAGAAGAAGCCCAGAAGGAAAGATTCAAAGCTGTTCTAGATTTATCATCGTGGTGAACTGAATAAGCTGGAATTTTCTTCTGATATACTAGCTGACGAAGCAAATGAATATAGACTTTGTCATGAGTGCTCACAGGAATGGAAATTAAGTTCTGCGGCAGTTTTGTTGTTGTTGGGATTTCTTCCGGCACACACAGCAAATGTAGAACTCGGGAACTGTCAAATGTGATATATTTGTGTTTGTGGTCGTGATGTCTTTGACCAACTATTGTTGTGGATACTAATTGATTGAAACTAGCACATGAAGACAAAACTCTCTGTGGGATGTTCTACGAGTAAAAACAATCACCAAATTGCTGATTCATCACCGTACCAGTTTTCACGAGCCAGTCGCGATAGACAAATTCGATTATAATAATCTAACTCACTAGGTGTCCAGCAAGTTTCTAAGCAATTTCAGAAATGGAGTCATCAAGTCTGGATTCTCAAAGCTCGACTTGTAGTAGAGTCCCATTCACTTCAGAACCGTGGTCGGGATCATAAATTGTCGACCAAGAAGCTTCGTGGAGACATTTGCCCTACATTGCAATGATCAGTGAAGTTCAGAACTCGCGTCGCAATATCTCTTCTGTAGTCGCCGTCATATTGAGCAGTCTAATGAGCACTGTTATGCCTTAATGAACCTCCATGAAGCTTACATCTGGGGTCATCAGAAACCAATCAGAGCATTATTTTGTTTACACAACATTTGCTTGGAAGTGGAGCTTGGTGTTGTTTGAGGTACTATAAAGTCGTGTTAAACAGGTGTTGATACTACAATCCATGGTGCCACACACAGGACAAGACGCTCAGCATACACCAAGGAGTTCGTCTGCGTCCTAAGTTGCTTCCATCGTGTACTGCTGAGGTTTCGATTTAAGATGCAGACTTGATGATGCAATCGCTGAATGTCGTGCTCGAGTAGTGTTGCATTACGGTCGAGGACAATTTCGTTGAGCTTTATTCCCGTTAATCAGATTATTTGGCTGTCTAGCCGCTCTGTTGTAGGTGAAAGATTTTGATGCTGAGAAGAGATGTTGTCTCCGCTACTTTTTGATGTCACTTTTGGTTGAAATGAATTCTGGTTGTAAGCTGACAGCAATATCGTCACTCTTCGTTGTACGAGTTTTTCTTTGCTTCAAGCTCGTTGTGATAGAACCATCATCGAGGCTTTCGGGTTTTCGGGTTGATATTTCGCTACAACACAAATGGAGAAACACAATACTGCTTGATATTATTGAGTAATCTCTGTGAGTACCTCAACAATGGTGTCAACATGTCGGGTTGGTGACGTATAGAACCGTGAGCGGCCCCACTGAAGGATCACCTGACAAGAACAACTACTCGTGTTGGCTAAGACACTTGATACCGTGGTGCAACTCATTCGCTTTAACCTTGGTGCTGAAAGCAACGTATACCAGAAATAATAACCTGGTAATGTAGCTCCAACTTCTGAATCGACATATTTTTGTGACCATACCTTGCTTTTGCGGTAAGTCCTGGTTGTTGCGGACCATCGATTCATGCCAACATTTTACAATGAAAGCCGTTGATTAAGAAGCATCTTTGCAATCGGCGACAATGTGTTTCCATATTAATGACAACTACGAAGTGCCTCCCAACGTGACTCAGCCGGCACTAAAGGCGGTAATCACACCTGGATGCACTGTATCTTCTACCACGCCCTTGAAGCCGAATAGCTTTCTCAATTGGCTCGACCTGTCGTTTTTCTTAATACAATTACTTCTGTTGACCACTCGTCGTCAATGCGGTTATACTCAAAGTCCCAATGTACTAGGTTTGGATGGCTGCAACACCTTTGATCTATCTGGATTCCATTGCGTTGGATTAAGCCAGACATTTTGCATGGCAGCATTTTCCCATTTTCCTTAGGGTCGCTTTCCAAATCGAAAGCGTGGTAAGTTCGACTCAATGTACTCGAAAGGTTAATCGAACAACGGATTGGTATTGCACTTGTCTTTTTGACTGTGTCCATGTCGATGTGTAAGTAAACGGTATATTTTCGCTAGTTATTACCGTCAGCGATCATCATGTGGGAGCAATCATGCTTAGCCTTATGTGTAGCTGATAGATAGGGTGTCCAATTGTTGTTGTTGCCTTTAGTGATACTCTATGAGGAAAGCAGTACAATTGCAAGATTATCCGCAATGGAGTAACGTAATTTCAATTAGGAATGCCATTGCAGTTCGCAATGATTTTCCATAGTACTTCCGAGTCATCGATTTTACCGAACCTGGACATTGAAGAACTTGCAGAAGTTATCCCATGATTCATGGTGTTTACTTTGGGTTTGTATTGGTGATGTCGTGGTTGATTGACTCAGCTAGAATGACAAATTTATAATCCACATTCCCTGGATTCACTCTTCAAGATTATTCCGTGTTATACCATATCTCACGATGGAATATGTCCTGAATACTACAGTAGTTACTAGCTGCTCCTAATGTGGGACTTATCACACAGCAACACGGTTAGAATTCATGCAGTACTTGTGAAATTTCTGGATCTCTGAAACAAGTGATGTACCATTGTGTTTCTAAAGGATTACGAGACAACATTGGATAAACAACTTCTGTGCTGATGGCACCAAACATCTCAAATATGGTTACGACGGAGGAAGCCTTAACATTCACCAAGTTGCAGACTCACACTCAAGTAACTCTCAAGTCGACACCATTTGCCCCAATGGTCAACTATGCACTACCCCCAACTAACTCCCACACGCTAAGCGACAACGTAATTGGAAATGTGGTGCAACGCGTTCGATCAGTACGTCACCTCCAAGTCGAAGACGGGAGACGTCAAGAAATTAGACCAACACAGATGCGTATAACACCAATTCAGGGACTGCCGAAAACTAGTCTTCAGATTTCTCACTGCGTATCAACGAGCAATAACGCTGCAGCACCAAGCGTCCACCAAGATGAAGTCACTGCAGAGAAGTGGACCCAACCAGCGTTTCCACTCGTGTCGATGGAAAGTCTTCAAAGTAAACTGTCGCCAGACTTGCTAGATACTCTTCAACGAATGGAATGCAGGCGACGAGAGCGTAATCGAACCAAGCAACAGGCTTACAGAAACCGGCAGAATCGCTACGTTTTGGATCTTCAATCCGACATAAGACAGCTCCAAAGCGAGATTCAACGACTGAAGCAGCGACGGGATTTTTGCTTTCGTAAAGTCCCACTAGAAATGTCGTCTTGGAAAGTGGTGACAGAGTATTTCCGCCTCTTCCGGAACGGATTGAAGAGTTATGACAAGCTCTCTGTTCAAGCGTTGTTTTTGGAGAGCGCGATGGCACCGGATGTGCTGTTTACTGGAGGTCACGGTGTGGAGATGCTGGTAGATAAGTGGCAGTCCGCTACCCTTCATCACAAAAACTTACATATTGACCTCGTGGGGTTGGAAAATGGCGTCGAGGGATCAATGGTTGCCGATTTCATCTGGTATTCTACAATAAATGAAAAGATGCTGCGTGGCATTCTACCACATCTCAGCAACAATGGAGACGCGGACAAGTTCTTGTCACTTGCTGTCAAGCTGCTCGGTACTCGATTCGGTGTTCCAAGTTCAGCTCGCTTTTACTGGGACGAAACGAAATCCCGTATCCTCATTATTCACTACTCATCGGATATGATAACTCCTTTGTTGAAGCTGTTAGGGACATTGGCGGACGTATCATTTGCACTCAATAGTGGCGCTGTAGACTGTTGGGCCGACAGACTGTAAAAGGTTTGCAGAACTATCGAACAACGTAACACTTTATTACGTTACTACTAAAGCTGTCAATCTCAACGAGTCTTCTTATAAGCAACAGTGCATACTAGAAATGAAAGTGTCATCGTAAAAGTTGTTTAAAAATTTTAGAGAATATTGTGTTCGTGCGTAGCGATTGTCAGAAGAAAGCAAGGTAGTACAAATTTTCGCTACTATCGCTTATGCGGGTACGTCCTGGTGTTCTACAAAGAATTTACTGTAGTCCATACTTTGTATTGGAAAAACGTAATGCTCCGCTTGTGATTACCACCATGTCCTTCAAGACCTTCCTATCAACACCACTTCTCAACTTTCGTCGTACCTGAACCAAAACTCTCCACTCAATATGACCAACAGCGTGCTCTATCGTCGTATCTCCCAGCACTTCAGTGATGACGCTATTGGCAATGTTACTCTACGCCGTCACTGTTCGTCTCGCAGTTTACACCCTGAACAAGTCATTTGGGAGGGAAGCCAAGCCACAACAACTGAATCAATTTCCAGCCAGGAATCCCAATCTACTGAGCCATCCAAATCTTCCAGGTCAGACAACACCCCATGGTATGCTACATTTGATGACAAGACTGACGGAGTGAACACGAAACCTGAGTCTCAAAAATCTCCCGGTACAACTAAACCAGCTGGACTTCAACTAAAACACGGAACTCACAGTGAGAGCGTGACGGCCACCATTAATCGGGGCATCGAGCATTATCGCCGTCGTCGAAGAGAAATTCAGCAACAATACCGGAAACGACTGAAGGATCGTGCAACTAGTCTTGAAGCAAACAGCGTCCAATTGCAAGCCGAAATCCAAAACCTCACGGTGCAACACCAACTTCTTCTCGCTGGGGTCCCCACGAAAGTTACTCCATGGAGCGTTGTGGTGGAATACTGGAACCTCTTTCAGAATGGATTGAGGCAACCGAAGAGTTTGCCGGGCATATTGTCGACTTCATCAGACTTAAACCGTATGCACAAGACATTTTTGCATGCGGTCATGGCTCCAGATGTCTCGGTGAACGCTGGCTTTGGTGTCGATGCGTTATTGGAGGATTGGAGACTCTTGTCACTCAATCTGGAAGACTTGGCCATCCGCCTCATCGGGTTGGAATATGGTGAGGGAGACTGTCTAGTTGCCAGAGCTAGAGGAACAACAACTATCACGGAAACAATGCTACTCAACGAGTTTCCACATCTCATGCATGGTGCTGAGAGACGCAGGTGGTCATCTATCGCTTTGAGACTTCTTGGACGACAACTGGTTGTTTGTACCACGACGCGCTTCGTTTGGGATGCAACGGCTTCTCACATCGTCAGTGCTCACTACACCGTGGATCTCGTGACTCCTCTTCTAAAGCTACTTGGAAATGTGGAAGACGTAGCGTACATGCTTAGCATTCCGTTTAGTGCTCAAGGAATACGACGCTGGCCTGGACAGATATACTCTAAGAATTAGATCACTAAAGCAATACCACATTTTCTTCACTGTGACTTGCACATTGGACATTGTGATGATCGTGTAAAGCATGAACTTTCGGAGCCTGGGTGGGTTTCTCGTGTTGATGGTGGAGTATGGTAGCTCTGACTACTAACTACTGGTTGCTCTTAACAATAACGGGGACATTGTAAAAAAGTCACGTGTGTTGCCATCTACCTTGGAAGCTCGCCATGACTGCAGTCAAAACGAGTTCAAGGTCACAACTTCCAGCGTTTAAATCCCCAAAGATGATGCCATGATGCAAGAAAAGTCAACAAGCGTGATCTGCACTATCTATTACATATATAATACCGAATACATGCATATGTCTACAACTTCCCTCGATTATGAGACCACATCGCATAAACAACATATGCGCTGTTCCATCATCTCAAATATGGGTTTCGACTGAGGAGGTCTAACCATTTACCAATTAGCAGACTCATACTCAAGTACCTCTCAAGTCGACACCATTTGCCCCAATGATCAACTATACACTACCCCCAACTAACTCCCACACGCTAAGGGACAACGTTATTGGAAATGTGGTGCAACGCGTTCGATCAGTACGTCACCTCCAAGTCGAAGACGGGAGACGTCAAGAAATTAGACCAACACAGATGCGTATAACACCAATTCAGGGACTGCCGAAAACTAGTCTTCAGATTTCTCACTGCGTATCAACGAGCAATAACGCTGCAGCACCAAGCGTCCACCAAGATGAAGTTACTGCAAAGAAGTGGACTAAATCAGCGTTTCCACTCGTGTCGATGGAAAGTCTGCAAAGTAAACTGTCGCCAGATTTGCTAGCTACTCTTCAACAAATGGAACGCAAGCAACGAGAGCGTAATCGAACCAAGCAACAGGCTTACAGAAACCGGCAGAATCGCTACGTTTTGGATCTTCAATCCGACATAAGACAGCTCCAAAGTGAGATTCAACGACTCGAGCAAGAACGGCTTTTGCTGTCGAAATGGAGACTTGAAGGTGTTGCTAAGTGATAATAGGAGTGTTTGTGAGAACACAAGAGATAGAGTAGCTAAAGATCAATACATTTCAGTCTTCATATTTCATTGGCAGGCGCCAATATTTGAGTTCCTGTGACCAGTTCGAGTTCCAATAGACTATGAGCCCACAGTAATTTCAAAGAATTGGGATGGAAAAGACCGACACACCTAAGAATTTAAGGTTACAAGGACAGTAGTTGCACATCGACACCGTAGGAGTACTGTAAGCGCTACATTCTTGATAAAGTCGACCAACGTTGCACCCAGATAACAGGATGACGAACTTAACATGACAAGTAATGACAATTGTTTACTTATACAAGTAAGGTTAGTTGTCGTTCAAGCTCAAGATCTTGCTAGTTTGATTTTTAGTAGGTCTTAACCTATGAATCATTGAGATATAACACCGCAATACCCCGGATATGGTATTTGGTAATTTAATAACTTATTTTGCCTTAGCGCTGTCACCAAAGGCATGATTCATCATTATCCTTTGACTTTCGCCATCAAGTATAAGATTTGGTTCATTTTGATGCTATAACACTAACAACACTAGCCTGTTGTCATTTAAGTTTTGGTTCAGACTTCATGAGTTATTCTCTGTGATTTGTTGATTTACTGTGGTGAATCCAGTTTCGATCGGTTAGACTTGTATGTTCCGATTGACGTATTCGCTGTGAGTTTTGGCTCTGTTCAGTTTGTATGGTCCATTACTCTGGTAAAATTCGTGAAAATCAAGTGCCATTAAGGTTTTGATCGAACAAACTTGTTACCGCCAGCATCGACAAGATTCGTAAAATTAACATGACTGACCTACTCATTGCTTGAAGTGCTGGGAGTGCAAGTTTCTGATCTTTGCCAACGTTGGTTTGCTCGAGATACGATGGTTTTTGTTCCCTTAAGATCATGTGCGTTATTTCTACCTTACCGAAGTGCTTTTCCAGCACCGTAAAAGCGATAAACCCATCAGCGCTCTTCTAAAGCTTCGTCACATAAAGCATCGAGGCGGATCTTAAATAGTTTCCCTCATTTCTCCTTCAAATTGAAAAGGTCAATGATGTCATCAATGGCCTCCACTTAACAATTCGTTTCGTTCTCCAGTCAGCCTGTGCAATACTAACCCTTCTTGTAGACCGTTTTCTCTGAAAAGCATCGTTAGCAACATGAACATTGGATTCGTCTTATCCACGCTGTTTACCTAAGACCCATACTGGGTTTTCGAACAGTTTTACGTCCCTTTGTTCAGGACGAAAACGCCTTCCACTCTACAGACCACCATGCAGTAGGTTTGTTTTGACAGGATCCAAGACGCTTCAGTGCAGACATGGGCTGTTTAGGTGGTAGAATTTGATGAGATAAGAAATACGACAACATTGGAGAAATTATTTATTCTGCACAACTCAATGGAATTATTGAAAATAATTTACTACAGATTCAAAGATGCATGCTGCAGACTTCGTATTTAATCAGCTAACAAAAGTTAGACGGTATTTTGGATTTTATCTACACAATCCACAATACGATGAAACTGGATGTGGACAACACCTCTTGGTTTATAAAACTTGATAGAATAAATACCCCTATCAGAATCTCCGTAGCGCAGATTTTGTCGTCTCGTTTGAATTATGCGTGCATGAAGAATTTGCACAGCAACGTGTTAATAGTCAAGTTTGACATTGATGACAAATACTATGCATGAGGATATCCAATTCTCGATAGATATAGCGCAGTGTCCGACTTTGGATACCTAGAGAACTGAGACCTCTGCGAAATGTGGACATTGTCCATCTTTTCCTAGCTGAAGCGCGCAAAAACAAGATGTAGTGTCCATCACCACGTACACAGCTCATGACTAAAAACGAGATCATTTTCCAATTCCCAGTCTCAATGAAAGTGATTCAAGTTATCGTCATTGGTTCCATGGCAGTTTCCATTGCCTCCACTGCTACAACAAACACCACGAGTATGGCTTCGTCTAGTGCCAGTGCACTCACGTCATCTACTATCAGTTCTACTGAATCGGTATCTTCTTCAAGCTCCTCAAGTACCAGTTCGTCCATTTCACAATCTTCATCGTCCACTTTATCTGCCAGTGACTCGGACATCCTGACGGATTCCAACTCGGACTCGACAAGTGCGCAGAGTAGCTCCGGTTCGTCTTCGGGTTCGGACTCATCATCATCAACGTGGCTATCGGGTTCGTCAGGTGGTGCCATTGCACCTCGTTCGGGGTCGGCCCTGTCGAGTTCCGATGCTGAGAGTCTGATTTCAGCGTCAGTAGGAACTGTAGCAGTGTTTATCGCTATTGTAGCTGCCTATTTCGTTTAGTTCTTTAATCATCTAAGTGAGCGTTTATCGTTGCCAGTATGAGTTTCACCGAGGTATTCTCACGTTACGATAATGGATGAAGAGTGACATTCATACCAACGTATATTGTCTAGTCATTGATCTAACGTCGCTATAGTTGAGCCGGAAAGAGCCCAGTTAAATAAATGTTGATAGCGGAGCACAACATCTAACCCCTGGAAGGTCAAATTTGCATGTGTACAACAGTGGTGGAAGTTTGAGTAAACTGTGTCGTACCTGATAGTACTATGATAACGGGGGGTGTTTTCTCGTTTAACTTCTTCTAAACTCAAAGTGGTGCCCTGCATCTTAAACGGACATGGATTCTCTATGCAGAGATCTCGGCACGGACCAAGGTTCTCAATTTTCAGCAGACGACTTTGCATCACCAGGAAAAATGCGTCGGTGACGCGTACAGGAAGTATCATATAGGAATATTTCACCAAGGTAGGAGCTCAAGGGGATCAGCCCAAGGCACCGAAGCATGTCAAGACGTCAGCTTAATGACGGACTGCAGTGGCTCTAGACTCAAGATCCAAGTGCCTAGTTGTCCCCAAGAATACCAAACTAACGAGAACGACAGAAGCAGCGGACATGCCGATACCGAGCTCGATGGATCTGTGAAGAGGGAGCTATTGACAGAACCACCCAGGATTTCAGGATTTCAACCAAGACTTGGAAGCAAATCATGACGTGAACGCGCATTATCATTCCCACTACATAATCAACAAATTACATGCACTTCTCTAAAGTGCATAATCCTTTCGACCATCACTTAGTTTTGATCTTTCACTCTGAATTCTGCTTGGCCATGGCAACAATGGATATCGATACCGACAGGTTAAGCCTCTCAGCGATAGATGACTTTCTGGAAACCATTGACAGAGACTTCAGCGCGAAATGGAATTCCAACACTAAGCATGAGAGTATAACAATCACGAATGAGATTGAAACCAAGAAGAGTTGCAAACCCGCGACAATCAGTGAAGATGAACGCATACCATACTCGACAACACTTCAACGTCGCAAGAGAGCCGAATTGCTAAAGTTGCGCACTCTGGTGCAAAACTTGGAAATTCAAGTGGCTGAGCTGCAGCATAAGCGTCACAAACACATCCAAACTGCATCATCATTAGCACTCGGGAGACAACACCTCAATGCCCTTCATTGGCGCAGCGTCGCAGCAATTGCAAACGAGCAACGACAACATGCAGAACGTATAAATCGCGAATTAAAAGCTATCATGGAAAACCACTTAAATGTCCTCGCTTCTATAGCGAACCAACTTCGAAAGAACGACTTGATCAAGGTGCGAGTTTGATGAAATACCCTCTGTGGTGCTACTTTTCACAACTAACCGTGGCTTTGTCTCTGTTTTTCTTCATAGGAAGTGGACATGAACTTTGTCTTCCAACTTCAGCCTCAATTTGAAATCCAGCCTTTTCAGCAGAAATTCCGCGCCGCGGTAGTTGAGGAACTGACAGAAAGCTTAGGAAGCTTATACGAGAAGACACGGACAATGTTTCAAATCATGAATACTTCCACTGCAGTCCGCTATCGCTATCAAACTTTTCCACTTGGAAACCACGGAAGTCGTGCGGCGATAACCTCAAGTACACCGATGACATGCTCGATTCAAGCAGCGGGAGACTTGCTGTGGAATTACGTCACCAAAATTAACAAGAACAATGAGAGCCCATTCGTCTATGTAAGTATTCATTCGTGTGACGGGTAAAGCTAATACTTAATGATACTGTTGCATGCTGTAGATGGACAAGAAAACCCCAGGCCCACATGACATGAAATGTTTTTCAACTCTGCTTGAAGATTTACTCTGGCTCGATCAGGTTAGCATTTTTCGTAGATACAACGAGAGCAACCAAATCGTTCTAGTCGGAACATCAAAGTGGTTCCTTCCGTCCGAAACTCTCGTGTTGCAAGACTACAACTGGACAATCATTTCACCGTCACTGACAAACGAGACGAACGAATGTGTGATCCAGAACGGGTACACGTTGGAGACGACATCCAACTGGGGTGCTGAAAGTCCAACACAAACGATGTTGTTGGACTTGGTTGGAAACAAGATGCGAATCATCACTCAGGCCATGCAAGATATTCTACTTAGCCACGGAGAGTGCAGATAAATCTGCATAGTCGATTGTCATCTGTAAATACGCAAATGGCAGAGTAATACACACAGCGATCATGTGTTAGCTGTGCAAAATCCTATCTACATATTCAAACCGTAGGAAGAGAGTGTTAGAACATCTGCCACCCACTTAAAAATATTCGTGCATAAGAGCCCGTGGAGTAGTAGTCCATTTCTCGACTTACGTTAGCGAGGTAAGTTCTTTCAAGTCATGAACCAAGGAAAAAACCAAACAATCAAAAGACCGAGGAAGCAGCGCAACTGCACTGTCGATGGAGTACCGTATTCAACAGAGTTACTTCGTCGCAAACGGAATGAACTGCTGAAACTTCGTTTGGAAGCGCACGAGTTGACTACTCGATTGACAGAACTACAATCACAACGACGAAAGGACTTCAAGAACGTAAAGTCGACGGAGACGTCTACTCCAGCAATTCCGTGGCGCAGTCTAGCAACCATTGGAAACGAGAAACGACAACGTGCAGAGAAGACCAACCGAGATTTAAAAGTTTTGTTCGCAAATCACGCGAAGCTTTGTGCTCCAATTCTCAAGATTCTGAAGAAGTTCGATACGATCACGGTACGGGATAAATTTGCACATGTTGTTGCTCGTTATCTCACAACTGACATTTGAAATTACTTCCAGGACATGAATTTTGTGTTTCAGCTGGAACCAAAACCAGAGAGGCCGTTAGTTGACCTCAATTTCAGTGACGTTGTTTTGAACGAGATGTCGAGTCGCTTGGATTGGCTTCGACTTGACACGGACACGATGCTGTCAGTCGTAGACAGTAGCACGGTGGTCTCATTTCGTTGGCAATGTTATCCACAAAAAAGATGTATCGAGTCCAGTTCGATCACACCTGTGGGTCGTACAGCTCATGAGATCGGCAATATGTTGTGGAACCACGCCACAGATACCAGGAAGGACACGGACAAGGCTTTTCACTTCGTAAGTATCATAAAATGTGAATGTTTGAGAAAACACTGACCACCCTTCATTGTTTTTGGATGTAGGTTCAGCGAAAGGCGCCAAGTCCAGTCGATATGAATGTTGTGGCTTCACTGCTAGAAGGTCTGACATGTATCAACGGTATCTGTACCTTCCGCAAATATGATGAAGGAGATCGGATCATCTTGATCGGGACAGTAAAGTGGTTCCTTCCAACAGGTGAGCTGTTGCTTCAAGACTACAATTGGACTGTCATTTCTCCATCATTGGAGAATCCGTTATCAGCGTGTGTGATGAGGAATTTTTATAAACTCGAGATGTCAGGTATTTTGTCAGGAAATATCGCTGAAGCTCAGCAACTGACGTTTCATGCACTCGGTGGCAAAATGCGCAGCTTGCACCAATGGATGCAGAATTACCTTTTAAATACTCTTGATCGGGCATGAATACACGGAGCTGTTGTACTTGCATCAGCACTAATTTTCTTTTAAATTGTAGTTCGAAGCGCTGCGTAATTCATAGCGTATAATCCTCTCAAAAATTGTCCAAAACGATGAAAACTTTGTGAGAAACCCAACTTGTCCAGCCGAGAGTAGGAATGACATTTGCATATATACTACAGGGCTTTTACCGTCACAAATCACGATCGTATCATCCGTTTCGAGCGAACACCAACGCGGGGTCGCTCTCAAGCAGTTTTAGCAAGACCCTGACGGGCAAATCGTCACAACATTGTTTACAGTTAGTACTTCAATTGCTCGCCAAGAAGTCCTCACCAGAGTCGAGTCGTCCATTTCCAGTTGAGATCACGGTTCCAAATTGGACACTTTCAACATTGCTGGTCTTCCCATTTCCTCTATCACTTCAAACTAGCGCACCATTTCAATCTCCTCTGCTGGTCTCGAATGTCCTTCCTCTTTTGTCTAAAATGCTACCGAATTGCGTGTTTCGCCTACTTGTGGTGTGACACATTGGCAAAATGTGCCGATTTCATCTTGTCGAGCATCTTGAGGTCTCGTTCTCCCTTCCGTAGCATGTACTCGATCACCACAAAATCCTTCCGGTCGACTGTCGCCACCTGCAACGTCGTACACAGCATTACTGGACGGTTAAAGGCAACAGAAGCAGCAAAACAGCCACGCACGTCCTCACGGAAGCGCTCGCGCACGTAACGCAGCGTTTCTTGGTCCTTGCGCTTGGCCGCCTGAAGCGCCTTCTTGTACAGTGACAGCACCTGCAGTTGCAGTCCCGAATGCACCTTCATCTTCATCAAGTGGAGTTTTAATGTAAAATTTAGACAAATAGCTGAGTAATTAATTTTATTTATTCCGTACACCACTAATCTAGAAGTATCCCTTAAGTGGATACTTCTGAAGTATGGAAGCAGTACACTACATGTAATAGTACTGTATTGTTGTTCTTCTCCTCGTGCGTTTATTTTGCAGTAGTCGTCCGCACGATGGGGATGTCATTCATGCTATAAGTGGGCAATTATTATCACCGGTACAGATTGTATGTTTAAAGTCAAGATAACTTACACCATTAAACAAAATAATTTATCTGATGAAAGACCTGAATCTAATTTTCATAATTATTATTGTGCTAGTACTTGTGTGAGAGCTTGTGATCTGTAAATCTAGCGCTGGTCATTCGTTTACAATTGTCTGAGTCGACGAGTCGAGGTTGATTTGAAGAGTCCGTTCCACCACCTCGTAAATTTTTGCGCAAGACCATTGTTGTAGTACTTCGACACAGTTACGGTTCCATCTGCGTTTTTCGTCGACAAAGCAGTAGTTGAAGTGGATGTCAGCATTCGCTCTTCGCCGGTTGCTGAAGGACTAGTGGACTTGCGAGAATTGAAGCTTTTTGGTGGGATATTGTTGTCCAACGACAACAACTTGCGAGAATTCTCGGTTACATCGGTTATCGTTGAGATTTTCTTGTTACTGATAGCAACACCGTCGCAAATTGCAAGCAATGCGATCATGAGCACCAGGATAAATTCGACCAGACGCATTTCTAGTGGGGACGTTGGTCGGTGGCTGTAAATTGAAAAGTGGGGTATCGAAGCGGAACTGTGATGTCGGCAACGTGGGATCGGGTTGAACCACACACACACACACACACGAGATTGCAAGTGATTTGAATATGAGTTAAGATAAACAGTACTTGTGTACTGTATTGACAACAGTCACATTGAAGATTGAAGCCGCAAGCAAATCGCTGAACACGGTCGGAATTCTGAAGTGACAAGAGCATGCGAGACGTCAGATATTTATTTACATCCGGACAGAGTGGTTTTATTCAAGCAGGTGTTTGCACACAACTGCACGCTTGTTCATTTTTCTAAGCATTCTTGAAGCAACGCAGTTAGATCACGAGAAACTAATGGTAGTTATTGCTCATAACTTATGAGGGAAAAAATGAATTGAGAGGACCAAATGTCTCGAGTTTCTGTAGTCCTTTGGAATTTGTGCTATTCAACATTCTGCATTTGGAAACGCGTGGTCTTTTGGCAAGAAAGTATCACTATAATAAAAAGTTGTTAAATTTGTTACGCTAGATAGAAGGTAGATCCGGTGCTTCACAAGCTTCTTCCTGTATTCATTAAATTCAATTCTGTCGAAGTCGACGATTGGAGTTTGGATGAAGTAGATGATCCCACCACCTCTCGATCTTCTGAAACAGCCCGTTGTTGTAGTACTTTGATACTGTTACCGTTCCATCCCCATTGTCGGTAGTTGTAGAAACAATTGTAGTAGCTCCAGTTCCTGCTCGGCCACCCTCCCCTGATGCAATGACTCCCGAACTGACCCGTTCTTCAGTCGAGGGGATTTCCTTCGTTCGTGAACGTGCATTGGTGTCTTCAGAAACCACCAACTTGCGAATGCTCTTGGATGCGAAGTATCCCGTGATCTCGTGTTGGCTAGCTAAAGCCACATTGTTGCTAGTAGAAGGCATCGCAATCATCATCACCAGCACGAATTCAACCAGTCGCATCTTGTTTCAAAGCTGGACGGAGCTTCCGTGTTGCTGTTAGCTGCTGTGTGGTATGTTGCAGAATGAGGCTTTGTCAGAGCAGCTCCGGCACTGCCAGTGTGTGGATGGTTGTGATCAGGTTGCTGTTTGGATACTTGTGCATGGGATTTGATTTCTAGAGAGATACAGCTTGTATCTCTCTAGTATCATACCGTAGAGCTAGACGGACATGTAAGAAACGCTCTTGTCAATGCTTAATGGACAAGCTGAAAACTAGGACAGGGAACTTGCGGCTCGGTCATCTTGGCGTATTGAGCTCCTCGCAATGCAATCCAGTTCGCTGGAGTAATTGCCCATTGACCTATTTAGTCGTTGAGCAATCCATGTTGCTGTCCAAGTGCATGCCCACCGTTCAACTTGCCTATCATTTATGTTTACCACACAACCCCATTGCCATAAAAAATGGCGTCCTCCAGTACCGATGCGGTGCTCAAGAACCCTCCGTGCTTCCGTTCCGGCTTAATGTGGGGCATCGGTGTGGCCACAGTCATCGGTACGCATCGATTTCGCACTACAAGGAGCATCCGTACGTCCTGCGACTGGGCCGTCATTGCTTTCGGGGGGGTCGGGGGTGGTACCTGGTACGTCAAAGTCTCCACTAACCACGAAAGACCTGTACTCACTAGTTTTGGTCCATTACAGGTTGTTCTGCACCACTGCATACCGTGCCAAGGCGCGTCAAACTCGAGAATTCATGGAAGTGATGAACAATCCAGAGCGCAAGGCTGAGGCGGAACAATTCCTGCGTTCTCGAGTGCAGCCACGTGATGAAGAGTAGACGACAGAGTCGATTACGACAATAGTAGAAAGACGGACGTTTGCATGTGACTTGTTAATATTTCATGTCAGCCGTCGGTTAAATATCGTGTTGGCCGTGTCTACCTCCCTGTGCGGTACTCCTCCTCGCTTCGCTTTTTTCTTGTCGGGAGGGTCATGGGCCATGAGACGCACGCTTGAAGCGCCTCAATTACTGCTAAGTCGCCGCTGCCTCCTTCATCACTGCCGAGTGAGACGGCGAGTCGACATGCTTGTACAACCTCTGTTGTTGGTGCTCGGAAAGAGTTGTCTTTAGTCTTGATATCGTTGTCCTCGCTTGAAGGACGGTGAGAGGCGAGAACTGCGTTCGATCTATTGAATCACGCAGTTTTCCTTGTTGCGTCGACCAGCCAGCGTTTTCTCCCGGTCCATTACCATCTTCTGTGTGAGCGTAGCTGCACATGATAACATTATTCGCATTAGGAGACAAGCAGCAATGTGTCACAACTGTAGCAAATCCACTTACGATTAACGCTGATCAAGAAAGCATCGCGCGCAATAGTTTCGAGCGCGCCGTTCGTGTTTTCCGACGTCTTTGCACTCGTTTCTGTAGTCACAGCAGCAATCACTCCGATTAGGTCAGCTCGCCCAATACTAGTGCCATGTCTTGTGGACGTACCAATAAATCGACAGTCGTACTGACTTGCAGCCGCTTGACCTTCCTCCAACGTTACTACACGGTTGGGAAGATCGATCTTGTTTCCCACGAGCAGCATGGCGGGCATTTGCGTCGGGGACGAGTACTGACGAATGTTGTTCATCCAGTAGCCAACATCTAGAGCACACAATTCAATCAGAATAAATCATCTAGAACAATTATATCCAGTCACGCCACGTACTGTCGAAGCTGCGTCTGTCGCTGACGTCGTACACTAGGACGATGCCGTTCGCGCCCTTGTAGTATGCTGCAAAATACCACGGCAAATTCCAACCATTAGAGATTTAAAGTGTAGAATTCCTGTATCTACGACACCAAACGTACTGGCAGTGATGCGATGGAAACGCTCTTGACCTGCGGTATCCCAAATTTGAAGAGTGATCGCTTCATCCGCCACGTTAATATGTCGAAGCTTGAAATCCACACTGTAGCACGATCACAACAGAAATAAGATCAAATTTATGGAATCTCACCACCATTGTAACAGCTACATACCCCGCAGTTGCCAACATTGACTCGGAAAATTCGTCGCCAGAGAATACGCGCATCAAACTCGTCTTACCGACGCCTGTCATGCGAAACCCCATCATTTCCACGTCAGTATCCACATTTAAGTACTATACCATCAACTCCAGTAACATACCGCTATCTCCGAGCAATAGTAGCTTGAGTTTATGTTTCTTCTTGGGTGGAACTGGCACATTTTCCGTGTTCATTTCCGTCGTGAGTTTCTCTGCTCCAGTGGTGGGTTTGTGTCCATTTCTCGCCGTCTCCATCTTCATTCCTTCCTCTGAATTCCCCAATAACCTCGACGTGCTCTTAAACATCTTGTTCCTAAAAAGTGACGCACGGACACTGAGGGATCTCCTAGCCGAGAGTTTCTCCGCTTTCAACTTGTGGTCTTCCTCCTCTTCCATCTTCTTCTCCTCCAGCTCTTCTTCCGTCAACTGCTCTCCATATCCCGTCGGGGGCATCGGACTATTGTCCACAGACAGCTGTAATCCTTCGGATAAAGCATCCAACGCAGCAGCTGACAAGGCGCCCGTGGGCTGCACTACTTCCACCTTCTTCACCCCCACAATTTTGCTGTCATCTTGGAGCTTCGACACGTCCACAGGGGCGGAACCTGCCAGGTAAATCTTGGACAAGGACGCCGCTCGCTTGGCTGCGTCTTCCTCGGACTCTATCATGCGTTTAGGCGGCTCAAGGGCCGAGAACGAGCAGCTCCGTCGTCTCGAGCGGTCACCAGAGTCTTCACTCTCACCAGCCTCTCGAGAGCTGAAGCAGCGCGCTCGTGAGCGCTTCGTAGCGTCTTCAGACGCCTCCACGTCGTCTCCATCACGCGCCTCGTCGTCTGCGAGGATGGAGCGACTGCGCGTACGGCCGCGGCCCTGGACGGCGAGCTCCATCTCGCGCTCCCAAGCCCGCTGGGCCTCGGCTTCGGCCTGTTCGGGCGACAGCTCGTGCTGCATAGGGGCAGTGACTGTGCTCATAGCGTAATAGGGGGTACTGCCTTCACGCAATAGCGCTAAAGGGTAGAATGGCGAGTGTCTCGACTTCTCTATTGGCTTGTGGCTTCTTCGAGGGGGGGCGACAGGTGGCCGATCAGGTCCAAAAAGACTTGGCAATAGACTAGAAATTGTAGCAAAGAGGGGAGAAGTAATATGGAACGGAGACTGACGTGCACTAATCAAAGTCGAGAACCTACGATACAGCATGCGTGTGTAATGCTCCACCGTTGGTAACTGAAAGGCAACACACAAAGGTGGTTGGAGCACTGGAAAGTCTGAGCTTGTCAAGGTCGAGCAATAATACTGCACACTTTAGTCAGACTTTGATATATCAATGGATGTGACGAAAACTTTTGGATGTTTGATGGGTATGCATTGTCATGGCAAATTGAAGCACATGTGGACGTAAACAGCAATGAAAAAAATCCTTTCCCGACAGATTGACTGTGAACCCACTCGAGTTGCTGATGCTGTCCACATCCTTGTCCTTGAACGTCTTCCGTTTCGAGATCTTTTCGCGCGTCTCCACTTCTTTCTTGTCTCTGCAGTCGTCACGACGCAGCTCAAGGATCTTCTTGCCGTCGATACTTCGAGTGACTACAGTGACCAACAACGTCGTGAACACCTCAACACGTCGTACAACACACGCAGTAACGGCGTTTCGTACATGTACAAATAAGATTTTCTCCAAGGTGGGACCATTACAGCCTACTCGAACAGCTTGTGTCAGGTCAGTCTGCTTGGTTCAATGTACTTGGTCACAGTCTCTGCTCTCTATCATTTTCTCGTAATATTACTGTACATGTAGTGAAGACGAGGGCGTATTTTTAGGGCCGCTGCCCATGATATTTATCGCCTTAGCAAGTAGCCATTGTGGACAGCCTAGTTGTATTGTAACCACACAAGCAGTGCACACGATCCAGCTTGGGATTGGCGAGCGAACTTCGTCGCATACATGCCTGCAAAAGCGACTTTAGCGCCATCGCCGTTCAAAGGTGAAAATTTTCCTCAGTATGTTTTGTGTCGATCTACACGAGCCTCCATCACTGCTGATGCAACTACCAATGTACAAGAACCTATTGCAACACTTCCAGCCACACAGACCCCCGTGTTCACATTGTTGGCATTAGCACCCAAACCAGATCAGCAAGTGCCTCGAAGAGCTCGGATACCTAACACCAAGTTCCAGCGACCATTGCCACCGAATCTACGGCCATCGCTATCAGAGCAACTCAAGACCATTTCCCAAGGAGCTCAGGCCATCACAGCACACCTCGCTACCACGTACAACCTCCCGCGCTCAAATGAACCTGCTCTCGCATCATCCAGTAGTCATACCCAGTCTGGTCAACCTACCCATGACAAGAACGCCTTCCAGGCTACAACCATCGGACTCACTGTCGGCAAACTTGACTGTCGATTTCCATGCCCTGCAACCTTCACGTCAGACCGCTGTACATACCTGTTCCAGCACCCTTTCGAAGCCAAGGAAATCCTCATGATCATGTACTACCGGGACATGCTGCACGCATCCGTCAACACGGCTGATCATAGCTTCCGTTTCCGTCTATCGCGTGTCCTGGAGCAGTTCGGCGACGATTATAATCCCTCAAACGCACAGCACTGGATCCGAATTGTCTTGGCCACTACTAGCGAAGCGAACAAAGTCAAACTCTTTCTCGAAAGTGTCGGTGTCATCGGCTCACAGCGTCCATCGCGTAATGAAATACCCTGTTATTCACACAAATAAACGAGCTACGCACCAAACAACCAGATTTCCATGATACCTCGCAAGCAATAGAGCAACGCACGTTGCATTCATAACGAGTGTTCTGGTGTGATAGTTTCCATGCCCTGCAAGTCCTCTTTAGAGCCTACCTGTCGCGCATTTGTCCCCGAAGATCTGGCAAGCCTGGACCACAGCACCTTGAGCGAGGCCCATTTCAATTCGACCCAATGCAGCTTCTCTTCGGCAACAAGCAGATACAACAAACAGCACCCAATTCGTCCACTCAATATGTACCAAACGTCCTCTCAGTTGCTTGCCCTTCTTCCCTTGATCACCGCTGGTTCGCTTGAACAACGCCCATGCTTCGCATCCCAGTCGATCAATAGAAATGACGAAGTCTTACGCCGTACCTGGGGGTCCTTGTGCCTTTGAACAGCGATTGAACGAAACATAGCACCACAAGGACCAAATCACCACATAGGAACAAGACAGGGAACAGATCATCATCAACAACACATCAACAATAAGAGCATCGCCACTGTCTCCACCGTCTCACGCTCACTATCAACCACAACTCTCAGCCACCATTTCATAGGCACGATAGATCCGCCCAGTGGCATTGCCAGCCAGACGAGCGATCCAATGATCGAGCAAAAGAGGCATCGAGACCGACAGAGGCACTCCTCATACAAATAATCACAGAATAATGCACTTAACAAACCTGAGAAGTAGCGCTTGCAGAAGCCGAAGACGAAGCAACACCGCTATCAGCAGTGGTCGAAGGTGCAGCTGCGTCATTTGCAGTAGAAGAAGGAGCTGGGACAGTCCCAGGTGCAGAGGCGGAAGCATCACCAGCGGTTATAGCAGTACCATCGGCAGCAGCAGTCACACCTGCCTGCTGCTGGTACTGCTGGTATGCCTCAGCACTAGCTTGTGCAGCCGCGCCAGTGACACCCCATGCCGCATTAGCCGCATCGACACCATAGTATGCTGCGTACTCGTAATAGCCATTCCAGTAAGCGTTCGGATCATTCGGGTCCGCGGTGGTCGTTGCAGCCGTCGTCTGGTCCCCACTTGCGGGTGTTGCTCCTGTTGCTCCTGTAGCTGCGGCAGTCGAGGCATCCTGCTGATAATACTGGCCTTGCTGACCCTGCTGCTGGTAGTACGAAGCATACTGATCCTGTTGGCCTTGAGCTCCGTAATTTCCATATTGCTGCTGGCCATAGCTTCCAGACTGGGAACCGTAACTATCGGAGCCACCGTAGCTACTGTCGCCTCTACCGTAACCATGCGAACCGGCACCTTGCAAGATCACCATATCGACCTCCTCCTTCGCACCTGCAAGGTTCTGAGGTGGGCCCTGAATTGAGATGGTTCGCACTGGCGGGTTCGAGCCTGGGTCCGCCACCTGAGGGATCTGGATGCGCACAGCGTGACGGTCCTGGATGCCCTTGATCGTTTCTCCACGCTTGCCAATGATGACACCCACGCGGTCGTTAGGTACCTGCATGTAAATGGTTTGACCCGAGGCCATGCCGTAGCCATGATGCTGGCCCGGCTCCTCACTGACCATAGATTGGATCTCGAACTTAGCAGCCTCCTTTGCCTCCATTGTACCACGAATTGTGATCAAACGCATCTCAGGGTTATTCGGGTCCGGCGTCTGCGGAATGGTGACACTTGTTCCAGTCCGCTGCTGAATAGCCTTGATCGTGCAACCACCACGCCCGATAATAAGTCCCACGCGCTCATTGGGCACCAACAATTCCACCGAGTCGGTACCATCCGGGTTGATACCACCGTAACGCGCCATGCGATCCCGGTCATCACGTTCACGGAAGCCACCAGCTCCCTGGTTTTGTTGTCGCTCGTCAATAAGATTCTGGATGAGTTTCTGAGCAAGGTCCAAAGACTCCTGGTTCCCCGTGATGTTCACAAAACGGTCAGGGGTGTGGGGAGCTCCTTCTTCCTCACGCACAATCTGGATATGTGCACCACTCTTCATCTGCAAGTCACGGATAGTCTCGCCACCACGGCCAATGATGTATCCAACGAGGTCACGCGGCACTTTCATGTCAATCGACACGGATTGACCGTCATTGCCGGGTCCATAGTGGGCAGGTTGTCCACTGCTTGAATGTTCACCATCCTTGCCGTAGTTCTCGTTCAACGTGCCATTGAGTTCCGCTACCTTGCGTAGCTGCTCCTGCTTCAACTTCATAGCCTGTTGCGGATTAAACAGAATATCCTCCACTGCACTCTGAGCCTTAGCCACAGCCTCATCAGTGTCTGCAGTAATGAGCACATGGAGCTCCTCATTCTCGTCCGGGTCGCCCGTGGGGTCCTTGGACGAGCCTTTGCCTCGGATCAAAATGCGAGCACCCGACTCGTCCTCCATCCGCTTCTGGTTCGAACCTCGGGGTCCAATCAAAAGTCCCATAAAGTTGATATCTGGGTACTTGTCCACAGGAATGTACACTTTCTTGCGCTTCTTATCGCCCATACCAGGTGCAGCTCGCACTCCGCCATCAACTGCAACATGAAGATACAAAATGACGTCAGTGACACAAATCAGAAACGGCAATTTCTGGGACTAAAACGTACCATCCCCCTGTCACAAAAATAAATCACCACAAAATATAGTCCTCGTCAGCTAAAATTGCTAAAATTTCGCTAAAACCACGCTTAAAATGACGTACCTCCCAGCGGCTCTTGCGTTTGCCTAGAGCGTCACCACCCGGAATTGCAGCTGCCGCCAGACGCGCCGCGATCTCACGTGCACGGGCCACAGGGTCTGCCATTGTTCGTCTACAGAGGAGCGGAGGGGAGGTCGAGTCTAGCAGGTGTCTACTTGCCTTGCCTTCACAGTGTGTGGCCAGGTGACTGGGCGGCGATTAACTACCAATCAGCAGTCTGAGTTGAGAACACGATCTGATTCGCTGAAATGAAGAAGGATTTCCTCCAATCAGATGCTTCATTTCCGCATTTGACAACGCCATACATTTTCTAGCGCGCCAAGTGGCACAACGTCCCCGTCTTCATGTCTTCGCGTGTGCCGCTGCTGGTAAAGAGCAAAGGCCGCAAACCATCTCGAGTGTCGATCGTGCCGCGCGCTAAGCCGTCGAATGGTGCGTCGTTCGTAAAAATCCACGCAGAATTGAAGAAGATAGCTCAGTTTTCGTGTTTTCTGAACTTTGTAGCGCCCAGAACGAAGCGTCCAGCGACTCCAGAGAGCGACAAACCCAGGAACAAAGACGCAGAATCAGTGAAGTTCACCGAGGTCGAAATTCTGAGTCCAAAAGCTTCTCTACAAGCTGAGAAACGTTGTCTCAAAGTTCTGGAATACTAATATTATTTTGTACTGTTATTTCCAGGCTCTGAAGACCACCAACAAGGCTGCAGCTACGTCGGAGGAGACGTCGACCTCAAGTACTCATAATGCTGGAAACTCTGCAGCTCCAGCAGTTAAAACTGCGGCCTCCAAGCCCTCAAACGGCACTAAACCTTCACTAGTTGCTAAACAGACAGCTATAGCTAAGCCTACTACAGTGACCAAGCCTGCTGCTATCATTACGAGCTCTGCTAACAGTGCTAGTACTTCGACGTCGCCTGCTGTGCAGCCTCGTCGAGCTGGAGGCATTGCCATTGGTGGATCGCTCTCGGCTATGTCGCCAAGTTCAGTTGTCAAGAGTCCAGGGACACGACCTATGCCGACCGTGCGTTCGCCTATTGTGTTGCCGATGCAGCGACGTCCTGAGAGGCTGGCAAAGATCACGTCGGCGGGGCCAGTGTATCGACCCAGCCCTGTGATGCGTCCACGAGCTGGAAGTATTGGAAGCTCATCGACGGTGCGACCTCGTGGTGGAAGTATTGGCAGCTCACCGGCAGCACGTCCACGTGGTGGGAGCGTTGGCAGCTCTCCTGCAGTGGGTCAGCAGAACTTGATGAAGCAGAGACTGCTTCGAAAACTGGATATTAAGCCGCACCAGTCACCTCGACGCTCAGCGATGCACCAACAGCAACTTCGCAACAAGAATGGACCGACGTCGCCCTTGATGCTGGGTGGTAAGCCTGCTCCAGAGATTAGCAAGGATGTTCCTGAAGTGCAGCTTGATGCACAGCAGTCACGACATGCGACGACTACGAAGGTTACTCGAGCAAAACCCACCCCAGCGAAGAAAAAACGACCTGGGCCAGCTAAACGTCAGAAGACCAGTGAGACGACGTCAGTGCAGACCAGTACCAGTACTAGTACACCTCAGCGTCGATCGTTGAGAAGAAAAGCTAAGCGTTCGTCCTACCGTGAGACGGATGGTAGCGGTAGCTCAGGTAGTGAGCGAGACGATGATCGTGATGAGGATGTGGACCCGAATGATCTTGACCTGCCAGAAGACGAGATGAGCGTAAGTCATTCCGCACATACCTATTTTGTAGAACTATGCGCTAATCTTTTATCATCGCTGTGATTATAGGTTTACGTGCCTGCGCGCGAGAGGGCCACGTTGTGGGCAAAATCTCTGCTTAACAAGGACAAGGATGGTGAAAAGAGTGACCATAGCAAAGAGTGTGAGACCACCCAGGCACTGGTTGTACGTGAAAAGAGAACTCCTACCCGGAGGAAGCGCAGCAATTCGAATGCGTCCTCGGTTTCGTCTGTTGTAACTGGAATCGGTGGAGGCATCATCTCTCGTAGCAAGATGGAGGAACTGCTGAAAAAAGAGCCGTCTCAGATGACTATGGGCGAGTTAGCGCTTACTGTACCCAAGGGTAGGCGGATGAAGCGTCATGAACGTGAGGAAGCAACCTCAGATACACCGCTTCTTACTGGTCCAGCTGGTGAAGGCTCCTCGAGCCTATTGAACGTCAACGCGCTAAACCGCGTTCGTTCACTGTCAGTGTCTTCCGAGTCTGCTGCTTTCGCAGGTTCCCTGGTGACGCCGCAGGTTCAGATTATCGATGGGCAGATGGTTGTGATGGAGAACACAATTAAGTTAGGTGATGAGTTGCAGCGCACGGCCGATGCTCTTGGCGAAGGCAGTATTGGTGGTGAAACTTCAGGGCTACCACCGCGACATTCGGGTTCAAGGTACAATTCATCGCATCCAAATGGTCCAGGCAAACGCTGGAGCAAGGAGGAAACAAAGCAATTCTACTACTGTTTGAGCCAAGTTGGTCCTAACTTCTCCATGATGGCGACGCTGTTCCCGACGCGAAAACGAAAAGAGCTGAAGAGCAAGTTCAAATATGAAGAGAAGAACCACGCAAAGCTGATCGAAATCGCGCTGCGTGCGTCAACAGCTCCTCTCGATTCCGAGATGGTGGACGTTATTTCACAGATGGTTGACAAGGAGGCTCAGCGAAAACTTGCAGCGCAGAAGAAGAAACGGAAGCCCAGATCACAGTTGGCTCTACTACGCGATGGGCAGAATGACGATGCAGCTTCAGTGGCGAGCTCAGTGGTTTCTTCTCCAATGTCGATGACGGAGGTACAGACAGAAGAGTTCGTGGAGACGCTGAATGACGCAGACTTGTTCCCGCCCAGCAGACGCGGCTCATTCGACTTTAGTGGATGATGAGAGGTTAGTGAGTAGTGCTGCAATATAGGAACAGCAAACAAGTTGAGTGTATCAGTGATAACCTCGAGTGTCGGTAGTTCTCCATGTTGAGATACTTTGTAACTAGAACAAGAGGCATGAGGTTCAGATGCACAGGTAGTTCATTGACTCAATACACTACTAGAGCTGCATAGATAGCGATGGGTGCGTTTACAGCATGGCAGCCACAGCGACAGCAACCAGACTAACACCAGCTGCGAGGACAGCGCGAGGGGCGTCACTGCTGCCACTGGCACTCTCGGCACTGCTCTGGCTCGTAGCAGCGTCAGCAGAGCTGGAAGTGTCGTCGTCGCTTCCAGCATCGACCGAAGCGTCAGTAGAGGAGACTGTGGTCGTGTAGCTGTCGTCGCTTCCAATACCCGATGATTCCGTAGACGAGGTGGTGCTTCCAGTGGTGAGACCAGTGTGACCGGCCGAGTGGTTGTCCGTCGTGGCAGTGGAGTCCGTCGTGGTGCTGCCAACGGTGCTGTCGGCGACGCTGTCGGTGACCATGGTGGCCCCATTGTCATTGCCTGAGACGACACTGTCTCCGAGAGTCTGCGCCTCAATGTTTGACGAGGCAAGAGCCAACACGACGGCGACGGCGATCAACTGGAACTTCATTCTTTCGTGGAGCTTGAGCTGCAGATGGCAATTCCGGGAATGGTCTCTCGATTATTGAGCGGACATGTAGAGGCTCTCGAGACAAAGATGGGAAGTGCTGCGTGTGACGTGTGAGACCGTAGAAAGCCAGTAGATAGTCAGACCAAGCTTCAGTTTGTGCCGCTTCAACTTGTAGTGGTGCTTCGAGAGCCACATGAAGGAGACGATGGCTACAGTCTCCAGTACGTTGAGCCTTACCACTGCAACATCCGTCGATTTTGCCATGGTGGTGGTTGCGAGTAAAGGTTTGAGAGCGAACGGAAACGATAGAGCGAGTGAACTAGATCGGATCAACGATCGTCGAGGTGGTGTAACGAAGACTTGGCAAGCAGCCACAAGTATTAGCTCGCAGCTTGTCCACATGCACTGCGCATAGCGATGGGACGTGCTCAAGTATCCTAGCACAGATCCCAGCTTGTTTCCCCTCTATGGCGTTAGTAGCAACGAGATGTCGACGAACAGCAAACAAGGTCATCTTCTCTTCTACATGTACTACAGTAGAACGAATACTTCATGTATCGTACTACATGTACTACGTTTATGGCGCGCTTGATTGACTACAGGTAGTTAGTAGTGTATCGTATATGATGCTATTCGAACCACGCCAAGCTGAGACTACGCTGTCATCTCAACTTGTTATCACCTTGCGCAGTTGAACATGCTCCTAAATGTTATACCAGTTCGGTGTTCAACAGCATCTAGATTTCGACCGGATATCTTGTTTCGATCACGTTGGGAATGTCCTCTTTACGAGACTCAGTATCCCTGTCAATCGATGTCATACTCGGCCAAGAACGCAATCTTCTGTACTTCCACTGTCTCCGATGGTAAGAGGAAACTCAAAACACATAGCACCACTTCGCTTGGTAGTGTCATCCAGCGGTGGGATGCAACGGCGTCCCAGTCACGATGCTCGTGATACCAAAAGTGTCTTATCCACTCCCACAGTGAACTCTTGTGTCTTTGCTCAGTTAAAAGCTCCAAATGACGCAGCATAGCGATCTCTCGAATTTGAGGCCACACCGTTTCCAACATGTACGCGCTTGCAAAGCGTCGAATCACTGGATGAGGCCTTCCACCCACCTTGTTCACAGCGTACCAGACAGCTTGACGACATTCAACCGGGTTCACCTTGTCAATGGCTCGTACAATATCTACCATCCCGTAGCGTATTGCAGCTCCGACACACGTGTAGATATTGAACAGCCTCTTTACGGGAGCTCGACGCTGCTCCCAGCGCATATTGAGGTTCAGTCTCACTGTCGACCCTGGCTCGAGGTCCTGCATAACGCGTTTGTTGGCTAGGATACCTTTCACACATGGTTCACTCCCTGACGCCATGGCGAGCTCCAGTACTTTTAATGGATAATGTTGGCACAATAAATTATCATGTGAACTCGGTTCGTGTTGTTCTAGTAAAGATGAAGCTAAATCTCCGTGTCCAGATTGGATTGCCAGCTCCACGGCGTCAAATCCGTTGACATCACGTTTGGACATGGGGATAAGGACCCGGAGACTCGTTTTTCGAGCCCATTTAACTAGACGAAGCAAGACTAAGGGATGCACGCCGTGGTGGCAAGCGTCCATGATCACATGACGTCTGAGGGAATCTCTCGCCCAAAAATCCACAGTGTGATGATACACAAAGTCGATGAGTTTCACAGCGACGTGGGGGTCTCTCACTCTTGTCACCAGCATTAACACTGTTTTGCCGCCTTCGAGGCGAATTTCGCCATCTTTACTCGGCCATGTTGCGCCAGGAGGCAACAAGTTGCGCACGATTGCAAGCAGCTCGGTCTTTCGCATGGGGTGTTGCTAACTGAGACGTTGTGGAACCAGCTAAAATGTGGGTACCTGGCTTCAGTGACCGTCCCACCAAGCATCATTTTCATCTCTAACAACCTGCCATGGCAACTGCAAGAATAATTCTCTCGGAATGTGCCACGTTGCAACATGCAAGTTAATGACGAAGATCAACCGATGAACATTTCTGTTTGCAAATGCAACACATAGTGAAAATGATAAAACCAAGACATGAACTTTACACATCGTAGATAGAGTAAGAAGTAGAAAGTCTTTACTCTTATCAAGCGTGAGATGGACTCCTACAACTTCAACGTTCGTCTACAGGAAATAAGTGACGACGGCCAATGCACCGAGTGACAAGACACTCAATGCTCGCCCAACCGGCGACGCAGCACTAGAACCCGACGATGCCGAAGCCGCCGAAGCCGAAGCTGTGTCCGTAGCTGGCGAACTCGTCGCAGTGGTCGACGTCTCACCTGACGAGGCCGACGCTGCCGTGGATGGAGCTGTGATGGTGTCACTGGACCCGGCAGTGGTGTTGCCGGCCGTGGAACTAGCCGTGACCGTGCTTTCCGTGGTGGTGGAGCCGGCGGTGGCACTACCCGAAGCCGACGGACAGCGTGCCGGCACATAGTCAATGAGATCCGCCAAGAGACGGATGTTGTCACCCACAGGGAGGATGCACTCGGACAAGTCCATGGCTTGAGCATCAGCCAAGAGACTGCGGCAAGCACTAGACGCACACATGAGGTCAATGACGTCCTGCGTGGGGATGCTGGCGGCCGTGAACTGGTAGCCCGAATCGGTCGAGCATTGCTCGATGTACTGGTTCGTCAGCAATGCGCTGAGTGTCGTGGAGCTGCACGTGGCGATGGAACTGGAGCTGGACATTGGACTGGAGGCTGAGAACGTCTACCGCTGAGGAGGAGAATTGCAGAATGAACAGGATCAAGGCCGGCATGGCACGTCGAATGGAGACAGCACTTGTCGTGCGGGAAGAGGTCGATATAGTGGGAGGGGATTCATTGTTCGAGAGTGTTTACGGGGAGGGGGTTCTGCCATTCACTGCAACTGCAACATGTCATGTCATCCCCCTTACATCAAAGAGTGGACATGGAAAAGTATGGAGCCTTCGGTTCTGAGGCATGTGATATTTCTAGACTAGCAGCTAGTGTTGCCATGGTCAGTGCTCTATACATGTCAAGCAACGAGTGTTGAACGAACACTCCCCTCCATGCCGGTGTTGACAGCAAGGTGACAAGGGTGTCACTGCCATGTCTGACTTCTATCCAGTGACAGTCTCTTCCTGCCGCCATTATCCGAGGAATTTCCATATCTCAACCTAAAGCACGATTGTTCAAACGACCCAAACCGATAGATGGTTGAAACGAATATATACTCCCACCTTCCGAAATATTACGCAATGCACTACAACAGCTAGGGCAGCTTTTTCGTATCATAGAAATCAGTAAAGTACTACATGGATATATTAGTATTAATATTGTTTTAGTAGAGAATACTATTCCTACTAGTTTACTGATTTGGTCTCCATTGAAGCATTTATCACAATCCTAAAATCAAATCTCAGTGCTTTAGGTTGAGATATGGAAATTCCTCCCATTATCCAAGACGCTATGCCTGGACACGTGCGACACAGGCTTTTCATTTGCCAAGGACTCGATAAGAGCGAGAATGGTGGCACTTTGATGTGATCAAGGAATTTCCAGGATCACGTCAAAGTGGCAGTGGAAACGCGCGATACCTTGCTGACCCTGATTCGAGGTACTGTATTTCAGTGTACGTTGCTGTGACGGCCCTGAAGGCCCTGAAGGCCCTGAAGGGAAAATTGTTAGCTAAGATTAGTGGATACCTTCCTGCTAGGCGAAACCTTCAGGCACGTGCTGCCTGGAAGCAGAAGGTCTACATGTACATGTACTTAAAAGTTTCGACTGAAACGCTGTAGGAGTTCATATGAGAGAAGTTCATGTTGAAGTGGAGCTGCGGGGATTTGCTAAGCCCGACCTCTTGGTCGTATCGGCTGACCCCTCTGCAAGTGAAGGACAAGTATATTAACTGCACAACACCACTGCGGCAAGCCTTGAGATCGACTAGTCTACATGAAATAAGCACCAGCGACGAGGACACCGATCACCGCACTGACTGAGCTGGCAACTGAAGCACTGCTCGATCCAGAGGAGGCGGATGCAGCCGCAGAAGAAGCGGAGGCGGACGCCTTCGAGTCCGTGTCGCTACCCGCGCTGGAAGTCGTGGACGAGGTCGAAGACTGGGTGATGCTGTCCGCAGAGGCTGAAGTGCTGGTGATTGTTACCTCGGAGTCGGTGCTGGCGCTGGAGGTGTCAGCAGAACCAACGGTCGCGTCATCAGTAGCAGACTCGCTACCTGCCACTCCAACGTCGAGGGACGAGCTACCAGTGCCGACCGTACTGCTGTCCAATAGGGTGTCATCCGTCTCTGTGGTTGCGCTAGCACTAGCGCTGGTGCTGGTGATAAGCGAGTTGTCGAAGTTGTTGTCCGTGTTCGAACCGGAGCTGGAGCTCACGGTGCTCGTGGATGCCGATGCAGATGTTGAAACCGAGCTCATGATGTCCTGTGCACAGGCAGCGCTGACGGCCATAGCGCAAGCAATGGTGAAACGGAGAACCTGCATAATTGTGGTGGTCTTCTGGGAGTAGAAGTGCTGGATGAACTCGACTGTCGAGTACACAAGGTGAAATTGGAGAATGGCGGCACTGGAGCGGAACTCGTGTGTTTTCAACCACTCGACACTCAATCAATCATATCATGAGCGTGCTGGCACGACAGGACAAGCTGTGGCTCCGAGGGTGGACATGTGCCTTCTCAAGCATTGAAATCTCCCAGTCTATACCCGAGTAATGCCACATGCCCGCAACAGCGATTATCACCGATAGCAGCAGCCCCGCGTTCGGCGAGACACCGAGTTGTCTGGCATGCCTGTGATATCGAGAGCGATGCAATTTGCATTGATACTGCATGAAGCATGGAGAGAACCATTCTCGGCTCTGATATGCACTCGTTATCTGTTCGTCTCCATGATCTTGGGGCAAAATTGTAATGCCCATTGTCGTCAACACGTAGTCAAGTGGCAACCGAATTGTCAATTCGGTTGTCGGATTCAGAATTGAGATTGTGAATAGGTTTTATCTGGCAGTACTGGTGGCAGTCAGCTCTCACTGGCAGACTGCCACCAGTACTATTGGCAATAGTGGCTCACCACTACACATCAACCTGTTGGGTGTTGGCTATGTATTCTGATACTGTAGTCCAGTTTCAAATTTGCCAACAAACTGGCAGTGTTTTCACAAATGCAAATTGATCGCAAACAGTTTAGTGGCACCACCTGCGTTTTTGCTCTTTAAATGCATGTTCCTGGATTGTGTGCGAGACACGCCATTTTGTGTCACACACAAAGAAGCCAGCCAGCTGCCTATCTCTGCCGTCATCTCGAGCTTTTGGCAACACAAAGCCCGAGGAAAAGCGAGACTCGCCTTCTCTCGAACTGGAGAGCCCTTTGCCGTACCCAAGACACATAAGAGACGCCAGTATGCCCCGCGACGAGGAGAATTACCGCAACATGGACCAGCAGCAGTTCGACCGTCGCCGTGCGGAAGATGAGGCTCGGCAGGACGCGCTGCTGGACCAGATCCACGGCGGCGTCGTGGGTCTCAAGAACCAGGCACATGCCATCAATGGCGAAGTCGTGGAGCAAAATATCATGATCGACGATATTGGCAATGTACGTTTGCCTGATGAGTCTCAAAACTGAAGAAAATGGGCAAAGGAAACTGATCATTTGTGTTGCCTTTGCAGCGAATGGACAATGCCACCCAAGACATTTCAAGGGAAGAGCAAGCTGCGCGGGAGGTCAACGCTCGTAAAAAGAAGGCAAGTTTGTATGCCCAAGTGCAAGAGTTGATGTGAGTTTAGGTGTCTGACCTTTGGATGTTGCCTTTGCTTTTGTTTCGTCAGGCATGCAAGTTATACGGTGTGATCGCAGTGTTGGTGGTGATTCTCATCATCGTGTTCATCATTCCGTCGCCCAACTAAGTGCGGATGCAATTGCCAGTCGAGTTGAAACGACAACCGAACAGGAATTGACGTCGTCTCCACCGAGACGTTTTTGTTTCTGCAATTCCACACTTTCCACTTTCCTGTTTCGGTCTCGGATCGCACATCAACTACCTGCAAACGTTGCCGCTATAGGGATTGTACACTTTAATACAGCGATTCCACTGCAAAAACTTCAGCAAATAGTTGCTTGTTAACTTTAAATGCGGTCGTACAGCTAGACCGCACGAACATCGAGTAAGACAGTTCTACAATGCTACGGCTACAACCACCGCCATTGCAAAACCCATTGCCACGCTACTGACCGTCGTCACTGAGGCACCAGCAGTCAGCACGGCGCTTTCCGACGAGTCATCCTCGTCATCATCAGGTGGCAAGCCTCCCGTTCCTGTGGACGGACCAGCAGGGACAACCGTCCCCACCACGTCACCGATAGAGTCCCCACTGCCCGTAGAATTCGTAGATGTAGAGGTGCCACCACTAGAGCAACCTGCCTTGAGCTCACTGCTTGTGGGGGTCTTGGAGGCGTCCGACGGGTCGCTCACGCCATCCGCAACGAGGCTACCAGTGTTGCTAGTCGTCCACGTGCAGCAAGGGTCTCCCAGTTCCTGTCCATTCGTGAATCCATCTCCGTCCGTGTCTTGCTGGCACAACGCAGCAGTCCATGCGTTACCGGCAGTAGAGAACGCCTTACCGAAGTCGCTCAGTCCTGTCTCTCCGGCGGCGTCCAAGTGGCCAATGTTTGAGTTGTCGGGTACGTTGCCACCATTTGGGATGAGCTTCACGTACTTGGCGTAACCCTGCACTGTCGAGGGGGACACCATGAGCCCCACAGCTAACGTCGCGACTACAAAGCGCATTATTTGTTGGAGTTGATAGGAATTTCGCGAATGCAATTGCCCGACGCACAGCGCATGGTGGCCATCTTGGACGCTTTTACTAGGAAAAAAGACAGCCGGTTCGTTGGAATGGTCGGCAGCAATAGTGAAACCGAGTGAAAACTGTCCCCTGATCGGCACCGGCTGGATTTGTCCGCAACAGCAGTGGATGGATGACCCAGACAGCGGACGTTGCTTTACTTTCCGTTGGTGCACGAGGTGATGATCGCTTGGCTTGGCTCAGAAATGGACTTGACTTGCTAGTTCCATCTGCACAATGCATACTAAATTCTCTAGTCGTGTCTAGTAATTGTAGTAGTAGACAGTCTACTCCTACTACCTGTTGTAGCTCACAACATCAGAGCGCGATATTGAGTGTCGCTGTTGAAGGGCACCCGCTAGTATCAGAGTCAATCGCGTTGCTGGTGACGACAAAATACACGATTTCGTGAGGGTGCATCGTTGCCTCAGTTCAATCGTATATCGCCACCAGAAGCTTTCCTATGCTTGTTCTGCCTAATGCGAGGCGGTTTCAACGCTATTAACAGCCACAGACCAACAAGTTCCCGTTCGCCAAAGTCATGATCCGTCCTGTACTTCTCTGGTTCGCTCTGTTGGCCACTTCCACGTCGAGTTCCTGTATACACGATCAACTCTCGACTCATCTCACCTCCAGCACTCAGAATTACGACAACGATCCTCGCCGTCCTCACGACGCTCACTACACAGCACCTAACACTCAAGAGCCAACTATCGAGCTACAAGTCAACCTCGACATGTACCCACAGCACTTGCACTAAGTCGTCGCCTGTAGCAATAAGACACACGTGTCAACTGACAAAGAACTGTGTTAACCTCTCTGTCTAAATTCTACGCGCTCTTAGCCACCGCACGCTGCACCTCGCGATTGGCTTTAACCGACACCTCCTGACGCTTCTTGGGCGTGTTGTACCAGAAGCGCACAAAGCCATCGCGCGTGGCGAAGATCGTGTGGTCCTTGCCGATGCCCACGCCCGTTCCTGGGTGGTACTTGGTGCCACGTTGGCGGATAATGATGTTACCAGCCAAGACGCTCTCTCCGCCGAACTTCTTGACGCCCAGACGCTTGGACTCCGAGTCGCGACCGTTCTTGGTGGATCCACCGGCCTTCTTGGTGGCCCAGCGACGCGACAGCGTGTACATTCCCTCCGCCTTGGTCCCCACAGACGCGCTGCATCCAAAGACGCGCGCCATTCCCATCGCCATCGACATGGTTGCTTCTGTTTTGGCCACACAAAGGTTTTGAAGTCAGAGTGATGGTCAGACGGCTAATGCCACAGAAAATGACACAAAAGATACCAACTTTCGGACGGAATCATTGAAGAGTCGACGCACTTTATCATTCGACCGCTATGACGTATGTGAGTGGAGGCGACGTAGTGGCCAAGCGCTCGCCATGGCGTCTGTCTATCGTGACGGACATGTTCTGGGGCGTTGTGAACTTTGTGGGCCTCTTGTACGTGGCTGACATGCTGCTGTAGGATGTAGGGAAGTCTAACGATGGGCTGTGGTGCTTTAGTGTGACATCCATCTTCTCCGTGAGTCTTGCAGATTAAAGACTGCAGCACGTGTGGTGTTGATTGTTGTGTATGGATATCACAGGACCCGTCGACTGCTACGCGTCCTAATAGCAACATTGGCCAAAGCTCAACTTCTAGTCGGGGCTTGGGTGGCAACGGACGTGGAGGTCCGCGACCCATGGGCAGAGTCAATCACCGTGGCACCATCAACATGCCAAGTACGTCAGCTGCTGGTTCCACTGAACGTCCAGAAGAACTGACGTGTTGCTTGTTGCTATAGTGGGCGGAGGATGCTGTGGTGGAGGGTAGCCATCTTGGCTCAAAGGCGGCTACAGACCATCTTGTCATTTTCACGGTCAGATCCACAACGGGAACGACAAAGCAGGACAGACGTTGGCTCGACATGCAGCATATATTATGTGATCTCTATGAAGAATGAAGCAGTCTGCTTAATCAAAGCATCAGCTATAGCTCCACCTCTTATCAATCTGGACAAGTCCAGATTTACATCCGCCGCTTCTTGGCAGCACCCTTAGTGATGTTTTTCAGTTTCTTGCCCTTCTTCTTGCGCTTGCCACCCTCACCTTCTTCGTCATCATCAAAAGTCTTGCCCTTGTTCTTACCAGCGTTCTCCTCACGTCCCAATACACGTTTCAGAGCATTCATGCTACGCTCCTTTTCAGTAGTCTCGGCACCAGTCGTCGGCAAGAAGTGGTTGCGCTTGCCCTTGACCTTGCGTTCCGACTCACCTTCACGCATCTTGTCAAACTTGCCCATCGAAGCAGTGGAAAACTGCACCTTCTCCAGTGTCTTGTTCGTGCCCTCCTTTCCACGTTGCTTTGCCTTGGCATCGTCCGTGTTCATCAACTCCACTGGAATACCGGTAGGCGTACGTCCGGCAATACCGGCCAGCTGCTTCCCACGTCCCTGCTTGAGGTTGTTGGCCTGTGCACGAAGGTTCTTGTCCACACGAGCACGTTTCTCCTGCTTGCGCTTGGTCCACGGATCGTCCATATCTCCCTCCTTCATCTCCACAGCCCAGTCCTTCATGTCATCACCTGCACGTTGGTATCCCCACGTGTGGCTCCACTCTCCCGTGTTCTCGTCAAAGACCTTGCGGCTCTTCTTGCGCTTCTCAATGCCCTTCTCCTTGGCGAATTTCTCCCACTTGGTCTCCACCTTGGGCTTCGGCAGCGGCTTTTCACGTGGAATGACCGTCTCAGGAGCTGGCAATTGGGCCAACGGCCCCATGTCCGACATCTGACGCGGCAGCTCGAAGATGTGGTTGATCAAAAGCTGCACATTCTCACGAGCGTGCAACGCCAGCTCTTTCTCGTTCTGGTACTTAAATGGATGCGTGTCAAAGGCCGCCAAGTTGCCCAAGTCGTAGACTAGATCGTCCTCCTTCTGTACGTTGCTCGTGCTACCCTCAGCGTATGCGGCAGGCGCGATCTCCGCTGCCTTGACGACCATGTTGCTACACTAACGGATTGATGGACTGGTGGAGCACAGACGCATGGATGGTTGGTGCGCACTTTTTAACCAATAAGAGAAGAGGTGAAGATGATTTGCTGAAATTGAAGACAATTTATCCAATTGGAGACAAGTTGAAGTGAGGTGGACACTTTGTCCGCCTAAAGTGGACGTTGTGAAAAAGTAATACTGGTAGTGGTACTGTTGTAGAAACTTATGCAGCACATTCAACTTGCCATCTCATGCCAGCAAATGGTTGTGCTTGATGCAGTGTGTGTAATACACTGAGTACGATGCGCCATTGATTCCAGAGCCACAAGTTCGTTTGTACTTGTACTCGCTGGCACCAATTATGGCACACGTTTTCAAACCCGCAATCAGGTTAACGACGATGTTTGCACAAGAATCCTGGACGTCGAGCCACCAATGCAATGGATAGGCTCTCTCATAGATAGTCGCAGCCCTGACTCTTCCTGAGTCGTGCGGCTGGCATTGACCGCACCGTGAGTCCACATGAGCACATCCTGGTTTCGTTGCCGTGAGCTTATAGATTTTCGTACTGCGTTGTAAGATGATACTTAAACCTCCCCCCCCAACGAAAAGTGTCTGTGAAAGCAATTCCACCCTTCCCCAAGCAAGGCTGTCCCTATCAGCAACTGAGCTTCATCATTGCCTAAGCAAAGGTTTCGAGATACAGTTTAAGGCAACACCTAGACTGCCTCAATCGGCCGGATAGCCCATCAGGTCGTTCTCGTTTCCATGCTCAATGCTATCAGATTTGCAACATCAGCGATGATGCTCACCAGAGCCTAAAGCATTTGCGCATCGCTGGTTGTGCCATTCTCCGTTTCTTCCTCCGGCAACCATCAGCAACAAGTCGAATTGGCAGCCAACCAAGACCAATGCAAGTCTTCCGATACCTCATCATCGCCACTCTCGCCACTTTGACCCTCCACACAGTTGCAGGCGATTCGAACACTGCAGAGGAGGTTTCCAACGACGCACTCGACGTTATCCTCGGTGCCCACAGTGCAGCCAACTCCGTTGTCGCAGCTTCTGCATCAGGATCAAACAGCGCCTCCAGCGTTACTCCGATGGGAGTCTTCACAACCGCAATGGCTGTGGCTACTGCGGTTCTAGTATAAAGCTGTGACGCCTCCAAGGGGCTATTTGTTGGTGGAGGTAGCTCTAGTGCAGAGCTCCAACAGTAAATTTCATTGCAATTCGCACCTTTCCGGGGTTTCTGTCGACGTACTAGTAACAAACTTTGCGCTGTCTTGATCTGGCTAGTCTTCATGGCGTTGTGGGCATGATTTCAGCGCAGGCGAGTTCGATGAAGAATAACGTTAGCACTCGTCGAACTACACCTCGATCAGCTGAGTTGAACGATGGTACAAACGTTAATAAGCAAATATTAACGCAGTAGAGCTCTTAGTGAGGCTGACGTTGTTCCCTTGCATCTTCTCCACGGAGAAGACAGCCCATGTTCTCCGCTTTCGCTGCTCGCGCTCGTAGTTGGCGGGTACACAGGCTATTTGCCCTAGATGACTTCAATGAAATGGCCTTGACGCGGAGGCACTCATCGTGAATCGAGAGGTCACTTCCCGCTGGGCTCATTTGGTGGTGTCATTTGAAACCATCGTCCTGTGGCACGTGCATGGCCTTTCCTCTCGACATACACTGAGACCTGCAGCACGATCCGACGCTCCGTGTTGTCGTCGTTGTGATCGCGTACATGTACTGCAAGTAGCCAGCTTCGAGCCAGAATGAGCTATGACGATCTAGTCGGACGGATCCAGTCACTTCAACATCACGATATCTTTGCCTAATGCGAGAGTTCGGTGAGGCTTTCATCTATCACTGCATGGCTCCAGTCTCATTATCCCTTTCACTTCCAAGAGCTCAAGTATCCACCACATCCAACCATGAAGGTCTTCCAGTTCCTCGTCATCGCCGCTCTCGCCTTCGCCGCTGTCAATGGCCAGACCACTTCGGCTGGTACTTCCACGACTGGATCCACTGCGGCTGCTACGACTTCAGCCGCCACTTCGACTGCTTCGTCGGCCGCTGCTGATGCGACGGCCACCACGTCGACCGCTGCTTCGGGCGCCGACAGCAGCACGAACATGACCTCGAGCGGCACGGAGGACTCTCCGGCTACCAGCTCGGCTGGTTCAGCTGCTGTGGGATCGGAGGAAGCGGCGTCGTCGAGCAGCGCCGAGGAGACAAAGTCTTCCGCTACGGCGGACGAGAGTGCATCGGCGTCGGCTTCTGGGTCAAGCGGAGCTTCCCAAGTTGCAGGCGCAATGGGGGCCGCCACCGCCGCTGTGTTGGCCGTTGGCACGTACTTCCTGTAAATGTGCAGCTATCCCGAACTCGACACGTTTAGTAGATCCCGAGTACAGCAGTCAGTGTCTATTGACACATTGTGCATATTGTAGATGACAGCAGACCGTGCTAACCAACGCAACAAGCTGCTAATAGTTTTCCGTTCCTATTCCTATCCGCTTTCACTGGTCGACTTTCATCAGTACAAGTAGAGGAGCGAACCCAGGTGCTGATTTGCAGATAATTGCTCAAGTGGTGTGTCCTGCACTTGTGAATCACAAGTTGTGATATCATGGATAGCGATATCATAGCGTAGGTGCAAGTCAGGCCATGGTGTTGAGAAGCCACCATGGTGTGACTTCGCTGGCGTGCGGCCGTCTGGTGTGGCCAGAGCTCACCGAACGGTTGAAACTCTGATACGTTACCATTGTCGCTATGGCAAGGCAGTATTCTGGCGGCAAGTTGCTGGCAAAAACACCAGGCAAGAGCGAAATGGATACATCCATTTCGGCACCACACAACAGGACATCAACCTGAGAAACTTCAACGACTGTACGAATTAACGCCAGATTACATTTCGACCAATCCGCTTCAAGGAGGTCGTCCAATCACGTCTCGCCAGTCCGAATTCAACCCGACGAAGTCGTCATACGACACCTGGAAGGAGCACGCCATGCAGGGCAGATGGAAGGGCACGCCACGGTCTCACCACGTCACCACGATCCAGTCTATGAGTTCTCCCTAGCAATTCTCCATCGCAACACCTCATTCTCACTTTTACTCTCGAGTGCCCAAGTCTCCATCCATCCACACACACTCCTACTACCATGAAGGTTTTCCAGCTCCTCGTCATCGCCGCCCTCGTTGTCGCCGCCGTGAACGGCCAGACTTCGACCGCCACCTCGACGGCCGCTTCTGCGGCTGGATCTGCCGCTACCACAGCCACTTCGGGTGCTGCGGACGCCACAGCCACCTCGGGCGCTACCACCGCCGCTTCGGGCGCCGTGGACACACCGGTCGGTGCCTCTAGCACCACTGGCTCGGCCGCCACCGTCGGCTCCAGCACGACCGAGTCGTCCTCGTCGGGCGTCACGGCCTCGTCCTCCACGGCGGATGCTAGCAGCACCACGTCGGGATCTACTGCTGCCAGTGCTTCGGCCAGCGCCTCGGGCTCGAGCGGCGCGTCGCAGATCGCTGGTGCCATGGGCGTTGCCACTGCCGCTGTCGTTGCTGTCGGCTCCTACTTCCTGTAAACTGTTTGAACTGAAGATCTGAGTGGAAAATCCACTTGACCACTTCGTTTTCTAGTTGCAGCACTGTAAAGCGCAAGCAATAGACGTATATTTGCTGTTTTCATTGAGTTTTGCCAAGATTTGCAACGATGCAAATGAAAGCCTTCAACAAAAAGAAGATGGGAAACTTTTGTAAAAAACGCTTGTACTTTTACACGGGAGAACAGATCATTTCGCCGCTCGGTTGAACGGACAACCGCTTCAACTTGTTCAGAGACGGATGGTGGTAGAGGCGATCCGTATGGACACTACGGCTGGCTTCCCAAAGTCCTGTCCACGTGTCTTATGCTTTTCCTAATCTTCGGTTGTTGAGGATCTGCCAGCCGCAACGCCACAAGTTGACGCTTTCGTATGGCACAAGAGAGAGACGAACATGGTCTCCGTATCCTACAGCGTCACCTCTCTTTTGCATTTTGTCCATTCTCCTTTTCACTCTCCATTTCTCAAGTCCCAACGACTCTACCATCAACCATGAAGTTCATTCAAGTCCTCGTCATCGCAGCTCTCGCTGTTGCCGCTGTGAACGGTCAATCGGCAGCTAACACCACTCCGGTGGCAACAACCGCTACTGCTCCTGCTGCCGGAGCAACCACTGCTACTTCTGGTTCATCAGCCACGACTACGGCTACTACTGCTCCTGCTACTGATGCCACCACGGCGGCTTCAGGTACCGATGCCACCGCAACCGTTGGTGCTGGGAGTGCTGCGGTTGACACGACCGTCGGCTCCTCGAGCTCGACTGGTGCCATTGATGCCGGTACCACATCCACCGCTGGCTCGTCAACGACTACGGACTCGTCATCCACGACTGCTTCGTCGGGCAGCTCGACTGCGGCTTCTGCAAGTGCTTCGGGATCGAGTGGTGCCTCGCAGATCACTATGGGTGCTGCATGCGCCACGGTCATGGCAGTTGGCGCGTACTTCCTGTAAACATGTCGAGTAGAAGCGCAGAGATGAGATAGTTTGCTTGATGTGTGCATGTAATACAAACTTCCGTTTACAAGCGTGCTGGTTTACTGCATAACATGATGAGGACATCCTCGGTTGGCAGTAGTATGAGTGAACCTTGATGCAGAACGTGTATTGAGCATGACAACTCTTTCAACTTCCCCCGAAACAGAGGTCTTGTACCAAACTACTATTGACACTTCACTATTCTCTAGGCTTTAATTCCAACCTGTAGCCTGATATCCTCATTCTCCGTCCAGCAAAAAGTTATGATTTATGAATACTTAGTTGACATCATTTGCTCGGGTTCTATCGACCAACATCCTACCCTGAAAAAATTCTATGATTACCTAGTTGCGAATCGATGAATTCTGATGTTCTTTGTAAAGGGTGGTGTTGAAAAACACCAGAGTAAAAGCTACTAAAACTAGTAGCTATCTAGTTGTGACACTAGAGACAACTAAGTAGAAAACGCTTAACCACCGAAACCATACAAGGTACGGCCTTGCCGCTTGAGAGCGTACACGACGTCCATGGCTGTGACGGTTTTACGACGAGCGTGCTCTGTGTAGGTGACCGAGTCGCGAATGACGTTCTCCAGGAAAACCTTGAGCACGCCGCGCGTCTCCTCGTAGATGAGACCCGAAATGCGCTTGACACCGCCTCGACGTGCAAGTCGACGGATGGCGGGCTTGGTGATGCCCTGGATGTTGTCACGGAGTACTTTGCGGTGACGCTTAGCGCCTCCCTTGCCGAGTCCCTTGCCACCTTTGCCGCGTCCAGACATGATTGAGAGTTTAGAGAGGAGAGTTGTTGGTCCCAAGCAGGAAATTGAAGAATGAGCAGTTTGGGGACCTCAGGTGCGAGCCCAGCAGTTTGCGACTCTTTCGCAGATTTGAACGTTTGGCGCGAAACCATTTGAATTTGAATTTGCTTGGTGGGTAAGACAAGCATGCTGTTGCAGTTTGGAAGTACTTGGCACAGGCCAGCATCCATCGGTAGTGGTTTCCACTGCATGTGCTTGAAAGTTCTGGAGTTGATCCAAAGCAGAATGGAGAAGAAGAAACCGTTAAACCATTTGAACTGGTTGGCCCAAAATACATAATTTAAGCTGCGAGGTGATACCAACGGAGATAAATGGTTAGGCTTATGCAATGCCGTATCTGGTTGTAACGCGAAGCCCATAATATTGCTGTGATTGCAGGAGCTGTCGTGTCACTTCTGCAAATATTGACTCATTCCGATCCAAGAAGAATACAGAGCTACATCTTGTGGGATTACATCACGTAGTAATAGCAATTTTGCAGGAAAAACTTTGTAGAAAGCTTCCATCGCAGGATCATGCCCTAACTTATAAAGTGAAATCGGCAACAGGAGATGCTAAGGGGAACGATTGGACCGCTTACGAGCAGTTATGTCCCCACTCAAGATTGGTGCACGCTTCAGTTGAAGCAGAGGTACGCACTTTATTTCATGCAGCTGAAGCTCGAGTGTCAAGTCGGAGGTCGACGTGGGCTCTGGTCGTTTCTCATGAACCATGAAGACCCTGGTTCGATTCATTCTCGCAGTTTTTCGACTTAGTGTTGACATCAATTTCAGTTTCGAACATGCACGAGATACATTATGCCTTGTTGATATGCATGCTGTTGTACGCAAGCCGGTATTCTTGGACAAGTAACTTTTCCACACTGTTGCGAGCCGTTGACTTTGCATTCGTCCAAGCACTTACTTGGTAGACCGGTATTTTATCGACCAACCAATTGTTGATTTGTGCTTTTTGCAAGTCCGTAGCCAACGCCTTCGTCGATTCAACATTCTTAGCTGAACTCAGCATCTTGAATAGACCTTCGTCAGTGAAGTAAGTCGTCAAAGTCTTCGCCATAATCGACTTCGCCTTTTCGGGGTTGTTCGCACTAAGGTCATCCACGTATTTTGTCCAAGTAGTAAACTGTGGGTGGTCGACAAGGTTGGCCAATCTGTTCCCTTTAACTTCGTTGAGCTTGAATACATTGAACACTGTGTCCGCTGATTTCCCCTGACCAGCCCAGACTCGAAGCTGTTCCGCCTGCAGTTGGGTGGCAATTTCTTTTGTATTTGGGTTTTTCTTTGCTGCGATGATCATCGGCGTCAGAATATCATCGGTGTATCGAGTCAATAAGGTCTTCAGCATAGCTTCCTCTGGGTTGTTTTGGTTGAGTTTTCTCATGTAGGCGACCCAATCCATGAACTTTGGTTTTTCAAAAAGTTTTGTCCCTGCCTTGTCGAGATTCAAACGCGTGAGGGCATGCTTTGGGGACTTTTCGTTGGCCGCCCAGCGCTGGATTGTTTTATCCGTTATCTTTAACGGGACAATTCTTTTAACCTTCTCGAGAGCGTTGACAACTCCTCTTTCTTCGTCGTCCTTGTCCACAATGTAGTGTTTCCTTAAGAATCTCTGAGCTTGGGCATTCACACGTTTTCCAGCCGCTGCGTTGGCGTGCGCATTTTGCGGATGGGTAGTCAATGCGGTAGCACTAGTAGATGCAACTAGAACGATAGCAACTGCCAGAATGAAATTGCGAATGCGCATACTTTTAGCTGGAATTTGTAAGCGACTGTGTCTTGAGAAAGCAAATTGAGGAATGAAGAAATGCTCCATCGTGTTTAATACGCTCGATATTAGATACATGTAAAGAGACGGCTGTTTACGGCCAAATATTTCTGTTTTAGAGCAGCTTAAGGTTCAACCGAGCCCAAAAGATAGTCGGTCACGAGGATAGACAACTAACAATTCACAGATATTACTATCAAGGATTGTACCATTGAAGTGGTACAAATATTATTTCTCGTTCTTCACACTATGCCCTCTCCAGACTCATCAATGGTCGAAAACGTCAGGTTTACCGCCGACGGGACGACTATTGTATCGTTAGCCAGGTAGAACTCGCCACATGGACACCGATACGATTGAACTAGCTCGTCAACCAGTGCGGTAACGGGCTATCGTGTAGCACAGATTCGAGGAGTTGGGTGTAAAGCGAGAGGACAAAACTGATTTTGGTTTTACTTAATTAAGAACCTCTACAAACCACCAACTCATATCCAGAGGTTTTCTAATCACGTGGATTCAACGACCTGCGTACCGAAGATAATAAATGGATGGGAAAACGTTTGTATGTGGCGTGCCCTTTAGGTACAAATGGATATGATGAATGTGTCAATTTATAGTCGAACACATACTTGTTCGGCGATTGCACTACGTAGTAAAGACTTTTAAGTAAAGTAAGTAACTTACGCAGACTGTGCAGACTAAAAAACAGGTGCTACAAAATAAAGTAACGATAATACAAAGAAATGGAGTGGGGAGTGTCGACACCACTCATATGGATTTTAGCACCACGAAAAAGGAATGTGGCACCAGAGATTTGGGCGTCACCACACACCGTAGAAAAGGACCAAAACACCAGAGAATTGGATAGTACCACCAGACAGTATTTTACAGGTCAATGTCACACCATATATAATGAAATGCCAACATCATCAAAATACTCACGTGTATTGCAACATGATATTACTATGCGGCAAAATACCACCTCATAACTTTGGGTCAACTTTTCTTCACATATTATGTATCGATATATTTAGTCTATACTAGCTTTTGTGCGGAAGACCGAGTCTAGAAATAAGTAACTACTCCACTGTACTACACATTCTTGGCGCTTCACGAGGGCGGCTGTAACGGGGTTACATGAAGGGGTACCCTAGAAAGAGTACCACCTTTAGAAGTAGATATACTTCTGTGAGTATTCGTTTTAAATACTCTGTTGTGAGTGGTGTGGACCACACTCCAGTTGTGGACCACACTACTGCCACGTAGGTCTGGTGGCTGAGGGCCAACCAATAGCATTTGACCTAACTTTTATATGCATATTAAGGTTAAATTATAGTTAATCAGTAATTTGTATTACAGGCCAAATGACCTAATTAATTTTAAATTAATCAGTCTTGAACCTACCCTAAACTGGCTATTAAGTCCCCTAAAACCAAGGACTACACTACTACTGTAGTGAACTTCGGTTCACTTTGAGTTTGTAAACTCTTAATAGCACGCTTCCTCTAGCAAGGTGCTCGTGTGACCCCGTCACAAGTGACACTCAGTCATTCTGTGGGTAAAGCAGAATACTGTGTATTGGCTATGTGTAGTAGCATATCTGTGACTTTGTCACAATATTGGCCCAAAATGAAGCACACTATTGGACGTCATCACTGCTGACACTGCATCTCAGATATATGATTCAGCTAGTTCTTGCTTGCTAATTTGCGGCTTAGTGCGTTTGAGAATCCTGTACTATTTTGCAACTTTGTACATGGGAGTGATGCAACTAGCATTCAATACTAACGATAGTTCTCAAGGTCTGAGTATTCACCGTTATCTGTGACGAGCGTTAGTTGAAACTCTTGATCTTGCTCCAATGGTGAACATTTAGAGTGCTGTTTAGCACACTGGACGCCTCCTCCAAATTACTTAGCAGCTTGAGCATAGGGGTCAACATGTCTGCATCGTACAGCACGCGGGTGATTCGACCCATCGAATTGTCCCAGTCAAAACGAACAGTGGTGGTAATTACTAGCTGCTGATCAAGAAGCTTTGTAGTCAATGGGGTCAGTTTGTCAGGCTGGCCGTTGTGAAGAAAGTCAAACCGCGCACTTCGAAGCATGTTGGCAGTGACCTCGGTTACTCCATTGATATAAGCTGTAACTGAACCTTCGTCGTCATGGTCCATTCGCACGAGTTGAAGCTCCAATTTTTCGTGATGCAGTGATATCAATCGCCACTCTTCCAGTAGCGCTTCAACACCAAATCCTCCGTTAAAAACCACACCCGGAGCCATAGCAGCTTGGACAAATTTCGTCTGCACGTAAGCCTTAGATGGGATCTCCATAGCGTCGGTGTTACAAAGTTTCGACACGGATGTTGTTGGTCTAAACCCGTTTCGGAAGTATTGAAAATACCGGGTGATAACGCTGCTAGGAGTTGGGTTGGCCAATCCATCAGTATAACGGAGACGTTCTCGCTTAATCTCGAGTCGGCGAATCTGTTGTCGTCGTTGGATGACGCTGTTTTCGAGGGCAACCTCGCCGTCTCGCAACTTTTTCCTATATTTTTGCTGGATAACTTGGCGACGCTTACGCAGTGCTATACGGTCAAGCACTAACATATTTACAATTTCTTGCGATGTGAACTGTATTTTGCCGTTTTGGTTGGCCGCGAGAATGCTCTGATCGTTCGTCGTCACCACTGAATTGAGCTTGATCAAGTGTGAATCATCAGTGAAGTTATTGGCATCGGTAGTGCCGAAAACATTTGCGGTTTTGGTACTGCACGTCGGTTCTGTAGCATGTCGATTCAAGGCATGTTGACGCTGGATCTTGTGTGGACGGTGATGATGGTAGGTCGTATGTCCACTGGCAACTTGTGAAGACTTTTTGATCTGCTGGGTTATCACAGCTCCAATCACGTTGTCACTCAGCGAGTGGTGATGAGGAGGATGCAGGGTGCAGGCATGCATTGAGGTCTTGAGGTGGCGAATTTAAAAGTGACTACCAAAGCGAAGTCTAAGATTTAGTCTAAGCTTATTAGAATGACAAAATCTCATCATGGAATCACGTCCCGTAATCAACAGTTGTGTCGAAAAACTGACGAAATCCATCCCATAATCAGCACTCCAATACAGTAGCAGGAAGCCCACGTCCAATAGGGAGAAACCACATGTTATGGTGCGCTTTGAATGACTAACCCCTTTTTAATAAGCGGTTGAGTCGTGTTACTTTTGCGTCTTCGAATCATATTTGCCATATTGTCGTTTTAGTTCATATATGCTATACTTAATTCATACATTGCTTAACACGAGGTATCACCAAGGTATTCTAATAAGAAATGAGTGGAGTTCAAGTCACGATATAATACCATGACCTATCATCGTTAGAGCCATTTCCGATGCCAGCTTAGCCCACCAGGAAACACGTTGTTCGACAACCGCCAGTTCTTTGCTTGGGTCAAGTACGTCCTCCAGAAAGCCAAAGACAACGATTCCAACTTTGATAATTGTGGTGGATTTCGCACTAGAACACCAAATATGTGGGAGCGGGAACTCCTTTAACGTATTCTACCTCGTGTATTGTTAAGCAATACTCAAACCATACTCCTCTCTATCCTATTCACCCCGCAAGGGAAACAAGACACTCGTCCAGTCATCGTCTCAATGGTTGGTAGTGGCAGCCCTGTCACTACCAAACCAAAAATCAACATGCCGCCCTACTGCATGTGCTGAATTATGCTATCAAACTCAAATCCACTACATAATTTATCGTGGTGACGATGGTCCTCTTAAGATACTAGAAGCAGCGCGATAGGCCCTCAATACTGCGGTTGTTCAAACCCAATACTCCTAGGGATGAACATGGGTAGTATAGTTTTTAAATCACGTTATGGAGTAATGTGTGGCAATTAAGAAGTCTAACTGCATGAACTCCCAAGTGAGTGTTACACCAAAGAGAGTGGAGCTTGAGATGCTTTAAAGCAGTTACCGGATGACGTGATGAATCGTCTCAAACTCGACAAAACAGCAGACAAACTGCTGAAAGTAGAATAGAAATCGTGACATTCAGTTGGATAGAGGAACTGTCAACACACTATGGTGGTGAAAAGCATCAAAATGGTTCGAACTGCAAAGTCGCGGCCACGAGCCTGTAAAAGACACAACTCCAATGTTGAAGAAGCAGCAATAAGGTCTCACGAATCGCTTTTACGTTGTTCAAAGCCGACAAAGCTGGGGAAATATTCCAACTCGCAGCTCACTAAGGAGTTTCAGCTCACCAAACGTTAATGTTGCCAAGGACAAAAGTTATACCGTTTGGTTTTTGCTGTTGTAGCACTCTTAACATTCACTCATGAACCATGTTCGCTTTACTCCAGTGGTGAATGTTAAGAGGACTGTCAAGCACTGTAGAAACCTCGTGCAAATTATTGAGTATCTTCAACAGCGGCGTCAACATATCTGCGTGAAACAGCACTCGTACAATTTGCATCTTGGTATCGTCCCAGTCAAACCTTACAGTAGTGGGAATATCCAGGCGTTGGCCAAGAAGTTTCGCTGCGATCGGAGCTCTTCCATTTTCCATACAATCACCAACCACCTGAGGAAGTGCAATTCGGAGCATATTCTCGGTAATAGTCGTTGATCCGTTGATCGCAGCAACAACAGTGTTTTCTGACTCAGGTTTCATGGACTTCAGCTGGATATCAATGTCGTTGTGGTGAAGTGTCACCATTCTCCAGTCCTCCAACAGGGCGTCAATCCCATATCCTCCGTTGAATATCACATTCGGGGCCATTACATGTCTGAGGAACTTCTTCTGTACACTCTCCGCTGGTGTTGATGACGAACAGGAAATAATCTGAGGCTCAAAACCATGGCGGAAGAGGTGAAAGTACTCCACGACTGTTTTCCAAGGTGTCATCTCGGTTGGAACACCCGTATAAACACATATGCGCTGCTGCTCAAGTTGTGTGATTTCGTCCCGCAGTTTCGCGACAGTTTCCTCAAGAAGAAACCCCTTGACTTGGAATTTCTTACGGTACCTTTGCTGTCTCGCCCGACGTTGTTGTCGTTGTTCTCCAATCACACGTTGTAATATTTCGGCAAATTCAGTTGCAGATATAGTGGCGGTGTTGGGTTTGGCATTTTTTACCATCAGCTCAGACGCTGAGAACCTCGTGGATACGTGCGGTGGTAACGTGGGTCGTCTAAGCAAAGACGATGCCCGCCGGACGTCAGTCGAAGCATGGGTTGAATCAACGACGGGCTGGATAATTTGATGTGTGGGTTTGCTCGATATCATTTGGTTGGACCCGTCCAGTCGCAACGAAGGAGTGTTTCTTCGCACGGCAACGACAACACCAGTGACGTTGTCACTCAACACATCGTAGTTGGGCGGATAGATTGAATTGCCTTGCATAGTAGGCAGAGGTTGGTAGAAGAGTGGGCTTGCCTGGAACGATGAGAATTGTCTAATGGTACGTAAGGAACTGCGCTGTTGATATTAACAATGAGGACAAGCATCCCATCACTGTCAAAAATCGTTGTCCGTATGGAATGTCAACACGCATGGCGTGGTATGCACATGTGTATTGCGTGGTTAACCAATCATGACATGTGACAAAAGTCAACAGGTATTGCGTGGTTAACCACTCATGACCTGTGACAAATGTCAACAGGTATTGCGTGGTAATCGAGTTCATCTATTGATGACATTAGTGAAGTAAAGCATCAGTCTGAATCAGACTGATTCAGTCAGACTCTGGCGCTTCGTTTTGGACATGAACAGATCCTTCGACTGCACTACTAGACGTGCAGTTGGCAAGTGTTCAGCTTTACAGGTCAACATCAAGTTATTGCGAATTCCACGCCAGTGTGTTGGGGGAACCAAACACACTGCATACTTCCTGTTGATGAAGAATCACATACTAAATAATTCAGGCATTCGAATAGTTTAGTTTTTTTAATCATGTGTGCTTAGTGAGTTCTTCGCCCCGCCAAGTACACGATTACGGTGCCCATGGACCGAACGGAGAATTGAGAGCCGAGCGGAATCGCAGCGACCGTGCTTTGTAATATCATCATTGGCAAGGCCGTTTGAATCAGTGTCGATAGCCTATCGACATATCGACGATAGGGTACATATCCTTGACGGCAAATCGAGTCAGGGACTTGGTTGATGGGCCACAGTTTAAGACCATAGCGCGTGCTGTACATATCCCCTCTGCAAGCTCATATCGCGTGGTAATCTTATGATTTGTACCTCAGGCTCTGATTTAGTGAGCTTGCTTGTTACGACATAAATTCCACTTGCAAACTGAAGTTGAGCCTATCGGGAAGGACCAAGCGTACGTGATGGTCCGCACATCGTTGTACTACGTTGAGTGAGCGTAGACTCTAGAGCTTAGTTTGGAGTCGTTGCAGTAACCAGTCTTTGAAGAATCCATCACATATAAGTTTAAAACGCAGCAGTATACGGGTGACATATGTTAGGGGGCTTCGGCAGGGTTTGAATTTGATGGTGGGATTTTCAGAAATCGTGACCTGGTCTGACTAAGCAGTTGGTTACAACTTGCCGAAATAGACACTGCATTCCAGCTGCATTGTATCCCGATATTAATAGATATTACATAACGCATGACCAAGTCCAACTAGGAAGCGTTCTATTAAGAGTTTGCAAACTCTAAGTGAACGGCAGTTCACTAGTCCCTGATCTGATGGGACTTAACCCTTTTGCGAACACCGGCTTTTGAGAGCGATTAAGTATTCTATACAAGATTAGTATGTTAAGCCATCAAAGGGCGAATTCTGTACCCTTTGACAAACTACGGTACTGCTGTCCTTTTTAAAAGGGGCAGTTTGAGACGTGAATGGCGAGGTTTATTGGAGATACCGGGAGCCGTAAGGCTCCGGTATCTCCGACCAATCGTCTCTTATCTCCGGTATTTCCGAAGGTGATTCAATCTAGAATTAGCAGACAAAGACGCTGACGGCGACGGATAAATGAGTGAACGTAATGGATGTTCACCGCCAGACCCAGACGATATACCTCGGGAAGAGAGGAAAAGGCTCATACAGCAAGCTCTGGACGCACGCACGTTCCCTCCACAACTAGCTTATCCTGAAATTTTACGCAATGACTCAGACCTGGTGGCGTTATTCTCTCGACCTGTTCTAGTGTGGATTCCCGAAGTAAAACGAGAGTCTAGAAAACCACCGTGTGTTGTCTCTGGCTGCAGGTGCGATCCAAGTTTGAAGGAGCGCAAATTGCGTGTGATTGAAGACGTTGACTGCAAGTACAACGTACTTTACATCAAGTATCAGTGTACGGGAAACAAAGTTAACGGCAAATTAACAACATTTTCAACATTGAGCTCGACCTTCGTTGAGTGCAATCCGGACGTTATGATATATCTACCGTTCATTATAAGCAAGAAAATGGGATTCACAAAAAATCTCATGGAGCATGTTCACGAGGGAATTCTGTCCCCTAATGGTTTGTCAAGTGCCTTGCATCATCTGGAGAGACGTCGCAGGAACCGGTATTATGACCTCCTATCAAAGTTTGCGTATGCTGTGAACAGAAACCACAGCAAAATCGCCAACTATTTTCCTCCGACACCCCCAACAGCTGCTGTATATCTCTCACGAAATAAAGTGGTGTCGCATGGGTCATTAACCGCTGCTTGGTTATCGTACACCGAGTTGTATGGGTCGCTTTGTGAACTAGTGATGAAGAAGACTGTCGTGAAAAGGTAATACGAATGAATCATTCGGTAAAGTTTTGCAAGAGGTTGAAGCACTGGATAGGGCAGGGACAGCGCGATAATCTGGCGGACGCAAAGATGTTGTTACTACTTCAGAATGAGATAGGGCAAATTGTTGGCCGTCGTCTTACCAGCTCCGAAAACAAAGAAGAAACTATGCGGCTTCTGTCGGACGTGAAATCCCAACTACAATCTGACGGAGAACGTAAATATCTTATTTCTGACAATGCGCGAGCCGTGAGTGAGTTTGTGGCCACTGTTTATGGCGATTTTGTCGTTGTAAAGCAGGACCCCTTTCATCTACACCAACGCTTTGGAAAGCACATCAAGTCGAAGTCACTTCGAAAGCACATATGTAAAGAAGTTGAAAGCGCTTTGTACGATGTGGACCGCGAGCTTAGAGAACCAGAAGAAATGGAAACTAGTTTGCGCAAGGTGCTGAGCAGATTATCTGCAAGTGACTTAGGGTGTACTCTCGCGAAATGGAATAATACAATTGAGTAAAATGTTGCACAAATCAAGGCTGGTCAACTGCATGTAGCTGATAATACTTACAGGGAAGGTGGTGGACCTCCTGTTCGAATTGTATCGACCAGTCAACTAGAAGGATTCATTCAGCCTTGAAGAAGTTACTTGCGCGAGAGGTTCGATCAGAGCTTGGTCTTCGTATATTGGATGTATTTATTGTGCAACATAACATCGATGTTGGTGCGCGGTTTGGGAGAAATCCACCTATCAGCAACGTTGATTTGATATCTGCCTGCCGTGCGGCTACATTATGCAAGTTATATGGAAATGGATTGGTAGCAAGCACCCCAGAACAGGACTTTATCACTAATCTTGTGTCATAATCTATACCAGCCCCACTATATCGCTCCGCAACAGGGCGCGATTTTTCATTTTAAGCTTGGGAGCAGATGTTTAAAAACGCAAATGTCGATGCTTCTGCGCTAGAGACCAAATTTATAAACTCACGTCAGCATATGAAAACAATTCGAGAGTTACTATGTAAGAAAGCTACTGTCCTCCAAACAGGAAAAGTGGATTCCGACGATTTCATGCACTCTCTACGGATGGAGGAAAATAACAGTGAGGGTGCTAGTGCTTTGTCAATCGAAGAACACGAGTTGTTGCGTCAAGTAGTACGTGAGCAAGTGGAATGCAAAAGAGTATGGAGTGATTGTGACCTCGTTACTACCACCATGTACAACCTTGTCGTTGCTTCTAACCGCAACTCATTTATTAAAATTCAGCGACGTAGTTATCGAACTCTGGAAAGCAAGATAAAAAAATTCAAGACTGAGCTCGCGACTCCTTCATTAGTAGCATATACCAAAAAGCTGTTTGAGTTTCGTACACAACAACAGTGCAAGGGTAGAGTGACAACTAGTGAACACGAGTTACAAAGTGCTCTCTTCACTACACTTCGTGAGTCATATGCTTCTTGTCAGAAGCGCAAGATTTTCTGCAAGATTTACGATTTTGCCGCTTGTATATGCGATGGAGTTCGTGCATTTTCTAAGGAGTCTTTGCTTCGGAGGTGGGAGGTGCTCAAAAAATCTCCAAGTACAAACGGAGAGTTCAAAATCAAGTTTAAAATCACTCGAAGATTGCTGCCTCTCGTTGACTCTACAGAAACGGAAGCTAACGCTAGCAGCTCAGACGCTCCGGCGATCAGCACGTCGAGCGAAAAAAGTTTTAGCGCAGCACCACCACTTGTAGCAGATACAGCAACACAGTATTCGCTTCAGATTGATGATAGAGAAGTTGGTATCACAACAGAAGCACAGTATTCACACGCGAAGTCCACACCGCCTGTAGCCATATCCAAGGAGCACATGGACGTATTAGTACTAGCATAAAAAATTACAAAGGCAGACATGGAAAATCAAAGCACCTTATGGAATTGTTTAAAGGCTTCTACCCAGAAGCTGAATTGACAACCAATCAACTGAGAATGAGGATCAGAAACAGCCAGCCCAGACCGCCCTGATCACAAGCTACATCAAATGCATTACCAATTCATTCTGTGTCACTTTCTCCTGTCACGTCAGCACCTCGAAAGGCACGAAAGAGGAAGTCTACTTCAGGTGACGATTGTCGAAAGAAACATGTCAGATGTGGAGACCCACAGGAGAATCCGGACTGCTCAAAGCTTAACCAAGGGCAGGCCAACACATTAGATAGCTATTTCACTTCACAAACTAGTTAGATCGAAGTACAAGCCAATGTTCACTGATTCGTTCACCATCAATAGCACTCGAATACAGTGGTGTACTCGAGAACTTGCGGCAGAGCTCGACACAAAGAGAAGAAGTTTTCGCTACTAAGTGGATACGTGTAGATCATTGCTAGATCAACCTACAGTATACTTATCTCTGATTGGTCGTAATAATACCGGGAAGAAGCACCGAGAAAACGGGAAGTGGTCAAATTGGTCAAATTGGTCAAGTTGGTCACAAGTGGTCGCGGGAAACTCCCCAGTATATTTAACAAACCAATGGCGATGTTTTGCGAACATTGGCAAAATTCCTCATTGGCTGATGGGTAGATCGTCTCCGACGACTATCGTCTCTTATTGGACAACAATTTTGTGGCTATGTTTACGTAAAAGTTGGCAGATCTGCGTAAATTACGGATTCCTGTTGAAATGTATTGTACTGGCCAAAATAGTTTGTACCAAACTTTGAGGGCATTTTACCTGTAGAAGATGGTAACTTTCCATATACGATATTTAGATATAAGGGGTAATCTCGAACGTAGATTCCGATTTTGAGGTCAGATTTGACTGATTCGGACTCCTTACACTCGATATACCTCCTAGAAAACATCGCTTCATAAACTCAAAAGTTTGAAGAAAGGGCTCCAGTAGGGTTAGCAAATCAACAGTTACAATATAGGAAGGAAGAAGAAGAACGCTGTGCTAGTGAACGAGCTGCTGTTCGGAACAGTGATGATCAGGATGCTAGTAGATCTCAAAATCGTCGAACAGTTGTCCGTTCAATCTTGTAGATGAGTAAATATCTTGAAGTAAGTATGGAAAATCAAGTGAGTATTTGTTTTGATTTTAGTATGCTAAATGGTGACCTCACATATCTGTGGCCTGGTAGATGTATACTGGGTGAAGACCAGCCTTCCAGCTACAGGGAAACATGAGCATTTTGCTAAGTATAAACGCTGCACAAAAATCTTAGGAGCAGAGATCACGGTGTCTTGGACACAAGTTTACGAAGCACACAAGGTAGCGTATCATTGGCATTCCACACAACTGGATTTTTACGTACTCCACAACATGAGGCTCGAACCAAATGCTGTTCCAGTAGACAATAGTAGCATTAGCGTAGGGAAGCGCGACGGACAGCCCGATATCCATAACATCTCTACATACAAACAACCCTCTTTCACGAAGTCTTCTTTCATACTGCAAACTGCTCTTCAAAATTATTTCCAATCCAACTCTGTGGACATCGTGACGTAGCTCGGTGCCAATCGTCTTGTACTTGTTCGTTCCAATAATGACATGCATCACAATGTTCCCAAGACCAGCTCCAATGTCAAAAAATAGGTCAGTACTTTCAATGGTAAGTTCAGCCAGCAGCGAGGTCACACCTGCAGGCAGCATCTCCTCCACATTACGATGAGGTGTACTCTTGTCGCGACGCACCAACGCTCGAGAAACATCAGCAAAAATTCCATGCACGACTTGTTCAATCCTAGTCAAAGAAAGTGCATCCTTGATCTCGATGCTCTCTCTTGGATTATCGCCGACTGCAGCATTCGTTGGCAACTGCAGCGCAGTTAATTTCCCTCGAATCGATGGTGATGGCTGGTCTGGTGAATGACTCTGGGTCGGACCTGGACTAGACACAGCTGCAGGTAGACGCGGTGCTCTTGGAAGGGTACACGACCGGAAGGTGGCAGCTGGTTCTGCCACATGAGGTGGAGGGGTCTTCGTGCAGTAGGTTGGTGCTCCGTTCGCACATCCCGAAGACGCTGTAAGATGACTGGAGGTCTACCCCGGGGACGGCGGACTGTGGTGTAGAAATTAGGAGGGACATGACGGACATTAGTTCCCCAGGTCCTCATCAATGTCCTCAGTCGCTGCTGCAGGGCTGCTGCAGGGTGCCCCGTATGACGCACTCGACCTTCTACATCACTCCAGCAGATACGGGTCCCAGCTTCTGCGTATTCGCGAGCAAACTGAACTAACTGCTTGTCGTCATCGAACGAGAAGGCGCTGCGCATCCTTGAGTGGTCCTGAACGTATCCAGTAGAATGTCTTCGTTTGAATAGACGATCCCTCGAACCCGAGCTCCACGTGTTCTGCGTCACGTTACTTGAGCTAGTTTGTTGACGCGATCGCAATTTATTACGTACTTAATGGAATATATTTCATTGGTGTTGACCACACCGCGTAGCATTACCAGATGTGCGGCAATATGATTGGCCGTTAATAAAGTGGGGGTAGGTGGGAGGTTACGAGACAGGGGTAGACGTGTCACAGGTTGAACTTTTGTCAAAGGGCTAATTATGAGCCCTTTCATTCCTGTTTCGTGGGGTTGGGTTGGATACACCTCCAAAAGGCACAAAATGCAATGTGCCCTTTGTTCGCGAAAGGGTTAACCCTTTCGTGGCCAACAGGGGCATTTTGAGCCGTTTCAAGGCTAGCTCAAAACAAGGTGACAAACAAGCCTTCAAGGGGGGCATTTTGCCCCTGTTGACAGAAGTTCAACTGCAAATCCACCCACTTTTGTAACTACCAATCGTAGTGCTTCAACACTATCCCCAACCCTTCTAATGTGGCACACATCACGGTAATTTAGCGTTTATGTCCACTATGTAGCACACATATTCGCAAAATACTCACTTAAGTGCGCAATCTATAACGATTGCGTCAGCAAATGAAGTATATTACGGGTGACGCTTCGACGTGGCGCTCAGGTTTGCAAGCTGTATTGCCTTTGTTCCCGTTACCAACAAGTGGTTGTGAATATTATAAATACTAAAACCAAGTTACACGCCTCAATCACTTCATCCGCGCGTTCCGGTACGCTTGGCGTGCTTACGTGGCTCATGGCATTGTCTAGGCTTCGTTGTGGTGTACTGTACCATTAGATCGCTTTCGTTTTGTTTGATTTGCGTCTGTTGTTGTTTTTTATTTGTTCTTCGAGCCGCGTGATCTTCCCCGCTTGCGCATGATAGGCGGGATTGGTGCAGCTGTGACGGCCATTTCACCAGCGGTAATAGCGTCTCCACCAGCACGTCTGTCTTCCACAGCAATACTGGCAGTTCGCTCCACCGCTCGAGCTTTGACTTGGGCTGATGTCGTTCGAGGAGGGCGACACCGTTCCGCAGTACAAGACGTACAGTACTATTAATCTGCACTGTGATTGGCCGTGGCGCTGTTATTTCCGGTGGAAGGTGACTGGCCTGTATACGAGCGTCTGTGTCTAGCACTCGGTGGTGAGCTCCACCACCTCCTGCGATTTTATTTACATAATAAAATCTAGATAAACACCTACAATTCTGTCCTGTTCGTCATCTCCATGTTGGTCTTGTGCTCTAACTTGTCCGAAATCATGGTGCCTTTGTTCGTGTGCATCTCTGGAACTAGTGCTTTATGCGGGTGTTTCGCTATTTGTGTCTGGGCGGAATTTACGGAAGATGGTCTTCGTGCTTGTGTAGCGTTAGCCTTGTGCAGCGTTCCTGTTTGGACACCATTTGAGAATATGCTACGTTCCTAATGGATTTACGTTCCAGGTAGTGCGGCGTCCGTACTCGTGCGACGTTTGTGCTGATGTCGCAGCGTCCGTGATGGCGCGCTGTTCGTGCAGTCCTCGTGCTCGTGGCGCCCGTACGAGTAAGCATTGGCGGGCGCTTCCGCGCCATTACCTCTACTGTAATTCATTCCACTAGATAATGGCGCGAAAGCGCCTCCACGGCTTTGGTGGTGTGCTCACATTCTCCAAATTATCGAAGTCGTGACAGTGGTACAGTGTATCTTACCGATATCTTTCAGGATCGGTATTGTATGCATCATCACTCCAGCCACCGTTTTAGCCAATCGTTAACCTATTTCAGCAAATCGCTGGCACGGGGAGCATAAAACTTTTCAAATTGAATCTTTTTATCCAATGAGAAAAATTCACTTGCAGTACCGTAGTGAAATGAAGGGGGGCAACATGATTATTTGAGCATCTACACCTAACAACCCTCAACAGGAAGTACCGTGGTGAAATCAACAGGGGCAAAATGCCTCGGTTCATGGCTTAACATCTTAGTTTGTATACTATAATGAAATCGAGTTGAAACCGAGCGTTCACGAAAGGGTTAATAGCCAGTTTAGAGTAGAATATAATTTGTCCCTATATATGTAATATATGAAAGTAGTTCAAATACTATTGGTTGGCCCTCAGCTGCCCGACCTACGTGGCAGTGGTGTGGTCCGGTCCACACCACCCACAGAAGTATCCACAAAACGAATACTCACAGAAATGTATCTACCTCCAGAGGCGGTACCCTATCTGTGACGGGGTCACACGAGCACCTTGCTTGAGGAAGCGTGCTATGTAGAGTATACAAACTCTAAGTGAACGGCAGTTCACTAGTCCCTGGTCTTAGGGGACTTAATAGCCAGTTTAGCGTAATTTTAAGACTGATGTATTTATAGTTAATTAGGTCCATTTGTCCTGTAATACAAACTATTAATTAACTATAATTTACCCTTATTATGCATATAAAAAGTAGGTCAAATACTATTGGTTAGCCCTCAGCCACCAGACCTACGTGGCAGTGGTGTGGTCCACACCACCCACAACAGAGTATCTAAAACGAATACTCTCAGAAGTATATCTACTCCTAGAGGCGGTATCCTTTCTAGGGTACCCCTCATGTAACGCCGTTACATCCTCCCCCACTTAGGTTGGAAACACCCCCAACCAATGAGGAGCTAGGAAGAGAGCTCTGCCCTCTTTCCTGTCCCTGTCGATACCCATCGACGAGCCACCGTTGTGGCGTTGAGGCTTCCATTCAGCCTTTTGCACAAGCAGCAAGACACCCCGAGGTCCACGTCAACCTCTCAACGATGCCTAAGAAGGCAAGCACCCACGGCGCTTCGGCGCCTTCCAAGTCTAAGACCGCGAGGTCGAAGACTGCTAAGGCCAAGTCAAAAGACAAGACCGCTCCGCGCAAGGAAGCCCGCAAGGCGGCTTCCGAGGCAACCCGCAAGCGTACCGCTGCTGCTGCCAAACAAAGAGGGAGCCCGCGACGCAGTCGCTCGCGCACCTTGTCGCCCGACGATAGGCCGAACCCTCGGTTCACCTATCGGGATCACAGTCCTGGGGCAGAGTCCCCTGTTTTCGGTATCCCTACGATCACGGGATCAGAGTCTGACGGGGACTCTCCTGGATCCACCAAGGATCCAACTCCTTCTCAGGATGCTCCTTCACAGGGCGCTCCTGCACAGGACGCTCCTTCACAGGACGCTCCTGTTGATGACGCTGAATCATCCGAGGCAAAGGCAATTTCGACGAGCTCGCCTGCCAAGAGCTATACCTTAGCCGAAGGCAAGGCTCGAGCCCAAGCTGCGAAAGCAGCTTATCAAAAACGGGCTGATGAGGGTGCTGCTGCTGCTAAGAAGCGCGCAGCCCTTGGCTCTCCTACTTCAGAGCCTTCCATTGCAAAGAGATTCTGATCCCTGTTCGACTCCTCTGACGAGGGCAAAGAGGAGGGGACTGTCACTGAGCCCCAAGAGATCTCCAACGATCTCGATGTGCAGCAGGAGCGCTATCAAGCTGCTCAGCTGCAAGGCGCTCCTGCGCCTCCCCCGCCGGTGTATCCTCGCGGATACTACCCACCGGATGCGGGGTCTGGGTCTTCCACGTTCCTGGAGCACCTCAAGGCCCTTCATGGTCTAAACCATGGGCGCACTTCACGTGGCGCCTATGAGCGTGCCTTGGTTCAAGTCGAACCACTCTTAGGAAGGACGCGTGATCAGTATAGATCACAAAGGGCCTCGTGCCCAAGAGATGAACTCTAAACTTGACAAGAGCGTACTTCATTGCAAGTAGCTCCTTGTCATGAACGGGATAGTTCCGTTCGGCAGCCTTCAGCTGATTAGACTGGAAGGAGATGACGCGTTCGCGTCCTTCATCGTCCTCCTGCAATAGTGCACAGCCTACTGCACAGTCAGAAGCGTCACAGACGACGCTAAATGACTTGTTTTCGTCCGGCAAGGTCAGGACTGGCGCTTGCTGTAAGCTCGCCTGGATGCTGCTAAAAGCATCCTGGTGATGTTGCTCCCAGACCCAGTCGGCATCCTTCTTTAAGAGATCCGACAAGGGTCGAGCAAGTTCAGCGTACCCTGCGCTGTACTTATGAAGATGTGCGAACGTACGCAATGGTCTAAACAATTGAGTGACCAAGCGGTTGAACGTCGCTGGGGCATTCGATAGCCCTTGTGGCATCACTACCTACTCCCGAAGCATCCCGCTCGGGGTGCTCACTGCGGTGAGAGGAATGTCACTCTCCCGCATCAGGATCTGGTAGTATCCGTCTGCCAGATCCAGGGCGCTGTACAGCGTACAAACCGACATGTTGTTCAACAACACATCCTTGCGAGGGATCGGCGTCTGTGTCGGTACCGTCGCATTGTTCAGTTTGTTGTAAGCGCGGACCAGACGCCACTTCCCGTTCGGTTTACGAACGCAGAAGGTGGGCGTCGAGTGCGGGGACTTCGACTCCCGCACCATGCCCGACTTCGCCTTCTCGGCGAAGAAGGCATCTATGACCTCGCACTGCTCGCGAGGTAGAGGCCATTGCCTCGTGACACAATACTTTGTGCCAGGCACGAGATCAATCTCGTGCCGTACTCCCCGATCCGGCATGAGTTGGGATGGTGGGTGTTTTTCGACACCACATCCGGGTACTCTTTCACAAGAGGATACATTGGATCCTCCGGGTTCTTGAGGACCTCAGAACCCAAGCTCGTTGTGCGCTGCTTCGTGAACCACTCCAGGACATCCTCGTCCATTACGGAGGAAGAGTTCAAATCTTCAGGAGAGGTCTCCGGCTTCAGGAGCACAATCTCCGCAATCTCTCTGGCCTTCAACTCGGCCAGGAAGTCCTTCATGGACAATTCCTCGAGGTTCAGCAATGCTGACACCTCTGACAGTGCCTCCAGATGGACGGCACCTGCCCTCACTTGACGACCGGATACGCCTACGAAGACATGGTATTGCTCTTCGACCGGCCGTGCCGGTGGAGTCTCAGACTTCGAGTGTGGTACTTTGCTTTCCACACGGGAGGTGTTCAACAACACCTCCGCCCTCGTACTGGTCTTCTTGACCCCGCGTGGAACTACGTTACCCACGCTAGAAACGCACGCTGCTCTCGGTCTCTTCGACCTTGTGTGGAACTATGTTACCTACACCGGAGGCGCTCTTAGCGTCCTCCTCAACAGCCTCAGCTGTTTGCGGACCTATGTTACCCGCCTGTGGACCTATGTTACCCACACAGGAGACGCCTACAGCACTCTTATCAGCAGCCTCTGCTGCTTGCGGACCTATGTTACCCGCCTGGTCAATGCCGTCTGGCACTGCCACAGTCGAAGCCCATACGGCGCGACGACTCTCAGCGTTGGGACTTGCCGTCGTGGCAATCCCACACGCTTGGCAATGAGCCTTGGTCTCATGACCGGTTGCGAGGCTCATCGCAACATCTTCGTTGGAGTCCGTGACTCCCAGTACTTCTTCGGGCGCGTAAGCGCCTTGGCGACCATCTCTGGCGCCCCAATCCCGAACAGAGGTGGGAACATTACTCACTAGTGCTCTATCGGAGATTGCCGACCGGCTAGCTCCAATGGCTTTACCCCGCCAATCGATACAGGGCTCGTGTTATTCGAGCCACGGCATGCCCAGTATCACGTTGTACTTCTCCATGTCTAGGACAAGGAACGACTCCGTGTTGTCAAAGTCCTCAACCTTTACAGCCAGTTCCATCCGGTCCCCAGGTGCGTTGACCACTGTACCATCGGCCTGTCTCACTGAGATCTGGCCCCTGCCTTCGCTTTCACGCAATTCGTCGGCATACTTGTCGCCATTCCGCGCGACCGTCTGGCGTCGAGCAAAGTTCGTCGACGCCCCAGAGTCAATCAGGACTCTAAAGGGATCTCCATATCCCCGTACACTCGCGTGTACCACGAGCAGTCCGCCGCTGCTCTTTCTCGTCTCGAGAGCACCCAGGCTCTCAGGGGCTAAGCCTCCATGGCGTGCGCCGTCCGCACTCCTACCATGGGGACTTAGATCTTCCCCAGTAGGGCGCCCCGCCCCTACTGGTGACCCCAGTTCCCCTGGCTCTTGGGTCGCGGCTTCTGCCACGGGCCCCTCGAGCCCCTAGGTTTGGAAGGGAACTTCCTTTGCCCTCCCGCAGGGCAGGCATATTGCATGTACCCGAGCTTCCCACATCCGTAGCAACGGATGGAGCTCTGTACGGCCGTACTCAGTTCCATGGGTACCGGCCCTGTGCTAGCTCCAGCTGCTGGAGCTCCTTGCACTGCGCCTGACGACGCATTGTGGCCTTGCCACACCGACGTAGGAGTGCGAGCCTGTCGGTGGCTGTACTCCTCTTGGAGGGCGATCTGGATCGCTTCCTCCATAGTGTTCGCATGCACACGGAACAACTGTGTGCGGGATGGACCCACCTTCAGGCCATCCATGAACACGGTCACTTTAATGTGTTCAGGTAGGGGGTTTCCTACCAGAGATGCAGCGAGTACTCGCATCTCCTGGATGTATTCGTGCAGCTCACGCTTCCCTTGTTTACAGGCAAGGAAGCGCGAGCGCTGGCGATACTCATAGTTTGCCGAGAGGAAGGCGGCTCTAAGCTGTTGACACAGCTGAGCCCAGGTTGTGAAACAACCCGGCGTTGTCGCTTCGCGCGTGTACGCCCAGGTCTTCGCCCGACCTCCAAGGTTGGACAGGGCGAAAGCGACCCGAAGTCGCTCGGTCGAGATTAGAGCCGCGTCCATCGCGAGCTCTACTTCTCTTGGTTGGGCTGGCTTCATCTCAGCCACGGGGGCCTGCAGCCCCTGTACGTGGGTGATAAGCCCTCGCCCGTACGTGTCGAACGCCTCGATGCGTTCGACCTGCTCGGCTGGCGTAGCAGCCGCCAAGCTTCGGAGGGCATCTCCTCCAAAGATGCCCACCATCTTCCGGACCGACTCAAACTGAGAGTCGGTCAAATGAGGGAACTCCCCTCTATCCATCTTGGCTTACCTTGTAGGAGCCACAGAGGATTCAGGTAGCCAATCTACCCGCGTAGGTGTGGATTGACTACAAGTGCTACCAACTGTGACGGGGTCACACGAGCACCTTGCTTAAGGAAGCGTGCTATGAAGAGTATACAAACTCTAAGTGAACGGCAGTTCACTAGTCCCTGGTCTGAGGGGACTTAATAGCCAGTTTAGAGTAGATTTTAGACTGATTTATTTATAGTTAATTAGGTTCATTTGGCCTGTAATACAAACTCCTAATTAACTATAATTTATCCTTATTATGTATATAAAAAGTAGGTCAAATGCTATTGGTTGGCCCTCAGCCACCAGACCTACGTGGCAGTGGTGTGGTCCACACCACCCACAACAGAGTGTATCTACTTCTAGAGGCGGTACCCCCCCTCATGTAACCCCGTTACACTATCAAGGGTACCCCTCACGTAACCCCGTTACAATGTGAAGTAGAAAGAGCAGGGTGCTACAGACAATCCCTAAAGCATGTAACATCTATAAACTAATACATGCTCCAACACGATAGTCGTTTTATATTTACCGTGTTTCATTATTGCTTAGATTATGGTTAAAAGCCTACGGGGTATTCTTCGAGATATTTACTCTTGCATATCAGAATATAAGGGTGGTTTGAGTTTTGATGTATCGTTCATTTTTGTTCCTAGATAAACCCTGTTTGCACGTAAACTATTATTAAAAAATATTGAATCAACATATAAGAAAAAATTACAGTAAAAAGGGAACGTTCGCCTCTTCCTTGTGTCCTCCATACATGATGCCATCTTGATCGATGCCAAAGAGTCCGCGTTGAAAGTTCATTGCAGTTACCACTCTACAGATCATGACTGAATAAGTACCTATCGATCATAAAGTGTGATGTAGATAATAAATTCTACCTCTGCGTGATAATTGCTTCCAGTTTGAGGCAATAGTATCCTCATTTGATTTTGCATCCGATTGGGCGTGACATCTGAATCACTAGGAGCGTAACACAGTGTATGAATCATGATCTGATCATAGTTTTGTTACACGTTAGAACGGGCTATGATTTAGTGACACTTAACCGGAGAAGAAAACTAAGTACAGCAGACCGAGAATAGCACGCCTGGTTTCCAACAATGCCCCGAGTACATGTGGACATGTACTCGGGGCATATGTATGTGGATTTGCATTTTATACTCACGGTTTTTGTTTCAGTGGGTAAATCCCTTTTCTCAACGTTTTCGGCAGTAGTCCCCATGTTTAGTAATACTATATTAAAGCTCAGCTGGAACTTAGTTACATTGACAGAAGTAGCGACGACAGTGGGGCCTACAAAGCCCTTACAAAGCTGTAGAGCTTCAGTAAGTTGTAAATATAAGTACACAAATGTTGATTAATTATCGTGTAGTGAAGGAAAACAATCCATTAAACAAATATATAAATATGTATATTCGGACCTCTCGAACGCGAGGGCTTGTTATATGTCCAGTACCATACACCATCCTCCGGCGATTTTTATATCATTAGCCACAGTAGTGCTTCAGTTACGTATATATCGGCGATCATGCAACATCGTAAAAGTCTTTTTTGTTCGCGTAAAAACTCTCGTAAAAACTGAACTTGGAGGTGTTGCTGGTGTTACGTCGGCCACCACCCATCCTGTCATCCCATCGATGACAACGAGCCCGAAGCTCAGCACCAAGAATGGTGACAAGCTTAAGGCATAAGATCGAGTAGACAAGGGCGATTCGGTCCCCCAGGTATTACAGGGCTGTCACAACCCATGGATGTGTCCGTAATGAAGCCTTCCCAGGACAGGCTCAAAGATATCTACATGAAATATGTGATCCGGAATGGTGGAATGGTATTTTATGGATGCAGCTCAAAAGCGGCGGCATATTGCTAGTCTGTGGGAAGAGGTCAAGGAAGTCACCATTCGCAACGGGTTCCTGATAGCAGGCCTAATTGAAACAAGTCCGCGATATGGAAGGTGTGTTCGCAATATGCATTCCACCTCCTTCAGAGTTGACATAATAAAAAATAGTGTTTTCGTGAGGTCGGAGGTTGGTGGTAAGACGGGGTGTCACTTTATGAGTTTGGTCGTGATGACACTTATTACCATGGAACCATAGTACCGAGATCGCCGTTATATACGGTATCGCACTCCTCATGTTAACATTGTTCCCATGAGTAGAACTTTTACTTGCGAATACCACAACGATAGAGAAGTTTTCACCCATATAATTTACGATATTCTCTGAGAATGACCACGCTCGGGTCAGCCTCCCAAATATATCTATCAAACTTTAGACGCTTGCGTAATGTTTCGGGAGTTTGTCCATCTCGAATCCATTTTTCAAATAGAGGTTGCTGCAATTTAGCTACAATAGCATTCGTGGCCTCATCCTTGTTCGCCAACTCAATTGCTTTCGCCAACGGGATCTCATCGAAAGTCGTGAGCAATTGATTCAACATGTTTTCAGCTCTCTCTGGCGAGTAATGATTCACCATATCATCGAAGTTCACCCAAGCGTTAAAAGCTGGAGTCGCAAAAAGATTCTTCACCCCTTCGTCCTTAACTTTAAGTACATTGTACACATCTCTTGTAGCTAATCCATTGCCAGCCCAACCCGCAAATAAATCTCCCTGAATCCGCATAGCAAGTTGTTCCACTGACGGATCTCCCTTTGCTACTTCGAGCGTCTTTGCTACTGCTTCGTCTCCGTAGGTTTTCACGAACAGCCCAAGCATAGCCACTTCTTTCTCGGGGTCTTTTATTGCGACGTGGTTGTTATACTTCGTGACGAAGTTATTCAGCAAGTTGAAATGCGGGCCCTTGAGAAACGTCTCGAATTCGTCGTCCACTTTGAGCAGGTTGAGAATGTCGTCTGGTGTTTGCCCTGCTTGCAGCCAATCTCGAAGTTGTTTGTTGTCATTGTTCTCACTTTTCGTGACCTTGAAATGTGTTATTTGCGTCAACCATTTCTGTATTTTCGACAAACCGGCGATTTCCCTCTCTTCGTCCTTACTTACCGGCTTATCAGCTCGTAGTAGTCTATTGGGACGAACATCAAATGTAGCTTCACCGAGCGTTATGGGGCTAAGTAAAACCGATTGTGCTTGTACATTCGTGAATGAAGCATTGGTGACGATGACAAGAGCAGCAGTACACACCAATACGGCGTGATAGATACTGCCAAACTGCATGACTACCAGTATATCTACGCAGACACTGTGGTAGAGAGCTGGTTCCGCAATGTCGTTGCTAGAATCACGCATCACGAAGTGGCAAAAAAAAACGACCCCTTCGATCTTGATTACGTTTACCATCGATTATGTCTTCAGTGGCGGTACGTGTACTGACAGTCCTCCGTGTAGTAATTGCGTCTGGTAAACTGTACACCATTTCCCGATCAAATTCAGAATTTTGTCGATCAAAACAACCAATCAATACAAGAAAACCTGTAAAACATTTTATTTTTTAGAACGGATTAACTGCGACATCTTACCGCGTGCATGAAAACTCAATGTGTGTGCTGCTTCGGAATCACACAGCTCTGGTGTGACCTTAGTGGACATAATGTACTTTGCGGCGCGAAGCATGAAGTCAGCACGATGTTCAGCTTTTGTAATGCCCGGAGGGGGTCGAACAATATCATCTCGATGGAGCGCAAGGTACGTCTTCACTCCCGACTTAAATGCGGAGAGTGTACATTCTCAATTGGATTATGCATGGACGATTAAGGAGTGAGTTTATTCAGCTGTACACCAACAGACAGTTGTCCTCCAATAGCGACACCATGTAATCAATGCGTTCTTGTACTGTACGATCTTCACGCGGCGAGCACCACCACGTTGACTAAGAACCGGTGTCCAATTATTTGGCGTTCTTGCTCGATTTACCAAAGACTAGGGGCTAATTACCACCTTCTTGAGCAGCCATCAGAACACGTGGACGTTGATCTTCTGTGTAGCGCTTGTACCTCATAACTAAAAGGTATAATGAACGTGGTGACGCGAACGTTGCACATCCCCTTTATAATATATTACAGGGTTTCTTGTATTGATTGTAGTACTTCTTGTTTTGATCGACAAAATTCAGAATTTGATCTCGAAATGATGTAACAGGATTGGTACATAATATAACCAATAGGTGAAAGCCTAGGAAATACATAAATTTTGTATGGTATAGTCCATACAGACAACAGATGTAGAGCGGCTGTGGTGTAATAATCAGTCCTAAGTCGAGTCATACCGAACCGTGCTCATCGGTACGAAATTTCGACTCATCAGACCTCGGCTTTAAAAGTAGCTTAGGAGCGGTGGTCTACGGTACGGACTCGTGTGGCGAGGCCGATGAAACCTTTATCGCCCAGGGGGGTTTGTATAGCGCAGCCCAAGATGTTCCTCAGGGTGTAGACCCAGAGAATCGACTTGAGAGTCAACAGCAAGGAGATAGATCCAGAGGTTCGTAGCCGCGAAGCTTTAAACCCCGAGAATCACTCCCCTTGGTTGGCGTGGGTACCTTGTGTATTCCCCGTCGGCTCGTTTGTCTTCGACGGAACGGCACTCCACCGATTGTAAGTGTAGCCTTGAAGAAGTGCCGGAGCGCACATCTAATCCGGAACGCACATCCACGCCAAAAGGCAAACCCAGAGAATCAGATCACCCGAAACCCAGAACATCACAAATTCAGGGTCCAGGATTTCAGTCAACTCCGGGACTTGGAACTCAGAAGACACCTTACCCAAATTCCCTCGTAGCTTGATAAAACCAACAAATACAGAGTATACAAAACACTAAAACTAGCCGTCACTTATTCTTTTGGACCCTTGGACGGTGGGTAACACCTACTGACACGAGGCGGTTTTCAGAAAACTGCCGACGACGTGCCGTCACCTCTGTGACTCGGAGTGTGTATTGGATTGTGATTGGTGGATGACTTGGATGCGGCGCGGCTGTACCCGTGTGACATGGATGGCGATTGTGGGATGAAAATGATGTTATGGGATAAATCCAGTACTTGACCGCAGATGGGCCCAACTGGCTGGAAGTGTGATTCCTGGGAGTGCACACCCAGGGGTGCAAAGAACACTCAGTCCAGCCGCGGACTTTCCCTTACGATGAGTGCCTAAAGGCTGGCGGAAAGTGTCTCTGGCGAGCGTATCCCAGAGTACACCTCATCTTGCTGTGGACCAAAGTAACGACAAAGGATCATATTACCCTGAGAAATCAACCCACTACTACCGTGATCATGCGCAGGAGGCCGCTAAACCCGCTAAGTGCTTGGATTTGTGGAGATATATGCGAGTCTGTGACGCAGCAGACCTAATATCCAGAGTACCGCATGGTGACCCAGAGTTCACCCCCCTGAGTGCGGGTGACCCAGAGTTCAAGGTGAATCTCTGGGTTTGGATCGTGAATCCAGACTCTAAATACCAAAATTAAGTGTCTCCCAAGCTAATATCCAGAGATCATCATAGACCCCAATGACCCCCCAGAGTTTCACAGAAATCTCAGGGATGACCCTGAGTGCCACGTGATTCTCTGGATTCCGAGTCAGTCCGAAGCCAGTTTGCAATCAAGTGATGTGTGACCTTGAAGGATCAGCATGGATGTGCAGATTGGACACTTTCAAGGAATCGAGAGGGAATCCCGTGTCATATTAGACCAAGGCTAAAGACCCACATTTGGCACTTTCGAAGCCTGACAACAATGGAATCGCAAGCCGATCGCAAGTTTGGACCGCTGAACCCAAGGTATACTCAAGACAAGATATTCGACCTCAAGCATAGTGAACAGAAGATATTTGCCCAAAGAATGCAGAAAAAGTTAGAGAAAGAGAAGTAGCTGATAAAAGACAAACAGAGTTCAATTTTACCTGTACTGCGCAAGTGACTTCGGCCAAGCCTGCCGACGGCAATTCCGGAGGACCCGAGACTACGACCGCGGGACGCTAAGGGCACATCAACGGTGAAGGACGACCGTCTGTGTGGACTCCATCAAACTCAAGTCCAGTTAGGTGGGGACCAGTGACGGCCTTGAGCTTCCTGGAGTGATCCATCTATTCCATATCCTAGTTGGGTCACTTGCTGTGCTCGTGGTAGCCCATTTCATATTCTCGAAGGGTATTCTGGGGTGCTACGTAGTCGCCTCCAGGATTTTGTATTGACTGCTTGTGTGAAGGGAAGGTTATTGATAGTGATTGTATTTTCCTCCTATATTGGAGGTGGTGCGCGTTTGTGTGAGTCTTAGGGGAGCTAGGCCCCTGAACTTAGGACTCGAGTGAGCCTAGTGTAGGAGTGACCCACCGTCCGAGGGTCCAAAAGAATAAGTGACGGCTAGTTGTAGTGTTTGTATACTCTGTATTTGTTGGTTTTTATCAAGCTACGAGGGAATTTGGGTAAGGTGTCTTCTAAGTTCCACGTCCCGGAGTTGACCGAAATCCCGGACCCTGAATCTATAATATTCTGGGTTCCAGGTGATCTGATACTCTGGGTTTGCCTTTTGGTGTGGAGGTGCGCTCTGGATTAGGCGTGCGCTCCGGCACTTCTTCAAGGCTACACTTACAATCGGTGGAGTGCCGTTCCGTCGAAGACAAACGAGCCGACAGGGATTACACGAGGTACCCACGCCAACCAAGGGGAGTGATTCTCTGGGTTTAAAGCTTCGCGGCTGCGAACCTCTGGATCAATCGCCTTGCTGTTGACTCTCAAGTCGATTCTCTGGGTTTACACCTTGAGGAACATCTTGGGCTGCGCTATACAAACCCCCTGGGCGATAAAGGTTTCATCGGCCTCGCCACAGCTGGTGCGCGTGCCCGGATTCGATTGTCGAGGATTTCACCGAAGTCAAGTGTTGAAGGAGAGTTGAGTGCCCGTCAACTTCAAGCTGCCAAGATGCCTGGAGGACGAGGGGCGAAGAAGAGTGGGCGTGGTGACGGGAGGCGCGGTGAGGCGTCACGTCAGTCGCGTCGTGTTCAAGGCTTGGGGCCTGAAGAGCACAAGGACCTGGAAACAGTTGTCCGCGACGCTCGGAAGGCGAAGAAGGCTGCTCGCGAAAGCGAGGTAGCGCAAGGTCGGGACGTCGAGGCGTCTGCTGCTCAAGATCAGTCGGCCGCTGGATCGCAAACCCCAGAGGATCAAGTTTCCCCTGGGTTCCAAGGTTCATCGGAGGCGAATTCTGGGTCGCAGACCCCTGAAGTTCCAGAGGAGTACACCCGCGAGGGTGGTGCTCAGGCGTCGGAGGGAGGCGCCAATGCGGTTGAGTCCCCGGAGGTGATTGACTTGGTCTCATCGTCGGACGAGTCTGTTATGGAAGTGAAACCGGAGCCTGTGCGAATGAAGGAGGAGGCGAAAAACCTGAGTTCCAAAGTGAACTCTGGGTTCGCATCACTTGAATCCAGGGTCTCAGCACCAAGTTCGCAAGTGAAGCCTGAAGGCGGCGTTCGGGATACTGCTACGCCTGTTCCAGGATCGAAGACAACGGCGTCGGACATTGAAGACATGGTGTTGTATGTCAGACGCGAGGTTCGACGATGGGAAGAGGTGAGCCCTGGAAAAGTGACACCCCCAAGTGTCGTGTATGAGTGGCCGACTCCGAAGCCGGATGCCAACTCGTACTTCGCTGCCGCGTATGCGACTGGAGACTACTTCAAGTGGCGTTTGTCTCTGACGAATCAAAATGAAGCTTGGATCTCTGAGTTCCATGTAGCCCGGTGGGGCGTCGGAACGGCCCAGGATCTTACGGCAACTACGATTCCCCAGAGTATCATGACCGCGCGCGAGTGTGTTGCCATTTTGCAGACTCTGTTCTTCGAAGCTGGTTTCGAGTTCGTCAACTTGATCTCGGGCTGGTCCGAGACACGTGCTTCTAGGATTCCGGAAAGTCTGGTGCGTTCGGTCATGGAGGAAGTCCAGAATTTCATTGCGGTGGAGTTGGTTGAGTGGAGAATGGTGATAGCTGGTGTGCCTTCCAAGGTGAACTCTGAAGGTCATGCCACACCAAGCGTTCAAGAGCAAGTGCCAAGGTTGGAGTACTACACGGAAGATGGAGACGGTGATCTATTGATGACCGATTACGATGCGGACCTACTGGGCCGTCAGTTTGTTCTGAGGTTCAGAGTCACCGGACTCAGGATATCTCGGTGCCCGCGAGGGTCAAGTGATAGTGAGCCACAGTCTAAGCGTTCCCAGCATGGACCGCCTCGCCCACAAGTCCCGTCGACGCCGTCGGCCCTATCCACGCCGTCGTTGTATTCTCTTCTAGCGTACAAGTCCTCGACTGGTACTTCGCTTCAGAATTCCACTCCCCTGAATTCCATGTCCAATGGACGTGAGTCTCTGGAGATGGAAGCCAAGGATGCTGTTCCGGATTTGGTGCCAAGTATTATTGGCACCTCACGTGCTTCAGACGAGAGTACTGCCTCAGGCGCCCAGACGTCCTACGGTAGCTCTTCGTCTTCGTCGATGAGATCGCTTGGACAGCAAGTAGGAGCTCTGGCGCTTGTGGCTCAGAGTGCAAGCGGTTTCACGGCTACCGGAGATCTTGGATTCCAAGTCACCCGGACGGTCATTCCTCATAGCCATGTGGCAGTCGAGCAAGAAGACGTCGAGATGGAGTCGTCAGTGCATTCGGACCCAGAGACTGCATCCAGGAAGACTGGTCTCCCCAGGATTTCAGTAACCACCGCCGAGCCAAAACTCAGAGTTTCTTCCATGAGCCCAGGGGTTGACGGTGTGAGGAATACCGGTGGCGACGAGCGGAGCCAGTATCAGAGTTCCAAGAGTGAGGCACACTCTCAGCGTTCGACAAAGTCCAGGAAATCCGTTGCTTCGAGCCGCTCGAGTGCATCTAGATCTGCTTCGTCTGTGTCTTCAAGATCGGGGCCCGCCCAAATCGAGCTGAATGTCTTGCGACAACAACAGGAGTGGCAGGCCCGTATGGAGCAGGAGCAACGAGAGTTCCTCGCCAGAGAACGCCTGGATGCCTTGGAGCGTGAGCGATTCAGGGAACAACGTGATTTGGATGCGCGCCGCCAGATCTAGGAACTCACGGATCGCTTGGTTCATGCAGAGATCGCCCGGAGAGAAGCGGAACGACGAGCGCAAGATGTAGATGTTCATCAGGCTCAGAGTCCCACCGAAACTCAGGGTGCGACCCAGGGTGTCATGGAGATTGTACGTCTTGAGCGTGAGCGTCTAGATGCCACTTACGCCGAGCGTTGGCAACAGCGTGAAGCCGAAGCGGATGCGGAGCGTGCGCGTTGGGTTTCCGAAGTCCACGCTAGCTGGAAAGAGCAAATGTCGACTATGGAGCAGAAGGTCCAAGAGCTTGAGGCGGAAAGAGAGCGAGAATCTTCCCAGAATATTCAGCGGTTCCATGCCGGCCAGGTGCGCGACCTTCGTGCGACATTGGCTCAAGTTCAAGGGCGGCGTGCGACTGTGACCCCTGATTTGGCAACAAACGTGAGGTTGTCAGTAGCCCAGAGTCCTGAAACCGCAACTCGATCCCAGGAGTCCGATGGTATAATCAGTGGAAACGCGACTGTCGCAGACCAGAGACAGGGGACAGCTGATCTGAGGAACACTCCCGAAGTCGCTGCCTCTCAGCGAAGGGCTACCCTCGTGCAGTCTCCCGCCGACACTTCCGGCAGGACGAAGCATGTCAAGCGAGGGCATGGCGCTCCTGAAACCAAGGTGATACAGGATGTCAAGCCTGAACCTGTACCTGTGGGAAGATCGTCGGATTCCAGGAGGACAACAGCCTCTAAGCCCTCGCAAGATTCGAAGACAGGCTCCAAGCGCTCTGTGTCCAAGAAGCATCGGCAAGATAAGAAGAAGCGCAGGGATGTCAATCCTCCTTCGGACTCGGACCCGAGTTCCGACTCCAGTGATGATGACTCGTCCTCTGAAAGCTCCGAGGATAGTTCGGATGAGGACGCTGGGGTTAACCTGACGGCGGCTTCCGCGACTCAGGCTGGCACTACGCTCCTGACATTCCGGCCGTATATCAACTCGAATACTCTGGGTGAGTTCGACACTAAGGCATCACTCAGAGAACGGGTGCACTGGTGGGAGCGTTTCGCGAACATGGCAGCTCAAGGAGGTTGGTCCACGAAGATGCGAACTAAGGAACTCAAGCTGAAGCTCCCAGGAGCTGCGCGTGACTGGTTCAACCAGTTACCCAAGCACACTCAGCGTGACTGGAAGGAGTTGGCGTCCGCATTCAGGAAGAAATACTGCAAGGCGCGTTCATCGTATTCTGAGCGATATTTTACGATGGAAATGAAGAACTCGGAAAGCGCCCTGGATTTCTTCTATCGTCTGAATTCCGCCGCTGGCAAGGCTGACATTGACTTTCGCAAGTCTTCGAAACGCCTAGAGTAGCATATTCGGAGGTTCATTACGAAACTCAGGGACACGCGTCTTAAGACGTCACTGCAAGGTCAAAGGTTCAGAAATATCGCTGACCTGGAGTACGCTTTGGAACAGGACGAAGAAGTTTGGAGTCGCAGCGACCGGGATGCTCCGCCACCCAGAGTTCGGGACTTTCGCGCTGACAATATCCCTCAGGGACGCTTCAAGTCGAAACGTACCGGACGTGCATACGTAACTAGGGGCGGTGTCTCAGACTCCGAGTCGGACGAAGATCCTGAATTGCATGCGCGTTTCCAGGAAGTTACCGATGAACCCAGCATTCCCGCAAGGACTTCGAGTGTGAATTCAGGGTCAACTCGTGAGATATCTGGAGAAGAAGCTACCACGTCTAGTGCTGGAAATCTGCCAAGCACAAAGGGTGTCGAGTGGACTCAGACTTTGACAAACGAGGTGTATCGCGTGATGGATAACATGGGATGGCGTCCACCAAACGCCTACTCTGGATCAAATGCGAATTCTGGATTCCGTTCTCCCCGTCGCGAGAATCCTAACTGGGACAAGTTCTGTGAGAAGTGCCGCAAATGGGGACATCCTGAAGAAGACTGCTGCAAGGACAGGAAGTGTGATCGTTGCTTGGAAACAGGCCATCCAACCCACATGTGTCGAGCGCAACCGTGCGAGAACTGTGGAAAGATGCATCTAGGAAAGCCGTGTGAAGACTGGAAAACCCTGGAAGCCGTGAAGAAACTCGCCCGCCAAGGTGCACTGAAGGACATGCCAAGCCAAATTCTGGATAAGCTCCTGGATGGCGAAGCAAACTCTGGGCGGCCGTCAAACCAATAAGCCCGCTGGGTGGGGACCCAGTACGCGTCGGGCCAGTGAAGGCCCCAGAGTTATGTGTTCTAGTGTATGTAGGCCCGGAGCTGAGAACAAGAACCCAAGATAACCAACAATGCATGACTACTTTGACCCAAGATTTCATGACTCTCCCTGAAATTCAACATCCTGAACAAGTGAACCCTGGGACAGCGAACTCTGAAGAAATTAGGGAGTTCAAACTAAACCTTGGGGAACGCTATGGATGGTGAGAAGATAATGACCCTGACCCAAAGAAACGTGATGTGGCGATGGTGCATGGTGCTGTGAACGACTGTCGGACGAAAGTTCTCCTGGATACCGGTGCGACTGTGAATATTGTGAGTTTCGACTTAGCGCGTAAGCTCGGACTCCGACTCAAGTCGCACAAACAAACCAAGGTATCCGGTATGGGAGGTGTTCCGACGTTCATCGGCGCCAGTGCTCAGGTGAAGATCACTCTCGGTTCGAGAGTGGTGTACCTCTTGGATGTTTGGGTCGCTAATATCGGCGAAGGAATCGAAGTTCTCCTGGGTATGAGTTTCATGTTTGCAGCTGGAGTGAGGATTGGCATCCGTGAAGGTCTTGTGACGCTTCCCGATGAAGAAACGATCGTGATGTGTGGATGGAACCCAGAGGAGCGTCTGGGTGTTGACATGCCTGTGGAAACCACAAGTAGTTGGTACTTGGCCCCTGGGGAATCCAAGGTGGTGAAGATTTCGTATGGGATGACGAACCCACAACGAGAAGTCGTGTGGACAGGACGAGGTGATCGCTGGGTGACCCGCTTGATTTACGCTGCAAAATCCTGGCCGGTTGCTGTGAAGGTGGTCGACATTTCGGACAAGGACGTCTGGATTGACAATAGAACTCCAGTCGCCCGGATTGTAGAGTATGGCTTTTTCCCGCGCGCCGGACGCTTTGTGCGTCCTGGATCGTTCGCATATCGGGAGTGGCAGACCCTCATTCTGGGAAATGTCCAGTCACGTGAGGGCAGGATTCGTGCAGAACGTTTAGCAGCATTGGAACCACCCTGTGTTGATACTCCAAAATATCAGTGGCCTACGAAGATTTTGTCGCGACCTGCAAAGGGGGCTGATACAGCGTTGCTCGCCTCGATTCTCAGGAAACCAAAGATCCGTCGTGTACGATTCGCAGAAGATGCTTCAACTCAGACAGATGAAGTGTCTCCAGTGAGCTTTCGGGAATCTCGAGACATGGCTGTTGATACGAATGACTTAAGTGATAAGAGCCTTACGGATGAGTTGTCTGGCATTGCTTCACATGCCGCTGGAACCCCGAGTTTAGGGGTGGAAATTGACAGTGATTTTCAGGATTGGCGAGGTGAAGAGGGTGATTCTCTGGATTCTGTTGCAGATAACGATGACTCGCTGGAGGCCGTTGAGGAATACTGGGATATCCCAATCTCTGGGATGCCTGGGACCCCATTGGAGAAGTTAAAGCAGGAATATGAGCGTTGCATGAGATTATCGACCGAGGACCTTGATTATGAGCCTGCGGTTTATATGCGGGAAGGAAGCGAGTTACTCTCTCAGTTGCGTGACCAGCTGGTTATGCTCCCTGAGATAAAAGACCTGACTCCTGAGTGCAAGATCGAGGAGGCCGATGTTGGAGTCCCTGGGAAGACAACGCCTGAGATGGAAGACCAAGTGCGGCGAATTCTGGAGTATCATCGGAAGATTTTCTTAGGAGATGGCAATGCAGCTCCCCCACCCGCTCGTGGAGTGGTGTGTGACCTAGATGTGGGTGACGCTAAACCAGTTGCTCAGCGCCCAAGGTCTATTGCGCCGCATCTGTGGACCAAGGTGTATGAACTTCTAAAGAAGCTTCTGGAGAACGGACTGATTGAAACCTCTACATCTCCCTGGGCATCTCCGATCGTAATCGTCCTTAAGAAGAATGGTGTGGATATCCGGATGTGCATCGACTACCGTGTGGTGAATAGCTTCATCAAGCTCTCACATTACCCCTTGCCACTCATTGATGATCTCCTGATTGGCTTCGAATCGGCGATGTGGTTTATGAGTTTGGACATGGCTAGTGGCTTCTGGGCTATCAGGATGACCGAGAGAGCCAAGTTAATCACTGCGTTCGTCTGTCCCTATGGACACTACCAGTGGGTCAGGATGCCATTCGGCCTAAAAAATGCACCATTGATCTACCAGGCGGTGCTCAATAACTGCCTGTGGGGATTCTTGCGGTTGCCCCCTGAGGAAGAAGCTGAGGTGGATCAGGATGTCTTACATTTTCTGAGGTTGAACTCTGGGGAACCCAGAGTTTCAGGTGATAGTATACCTCGCCTCCCAGTGTTGACAGACGAGATGACGGTGTTTCAGCGTAATATCCAGGCTCCCTCTCAGATGGGACCTGTCCTGGGTCGAAGTTCGTATATCGACGACATCGCCCATGGTGCTCCTACCTGGGAACAACTATGCCAGGACCTGAATGCGTTGCTATTCCGCCTACGATACTGGAATATCTCCGTGAGCCTTCCTAAGAGTGAGTTCGGAAAGTTGTCCATCCCGTATCTCTCGCATGAGATTAGTGCTGAAGGTATCAGGGCAATTCCGAAGATCGCAAAAGGTGTCAAAGATTTACCGTTTCCAACAACATTGAAGGGAGTTCAGAGTTTCATGGGCAGTCTGAATTATTACAACAAGTTTATTGAAGATTTACCCGTGATTGCAGCCGTCCTGTACGAGCTGACCGAGGAGCAGATGAAATCTAGGAGAGATCTGTCTAGAGCCCAGGAGTCATTTGAAATCCTGAAGCACAAGATTGTCTCGACTCCACTGCTCAGACATCCTGACCGCTCAAGGCCGTTCATGATTATTCCATACGCAAATCCGTGGGCGGCGTCCGCTGTGTTGGGCCAGGAATACGACGGGGTCGTGCACCCGGTCCGATTCACGGGTCGAATTCTGAATGACGCTGAGTTGAGGTACCACATTGCCGAGAAGGAGGTAATCGCTATCCTGAGAGTCTTGGAAGTGTTCCGCACTCTGGTTGAGGGCAGTCCCAAGATAGTCGTTTATACGCGATACTCTGTATTGAAATGGCTGCTGACTTCTCAGTCGGCAGATGGTCGAACCGTAAAGTGGGGACTGAAGCTATCTCACTGGGATCTGGAAATACGCAGAGTTCAACGCGACGAAGACGGTCTCGCTGCGATCCTAGGCGCGGGTATCACCCCCAGAGAACACTTGGATGAAGTCGCTGAGAACCTGATCCCGGCCAAGGGGCGCGTCAAAACTCCGGTACCTATCAGTATAGAGATGCTGGAGGCGGATTACGAGGGTTACATTCTAAGTTTCGATGGTGCGGCTAAGATGTCCACGCGACAAGGGAGCTGTGGGTGTATCCTATGGCGTCTCCCGGATGGGAGATCTTAGACGCTCAGGGTTTCATCTTGGAAGATGTGACCGTAAATGACGCTGAGTATCATGGGCTCCTGAAGGGCCTCACTCTGGCGATTGAGCAAGGAGTTCGAGATATTGTTGTGGTTGGAGATTCTAGGATCGCCATTCAGCAAGCCCAGGGCCTCATCAATTGTAACCAGCCTAACCTCCAGAGGAAGCTGGCAGAATATGAGGTTCTGAAAACTAAGTTCAAGTCTGTGCGTCTGGTACATGTCAAGCGAGAGTTCAACCAGGCAGCAGACTATCTGACTTCCAAGACCCTTGCGCTTGGAGAGTCCTGGAAAGTGGAGGATGTTGACGAACGGACACATCTGCAGTTGGTGTCAAAGATCCACGAAAAACTGGTAAAACCGAAAGTGCTGCCGAACACTGGAATTCAGAAGGATGACCCTGTGGTGTTGCAGAACGCACAAATCCGTCAGATGTGGGTAAATATCACGCAACCACAACAATCGCCGAGTTAGGTCGGCGTTTGTTGGCCTGCGCTGGGTTGTCCCCTAGCGGTTTGGCCCTTCCGGGACAGCTGGTGTCTCGCTTCCGCCGAGTACCAACCAACCAAGCCAGCCAATAATATGGTATCCCGTGCCCTCCACCAAAGGATGGACGACGGCGCGTTAGCGCTTTTACGGGTCGCCGAGGCAAAGGCTACTCGGCTGAAAGAGTAACGGTACCCGGGCTGTACGGTATACCGACCCGCCGAGCTCGGCGGGGTTTGTTCTTCGCGCTTGGCGAGACACGCCCTTCCCCGGGCCAACCTAATCTCTTGGCGCTACCAGTCAGAACTCTACAAGCTATGCCTCTCGAGTTCTGACGGCAGACATAATCCGGCCCGTGCAGGGACTTACCGGAAGAGTGTACACGTGTTCTGGACCTAGAAAATTCTGCTCTGTTTAATACTAGGGGCTTAAGCCCCTTTTCTAATTCCTAATTGGTTCCTATACAAATATCTAGTGAAATAGAGTCGTTATAGATCTCGCCGACCTTTCAGCCCAGTCGAAGCGACTGTTCCCGGCTCTCCCGATGGTCGTTAGTCCCTGCGCCTGGTCGCATCTTCTTCCGGTACCTCTGAAGGTACTATAGCCGAGTCCTTGAACTCAGCTTCTTCCTTTAAGAAGTCTTCAGCCGAGTCCGTACCGTGGACCACCGCTCCTAAGCTGCTTTTAAAGCCGAGCTCTGGTGCGTCGCAATCTTGTACCGTAGGCCACGGCTCCTTAGACTCAGCCAAGGGCCAAACTTGATGTTCGCTACATCACAACTGCCCCGGTTATGATACGAGCCGAGCTGGTGAGTGTCAAAACCCATCTTTTTCACTCTCTCAAGCTTCGACTCGCCACCGTTAACTTCATTCTTCGCTTCCTCCACATCATGGCGACTCCACCAGCTCCACAGCATTCACAGGTACAGCTCTGCTGTCGTTCAGCGCTCTCGTTCATCCACTAACATGTCAAGTTCATCCATAGGCTTCTCCACTTGTTCCCGTTTCGCCCACCGGCCGTGGTTCGGAGGCGTCCGCGGAGTTGCCGGTTAGAGGGGCCAGCGCTCTTGGGGTCAGCAGTGGTCGGGGTAACCCGGTCATTGACCTGACAACTTCCCTTGAGACTGGTCCCGATTCTGGACCGACTTCTCGCACGTCCTCCCCTCATCAGCCGAGCTCGCCGGGCGACACCACTTCGGACGCCACCATTAAGTCGAGCTCGGTCGACGTGGCTACCTCGGATCCGGTTTCTACTCTCGTGATGGAACAAGGGGACCGTCACCACAACGAGCACATTCAGTTGGCTCGGTTGATCGCTTTCGCCGTGACTCAGCCGCCTGAACCGTCTGACTCGGCTCAGCGCGATGCTATCCTCCATGCTGAGTCGGCTAGTGCTCTGGTGGACATCCTTCGAGGCGAATATCAGCCTCCTAACTCGTCTGCTGAGTTAGCCCAGCTGAGAGTCGATTTACACTCGGCTGAGGCGTCCAACGCGTCTCTCCAGAAGCGACTGGGCTCCTCGCTGGACCAAGTCGCTCAGCTTAAGCTGCAACTTGAGACGTCCGAGCGAGAGTGTCATCTCTGGAAGCGAGAGGTTGACAAATCAGTGGGTCTCGTCACCTCCCTCCGGAAAGCTTTAACTGCCTCCGGAGCTGAGCTCAAGCAGGCCAGGGCTGCCCAGTCGGCGGAGGTCACCGCCACTCAGTCCGCTCTTCATGCAGCCGAGCTCATGATCAAGAGCCGAGATGAGGACATTGCGGCCCTCTCCAAGTCAATCGTCGAGCGGGATGAAGCTTACAGGATCCTTCAAGGCGTTTCGGCCAAGCATTTCCAGCAGCTTCAGGAAATTGTGTCGTCGTTGGACGATGATGGCTCCTACAAGCTTCGCCACGCCAAGAAGACCATCGACGAGATGAGGGAGACCATCCTCCGCCAGAAGAGGATCATCAGTCGGCAAGGGTTCGTACCCATGCATGATCCTCACATGGCTGCTGCAGCTGGAGCTGGCCTGGACGTTCCTGGAATGGACCCGGCTTCGCTCAAGCTGAACGCTCGGCTTTGCCGTCTGCTAGCCGAGCGTTTTCCGGAAGTCATGCGAATTCCGGACGGCGAAGACCGGGTCGTGGAGCTGTGCATCCGTTCGCGTCAATCCGGCTCGGCTGGTATTCAGACTTCCACTTCCAACTCGGCTGCTGTTCCTACGCCAGGCTCTGGCTTGGCAGCAGCGTTACCGCCGAGCTCCAGCTCGGCGGGTGCTCAAGTTCCGCTTCGCCATCGCCCTTCGCGGTCGATTGGAGCTCTCCGCCGAGTTCGGAAGGATAAACTCACGCCTTCCCAGCGCCTGCGCGTCCTGGCCAACCCTGAGTCGGCTACAGCTGCCGGTCCTCGCAAACGGAAGGTTGCCCTTCCGCCGTTGCAGCCTTATGGCCAGCCATTGCCTGGCGAAGACGGGTACGAAGAGGCTGCTGCTCTTATCGGCCCTCCGGACGATCGCTTGTTGGCGGCTTCCGACAGTGAGTTGGCGGTTCCACCAGCTCGGCCACTCCCTCGTCGTAGGAAGATGGCGGCGATTTCCACTTCTTCGTCTCAAGCGGCTCCGTCCGTCGACCTGATTAGTGGCGCAAGCCAGGAAGTGAGTCCTGACCATAATTTCGAGGATGCCTCTGGTATGGTGGAGTCAAGTTCGGCGGCATTGATATCTGCAGCCTTACCGGCCGAGTCGACTGCTGTGTCAACTCGGCCTAGCACTCCACCACCGTCCTCGTTGTCCACGAGCACACCTCCAGCGATGGCGGCACCGAGCACCCCCTCAGTGGTAGTCTCCATTGTCCCTCCGGCTCCCACGCCGAGTTCTGGGGCTCCGCTTAAGGTCCCAGTGTCGTCGCCAGCTCAGCCAGGCCCGGCTAAGAGCACATTGCCAGTGCCGCTGAGTTCAGTAGCTCGTCTCTTGGCTTGTAAGAGTCGCCCGGCAGTACCATCTCAAGTAGTTGCTGCTCCGGCTGGATTAACATCGCCGTCCGGTCGCCCTCTCCGTACTGCTGCGGCTACAGCCCGCCAAGTTAATGCCCAGTTGTTGGAAAACCTCGGGACTTCAGACACTCTGGCCCTTGGTCTTGGAGATGGATTGTCCGGGGCTGTGGGTACTCAGCCGGGTTCATCCGGGTCAGTTACGCACCCGCTTGAGCTCTCTAGCGACTCGGCGGATGATGATCAAGCCGGTGCAGCTGACTCGGCGGTTAGTGCTTCGACCGCTGCTGGTGATGCCCCTGCCGAGCCTGCTTCGACTACTGCGAAGCTTTCACGTCTTGCCCAGCTATTTGGGTCAGAAGATGAGAATGACAGCGGTAACGGCGGTGAGTCGGACTCGGCTGATGGGCCTCTTGCACCTGTCGTGACCTCGTCTGGTCCGCCTCAAGGCAAGGTCCAGAGTTACTTGGCTGCTGGCCAGGTTCCTCCCGGACCGCCTGCTGCTTCTGCTCCAGCTGGACTCCCTTCTTCCCCTTCTCCAACCAAGAAACACCGGAAAGGGAAGAAGAAATACAAGCATAAGCACAAGCACAAGGCCAAGTCCAAGCACAAGCACAAAAGCAAGCGCGAAGACCGCCACCAAGGAACCAAATCCCAAGCTAAGCGCCCGCGCTCGCCCTCACGGGGGAACCGAGTGCATCTGATTCTGGTGCTCCGCTCAAAAAACAAAGGTCTCGGCTCGTTCCCCGGCGGCTGCTAACTCGGCTTCCAGCCCCGCACCTCCTCCGAACTCGGCTGGTGGCTCTGGGGCTTCTCCAAACTCGGCTAGTGTGACCCTTCCGTCCCAGTTGAGTGTTTCGATCGCTGTGCTCCGTACTCGAGCAATGCAGTCGGCTTCTCGCGACTCCCGGATCACTCCCCAGTTAGCCCGGTTACGGGACTTGCCTTTCTTTCACGCTGGGTCTCGGCGTTGTTGGTTAAAGATTTTGAGCCATCAGTCGGGGAGAGTTCCGATGGAGCCTCACGGTGCTCGGTCTCGAGTTCGGGTGACGTTGTCTACATTAGCTGGGATACGGGCGTTCGTGGATGTCTTTAACCCACAACATCCCTCCCAGCAGTTGAGGCGCATGCTCCCGGACTCTCCTTCGTTCTTTTCGCCCACTGTGTTGGAAGATGCCCGGGCTCGGCTGACTTCTCACGCTCGGCCGTCGTCACTGATGGAGGTACTCGGTGATCTGTGGGTTCGGCTCCGTGGTGATCTACCATCCAGCGATCCCAGCTCGGCGGCCGATTTAGCCAAGTTCACTCGCTATTTTGTGGCCATGTGTGAACGCACCCACTGGCTCGTGGAGGCTAGTGTCCTTATCGGGCTCCATCCTTCTTTCGATCCGAGCATCTTCCCTGAGGAGCTCGTCGAGATTCATCGTGTTTGGACCCAATATCGGTTGGAACGCAAGCGTCGAGGCGATGGGCTCCGTGCCTTGATTGCCACCGCTGCGGATGGGTTGTACTCGGCTGTGACATCTTGGTCAGCGGATGGGACTCCAACTCCGCTTGCCGACGCTGAGTTGTATTTCGACCCATCTGTTCCATTGTATCCTCTGGTGAATTTACCTTGGGTTCCAGATAGCGCCCTCTGGTCTGAGGAAGTTCTAGCGGTGGATCACCATGAGCCTTGGCGAGCTTGGTGGTTACTTGACCCGGCTCGTCATCCCTTCAATACTTGTTTCCGTGCGAGGACCCAGAGTTTATGGTTTTCGCTCCAAAAGGCATGGACCCGCAAGTTGTTGAGGATTCTGTTGATGATGACGTGGATCTAGCCGAGCCGGTTCCTGCCCAGCCGAGTTCGACTCGCGCGAACCGCTCAGGGATCTTCATATTGAAGATCTTGACGATAGCGGGGTAAGTTCAACTCGGCCCAGCTCACCACCGGAGCCTTCGGATGATGGTCTCGGGTCCCCAAACCTCAGGGGTGCGTCGCCCACAACTTCCCTGTTCGGACCCGACTCTCCGGTTTCGTCGGCTGAGCTTCTGCCACCAGCGGTGACCGACTCGGCTATTGGTAATGCTGTTCCGTCAACGAGCTCGGCTATTGAGCTTCTGGCCTCAGCCGCTCAGACAGTCGATGCTCAGTCGTCGAGTAGTCACCTTCCAGATGACTCAGCTTCTCCAGATCCGTCGCGGGTTGCAGGAAATTTAGTTTAAGCTCCATCTTCATATCTCTTCCATTTCGTAATCATATAATCATATATAGTTTGATGCAGTAGCATTTCGCCCAGCTCAGCCTGCTATCTTCACTGAGCTGGCCGGGTTCTTCCAGTGCAATGGATTGTTATTCTTCATCTGCAACTTGCACCATTTGCAGACGATTTTCCCGTTTCTTTTGGCGCAAATAATCAAAGAGTAACCCCCCACAAGACAAATTCGACAAAGGTTCCCAACTCGGCTCTTCATAGCCGACCCACTTCACTTTGAACCTTCGCTCATTCCTTGATGTACTTGTGGATAATGGTAATTCATCGTCCAAAATGGCTTCGACTCATACTGACTGGCGCCTTCGTCAGGTTCCCAGCTGTCTTCTGGGAGCAATTCTTCATCGAAGTCAAACCGTTGATTTTCTTCAAGCTCGGCTATGAGCCGAGTCGTGGGTCTCTTCTCGGCGTCAACCACTTTCTTCAACCGAGACACATGGATCACCGGGTAGAACCTATATCCGCTCTTGTCTGGCAATTCCAACTCGTATGCGAACTCCTCGACTTTCCTCTTCACTCTGAATGGGCCATGCCATCTGTGCGCGAGTTTCTTAGTGAGCCCTTGCCTCACTCGTTCCATGAACAACCACACTTGGTCACCTTCCTTGAACAGCGACCTCGTAGACTCGGCAGTGGTTCCCATCGACTCGGCGGCGGCTTCAACCGACTCGGCTGGCGCTCCTCCCGACTCGGCGGTTTCCAAATCGCTTCTAACTTGAGGCGTGGCTCGCTGTTCAACTCGGCTCAGCGACTCATTATGCTCTTTCGCTCGGCGGGCTTTCTCCTTCAACTGGTACTCGGCTGCTAGACGTAATGCAACTTCTCTTTGTCGGTTTGCTTCTCGGCGCCACTCGGCTGGGGCGGCCAAATCAGCCGAGCTGTTTTGACCATGCCTGACTGACTCCGTCATAGCTTTCATCGTTGATCGCGCATCCCAGCCATGTACCAGGTAAAATGGGGTCTCCTGTCGAGTAGAGTCTCTTGAGTTGTTTATTGCGTATACCATCTTCTCGGCTATGTCGTCCCAGTCAGCTTGTAGTGGATCTTCCACGTAAACCCGTACTGTCTGGATCATCGTCTTCACTGACCGTTCTTGTTGACCGTTAGCTTGTGGTCTGTAACTCAGCGTGGCTCTTGATCTTGACTGCATCATCTCTGAGAACTTCTGGAACACTTCACTCATGAACCTGGGGTCTCTGTCATGACGAACTAGGGACGGAGCACCAAACTCCGGAAACATTTTCTTCGAATACTTTCGCCACTTCCAATGCCCCTGTTTCGGCCATCGCCTTCGCTATCACGAACCCAGTAAAGTGGTCTTGAAACAGTAATAGAGCTGTGTTGCCCCGCCGAGTCCGCGGGAGCGGTATATACAAAGTCCATCGACACGATATGGAATGGTCGGTCTGATACAATGTTGCCAGGAGAGTACCCTCTGAGATGAGGCTTGCTCTTGCTGGTGCAACAATCCTCGCATGACTGAACGTGCCGCATCACATCTGCATATAACCCAATCCAGTAGTAGTCAGACTTGACTCGGTGATAGGTCCGCACGATCCCTTGGTGACCTCCTTCCACCGAGTTATGGCAGTTCTGAAGAACTTCATCGACCATGGTGGTTGGAACCACTAGTCTAAGATTCAGACTCGGCTCGTCATCTCCACCCCGTCGGCGACTTCGATTATGACGGTATAACAGTCCATCTTCGCTGAGTACAAAATCGTCCGCCACTTTACCGGCATTTCTGACTCGGCGAAATGACAGTTGACTCAGCTCGCCTCTCAGGTAAGCTTTAAGATTGCCCACCGTAGCTCTTCATCTTGGGCCTTGTCAATGCGTCGCCGTCGTTCGGCTTGGACGACCGCCGGGTCAATATTATCGGCGCTTGGTGCCCTTGAGGTATTCCACTCGGCTTCGTTTCCTTGTGAGCTCGGCTGTGTGTCCCCGAACTCAGCTTCACCACTGGTTTCCATTCGCTTAGCTGGCTGACGCCTTCGGATCTCGAGTTCACTGTTCAGGTCGAGTTCCGTTGTTTCCAGCTGAGTCGAGTCTTCCTCGTTGCTGGCTACCGGCTGTTTGTTGCTTTGTTCTCGTCATCTTTGAAACGAACTCGGCGTACCTGGCTACGAGTATCGGGACACGCTTTCGGACCTTCTCGCAGTCGTCAGTGCTGTCACCGGCCGTGTACAAAATTTCTGGGATCCGATTCAGCGTCCTCAACTCGGCTTTTCGTTCAGCGTTCAGAACTACTCGGCTAATTTGGGTTTCCAATGCTTCTGTGGCCATTGAGTCGGCAGCCGAGTTGTATAGTCGTATCACATGTAGGTATTTGACCGAATTCAATTTTTCGTCAATTCTTTGTGGCGAGCCAACTCGACTTGAAGCGTTTCCTTCTTGCAGGCTATCACCCCCATGGATTGCTGGATTGCAAGCCGCGAGTCGCCCACGATCACCAAATCTGTCACACCACGGTCGATAGCTGCTTTCACCCCATTGTTCATCCCCGTGTACTCGGCTAAATTGACCGTGGTCGACGAGAGGTACGCACTCGCAGCGATCTCAATGTCCCACTCGGGCAAGCGCCACAATATCCATGAACAGCTACCATAGCCGCCATTCTTTTCCGTCTTCGCCGATCCATCAAAGGACAGTACGTGCCCCTTATAGTGTCGTGGTAGTTTAGCATACAGGAGCTCAGGGTCCATTCGGACCGTAGCCGAGTTCTTCGACGGCGGGGCAATGTGCTCCAGTGACTCGTCTAACCCCACGTGCGGGGTTATTGACGCTTGTAACAATTGGACAAAGTCAACGTCACGTTCTCGTCTCTCTTTATCTTCAGATGGTAGGGTGACAATAGTACAGCGAAACTTACAGCTCGGCCATATAATGACGCGGACTGAAAGACCATTCCAATGTGGAGAATCGGGTGTACACATGTAGTACTTGCCTGCCAGTAGTGTATGGCATATCTTCAGTAGCTGGAGTAGCGCTAACACTTCTTTCTCAGCTGGATGATAATTAACTTCGTTTTCCTTCAACACCCTGCCGCAAATCGTACGGGGTGCAGCTTGTCGTCATGCATCTGCATCAATGTGCTGTTAATGCCCAATTGTTGGCAAAAAAGCATGATGTGGACCTCTTTAGCCGAGTCGAAATGGCGCAGAATCGGCGCCGTCGCCACTCGACTTTTTAACTCGGCGAAAGCTGCTTGAGCGGCCGACAAGTCTTTGTTACTCTCGAAATCACTGTCCTTCAGCTGATAGAGTACTGCCCCATACCAGCCAGGTTCTGGATGAACCTGCCGTAGTAGTTCAATGCCCTAGAAATGCTTGTATGCCTTTCTTCGATTTCGGGAATGGGAGCTCGGCTATAGCAAGAGTCTTCTTTGGGTCAGCTCGTATTCCCTCGGAGGTCACTCATGTGACAGGAAGAGTCAACCTTGGGCTGCACAAATATGCTTTTCGAAAAGCTGACACTGATCCTGCACTCAGCTAGCCGAGTCAGCAGCCTACCAATGTCTCCAGACATTCATCAAAAGTTACTCCACCAAAGCAAATGTCATCCACAAACGATCGCCGTGTAAATACGGGCGTCAAAACCGATTGGTCGGGTTCTCCACACGTGAACATATCGCCTCAGGCTGTCAATCAATTCTTGGAGCGGATCGAGCTCGGCTAGAGCTCGGTGTCAGCCGCAATTTTGGTCAATGAACTCGGCGTTGAGTTGTGTCACCCCTTTGACTCTGTCGCCGAGTTGCCGCTGCTTCCTCTGCTCGGCGGGATCCTTTTAGCGAACTCCGACCATCAGCCTTTCGGTTGGACATACCCCCATAATGCGTTATCAATCATTCTTTGGTATTTCATAGGGGCATTCTTCATCCAAACGGCATACGTAGCCATTCAAAATGCCTAAGGCACACAACAAAAGCTGAGATCCGCCGAGTCGGCTGGTCTCATCACCGCCCCAAAAAACCACTAGCTGCGTCCAGTGAGCAAAACCACAGGTATCTCTCCAATTCCGAAGTAAATCATCCACTAATGGCATCGCATATTCCATA